>CM021105.1:636730325-636760924 GCA_007115665.2 Sequoiadendron giganteum | reverse complement strand
GATTAGGGTTTAAGGGTTGAGGGTTGAGGGGTTGAGGGATTAAGAGGGTATGGGGGTTGATGGATTAGGGTTTAAGGGTTGAGGGTTGATAGGGTATAGGGGTTGAGGGATTAGGCCTCACTTATCTCACAATCCCTCTCTGTCAGACCTCACTTACCTCCCACCGTACTTTCTTAGGTCTCTCCTTCCCACCCCCTCTCTCCCACTTTGACTCCCTCTCCTTCTCTCAGGTGTCTCCCTCCCAGCCTCTCTCTCTTAGGTTTCTCCCTCCCATGCCCTCTCCCTCCCCTCTCTCTCTCCCACTCCCTCTCTCTCTCACTCCCTCTCTCCCCTCTCTTTGTCCCACTTTGTGTCTCTCCCTCTCTCTGAAGTCTCTCCTTTTCAGAGGAACATATTTGGCGCACCGCCAAATGGGTTTTACCTTGAAATGGTAAAAATAAGGGTTGACCCCATGATTCAGGCCCACATTCTTCTTGTATTTGTCTGGTTCAATGCTTTATCCGAGTCAGAAAATTCCTTTTTTCTGAGTTGACTTCATATTGTACCAATCTATGCTTGATCCATCACCTTTTTACCACCAATCTGCATGGTAGACAATGTAGAAGAAGACATTTTGAAGTTTCTACATCATTTTACATTATCTGAGGTAATATATTCATTTTGGTAAATTGAAATGTTTGTATTTAGTATATTTGTTTGTTTTTGACAATATAAACTAAATTTCCTTAATGATTTTATTAATCATAACAATTGAACTTAGAATTCAACATTGAATTAGATGGGATTTGCATAAAAAAGTTTAATTTTTATGAGTTTGAAGAACCAAAAAAATAAAAACATGACATTTACTTAACATAAATTTACTTATGAATTGTATTTGCATTGCTTATAGTAGTCCATTTCCAGCATGGCTAGTGGAATTCACTGTATTTCATTCTTTTTTCAACTAATTTGGAAATTTTTTATTTTCATTTAATTTGGAAAACCTAATAGCTTTCATCAATGTTAATGCAAGTGTCCATTAATTTTTTTGTTCCATAAAAAAATCAGCTTCATCACATGTGCTTAGATAAATTCAAGTGAGTTGACATAGTTGAGAATGCTTATTGTCTTTCTAAGTTACCTCATTGCCAAAGAAATAGTGAATAATGATAAGATATAGCATCACAAACCCTTCTTTGAATCCATATTCTTCATGACTTTTTTGACAATCAAAAATTTGGTTTTGAGAAAAATAAACACAAGAGTCTCTAGTTTTCATTTAGGTGGCAACAATTTATACCCTAGGTTTGTGATTCTCATTGATTTTTTGTATTGAATGGTTTCCACCCCTCTCTACATCAATTTTTTTGTAAAATGCATTACTTACTTTTGTTCTATGTGTGTTTGTGGACATGTAGAATTCAAGGTCATGTTGAGGAAACAACCGAAGCCTCTAAAACCAGAAGAATGTGCAGTTAAAAATGCAAGGAGAAGAGAATAAAAAAATGTAGCTTGTGAAGCAAAGGAATTGCAGCCCATACATCCACAAATTCCCGTGAAATCTAAGAGAGATGTCAAATTGGCAAAACAAAGGGCACGAATGAGGAAAGTTCATGGAAGGACAAGAATGGATACAAAAGTTGGGGGCACATCATCAACCATAGGTGAAGGTCAATTTACATCTCTAGTTGAAGACACATTGACAACAACATGTGGTTTTCCACGTACATCGGAAATCACATCTCCAATTAAAGACACACCATAAAAAATATTGCGTTTTGAAAGTACATCAGCAAACACATCTCTATTTGAAGGAACTCCACAAATGACATCTCAAGTTGGAGGTACAACATCGTTTACATGTCAATCTCAAGGTATGTCATCAATTGCACCTCCAATTGAAGGTACATGATCTATCCCCGATGTTGTTGACATTCCCAATATTGACACAAATTTACATTTGAGAACTGCTCCTAGAGTTTTTCATAGAAAACCTACATTTTTTATTGATATTGATTCAAATGTTTTGAAATGGATTCCTAATAAGATTCCAAAACGTACATGTCAAAGATATGCAGAAAGGATATGGAGTTTGTTTTTTGCGAAGCTAAGTGAGGGTGGAAGATGCCAACTATTTGTTGAAATGATGAGGCAACTCAAATTTAGGCCCACCATGAAGGCTCTTGGGCTAATATTTTTGAATGAATCAAGTGAAAATTCCATTGTAAAGAACTTGATGAGTGCATATGAGAGCGTGGGTTCCACCTCACGCACGAAGGATAGTTGTGCCACACGACGTGTGATGACAACAACACTGTTAAGCAGTCAAACAAGGAACAAAGGTGAACCTTACAAAGTCAAGTAAGTCTTTGAAAATAAGTAGATCATCTCTAATGAGAGCCAAAGGAAGGCGTGAAAGAGTGGAGGATCCAAATAGAAATGAGTTATGGGCATTTTCGGGTAGAGTGCCACGGAAAGACACAAGAATTGCTCAAGGCTTGAGATCTTTAATTGTGAATTATTGGAAGGATAACACAAGGACCTCTCCTAATCAAAGAGATGTTGTAAGAAGGAGAATTGGTAGTAAAATTCGTGAGCCACATCCAATGCATTATTTGGATACCACTCAAACCCAATTTTTTGCTGATTTTGTACAAAATTTTCCTGAAATTAAAATATGTCAAAGGTATTTTGAAATGCTAAAGAATTTTTATGTCAAAATAAATCACAAATGCACTACTTGTTGTTGTAGGGTTCATATTGAGTTTTCTAACCATTATGATGTTTATCGATGTATATGTGTAGATATGCATACTGACAATGTTTTGTAGGAATGTAACATAATGCCTCCACCTAAATCGTCAAGGAAATTTTTGTCTTCCATTTTATGTGAAAGAGAGGATGGATAATTTTTTTTTACAAAAAATCATGTTTGGATGGCACATGTGATCATTGTGGTGGCATGCAACATTTTCCAATTTTCCAACACATGGATAGTACACACACAATTGGAGACAAAATTGTGGAATTTGGCAAATATAAGATAGTGGCA
This sequence comes from Sequoiadendron giganteum, assembly GCA_007115665.2. NCBI lineage: Eukaryota > Viridiplantae > Streptophyta > Pinopsida > Cupressales > Cupressaceae > Sequoiadendron > Sequoiadendron giganteum. The sequence continues at coordinate 636,757,890 of CM021105.1, read as the reverse complement.
TATAGTCTAAAAGATGGGAAAGAAGCAAAGAAGTGTGAATTGGTTAGTGATAAGATTCCAGTGTATCAGTTTATGGGCATTTTTCGTGATCGAGTGGTTTATGATTATGCAACGCATACACACAAAGCACAATGGTTGGACTCACAATTCAAGTTATGCAAGGACACATTTCCACTTCGTCATATCGTTTCAGTTGTCGACTTCGCTGAGAACTACACACTACAACCACAGAATGAGGTGCAATTGCAGTACTACAACTCCGTGCAAGTTGCTATATTTGTACATATAGTATTTATTCATGCAAATGATAGTATAGAGGAAAGTAGGAAAGTATTGAGGGAGTATCACTTTTACATCAGTGATGATCACACACATTCTACAAAGTTTGTTCAAGGTTGCTTTCATATGTTCTATGCCGATCTGGCTAGCATGGGCATATCATTTAGTCAACATATCATATGGTCAGATAATTGCACATCACAATTCAAGAACGCCAGAATGTTTTACTGGTTGAGCAGGATGCATATGATTAGTGGTGTTCAACATATGTGAAACTTCTGAGAGGCTGGGCATGGAAAGGGGGAGCATGATGGAGAAGGTGCATGTATCAAAAGAGCCCTAGCACGAGAAGAGTTAAAGTACACAAACATTGTAAAATTGACAGATGCAAGATCAATTGTCTAGTGGTGCAATGGGTCAATGGGTCCAGGTAGTGAAGGTAATTCTTTAGTTCGTAGATTTTTTCATTTAGTAGATGATACTAACATTTCAAAATATGAGGATTGTTGTACACTATCAGGATCGAGCGAGCTACACTCTTTTAGAAGCTCCAATGCAGGTACATGGACTATCCATACAAGGAAGATGACATACTTTTGTTATGCATGTACACTTCAATCATGGAATGATTGTGAGTCAACAGAGTGGGTTGATGAATGGCCTGTAAGAAGTCTAACCCCACTTGACACTTATCAGCTCCCGACAGCTCTACAAATCACGGAGATGCAATCATCAATTGACTTTGATCATGTATCACACCTGCTAGAACTAGGTAATATATCTTACTTACAAGTTTTATTATGTTGCTCAGTAAATAAATCTAATAAGATGAACATATTAATGCAGGGCAAGTTTATGTGGTGATTGGAGATGAAGACAATGAAGAGGGTACATATTATTACCTGTGTCATTGTATTGAGGCCAAAAAGAATTTGGAGTCCCTAGTTATAGATGGAGAAAACATAGAATATCCTATAGGTTTGATGGTTGTTACTAGAACATGGCTTCAAAGGTATCCAGTTAAGAATGCTATAGTTTGGTTGTTTGAGGACTTCGACACGTATCAAAATTTTTTTCACTATTCAAACCTTATCGTCATCACCAACGTTCATTTGATCAAATATAAGGGTATACCCGTGAACAATAACTTGTGGAAAGTGCGTGAGTCTGACCACAAGGAAATAATCAACACAATAAAGACTAGAGCAGACCCAGATGGTTCCCTGGATTGATTTGTAAGTATGCACATTTAATTTATAAAGCCATGTTATTGATCACTCTTTTGGACCAACACCTTGCAATAAGGCTTTTTCACCATTACTGTTTGATGTCATATGCATTTACGACTGTCATTGATCCTTTTCTGATTGTGACTGTAGGTAATATTGAAGTTTGTCAAAGTATAAAAAAAAAGAACATCGGTTGTTGGTGCAAGTGTTCAGTGGTATGAGAAACATTGGTTGCTGGTGCATTTTCTGGTTGTCAATCTTCTCTTTCTTTTCCATCTCCTAGATTTATCGGATTCTTATATGCTACATGTTTTATGTTAAGCCTCTCAGTGATATATTTGAAATTTATACGTAGGGTCATCGAGAGATGATAAAGTAGTGAAGGGGCACATCACCATTGTAGGACCTTCAATCGACCTCCTTATCTAGCATGCATGAAGGTGATAGTAGGTCTCGTCAGCTGTATGACTGATATTATTTAGTTATTGCTCTTTTAATGATTTTTATGTGAGTCTATGTCTAAGATTGAGAGGATTTTGCGGGTTTTTTGTGGACCAAATTCCTATGATACTACACAACCACATAGAGGCTACTACCCATGTGTTTCGTAAGGAGCAGGGGATGTACATGTTTTGAACCATTTTGGAATGAAAATAGTTGGGCCAGCTGAGGTGGAATGGAAAAACGAAACCGAGCAACAAATCCTTTTGTACTTTTCTCAAGTACAATATATTTCATGATCTGTGTTGGAAATGGGAGGATTATTTCCCTGCATGTATTGCTACAAGTGTTGGCAAATGGGAAGATTTTCAAGATGTTCTTCCATCACTATTGTAATATTTGTCATTGACTTAGTGTATTTTTTGATATATTAAAATCATGAGAAATTAATACATGCAAATGTGTATATTCCTTAATATATGCCCCAATTAAATGTTCATATTACATTTAAAATTAGTTGTAATGCTTCATGGTTTACATTTAAAGAGTTAATTGAAGACTCCACATTCATAAGGACCTATTGCTGCATACACAACCATAGCTCTTGGAGTCTTGAGACATTGATTGACATAGACTTGAAAGTCATAGGACATTGACTGTGGTGAGGGAATTTTATTGTCAAGCACTTTATAATCATACACTCACTGTACTTAACAATTGATCACTACTCATTTCTAATCTGTCCTTTTCATTTGTACATTGCCATGTACAGTGACCCTTCACAGTTCCCTTGTGTTCGTACATTCATGATGCTTGTATTAATAAATAACCTTCCTTTAAATCTATTGTCCTTTGATGAAATGATGACTGTCTTCATACCTCACTTCCCTCGACACTTTCAATTGACTGTACATTTGTTTGTTTCCTATCCAATTCCAGCTCTCCTAAATTGGATCTTTTCAATACCCTCATAATAAGGAAGTGACTGACCTCAAAGAAAGGATATCGAAAAAGGGCATCATCTTCATTACCACTTATAGAAACTACATCATTCACTGTTGCACCCTCCTTGCTAAATGATGACCGCAGTTTATTAATCCTTGGCTCTAGTTTTATTCCTTGAAAGTGTAGAAGACTAGCAAGAAACACCAGATTATCTAGCCCAAAAGCCACAAAAGAAAATATTATATTCATCTAAAGACTATCTAACCTCATTCACAAAACCTTCTGATGGAATTTCAAATACCCTAACCAACTGTTAGCAGTGATCTTCCTTGAAGTCCTGAATGGTCCCTCTATCTAAACATCTAGGGTTTCTTAAATTTGTGTTATCTCTTGATGATTTGATATTTTGCTGCTATCTTTTTTCGATTAACTATCATATGCCATCACTTCACTCCTATGAGAACTGACATTAAATTCTTTGTAGTCTTCCATTTGAAAGCTTGTAGCACATTTGACTGCCATGAAAGCTCGAAAAACTGGTAGAAGAGACCTAAAAGGTAACAAAACCCTAACGTCTCAACTTAGTCTTTATTAAATTCAATCATAACAAAACAACCTACTCATGCATGTGAATTTGAATCATTCAAGGCATTAGAGACTAACCTCTTACAAATTTTAAAAGAAAAGGTTGTTTTGACCCTAAAGGATTGAACATAGACTAACAATTGTAATTGTTTGGATCTACCGATTCATCCCCCCTCTCAGTTGATTGTGTGCCCTTCACCCTTGGCCTTTCCATTATTATCATAACTTTGAAGAAAAATATCAAAAACTAATCCAAGTGCCTAACAATGATATTGCCTCACATTCATCATCCTATATTGATTCACCCACTTTAGCCTCATCATCCACCTCACATAAATCCTTTCCAAATATCAAGGTCCAAATACGAGAGAAGACAAGGGTTGTAGAGACTATGGTCTTAAAGGGTATATTTATGTAGGGAAACTCCATTCTTCTCCTAAGACATATGGAAAACCATAACACAGAAAAGAGCCTCTTCTATCATCAAATTTGAACCCATGGTTTTCTCCAAGTGGGGAGAGCTAAACAAAGAGGTTATAGAAGAAGACATCTCCAAATTGTTGTACCAATATGAGAAAGAGAAAGCAACCCTACCAATAGATCAATGTGGTAAGGGTTTCCAAGTCATTAAGAACATGGGGGATTCACATGACATGGTAGCCTTTTTCTACATCAATAAGGAATAAGATAATCCATTTTTCTAGAGAAATGGCAAAAATATCAAGGGCTTGGGTATGGTTCATTATACGTTACTCCTAACATCGAGAGTACCCTTAAAATCATATTAATTAGGGTTGACAAGGTAGGGGCAGCATATGCCTCAAATAAATCAATACAACCTAGGTCATCTCTAACATACTTAGGGTATGACATTCAACAAAACAACTACTATGGTTCAACTGACTCAATCCCTTAAGGGTGCAAAGTGCAAAAGGGCAACAATATTTGACAGGGTATTACTCGTAAACTGTGGTGATTACGAAATCCATGTCTGAAAGTAAGAGATCACATTGGACCCCTCTACAATAACCTCTCTCGGTTATTGCTATCTCGAAGGCATTTTCATGTGCTGGCGAATTTTCACTCGGGGAAAGAGTTGTCAAATGCAAGTAGTTGAAAGTTGCAAAGTGGTGCAACTTTTGTTCTGCAGCTCGTGTGACCAAAAAAACAGTTCCAACACATCTGGGTGGGTACATTTACGCTAGGCATGGTCCTCTTTTGCACCCAAACATGCGGAATTGCTCTGAGCTACGTTCAACCAGATCGATTCCTTAAGGGTCCAAAGTGCAAAATGGCTGCAAAATTCAGCATGCTATTACTCAAAAACCGTGATGCTTAGTAACTTATCATCTAATCCTATGGGATCATATTGGAATCCTCTATAATAACCTCTCTCGGTTATTTCTATCTCAGAGGCATTTTCCCGTGGTGGCGAATTTTCATTCAGGGAAAGAGTTGTCAAATGCAAGTAGTTGAAAGTTGCAAAGTGGTACAACTTTTGTTCTACAACTCGTGTGACCAAACAGACTGTTCCAACGCATCTGGGTGGGTACGTTTACGCTAGACACAGTTTGCTTTTGTACCCAAACACGCAGAATCGCTTCGAGCTACGTTCAACCGGATTGATCCCTTAAGGGTCCAAAGTGCAAAATGGCTGCAAAATTCAGAATGCTATTACTCGGACATTGTGATGCTTAGAAACTTCTTATCTTATCCTACATGATCACATTGGGCCCATATACAATAACCTCTCTCAGTTTTTGCTATCTTGGAGGTATTTTCTTGTGCTGGTGAATTTTCACTCGGGGAAAAAGTTATCAAATGCAAGTAGTTGAAAGTTGCAAAGTGGTACAACTTTTGTTCAGCTACTCGTCTGACCAAACAGACTATTCCAACACATCTGGGTGGGTACGTTTACGCTAGGCATGGTCCTCTTTTGCACCCAAACATGCAGAATCGCTCCGAGCTACGTTCAACCAGATCGATCCCTTAAGGGTCCAAAGTGCAAAATGGCTGCAAAATTCAACATGCTATTACTCAAACAACGTGACGCTTATAAAATTCTCGTCTAATCCTACAAGATCATGTTGGGCCCATATAAAATAATCTCTCTCGATTTTCGCTCTCGGAGGCATTTTCCTGTGTTGGCGAATTTTCACTCGGGGAAAAAGTTGTCAAATGCAAGTAGTTGAAAGTTGCAAAGTGGTGCAACTTTCATTCTGCAGCTCATCTGACCAAATAGACTATTCCAACGCATCCAGGTGGGTACTTTTATGCTAGGCACGGTCCTCTTTCGCACCCAAACACGCAAAATCACTCCGAGCTACGTTCAACCAGATCGATCCTTTAAGGGTCCAAAGTGCAAAATGGCTGCAAAATTCAACATGCTATTACTCAGACACCGTGTCGCTTAGAAACTTATAGTTTGATCATAAAATATCATGTTGGTCCCATCTACAATAACCTCTCTCGAGTTTTGCTATCTCGGAGGCATTTTCCTGTGCTGGCGAATTTTCACTCAGGGAAAAAGTTGTCAAATGCAAGTAGTTAAAAGTTGCAAAGTGGTGCAACTTTCATTCTGCAACTCATCTGACCAAACAGACTATTCCAACCCATCCGGGTGGGTACGTTTACACTAGGCATGGGCCTCTTTTGCACCCAAACACGTAGAATCACTTCGAGCTACGTTCAACCAGATCTATCCCTTAAGGGTCCAAAGTGCAAAATGGCTGTGAAATTCAACATGCTATTACTCGGACACTGTGATGCTTAGAAACTTATCGTCTGATCCTACAAGATCATGTTGGGAACATCTACAATAACCTCGCACGGTTTTAGCTATCTCAGAGGAATTTTCTTGTGCTGGCGAATTTTCACTCGGGGAAAAAGTTCTCAAATGCAAGTAGTTGAAAGTTGCAAAGTGGTGCAACTTTCGTTCTGCAGCTCGTGTGACCAATGAAACTATTCCAATGCATCTGGGTGGGTATGTTTACATTAGGAATGGTCCTCTTTCGCACCCAAACACATGGATCGCTCTGAGCTACGTTCAACCAGATTGATCCCTTAAGGGTCCAAAGTGCAAAATGGCTGCGAACTTCAGCATGCCATTACTTAGACATCGTGATGCTTAGAAAATTCTCATCTGATCCTATGGGATCACATTGGACCCCTCTACAATAACCTATCTCAGTTTTCACTATCTCAGAGGCATTTTCCTGTGCTGGCGAATTTTCACTCGGGGAAAAAGTTATCAAATGCAAGAAGTTGAAAGTTGCAAAGTGGTGCAACTTTCGTTCTACAGCTCGTCAGTGGATATAAGGACCGATGTAGCAGCAAAGGAGGTAATGACACTGGGTTTTTGTGAAAGTCTTATGGTGGGCACCATAGAATGTCCCGTTCTTGTAGATGTGAGAGTAAAGAAAGCAAGGTTTGTAACTACAGAGATAGATAACACTAATAAAACAGTGAAGAAGCATGGTGGCAGTGTGTTGGGTCTGATGGCAGGGGTACAAGGACAACTTGTTAAATGGGTAAAATGCTGAGTTTTGGAGATTTCAATGAACCTGACTTGGAGATTGTTTTCAAATTTCCATTGTATGAATGTTGAGAGTCTTTGTAGGGCCTTGGTGGAGATTTGTTGTTAGTTTGCAAGATTAAAGGTTTGAAAACCTTGAGGGTGAGTTGATGCCTATTAGGCTGAATCATTATGAAGAAGAGTTATTTGATTGAGAATTGACATTTCCATTGTTGTGAGTCTTCTCCACCTTGGCTCTGCATCAAAGCACAACTAAATTTATCATTTCAAAGCAATTTTTTTGATGCATTTTTTCAAGCAGTTCATTGCCTTGTCTATGATATTGCTGACTATTATGCTTTTGATATATTTTTTTGAAGCATCCATAGCTTGTTCAAAATCACTTATTTTAGGCTTTTAGCCATAGCATCAAGGCAGTGAACTATTTGAGAAGATGCTTTGGTAGACATGTATGGAAAATGTGGTAGCATAGACAAGGCAGTGAATTGTTTGAAAAAATGCCTGAAAGAAATGCGGTCTCATGGTGATTATTGTCATTGCATTCCATCACCATGATACCGCATTTATTTGAGGCATTTTTTCAAACAATTCACTGCCTTGTCATGGCCTTCCATCACCATGAAACCACATTTCTTTGAGGCATTTTTTCAAACAATTCACTGCCTTGTCTATGCTATTGCTTACTATTATGCTTTGACAGATTTTTTCCAAGCATCCATAGCTTGTTCAAAAGCACCTATTTTAGGCTTTTAGCCATAGAAGCAAGGTAGTGAACTGTTTGATGAAATGCTCTGGTAGATATGTATGAAAAATGTCATACCATAGACAAGGCAACAAACTGTTTGAAAAGATGCCTCAAAGAAATGTGTTCTCATGGTGATGGAATGCCATGATTGTCTATCACCATAGGCATTCATCATGACGTTCCATCACCATGAGACCACATTTATTTTAGGCATATTTTCAAACAATTCACTACCTTGTCTATGGCTTGTCATGGCATTCCATCACCATGAGACCACTTTTCTTTGAGGCATTTTTTCAAAAAGTTCAATGGCTTGTCTATGCTATTGCTTACTATTAAGATTTGATAAATTTTTTCCAAGCATCCATAGCTTGTTTGAAAGCATTTGTTTTAGGCTTTTAGCCACAACAAGAAGGCAATGAACTATTTGATAAAATTATTTGGTAGACATATATGAAAAATGTCGTAGCATAGACAAGGGAATGAACTATTTGAAAAAATGCCTCAAAGAAATGTGGTCTCATGGAATGCCATGAAAAGCTCAAGCAATTGGCAGCTTCTCCTAGTTATTAGTTATGCAATGTGAAGTAATTGCATAACTGCTTAGGTTGACTTTGTAAAAAGCTATATTGTAATTGAAAATTTGTCATCTATCAGCATCTAGTTATTCATTATGCAATGTGAAGTGATGCTTTGAGTTTGAAAGATGTGCAATGCATGAATATAAACTACAAAAATCTATTTTCTACATTTCATTAGTTAAAATCTTTATTTAATTTGCTCTCTATATCTCTATGCTATGGAAATGCCTTTCAATTTCAAAAAAGATAGTTTTTATCTCTTGTTATACAATTTTTTTACATTTTTTTATCTCTTGTTATAAAAAGGAGCAAATATACAATGTTAAAGAAGAGTGAAAGCACAACTAAATTTATCATTTCAAAGCAATTTTTTTGATGCATTTTTTCAAACAGTTCAGTGCCTTGTCTATGCTATTGCTTACTATTATGCTTTTGATATATTTTTCGAAGCATCCATAGCTTGTTCAAAATCACTTGTTTTAGGATTTTAGCCATAGCAACAAGGCAGTAAACTGTTTGAGAAGATGCTTTGGTAGACATGTATGAAAAATGTGGTAACATAGACAAGGCAGGGAACTATTTGAAAAAATATGTCAAAGAAATTTGGTCTCATAGAATGCTATGATAAGAAAATGCAATTGGTAGCTGCTCCTAGTTATTAGTTATGCAATGTGAAGAAATTGCATAACTGCTTAGATTGACTTTGTTCAAACTATATTGTAATTAAATTTTTGGCATCTATCAACATCTACTTATTAGTTATGCAAAGTGAAGTAATGCTTTGACTTTGAAAGATGTGTAATGCAATACAATCAATGACATGAATATAAACTACAAAAATCCATTTTTTACAATTCATTAGTTAAAATATTTATTGTATTTTCTCTCTATATTTCTATATGCTATGGAAATACCTTTCAATTGTATTTAAAAGGCTTAATAGGGCAGTTAGGTGGTATTTGCAAAATCAAGTTGTGAATGAATGGTAATTAAGAGCAAAATTGGAAAATTGCCATCTTAGAAGTCTAACAAAGGGTGGTTATGGTGGTTGATTGGCTCAAGGGGTAGTTGGAAGGTGGTATCAAGATATATTTCTATAATACCCCGAGTTGAGGGTTGATTTTGTTCAGTTTCTAATAAGAAAATATACTTGAAAACACTGATCACTGATTTTCTTTGTTTTCCTGAATTTTCTTTGCCTTCCACAAGCCCATACAAGTCTATGAATACTTGAGGCTTTGGATACTTGATTGCATATGTGTTTACTCTCTTTGCATCTATTCTGAAGGTTTAAATCCACCGTTGGTGTGTGTGGGATCAACAAACTTGGTTACTGCTCTGTTTTCTGTGTTAGGGGTTTTGAGGGCAACACCATGACACATTAGCCAATCCACCTACTATTCTGAACTTTTTGCTTGATGGATTGGCATGTACCATGATTATTTTGGTGTATGAATACTTTGGAGGCCAAGAGAATGAATAAACTCAGTGGGGTGTGAAGTTCTAATGCTGTTCACGGGTGTTTCCACCATGAAAGTAAGGAACTCAAGTATTGAATCTGAGAAATACTGAAAGGAATGGGATTGTGAGTGTCTTTTAAGTTAGGGAAAATGTATTGTGGGGTTTTTGGACCTTTGGAAGGATTGGGGGAGGTTTGGAGTTATGAGTTTCTTTAAAACCCTTGTTTTTGTGAAAGTTTAGGACAATTTGTGAGTAGAGGAATAAAACAAGTTCTTGGGGCTCTTAAAATGGGAGAATCCCGATTTTGGTGATCACTGAGTTTGGTGATCATACCTAAGACTATTTCAAGTTTCCTTGATTTGGAGGTGAGTTTGTGAGGGGGTTCCTTTGGAAATTAGGCCTAATTGTGAAGCGTAGAGCGAGGGAGGTGTATTGGAAGTTCATGTTGGTCCAAAAGAGTTACTATTGGTTTTGGAATATGTTGTGTAACCTTGAAAAGTGTATCTTAATCCACCTTTAAATGGTCAGGTGTTTTGGAAAGGTTGGGAGAAATTAGGCTTGGATCGGGTTTTGAGTTTGGTGCAGGAGCACCTACACCACATCATCAATTTTTTTATTATTTGAATACATAAATAGGGAAATGTTAGTGTATTTAGGTTTATTTTATCTAACGAGCTTTGAGAGATCAAGAATAATGCAAATAAAGGGTGTTTTGTGTCTTAGAAGTCAATTAGAAATCATATAAGTTGTAAAATGCTGACAAAGCAACTTTAACACAAACAAATGTAATTAAGGGACCAACTAATTCCAAGGTTGGTTATGGGCATTGGGGAGAATATGGTTGTTGGAAAATGCTTTAAAAATCCTTACCAAGGCTCAAATGAGAGAGTGGAAGAAGTTTTGTAACAATTGTACACAATAAACACCACAGTTTTGAGCAATTTTCTAGAAAAATACTATTTTCTTGATCTTTTTGAGTGCTAACCAGGCACATACAGGTTTTTCATGGTCTAAGAATTTTAGATTATGTGTCTATATGTTTTATAATTCATTTATTTTTTATTTGGTGTCTTAACTCTTTGTATGTAGAGAGAACCAACACAAACAGTGAATGTCCCAATGTTGCTGAATGAAGGGTTTGAGGGGAAATTTGTGATGTAACAATCAATCCACCTACTATTTGCTACTGTATCTCAGTGGATTTACTGAAAACATGTTATAATAAGTGTGTCAAATCATTTTGGAATAAAGAGTCATAATTATGTGGCATTTTTGTGACTGTTTTAAGACTGAACAAGGGTTTTCCAACATGGAAGTGAGGAACCAAAGAGAGGTTTTTAAGAATTAATGCCTGTAAGGGTTATGTGAGGGTCTGATGAGTCTGTGCAAAAGTATTTTGAGGTTTTTGGGGCTTTGGAAGTGTTGAGAGAGGTTTGGAGTTGTATGTTTCTTTAAAACCCTTGATTTTGTGAAGGTTTAGGAGGGTTTCTTGGGTTTTGTGAGTTAGAGGCTCTGTAGACACAAACTAATGACAAAATTTGAGGTTTGGCATCATGAACTAAGAATTTCCAATGCGTTTGGATACATACCTAAAGTTGGAAGGGTGGTCCCTTTGGAAAAAAAGGGCTAATTGTGAAGCCAAAATTGAAGTAGGTGTGTTGAAAGTATATGTCGGTCCAAAAGAGTGACCACTGATTCTTTGGTATGTTGTGTAGCCCTGAAAAGGGTATCTCAATCCATCTTGTAATTGTCTAGTATTTTGGAAAGGTTGGGAGAAATCTGGCTAAAACTGAGTTTTGAGTACTACAAGAATAACCAGTCATAAATGTGAGTTTTTAAAACCTTGATGAATCTGACTTAGGGATTGTTCTCAATTGATTCAATTATCATTGTATGAATGTTGATGGGTCTTTGTAGGGCCTTGGTGGAGTCTTGTTGTTCATTTGCAAGGTTGAGGAGTTGAGACCCTTGAGGGTGGGTTGATGCCTATTAGGCTGAATCATTATGAAGAATAGTTCTTGATTGAGAATTGACATTTCCATTGTTGTGAGTCTTCTCCACCTTGGCTCTGCATCAGAGTGCTACAAGGGTAGATTGTTGGGTAAGGTGTTGAATGAAGAGTTTGGTTTGATGGGGCTTTGAGGTTGTGTAGATTGCTCAAAATAGGTTGTATTAATCTTGTTAGGAGCCCCTTGAAGGCAGGTTGTCAGACTGATTGGGTTTGAGCCTCCTTGCCTCTGCATCAGTGAGGCACAAGTAATTGAAGCATTCCAAAGGATACAAACCACCACGAATGGAGCTTATTTATACAATACGCTTTAGATGGGGCTTATTGAGCATTCACAGTAATTAATTAAGCATTAGATGTAAACAAAATCCATGCCTACAACATTCAAGCATACAACTTACATGATACACATGATAACATCATTCAAGAATGGCAGTAGCAAAATAAGAGTTTCTTTAATCAAAAATACGAAAGGCTATACAATGATATATATTGATAAAAGTATATAAATATATCCAAAAAAACCATATAGGCTTAGTACAAAGAAGCCATTTGGACATAAAATATCACGTATATATATCAATAGTACAAAACATATGTTCCAAAATGCCACATAGGCATACAAAAAACAACACTAATACATAGTCATTTCCCTCTAGGGGAAGTAAATAGATCCCGTGCTGCCTTTGAAATTCGGCTAGATGGAGTGACTGTTGCTTGTCTTATCTTTCGAACATGTCCGCTACTCCTCTCTTCACTCTGGACCTTCAACTAATACAATTAAAAGTAAAGATGTTAAAACATAGAAATTGAATTATGGAATGACAATAACAAAATATAATCACTTACCACATACATATAGTCATCATGCACATTTAAAGCATCACCATGTCCACGATCTAGAGTGACAACCACCTGTAGCAACCATGAAGATAGAAATTTTAAAACTACATAAAATTATCGTGAAAATTTTCTATAATAGACCATAAAAGAGCAAATATAATGTCAAATCGACTAATCTATTCCATACCTCTCTCAATGGATCAAAACTGGCTATTGCTGCAACATCTGCATGTTCCATCGTGCCACCAACATCACCAGGGCTATCTCTTGTCAACAACTGCAAATGAAACAATATCTTAGGTATCATGTTGATATAGGAGAACATAATGTGACATGATCAAGGAATACTTGAATGCAATGTTTGTGTTTCTCATCAATTTTTTAGATTTGTATATACGCAAAATTATGAAAACTAGCTAAACATAGATTTACAACCCTATTAATGAATAAAGGCTACTTGAGTGTATGTTGTTTGAGGATATGAATCGTGAGGTGTGGAGGAAGAAGGTGCACCAGGAAACTATTTGAAATTTGAAGCATGTTATGAGACAAACATTCAAATATAACATTCAACTGTTCAAATGCAATAATAATATTTTTAATACTAGTTGCATACCTGTGGACTCATCATCGATAATGTATAAGGGTCTGTAGGAATAGAGAATCCCTCATGAATAATGCGACCCTGAAATTTCATCATATCAAAATTCTACTAATTTAGTTATTCTTAAATTTCAAAATATATTTTGATAAACAACATTAAAATAACTTGCTAAATTTTACCTGAGTGTCAATGCCGAATGTATCATTCAGAATATCATCTGTGAAAGCCATCGCCTTTGCAACTGACGTAGGCTGTGTAGTTACATCACGAGCACCTTGATAATTGTACGTGCAAACATCATCACAAGCGCCACAATGGTGGGGTGGAGCTCGAGGCCTACACGTCTCCTCCACACCAGGCTCTACTAAAGGACTCACACACTGTAAAATGGTCTGGGTGAGTGAGCCAATCGACTTCATCGTGTCCACCTGTACACTGTCCTTAACAATGGAAGGAACAACGACATGCTCCACCATGGGTCTTCCCAAGGCTCTTGGTGCCAACTGTGGATTATGTCATGCAACAAGTCTATCGTGTGTGGAGCCCCCACCTCTACCCTGAAAGTCTAAGATGTCAAAATAGTTTGGCATTTTATTGAGGATAAACTCGCAATAGAGTTTCCTCAAAAAGTATTGCAGCACCTCATGGTTATTGCATGGAGGCTGGTCAAATACCATCCACCATCGCTCCCAAAATTTGTTTCTAATTAAATCATGGTGGCACTAATGGATGGGGAACCTCCTGCATGCATGGGACAAAGGTTCATTGGTTTTTGGGTCTTTAAATAGGGCACAAAACTCGACTTTGCTAATTTTTAGTTTTTTGACATCTGCATATGACAAACCATTAGCATAAAATTGCCTCATCTCATCTCTCTTAGTTGACCAAAAATTCATTTCTCCTACATGAGTTAAAATTGACTTCAATGATTCAATAATCCCTCTCCTATAAGGGTGGGTTTCAACATGCTCGGTTAATCTTGCAATTAATTGTTGAATGTCTCTTTTATTGTTTTCAATTTGATTTTGAATATTTTCTTGTGTTCCTTGAGGATGCCTATGAATTAATGGAGGGGTTTTAGGTTGTTCTTGTATAGGAGGCTCTTGATGAGGGGGTGATTGTGAATTCTCAATGTTTTGAGGTGGAGATTCATTCCCTGAGAATTAGAACAAAGTTTTATTATAAAAATCTATTTAAAGTTGCATTCCAAATCAAATTCAAAATAAATAGAATTAAAATACACACCTCTTTGCAATCTTCGACCTCTCTGACATGTTGGAGGCATCTTCATGGAAAATGGCAAGCTAAGGATGCAAAGAATGGAAGAGATTTGGCGAGCGTGAGTTGTAGACCTGAAATATTCCTTCTCAAGCCGTGGGTTGAAGACAAAATGAGGGTTCCAAACCCGAATTTTGCATTTTATGTCTAAAAAGACATTTGGCGCACACCAAATTTGGCGTGTGCCAAAGGCCTTATTTCAAGGTTTTTTTGATCTTTTTTCAATTTGGCACCTAAATTGTGTCACATATTGGTGCACTTACCCATGTCTTTGTAGTACCAAACATAGAAACCTGTCCAAGAGTTCTACCAGTGATGCTTGTCCAAGATTTGTATGAATGTACATCTACACCATGAAATTCACTACCACTAGCCAACACAACCACTGCTAAGAAGATGAACCAATTTCATCTAAAATTCCTGAATATTACTAGAAAAATAAATATATGAGTTAACTATAATGCACCATATATGCCAATAATTTCCGATGTACCATAAAGATCAAAGTTCTTTTTTGATGAATTTTATGTAAATATGTTTTGAGACCTGATCAAAATGGTTCAAACATAAATCATTAGGGAACATAGTGTATGCTCTGTTTGTCTTATGTCACCACATAGTCAATAAACTTCTAACAAGTATTTTATCATTTCAAAAAAAATGCAGACCATCTATGTAGATAACAAACTTGTCATCTAAAGCTGTCCATCATCTTGTCATATTATATCTGCATTTCATGCTGCTCATAAAAACCACTTCCTGTCATAACAAATCAAATCCTGCAACTCCTAGTTCATTAGTCTAATGAAGGAACAAATGTGATATCCTCAATACAACTTAATATGTGATCTCACAATACTATCAATATGATGTAACTCCTCTTCCATGAAGTAAACAAACATCCTGATTCATTCTTCTAGACTCCACAAAGGGGTTAAAAGATAAAACACTAATCTGCTCCCCCTTTCCTCATGCTATCTTTCATGCAACAACATGTTGTCCTTGATTATTGTTTTTCTTATCATCTTGATCCTTTAATTCCACTTGGCTTATTCCAAGCCATCTAGAAGGTAGACTAGAGTTCATCTTATCTACGAGTCTTGATATAATTTCAAGGATTTCCAACACTCAAATGCCCCTGCACCTGGTTAATTGCTTCTAGATCTTCCCATCCTTAAGTTCACAATTTGAAAATTAACTATTATATAGGTTTTGATCACAATCTTGGTACCCTAGACATACCTTGCCTTAACTAGATAGAATGTTTTCATTTACTTGATAACTCAAATTACCCCTCAGAGCCTTTAACAATTACACACAAAATTGTTTACCAAATTATTTTCACTTCTTGTGAAAAATTCAATACATAATTGTTACAAAAAGGCTATCACTTCCTATGATAGGCTCAGTACAACATTTGTTTACAAAATGGCTATCACTTCTTGTGATAGACTCAATTACATAGTAACTACCACTTCCTGTGATAGATGTAATTACAAAAACAAGATTTATTTACAAAATTTGTTACAAAAGAATGTCTACCACTTCCTGTGACAACTTTTCAGTTTTATAGGTTTTCATGATGAGCCCGAGGTTCAGTGTTGAACCTGGTAGCTTTGATACCATATGTAACAATTTACTTGAGCTAGGTTTAAGAGAAATAATTCTAACTACCATATTTCAGTTGAAATCTAACTAACTTGCTTTCATGCTAGTGTTTCCTTTGCAATTTGAACGAAAAAAGAAATACAATTTAAAATAAGTATGTAAGAATCAGTTTCTCAACTAACTTTTGAAATTATAGTTTCAGCTGAGAAGAAACAACTAAATTATTTCCATTTATCTGATATACAAATGAACTTTAACTAACTTTTCTTTGCTTCCAAAATACAAGAACATTAATTACAACTAAACAATTACATGCTAAGTAAACATTTTAGAAATTAAAAGAGGGAGAGAGGGGTCTCAAGAAGATACAGTTAAGAACTCGAACACTTGAGCTTGACTCTCTGTCATCATGAAAAAAGGAAATATCATCAAGGGTTTACCGCCCAATTGAAGACCTATTGGCCTCCCGTGTTCTTCAACTGAAGAACCTGTCCCTTCACAAGGGTAATCAACTAGGATCACATTATCATCATGCCATACTGAGCCTGGTGTCATGAATCTATACTGTTGGTCGATCCCTCCTCTGCAAGTACCTCCTAACTAGAAGTATATCTGGTTCGTGATAGCTGACCAATGCCTAATTGACATCATACCTTGGCCAAAGATTGTATTATTTCTGGCACTCCTGTGCCATCAACACTCTCACCCTTGCTCGACATTTAATATTTTTATTTATTTTATTTAATATACTTTATATTTTAAAAGATTCATCTTGCGACAAGAGTTTCCAATTAGGTAAAGTTATTTCAAATTTACAGAGATGAGAAGGGTCTAAAAGGCTTAGACCAAAATTTCCTTTCAGGAAAACATAAGCATATTCTTTCTTACATCAAGGGAGAAACACTTTAACTATTCTCTGCTCAAGTTATTCTCAGTTCAAGGTCTAATTCACAATGATAGGTTTAATTACCAATTTCTCTTAAACCATTAAGAGAGACTAGATTCTTATCATTTCTCTTCTAAGAGAACAAACTTCTTAATCAAATACAAATAGAAGAATAGGTAAAAGATTTGTTCAAGAAGGAGAACCTTCATACCCTTAGCATGGTTATGAAATAAAAAGATCTTGGCTGAGAAAGAAGTTGCAGATGTTAAAAGGCAGAGTGAAGGAAAGACTACGACAGGTCAATGACTGAAGGATCTCAAAACATTTGAAGAGAGAGATCGCACAAGCATCCAGGTTCAAAAATTAATTAACAGGAGTAGTCAATTCCAGTCAAGATAAATAATCAAATGCTATTCGATTTCAGATTAAATGATTGCTACAGATTCTTAACGAGAGAGAGGAGGATCCTTCCTCAGACTAATTCATAGATTAAGCATAAATAAATTCTTGATCTTTCTACGTAATGGATTAGAATACTCCACATGAGAAAATGCAGAATAAGTCTTGACACCTAAGACACACTTTTAAGATTTCCCTAGACTCAGATAGGTAAGATATTTAGGTCGAATCCAACTCGGACATATAAAGGACAAAGATTAAGGATAGTTTTTTATTTGGTAATAACAAGACAAATAGAATTCAAATCCTTAATCTGAAAGCTCGAACTAGCATACAGTTCCAGATTTGATTAAGGAAAAGATACCCGAAAAACAAGATCTATAAACTATATAGGGGTCATAACAAGATAAGACTACCATCATCAATGATCTGTTAAATAGTGAGAAACAACTCCTTTGATCAAAATCATCAAAACTAAAAATGAATTGCATGACTTATCGACCCCAATGGTTTTTCAGAATATTATTGTTACTTCGTTGATAAAATTTATCAAATTAAGACATTTCTCTTAACGTGCCTGAATATGATGGTCTAAGGCTCAAGAAAGCTCCAAACCCTTTTCTCCAATTGAACAGGGCAAGAGAGACGATGCCTCTACAACTCTTCAGGTCGGGAAAAATTACAACGACGGCTTGTCCAAAGATCCATTTAACCAAACCAGTACTGGAGATTAAAAACATCCAGGCTTTCCCATGTTAAGCTCGACTAAGGAATTTAGATTAAGAATTCCCTCCGATATGATTTCGATATTAAGAAAAATAAGAAGAGAATGGAAATAGAAACACGAGTGTCCGATACCAACTGTGGTTGTTAGGAGTAGAAAGCCGATACCAAGAATGAGAAAACTTTAACTTCCGCCAGGTGATTTTCGAAAATGAACAAGAATGAGACAAGCTCGACCAGGCGAATGCCAATTCAGGAAGAGGATACTGATTACCTAGAATGCAATGCTCAGAGAAAAGAACGATGAGAAAGCAAGCTGCGATGGAGGTGAATGCCAATTAGGACGAGTAAAGATGCGATGGCCCTAGAGAGAGTTGCGAATCAGAGGGAGATAGCTCAAAGAATTCCGCCAGGAAAATAATACCTCCTCGAGGGAGTCCACAAGTCTTCTCTTGGATGTTTCCCATCAAGAAGAGAGCCAAGGTGGCGGGAGTTATCTTCTATGAATAACCGATCTTGCCTCCTCACCCACTCCCGACTAAGGAAGATATTACATTTGCTTTAAATAATTAATTAATTTCATTTTATATTACCGAAAGATGCTAAGGGTAATTGATAATATATATATATTACTTAATTGACTTATTTTATCATCATTTAATTAAATGATTTATTGCCAAGGTTATGATTCATGATGTAGTGATAATTTGATCCTTTGTTAACTACATCCTCTCCTTGATGATACTTCCTTTTCCCTCGGGCATTGACGATCTTGCATCCACTGACACGTATTATGGTTAGAATGTTCCCCACAGCTATATAATTTCGTATTTAAATATCAACTCATGAACATATTCAATTTCATGTGGACAAGAATTTCACTTGCCATATAAAGATCGTTAAATTATAGTTATGATAAAGGAAACATCTATTCAATTCACAATTTCACATTCACATGAAAACAGTTACTTGCAACTTACTTTGCGTCCGAAAATACATAACCAAATTCATAGTCTCAATGTAAGGGATGTAACAAATCAGGTAGCTTGTTGCTTTGGACCCTCCCATGGCCTGGGGTCTCGAAGCAACTCTACATCTACAGGGATACAAATTTCTTGAGAAGAAGGGTTGAAATCTCCAACATAAATTTTAAGATAAAATATATTGTTTGTATACTTGGAAGGAATCTCGAATGGATTTGCTTGACTCCTTGAGGCTGGAGACTAAATTTTGAGGAGAGATTAAATATATATATACACACTCCTAAAGAAGATGACCTTAGTGCACTCCCAATATGGGAGTGTAGTCTTTAGAGAGTGACTTAGGACTTAGATGGTCCTGATGAGTCTAAGTCTCTGACTAGTGCATATTCCTAGATTCTTACCTCATTCGTGTAGATGTCTATCTCATATGGATAGATGAACTCTTGTCCTATATGAACAGATGCCTAACCCACATGGTTGGATGCTTGTTCTATATGGACAAATACTATCTCGTATGGATATAAGTACCTGAGTATACAATTGAATAAACACATAATAAAGACAATAAACAAGAAAGAAAAAAATTAGTGGAAATTTTTGGGTTAATAGGTTGGGTTGTTACATGTGGTATGAGAGAAAGGTTTGGAAGCTAGGCTTTGAGCCTACTACAACTTGCGTAAATTAAAAACTTGCATAATATTTTTGAACTAAAAATTGCACTTTTCTAAAACTTATTTTTAGTAATGATTGTTTTCTAACTCTCTTTATTGTATTTAATTTCTTGCATGTAACTAAAATTACTCATATTATGTATGTTAACTATATTTTTTTGATTTGATATTCTTTTGATCTTGATGAATTTTTGAATATTTATGAAGATTTTCTTTGATTTATTTTTGAATATTTTATGATGTATGCATACATTTTATGGCTTATTATTGCAATGAACATATTTTACAACAAATTATTGTTGGATTAAATATTTATTCTATTTAGGGGAGAGTACCCAGTAGTTGTGCACCCTAACTTCGTGCTTCTCAAAATCCTACTTGGAAATTTCAAATCACTCCAATTTTTTTACAATAGCTTACATGGCAAGCCCCTTGCTTATAAATTTTGTTTTAGGGCCACATCATCAAATATTATGCCACATCAACATGCTTTTTGTCAAGGTGTCCAAAAAGGCCAAAAAAAAAGTGCTACCAATACTTGTGCATTCACATCATGGGTAGTTGAGCGCTGATGTGACATCACATGATTGGTTGCTTTTTAGATCAAAGGGATACATTTTGTTTAAGCCAGGATACTTATGTCACAACTATTGGACATTATACAAACAACTAATATCGTGCAACTATTGAGCATTATATTAACAACTACTATCACAACTATTTAAACATGCTCAACTACTAGGTCCTCTCCCCTAGTGTTGTTTTTGAGAAATTTGGGTTGAATGTTTTAATTTGCATCATGTATCTCTTGTTACAAATAACTTTGATAAATGATAATATATATAAATGAATAAGTTGAAACAATAATCTCCAGATAATGATACCTAATAAAAGAACTTGGTTGAATTTTGATCGATAAATGTTAATTTTCATTTGACACCTATAAGTGCATCAAGACGATGCACAATATAAGGGGGAGAGGATGTCACAACCCGATCCCTTAGAACATTTTGCAAATATCTTTTAATTAATCTCATATAACAAGTTTTGAAATAATTATTTATTAAAGGTGAAAAAGAAATATATTAAAAATTAATAAGAATTAAATTAAATTAATTAATTAATTCTATAGTGGACTAAAGTATTAGAAGAAATTTCATTATAAATAAAATATTAAATATTCATACCATATCAATTTATATTATTTAGCGTTTTTAAATTTAAAATGGCATAAATAAATATTTAAAATTCTTTTAGTTAATGATGCAAATATTATATTATTTTTTATTTTTAAGCATATGGTTATGGAGGAAATGGAACTTGGCATATTAGAAGAAGGGGAGTTATAAAGAATATTCTATGACAAGAGTGGGAGTTACACAATATTATTATTAAGCTTATTTTATGACAAGAATGACAACACATGAGGAGTTACATGATTTTTATTATAATTTATCCTTTAGTTGAGGATATTTTGATAAAATATATTGTCTCCAAACTTTTATAAAAAGAGAGGTGAGGGATACATCCAGGAATGGTTTTGCATTTTGGGAGAAGTTATTTATTATTTGTAGGGAGATCAATTTCTTGAGAAGAAGGGTTGAAATCTCTAACATAAATTTTAAAATAAAATATAATTTTTGTATACTCAGAAAGAATCTCGAATGAATTCGCTTGACTTCCCAAGGCTTTAGGCCAAATTCCGAGGTGAGACTTAAGCTAATTATTTATATATATATACTCTAAAGATGATGACCTCAGTGCACTCCCAATAGGGGAGTATAGTCTTTTGAAAGTGACTTAGGACTCAACTGGTCTTGATGAGTCTAAGTCTCTAGCTAGAGTATATTCCTATCTTTTATGGATAGATGCCTACCCTCTTTAGGTAGATGCCTATCCTAGATGGATAGATGAACTCCTGTCTCGTATGGACAGATACCTAACTCGTATAGTTGAATACCTGTTATGGGTGGACAAATACTATCTTGTACGGATATAAGTATTTGAATATACAATTGGATAAACACATAATAAAGATAATAAACAAGAAAGAAAAAAAATAGTGGAATTTTTTGGGTTAATAGATTGGACTGTTACAAATGCCCTTATGTTGTTGTCAAGGTGCCTTTGACTCCTAATTCTTTTCAAAGCCATTCTCGTCCTTAAGGGTGTTGTTGAGGGTGCAACCATTCTACTCATGACGCTCAAGAGGCTCACTATTAGGCATCGTCTCCTCATGTTAGAAAAGATTGTGCTCAACAAGGTTGGTCACGACCCACCTCTCAATGCTTTGCTTCACAACTGCATCTTGCTTGTGGAAATACATGCTAGCTTGACTCTAGCAAGTTCCCCCCGAATGACACTTGGTATTTCTCCCACTCGTGTGACTGCTAAAAAACTCAAGAGGATAAAGATTATGATGGATGAGATTCAACTATTATTGGTGTGAACTCCATTGATGTATGGGGTAAACTAAATGGCCAAGATCCTCCTCCTCCTCCATTTGCCTTAACTTTCGTCGCTCAACGATTGTTTATTATTTTTATCTTTTATACTCCGACCTATAATCCCATATAGACTTTAGAAATGTAACTTTTCCACTACTTAAAAAAAAAAAAACATGTATAATACTATTTTATAAAAATAATATAGACACTATCATTAAAAATAAAGACATTAGGATCATTAAAATAAATAAAATAAAATAAAATACGTGACTAGTGGGTACTCTCACTATACAATTTTCACCTCTAAAATTTTCAAAGGCAAACCTCGTTTGCCTTCTTTCCTCCTCCTTTCTTATCGTTACATACGAAAGCGCTGACGTATTCACGCATTCTTTTTTAATACTTTTTTTCATGCTTTCGCCGATTAAAGCAGCGAAGGGAAATCGGAATGGCGTTAAAAGCTAGCCTACCTTCTGGACCAGAAAGATATACCAATCACTTCCGTCTTAATTTAAGATTGACCTCTTTGAATACCCACTATTTTAATAAAAATATGAAAGCCACAATCAGTTTCAAGGGCCCGAAAAATTGGTTTCCATTCGATTATTAATGGCGGCCGCAGACTGGATTTCATCTTCAATAGAATTGGTCATGCAGATCTCATCAAGTTTTTTATTGCTGCAGCGGTTTAAGAAGGATGGGTAAATACACTTCTGAATAAATGATTCGAGCAGCGGCAGCTATACAGAGAATCATCTTAAGGGTATGTTCTTCTTGCATTTCTAACTCTGCAAAACGTTTGGACGTATTGAGGTTAGCCATATTCTCCGATTTTTAGGTGACTCCTATTTTGAAGCATGTTGCTTTTCCAGATGTTGGGAGAAGTGTAATATGTAGGTCACTCGGTTCATTGATCATTTGGGTTTCTTTGGTTCTATATTTGAGTACACGGATATTTGGGCCCATCAGAATTTTGGGCTTTGTGAAGTTTATTGATGCATTTTTGGGCGGTGTTTCTCCGAACGCAATCTCTAATGGGCAACGGGGTTTCTCCTCAAGATGTTTTTTTTGTTCTTTTTTTCCTTTTTCCGGATGCTTAGGTGACTTCTTAGATCCCTTCTGTTTGTCTTCAGTTGGATCTATTCAAACATTCTTTAAGAGGTTGCC
Organism: Sequoiadendron giganteum; assembly: GCA_007115665.2. NCBI lineage: Eukaryota > Viridiplantae > Streptophyta > Pinopsida > Cupressales > Cupressaceae > Sequoiadendron > Sequoiadendron giganteum. The sequence goes on along the minus strand of CM021105.1, from coordinate 636,734,472 downwards.
CAATTGGGTAGGGTAAATCTATTTCTGAGTGCACTGAGCTGAGATTATCAGGATTTTACATTTCGCAGGGCTAAGGAGATTGTCTGTTATTAGGTGTAATCCACAGGCCATCCTCAGGTCACCAGGATTGTGTGGCCTCTGGCAATCATTACAACCAGTGTCTGAGAGTTTTGAATTCAGGGACCCTAATAAGCGTGTGCTAGTATTTTAGCTCTGAGCCTCACCATCACAAAGGCTTCTAGATTAAATTTCTCTGTTTCGTGGTTCTTTTCCCTGTTTTGGTGGAGGGAATCATTTAGAACTTAGACGTGGAGCTTACGGGATCAAGAAATGGGTTCTGACATTGGGGTTGCCGAGAATTTTGATGTTGATGTTTGTGATATTGGAGATGGAATGGCTGAAGATGATGTTAGTGAAGAGGAAATAGATTTTGATGAATTGGAGAAACGCATGTGGAAAGACCGGGTTAAGCACAGACGACTTAAAGAGCGACAGAGAATTGCATCCGAGCAAAATAATGGCAAGCCGAGACACAAACAATCATCAGAGCAGGCTAGAAGAAAGAAGATGGCCCGAGCCCAAGATGGTATTTTGAAATACATGTTTAAAATGATGGAAGTTTGCCAAGCACAAGGATTTGTGTATGGTATAATACCTGAGAAAGGGAAACCTGTAAGTGGTGCGTCAGATAACATGAGAGCATGGTGGAAAGAAAAAGTGAAATTTGATAAGAATGGTCCAGCAGCAATTGCAAAGTATCAAGCTGAAAACAACTCTAGGGATACACAAAAGAACAATTCAAATGTTTCTTCAAATGTTCATTCACTTCAGGATCTTCAAGACACTACTTTGGGTTCCTTGCTGTCTTCTCTAATGCAACACTGTGATCCTCCACAGCGTAGATTTCCTTTGGAGAAGGCTATACCACCTCCTTGGTGGCCTTCAGGGGATGAAGATTGGTGGCCTCAATTGGGTTTACAGAAGAATCAAGGTTCTCCCCCTTACAAAAAACCTCATGATTTAAAAAAGGTATGGAAAGTTGGCGTTCTCACTGCAGTGATTAAACACATGTCTCCAAATATTGCAAAGATTAGGAAGCTAGTTAGACAGTCAAAGTGCTTGCAGGATAAGATGACTGCCAAGGAGAGTGCAACTTGGTTGGGAGTTTTGAATCAAGAAGAAGCTCAGACATGGTCAGTTGGTAAATGCAATGGAGCATCTAACAACTCTAGCATCCAGACAGGGGGTAACTCAAGAGGGTGCACAACAAGTAGTGCAAGTGAATATGATGTGGAAAGTTGTGATGATTTCCAAAGTTCAGATTCTGCAAAAGATGATGCTCGAAACAGGGAGGAAGATGTTAATCCTTGTGAAAGAGAGATTTTAAATAAGAAAGATAGCGACAATTCATCTGTAGTTGTTCAGAATGGAGACATGACATCAGCTTCTAAGAAAAAGAGGGGTCGTGGAAAACGTTCAATCAAAGAGCAGCGAACATTTTTGTGTGCTAATGAGGGATGCCCACATCAGGATCAGAGCAATGGCTTTTCTGATATTAATCAAAGGAATTCACATGCAAATAACTGCCCTTATAGATCTCAAGCACAAGTAACTATGAATGAGAATGCTGGGAATAATCAATTAATATTGTATACAGGGATTGTGGACCATTTGAATCCGCAAGATGGCAGCAGGGAAGGCATTTTTAAAGCAACCATGACAAGTAATGAAGTAGTTCCTCAATGCACTTCTGTCTTTCCTTCAGTGCAAACAGTTTCTCAGAACATGTACGGGGAAGTTGAACCGCTTAGTGTATTAAGCAATTTCAACAATACTGATGTGCCTGCTGGTCAACTTATTGTAGATAGATTCAGTGAACTAAATGGAAGTTCAAATACTAAACAACAGCTTCAACCACAGACCTTTGTGAATCCAGCAGATCATGGAACTATTCAAATTCATGGTGATGCAAGTGCAGTATTTGGACCACCTTTGGTAGTGAACAGCAGTTCAAATGAACTCTGTGGAAGTATAGCTGATTGGCAGAGGGATGGATTCAATGGTGACACTGGGAAATTTGTTGGGAACCATTTTGAGTCTTCTTCTGATTGCCTTACAGTGGATTATCTTGGTAGCCCATATAATTTTGGAATTGGTAGTGACCTGGACTTCTCATTTGATGATTCATTTGATGAGGACATAATTCAATATTGGGGAGCTTAGAATAAGGAGCCCCTCGAAGATGCTACATATTACAAACAAGTAAATTCAGGACCATAATTATTCCCTACTGATCACATAGGCTAGGGAACATTTGCATTTTGCCATGTTACAAGCAAGTAAATTCATGTGAAACAAGATTTTCTTCTTGTTTCATATAAATATTCGGGGGAATGATAATGGATCACATATGACTGCATGCAGGCAGAGGAAAGCAGAATTTTTGTGAGGATGTAGAGCTGTGCAAGGTATTTGAATAATTCTAAAGCTTATGGTGTTAACATCCCAGTCTGGCTATATAATGCTTTACAAGCATCCCAACTTTCAATAAAAATAACGTTGTAAAGATCTTAGGGATATCTCAATGGGTCTCTAAGTGTCCACATAAATTCTGTTGTTTTAGTACTTTTCATTTGCTTATTGATTTCAGAAAGATCAGAACTTTTTAATGTTGCAGGAAAGATGTTTGGATCTGTTCTTGGTTTTCTCTGGGGAATATTAACACACACGATTGCTCAATTGTTTTTATTTGATCAGTGAAAAGAGAAGCACTATTTATTTGCTGACCAACTACATGAGGTGAGCACACCATCAAACTTGGATAGGCATTTGGGTTAAATGTCACTTCTGAGGGGTATCTATTCTATTAAAACTTTATTCAGATTTTCACTCTGTCGGCTGCTGCCGTGCATCATCATGGCCAATTTACATGGTGAGTGTTTGAACCTGGCTTTTTTTCGTGGTGATTGCTCCATCTCACCACTAGATCACAGTCTGCCAGAATAAATTCCTTAACTGTTGCCATCAAACATGTGTAATAAGATTTAGATGTTTGATAATTACTAATTAGCTGAACTCGTTGAGCTGCCACTCAGGGAGTTTACTCTTCTATTACATTGTTTCATATCGTAATGCTTTTGTACATCGGCTTTGGCACTTGATGTTTTATTTTCAGCTTTATGAGTGAAATACCCTATTTTCTTCTTTAGCATTAGTTCTTTGTCTTTCCTTCACTATTTCAGGGCCTCAAAGCTTTTTTTCTGTGAGTGGTACTGTATTCTGTTTTTCAAGAATGACGTTATGCGATATTACACCTCTGTATGTATGTAAGAATGTGAAGCATATAAGGTTTCTTTGTCAAGTTAGCGGCATCACGGCAGGGGTGTTTCCAGATTCAAAAGTTTATGGACTTTGACATCGGAGTAAGTGTGGTATAGATTGAATAGCATAATAAATGAGTGTTAGCATTAAACTAAAAACTAAAATCCTTTAAAGAGTTATTTAATCAGAAGAAATAATCTGTCCGACAAAAAAAATGTACATTTTGAGCATTCTTCCCATATTCTATTATATATGTGTGTGTAAAATCTTGTGGAAAAATTCATCCAAATAATGTTGTGCTACAATCTCTAGAATCTTTCAGAATACTTCTCCAATGCTTGGCTTTCTGATGGCCTATATTTCTCTTCTGATGAATTTCAATGGGCTTTATTACAACAAAAATTTATTTAAGTCAAGTTGATTTATCCATTCATTCCTCTAGTTCTTGATTTGATAAAGCAGAACAGATTGCAACCATATTCACATCAAGATAGGAACTGTCTGTGATGGGGAGACTGGGATGCTATTTAAAAAATTGCACAAGGCTACTTGGAAAAGGCATATCTATATATATAAGATGTCTTTGTGGACAGAATGAAGGAAAAAGGAGGAGCAGAATAGAAAAACAAACATGAAAATTTTATATATTCATCTTAGTCAAAAATTACATCAACTAACTGACTGAGCTGTAGCTCATATATTCAAGCACCATTGTATTCAGAATGATATCCTATAACAACTATGCGGAACTGGACTCCCAGAAGAGAGTACTTGGAAAAATACAGAGCCATACAATATATAGAGAGCTATGCATCTACAGTGGAGA
>CM021105.1:636552444-636730225 GCA_007115665.2 Sequoiadendron giganteum | reverse complement strand
AAGATCATGTTGGGAACATCTACAATAACCTCGCACGGTTTTAGCTATCTCAGAGGAATTTTCTTGTGCTGGCGAATTTTCACTCGGGGAAAAAGTTCTCAAATGCAAGTAGTTGAAAGTTGCAAAGTGGTGCAACTTTCGTTCTGCAGCTCGTGTGACCAATGAAACTATTCCAATGCATCTGGGTGGGTATGTTTACATTAGGAATGGTCCTCTTTCGCACCCAAACACATGGATCGCTCTGAGCTACGTTCAACCAGATTGATCCCTTAAGGGTCCAAAGTGCAAAATGGCTGCGAACTTCAGCATGCCATTACTTAGACATCGTGATGCTTAGAAAATTCTCATCTGATCCTATGGGATCACATTGGACCCCTCTACAATAACCTATCTCAGTTTTCACTATCTCAGAGGCATTTTCCTGTGCTGGCGAATTTTCACTCGGGGAAAAAGTTATCAAATGCAAGAAGTTGAAAGTTGCAAAGTGGTGCAACTTTCGTTCTACAGCTCGTCAGTGGATATAAGGACCGATGTAGCAGCAAAGGAGGTAATGACACTGGGTTTTTGTGAAAGTCTTATGGTGGGCACCATAGAATGTCCCGTTCTTGTAGATGTGAGAGTAAAGAAAGCAAGGTTTGTAACTACAGAGATAGATAACACTAATAAAACAGTGAAGAAGCATGGTGGCAGTGTGTTGGGTCTGATGGCAGGGGTACAAGGACAACTTGTTAAATGGGTAAAATGCTGAGTTTTGGAGATTTCAATGAACCTGACTTGGAGATTGTTTTCAAATTTCCATTGTATGAATGTTGAGAGTCTTTGTAGGGCCTTGGTGGAGATTTGTTGTTAGTTTGCAAGATTAAAGGTTTGAAAACCTTGAGGGTGAGTTGATGCCTATTAGGCTGAATCATTATGAAGAAGAGTTATTTGATTGAGAATTGACATTTCCATTGTTGTGAGTCTTCTCCACCTTGGCTCTGCATCAAAGCACAACTAAATTTATCATTTCAAAGCAATTTTTTTGATGCATTTTTTCAAGCAGTTCATTGCCTTGTCTATGATATTGCTGACTATTATGCTTTTGATATATTTTTTTGAAGCATCCATAGCTTGTTCAAAATCACTTATTTTAGGCTTTTAGCCATAGCATCAAGGCAGTGAACTATTTGAGAAGATGCTTTGGTAGACATGTATGGAAAATGTGGTAGCATAGACAAGGCAGTGAATTGTTTGAAAAAATGCCTGAAAGAAATGCGGTCTCATGGTGATTATTGTCATTGCATTCCATCACCATGATACCGCATTTATTTGAGGCATTTTTTCAAACAATTCACTGCCTTGTCATGGCCTTCCATCACCATGAAACCACATTTCTTTGAGGCATTTTTTCAAACAATTCACTGCCTTGTCTATGCTATTGCTTACTATTATGCTTTGACAGATTTTTTCCAAGCATCCATAGCTTGTTCAAAAGCACCTATTTTAGGCTTTTAGCCATAGAAGCAAGGTAGTGAACTGTTTGATGAAATGCTCTGGTAGATATGTATGAAAAATGTCATACCATAGACAAGGCAACAAACTGTTTGAAAAGATGCCTCAAAGAAATGTGTTCTCATGGTGATGGAATGCCATGATTGTCTATCACCATAGGCATTCATCATGACGTTCCATCACCATGAGACCACATTTATTTTAGGCATATTTTCAAACAATTCACTACCTTGTCTATGGCTTGTCATGGCATTCCATCACCATGAGACCACTTTTCTTTGAGGCATTTTTTCAAAAAGTTCAATGGCTTGTCTATGCTATTGCTTACTATTAAGATTTGATAAATTTTTTCCAAGCATCCATAGCTTGTTTGAAAGCATTTGTTTTAGGCTTTTAGCCACAACAAGAAGGCAATGAACTATTTGATAAAATTATTTGGTAGACATATATGAAAAATGTCGTAGCATAGACAAGGGAATGAACTATTTGAAAAAATGCCTCAAAGAAATGTGGTCTCATGGAATGCCATGAAAAGCTCAAGCAATTGGCAGCTTCTCCTAGTTATTAGTTATGCAATGTGAAGTAATTGCATAACTGCTTAGGTTGACTTTGTAAAAAGCTATATTGTAATTGAAAATTTGTCATCTATCAGCATCTAGTTATTCATTATGCAATGTGAAGTGATGCTTTGAGTTTGAAAGATGTGCAATGCATGAATATAAACTACAAAAATCTATTTTCTACATTTCATTAGTTAAAATCTTTATTTAATTTGCTCTCTATATCTCTATGCTATGGAAATGCCTTTCAATTTCAAAAAAGATAGTTTTTATCTCTTGTTATACAATTTTTTTACATTTTTTTATCTCTTGTTATAAAAAGGAGCAAATATACAATGTTAAAGAAGAGTGAAAGCACAACTAAATTTATCATTTCAAAGCAATTTTTTTGATGCATTTTTTCAAACAGTTCAGTGCCTTGTCTATGCTATTGCTTACTATTATGCTTTTGATATATTTTTCGAAGCATCCATAGCTTGTTCAAAATCACTTGTTTTAGGATTTTAGCCATAGCAACAAGGCAGTAAACTGTTTGAGAAGATGCTTTGGTAGACATGTATGAAAAATGTGGTAACATAGACAAGGCAGGGAACTATTTGAAAAAATATGTCAAAGAAATTTGGTCTCATAGAATGCTATGATAAGAAAATGCAATTGGTAGCTGCTCCTAGTTATTAGTTATGCAATGTGAAGAAATTGCATAACTGCTTAGATTGACTTTGTTCAAACTATATTGTAATTAAATTTTTGGCATCTATCAACATCTACTTATTAGTTATGCAAAGTGAAGTAATGCTTTGACTTTGAAAGATGTGTAATGCAATACAATCAATGACATGAATATAAACTACAAAAATCCATTTTTTACAATTCATTAGTTAAAATATTTATTGTATTTTCTCTCTATATTTCTATATGCTATGGAAATACCTTTCAATTGTATTTAAAAGGCTTAATAGGGCAGTTAGGTGGTATTTGCAAAATCAAGTTGTGAATGAATGGTAATTAAGAGCAAAATTGGAAAATTGCCATCTTAGAAGTCTAACAAAGGGTGGTTATGGTGGTTGATTGGCTCAAGGGGTAGTTGGAAGGTGGTATCAAGATATATTTCTATAATACCCCGAGTTGAGGGTTGATTTTGTTCAGTTTCTAATAAGAAAATATACTTGAAAACACTGATCACTGATTTTCTTTGTTTTCCTGAATTTTCTTTGCCTTCCACAAGCCCATACAAGTCTATGAATACTTGAGGCTTTGGATACTTGATTGCATATGTGTTTACTCTCTTTGCATCTATTCTGAAGGTTTAAATCCACCGTTGGTGTGTGTGGGATCAACAAACTTGGTTACTGCTCTGTTTTCTGTGTTAGGGGTTTTGAGGGCAACACCATGACACATTAGCCAATCCACCTACTATTCTGAACTTTTTGCTTGATGGATTGGCATGTACCATGATTATTTTGGTGTATGAATACTTTGGAGGCCAAGAGAATGAATAAACTCAGTGGGGTGTGAAGTTCTAATGCTGTTCACGGGTGTTTCCACCATGAAAGTAAGGAACTCAAGTATTGAATCTGAGAAATACTGAAAGGAATGGGATTGTGAGTGTCTTTTAAGTTAGGGAAAATGTATTGTGGGGTTTTTGGACCTTTGGAAGGATTGGGGGAGGTTTGGAGTTATGAGTTTCTTTAAAACCCTTGTTTTTGTGAAAGTTTAGGACAATTTGTGAGTAGAGGAATAAAACAAGTTCTTGGGGCTCTTAAAATGGGAGAATCCCGATTTTGGTGATCACTGAGTTTGGTGATCATACCTAAGACTATTTCAAGTTTCCTTGATTTGGAGGTGAGTTTGTGAGGGGGTTCCTTTGGAAATTAGGCCTAATTGTGAAGCGTAGAGCGAGGGAGGTGTATTGGAAGTTCATGTTGGTCCAAAAGAGTTACTATTGGTTTTGGAATATGTTGTGTAACCTTGAAAAGTGTATCTTAATCCACCTTTAAATGGTCAGGTGTTTTGGAAAGGTTGGGAGAAATTAGGCTTGGATCGGGTTTTGAGTTTGGTGCAGGAGCACCTACACCACATCATCAATTTTTTTATTATTTGAATACATAAATAGGGAAATGTTAGTGTATTTAGGTTTATTTTATCTAACGAGCTTTGAGAGATCAAGAATAATGCAAATAAAGGGTGTTTTGTGTCTTAGAAGTCAATTAGAAATCATATAAGTTGTAAAATGCTGACAAAGCAACTTTAACACAAACAAATGTAATTAAGGGACCAACTAATTCCAAGGTTGGTTATGGGCATTGGGGAGAATATGGTTGTTGGAAAATGCTTTAAAAATCCTTACCAAGGCTCAAATGAGAGAGTGGAAGAAGTTTTGTAACAATTGTACACAATAAACACCACAGTTTTGAGCAATTTTCTAGAAAAATACTATTTTCTTGATCTTTTTGAGTGCTAACCAGGCACATACAGGTTTTTCATGGTCTAAGAATTTTAGATTATGTGTCTATATGTTTTATAATTCATTTATTTTTTATTTGGTGTCTTAACTCTTTGTATGTAGAGAGAACCAACACAAACAGTGAATGTCCCAATGTTGCTGAATGAAGGGTTTGAGGGGAAATTTGTGATGTAACAATCAATCCACCTACTATTTGCTACTGTATCTCAGTGGATTTACTGAAAACATGTTATAATAAGTGTGTCAAATCATTTTGGAATAAAGAGTCATAATTATGTGGCATTTTTGTGACTGTTTTAAGACTGAACAAGGGTTTTCCAACATGGAAGTGAGGAACCAAAGAGAGGTTTTTAAGAATTAATGCCTGTAAGGGTTATGTGAGGGTCTGATGAGTCTGTGCAAAAGTATTTTGAGGTTTTTGGGGCTTTGGAAGTGTTGAGAGAGGTTTGGAGTTGTATGTTTCTTTAAAACCCTTGATTTTGTGAAGGTTTAGGAGGGTTTCTTGGGTTTTGTGAGTTAGAGGCTCTGTAGACACAAACTAATGACAAAATTTGAGGTTTGGCATCATGAACTAAGAATTTCCAATGCGTTTGGATACATACCTAAAGTTGGAAGGGTGGTCCCTTTGGAAAAAAAGGGCTAATTGTGAAGCCAAAATTGAAGTAGGTGTGTTGAAAGTATATGTCGGTCCAAAAGAGTGACCACTGATTCTTTGGTATGTTGTGTAGCCCTGAAAAGGGTATCTCAATCCATCTTGTAATTGTCTAGTATTTTGGAAAGGTTGGGAGAAATCTGGCTAAAACTGAGTTTTGAGTACTACAAGAATAACCAGTCATAAATGTGAGTTTTTAAAACCTTGATGAATCTGACTTAGGGATTGTTCTCAATTGATTCAATTATCATTGTATGAATGTTGATGGGTCTTTGTAGGGCCTTGGTGGAGTCTTGTTGTTCATTTGCAAGGTTGAGGAGTTGAGACCCTTGAGGGTGGGTTGATGCCTATTAGGCTGAATCATTATGAAGAATAGTTCTTGATTGAGAATTGACATTTCCATTGTTGTGAGTCTTCTCCACCTTGGCTCTGCATCAGAGTGCTACAAGGGTAGATTGTTGGGTAAGGTGTTGAATGAAGAGTTTGGTTTGATGGGGCTTTGAGGTTGTGTAGATTGCTCAAAATAGGTTGTATTAATCTTGTTAGGAGCCCCTTGAAGGCAGGTTGTCAGACTGATTGGGTTTGAGCCTCCTTGCCTCTACATTAGTGAGGCACAAGTAATTGAAGCATTCCAAAGGATACAAACCACCACGAATGGAGCTTATTTATACAATACGCTTTAGATGGGGCTTATTGAGCATTCAACAGTAATTAATTAAGCATTAGATGTAAACAAAATCCATGACTACAACATTCAAGCATACAACTTACATGATACACATGATAACATCATTCAAGAATGGCAGTAGCAAAATAAGAGTTTCTTTAATCAAAAATACGAAAGGCTATACAATGATATATATTGATAAAAGTATATAAATATATCCAAAAAAACCATATAGGCTTAGTACAAAGAAGCCATTTGGACATAAAATATCACGTATATATATCAATAGTACAAAACATATGTTCCAAAATGCCACATAGGCATACAAAAAACAACACTAATACATAGTCATTTCCCTCTAGGGGAAGTAAATAGATCCCGTGCTGCCTTTGAAATTCGGCTAGATGGAGTGACTGTTGCTTGTCTTATCTTTCGAACATGTCCGCTACTCCTCTCTTCACTCTGGACCTTCAACTAATACAATTAAAAGTAAAGATGTTAAAACATAGAAATTGAATTATGGAATGACAATAACAAAATATAATCACTTACCACATACATATAGTCATCATGCACATTTAAAGCATCACCATGTCCACGATCTAGAGTGACAACCACCTGTAGCAACCATGAAGATAGAAATTTTAAAACTACATAAAATTATCGTGAAAATTTTCTATAATAGACCATAAAAGAGCAAATATAATGTCAAATCGACTAATCTATTCCATACCTCTCTCAATGGATCAAAACTGGCTATTGCTGCAACATCTGCATGTTCCATCGTGCCACCAACATCACCAGGGCTATCTCTTGTCAACAACTGCAAATGAAACAATATCTTAGGTATCATGTTGATATAGGAGAACATAATGTGACATGATCAAGGAATACTTGAATGCAATGTTTGTGTTTCTCATCAATTTTTTAGATTTGTATATACGCAAAATTATGAAAACTAGCTAAACATAGATTTACAACCCTATTAATGAATAAAGGCTACTTGAGTGTATGTTGTTTGAGGATATGAATCGTGAGGTGTGGAGGAAGAAGGTGCACCAGGAAACTATTTGAAATTTGAAGCATGTTATGAGACAAACATTCAAATATAACATTCAACTGTTCAAATGCAATAATAATATTTTTAATACTAGTTGCATACCTGTGGACTCATCATCGATAATGTATAAGGGTCTGTAGGAATAGAGAATCCCTCATGAATAATGCGACCCTGAAATTTCATCATATCAAAATTCTACTAATTTAGTTATTCTTAAATTTCAAAATATATTTTGATAAACAACATTAAAATAACTTGCTAAATTTTACCTGAGTGTCAATGCCGAATGTATCATTCAGAATATCATCTGTGAAAGCCATCGCCTTTGCAACTGACGTAGGCTGTGTAGTTACATCACGAGCACCTTGATAATTGTACGTGCAAACATCATCACAAGCGCCACAATGGTGGGGTGGAGCTCGAGGCCTACACGTCTCCTCCACACCAGGCTCTACTAAAGGACTCACACACTGTAAAATGGTCTGGGTGAGTGAGCCAATCGACTTCATCGTGTCCACCTGTACACTGTCCTTAACAATGGAAGGAACAACGACATGCTCCACCATGGGTCTTCCCAAGGCTCTTGGTGCCAACTGTGGATTATGTCATGCAACAAGTCTATCGTGTGTGGAGCCCCCACCTCTACCCTGAAAGTCTAAGATGTCAAAATAGTTTGGCATTTTATTGAGGATAAACTCGCAATAGAGTTTCCTCAAAAAGTATTGCAGCACCTCATGGTTATTGCATGGAGGCTGGTCAAATACCATCCACCATCGCTCCCAAAATTTGTTTCTAATTAAATCATGGTGGCACTAATGGATGGGGAACCTCCTGCATGCATGGGACAAAGGTTCATTGGTTTTTGGGTCTTTAAATAGGGCACAAAACTCGACTTTGCTAATTTTTAGTTTTTTGACATCTGCATATGACAAACCATTAGCATAAAATTGCCTCATCTCATCTCTCTTAGTTGACCAAAAATTCATTTCTCCTACATGAGTTAAAATTGACTTCAATGATTCAATAATCCCTCTCCTATAAGGGTGGGTTTCAACATGCTCGGTTAATCTTGCAATTAATTGTTGAATGTCTCTTTTATTGTTTTCAATTTGATTTTGAATATTTTCTTGTGTTCCTTGAGGATGCCTATGAATTAATGGAGGGGTTTTAGGTTGTTCTTGTATAGGAGGCTCTTGATGAGGGGGTGATTGTGAATTCTCAATGTTTTGAGGTGGAGATTCATTCCCTGAGAATTAGAACAAAGTTTTATTATAAAAATCTATTTAAAGTTGCATTCCAAATCAAATTCAAAATAAATAGAATTAAAATACACACCTCTTTGCAATCTTCGACCTCTCTGACATGTTGGAGGCATCTTCATGGAAAATGGCAAGCTAAGGATGCAAAGAATGGAAGAGATTTGGCGAGCGTGAGTTGTAGACCTGAAATATTCCTTCTCAAGCCGTGGGTTGAAGACAAAATGAGGGTTCCAAACCCGAATTTTGCATTTTATGTCTAAAAAGACATTTGGCGCACACCAAATTTGGCGTGTGCCAAAGGCCTTATTTCAAGGTTTTTTTGATCTTTTTTCAATTTGGCACCTAAATTGTGTCACATATTGGTGCACTTACCCATGTCTTTGTAGTACCAAACATAGAAACCTGTCCAAGAGTTCTACCAGTGATGCTTGTCCAAGATTTGTATGAATGTACATCTACACCATGAAATTCACTACCACTAGCCAACACAACCACTGCTAAGAAGATGAACCAATTTCATCTAAAATTCCTGAATATTACTAGAAAAATAAATATATGAGTTAACTATAATGCACCATATATGCCAATAATTTCCGATGTACCATAAAGATCAAAGTTCTTTTTTGATGAATTTTATGTAAATATGTTTTGAGACCTGATCAAAATGGTTCAAACATAAATCATTAGGGAACATAGTGTATGCTCTGTTTGTCTTATGTCACCACATAGTCAATAAACTTCTAACAAGTATTTTATCATTTCAAAAAAAATGCAGACCATCTATGTAGATAACAAACTTGTCATCTAAAGCTGTCCATCATCTTGTCATATTATATCTGCATTTCATGCTGCTCATAAAAACCACTTCCTGTCATAACAAATCAAATCCTGCAACTCCTAGTTCATTAGTCTAATGAAGGAACAAATGTGATATCCTCAATACAACTTAATATGTGATCTCACAATACTATCAATATGATGTAACTCCTCTTCCATGAAGTAAACAAACATCCTGATTCATTCTTCTAGACTCCACAAAGGGGTTAAAAGATAAAACACTAATCTGCTCCCCCTTTCCTCATGCTATCTTTCATGCAACAACATGTTGTCCTTGATTATTGTTTTTCTTATCATCTTGATCCTTTAATTCCACTTGGCTTATTCCAAGCCATCTAGAAGGTAGACTAGAGTTCATCTTATCTACGAGTCTTGATATAATTTCAAGGATTTCCAACACTCAAATGCCCCTGCACCTGGTTAATTGCTTCTAGATCTTCCCATCCTTAAGTTCACAATTTGAAAATTAACTATTATATAGGTTTTGATCACAATCTTGGTACCCTAGACATACCTTGCCTTAACTAGATAGAATGTTTTCATTTACTTGATAACTCAAATTACCCCTCAGAGCCTTTAACAATTACACACAAAATTGTTTACCAAATTATTTTCACTTCTTGTGAAAAATTCAATACATAATTGTTACAAAAAGGCTATCACTTCCTATGATAGGCTCAGTACAACATTTGTTTACAAAATGGCTATCACTTCTTGTGATAGACTCAATTACATAGTAACTACCACTTCCTGTGATAGATGTAATTACAAAAACAAGATTTATTTACAAAATTTGTTACAAAAGAATGTCTACCACTTCCTGTGACAACTTTTCAGTTTTATAGGTTTTCATGATGAGCCCGAGGTTCAGTGTTGAACCTGGTAGCTTTGATACCATATGTAACAATTTACTTGAGCTAGGTTTAAGAGAAATAATTCTAACTACCATATTTCAGTTGAAATCTAACTAACTTGCTTTCATGCTAGTGTTTCCTTTGCAATTTGAACGAAAAAAGAAATACAATTTAAAATAAGTATGTAAGAATCAGTTTCTCAACTAACTTTTGAAATTATAGTTTCAGCTGAGAAGAAACAACTAAATTATTTCCATTTATCTGATATACAAATGAACTTTAACTAACTTTTCTTTGCTTCCAAAATACAAGAACATTAATTACAACTAAACAATTACATGCTAAGTAAACATTTTAGAAATTAAAAGAGGGAGAGAGGGGTCTCAAGAAGATACAGTTAAGAACTCGAACACTTGAGCTTGACTCTCTGTCATCATGAAAAAAGGAAATATCATCAAGGGTTTACCGCCCAATTGAAGACCTATTGGCCTCCCGTGTTCTTCAACTGAAGAACCTGTCCCTTCACAAGGGTAATCAACTAGGATCACATTATCATCATGCCATACTGAGCCTGGTGTCATGAATCTATACTGTTGGTCGATCCCTCCTCTGCAAGTACCTCCTAACTAGAAGTATATCTGGTTCGTGATAGCTGACCAATGCCTAATTGACATCATACCTTGGCCAAAGATTGTATTATTTCTGGCACTCCTGTGCCATCAACACTCTCACCCTTGCTCGACATTTAATATTTTTATTTATTTTATTTAATATACTTTATATTTTAAAAGATTCATCTTGCGACAAGAGTTTCCAATTAGGTAAAGTTATTTCAAATTTACAGAGATGAGAAGGGTCTAAAAGGCTTAGACCAAAATTTCCTTTCAGGAAAACATAAGCATATTCTTTCTTACATCAAGGGAGAAACACTTTAACTATTCTCTGCTCAAGTTATTCTCAGTTCAAGGTCTAATTCACAATGATAGGTTTAATTACCAATTTCTCTTAAACCATTAAGAGAGACTAGATTCTTATCATTTCTCTTCTAAGAGAACAAACTTCTTAATCAAATACAAATAGAAGAATAGGTAAAAGATTTGTTCAAGAAGGAGAACCTTCATACCCTTAGCATGGTTATGAAATAAAAAGATCTTGGCTGAGAAAGAAGTTGCAGATGTTAAAAGGCAGAGTGAAGGAAAGACTACGACAGGTCAATGACTGAAGGATCTCAAAACATTTGAAGAGAGAGATCGCACAAGCATCCAGGTTCAAAAATTAATTAACAGGAGTAGTCAATTCCAGTCAAGATAAATAATCAAATGCTATTCGATTTCAGATTAAATGATTGCTACAGATTCTTAACGAGAGAGAGGAGGATCCTTCCTCAGACTAATTCATAGATTAAGCATAAATAAATTCTTGATCTTTCTACGTAATGGATTAGAATACTCCACATGAGAAAATGCAGAATAAGTCTTGACACCTAAGACACACTTTTAAGATTTCCCTAGACTCAGATAGGTAAGATATTTAGGTCGAATCCAACTCGGACATATAAAGGACAAAGATTAAGGATAGTTTTTTATTTGGTAATAACAAGACAAATAGAATTCAAATCCTTAATCTGAAAGCTCGAACTAGCATACAGTTCCAGATTTGATTAAGGAAAAGATACCCGAAAAACAAGATCTATAAACTATATAGGGGTCATAACAAGATAAGACTACCATCATCAATGATCTGTTAAATAGTGAGAAACAACTCCTTTGATCAAAATCATCAAAACTAAAAATGAATTGCATGACTTATCGACCCCAATGGTTTTTCAGAATATTATTGTTACTTCGTTGATAAAATTTATCAAATTAAGACATTTCTCTTAACGTGCCTGAATATGATGGTCTAAGGCTCAAGAAAGCTCCAAACCCTTTTCTCCAATTGAACAGGGCAAGAGAGACGATGCCTCTACAACTCTTCAGGTCGGGAAAAATTACAACGACGGCTTGTCCAAAGATCCATTTAACCAAACCAGTACTGGAGATTAAAAACATCCAGGCTTTCCCATGTTAAGCTCGACTAAGGAATTTAGATTAAGAATTCCCTCCGATATGATTTCGATATTAAGAAAAATAAGAAGAGAATGGAAATAGAAACACGAGTGTCCGATACCAACTGTGGTTGTTAGGAGTAGAAAGCCGATACCAAGAATGAGAAAACTTTAACTTCCGCCAGGTGATTTTCGAAAATGAACAAGAATGAGACAAGCTCGACCAGGCGAATGCCAATTCAGGAAGAGGATACTGATTACCTAGAATGCAATGCTCAGAGAAAAGAACGATGAGAAAGCAAGCTGCGATGGAGGTGAATGCCAATTAGGACGAGTAAAGATGCGATGGCCCTAGAGAGAGTTGCGAATCAGAGGGAGATAGCTCAAAGAATTCCGCCAGGAAAATAATACCTCCTCGAGGGAGTCCACAAGTCTTCTCTTGGATGTTTCCCATCAAGAAGAGAGCCAAGGTGGCGGGAGTTATCTTCTATGAATAACCGATCTTGCCTCCTCACCCACTCCCGACTAAGGAAGATATTACATTTGCTTTAAATAATTAATTAATTTCATTTTATATTACCGAAAGATGCTAAGGGTAATTGATAATATATATATATTACTTAATTGACTTATTTTATCATCATTTAATTAAATGATTTATTGCCAAGGTTATGATTCATGATGTAGTGATAATTTGATCCTTTGTTAACTACATCCTCTCCTTGATGATACTTCCTTTTCCCTCGGGCATTGACGATCTTGCATCCACTGACACGTATTATGGTTAGAATGTTCCCCACAGCTATATAATTTCGTATTTAAATATCAACTCATGAACATATTCAATTTCATGTGGACAAGAATTTCACTTGCCATATAAAGATCGTTAAATTATAGTTATGATAAAGGAAACATCTATTCAATTCACAATTTCACATTCACATGAAAACAGTTACTTGCAACTTACTTTGCGTCCGAAAATACATAACCAAATTCATAGTCTCAATGTAAGGGATGTAACAAATCAGGTAGCTTGTTGCTTTGGACCCTCCCATGGCCTGGGGTCTCGAAGCAACTCTACATCTACAGGGATACAAATTTCTTGAGAAGAAGGGTTGAAATCTCCAACATAAATTTTAAGATAAAATATATTGTTTGTATACTTGGAAGGAATCTCGAATGGATTTGCTTGACTCCTTGAGGCTGGAGACTAAATTTTGAGGAGAGATTAAATATATATATACACACTCCTAAAGAAGATGACCTTAGTGCACTCCCAATATGGGAGTGTAGTCTTTAGAGAGTGACTTAGGACTTAGATGGTCCTGATGAGTCTAAGTCTCTGACTAGTGCATATTCCTAGATTCTTACCTCATTCGTGTAGATGTCTATCTCATATGGATAGATGAACTCTTGTCCTATATGAACAGATGCCTAACCCACATGGTTGGATGCTTGTTCTATATGGACAAATACTATCTCGTATGGATATAAGTACCTGAGTATACAATTGAATAAACACATAATAAAGACAATAAACAAGAAAGAAAAAAATTAGTGGAAATTTTTGGGTTAATAGGTTGGGTTGTTACATGTGGTATGAGAGAAAGGTTTGGAAGCTAGGCTTTGAGCCTACTACAACTTGCGTAAATTAAAAACTTGCATAATATTTTTGAACTAAAAATTGCACTTTTCTAAAACTTATTTTTAGTAATGATTGTTTTCTAACTCTCTTTATTGTATTTAATTTCTTGCATGTAACTAAAATTACTCATATTATGTATGTTAACTATATTTTTTTGATTTGATATTCTTTTGATCTTGATGAATTTTTGAATATTTATGAAGATTTTCTTTGATTTATTTTTGAATATTTTATGATGTATGCATACATTTTATGGCTTATTATTGCAATGAACATATTTTACAACAAATTATTGTTGGATTAAATATTTATTCTATTTAGGGGAGAGTACCCAGTAGTTGTGCACCCTAACTTCGTGCTTCTCAAAATCCTACTTGGAAATTTCAAATCACTCCAATTTTTTTACAATAGCTTACATGGCAAGCCCCTTGCTTATAAATTTTGTTTTAGGGCCACATCATCAAATATTATGCCACATCAACATGCTTTTTGTCAAGGTGTCCAAAAAGGCCAAAAAAAAAGTGCTACCAATACTTGTGCATTCACATCATGGGTAGTTGAGCGCTGATGTGACATCACATGATTGGTTGCTTTTTAGATCAAAGGGATACATTTTGTTTAAGCCAGGATACTTATGTCACAACTATTGGACATTATACAAACAACTAATATCGTGCAACTATTGAGCATTATATTAACAACTACTATCACAACTATTTAAACATGCTCAACTACTAGGTCCTCTCCCCTAGTGTTGTTTTTGAGAAATTTGGGTTGAATGTTTTAATTTGCATCATGTATCTCTTGTTACAAATAACTTTGATAAATGATAATATATATAAATGAATAAGTTGAAACAATAATCTCCAGATAATGATACCTAATAAAAGAACTTGGTTGAATTTTGATCGATAAATGTTAATTTTCATTTGACACCTATAAGTGCATCAAGAC
Source organism: Sequoiadendron giganteum (assembly GCA_007115665.2). Taxonomy (NCBI): domain Eukaryota; kingdom Viridiplantae; phylum Streptophyta; class Pinopsida; order Cupressales; family Cupressaceae; genus Sequoiadendron; species Sequoiadendron giganteum. The sequence goes on along the minus strand of CM021105.1, from coordinate 636,715,735 downwards.
GATGCACAATATAAGGGGGAGAGGATGTCACAACCCGATCCCTTAGAACATTTTGCAAATATCTTTTAATTAATCTCATATAACAAGTTTTGAAATAATTATTTATTAAAGGTGAAAAAGAAATATATTAAAAATTAATAAGAATTAAATTAAATTAATTAATTAATTCTATAGTGGACTAAAGTATTAGAAGAAATTTCATTATAAATAAAATATTAAATATTCATACCATATCAATTTATATTATTTAGCGTTTTTAAATTTAAAATGGCATAAATAAATATTTAAAATTCTTTTAGTTAATGATGCAAATATTATATTATTTTTTATTTTTAAGCATATGGTTATGGAGGAAATGGAACTTGGCATATTAGAAGAAGGGGAGTTATAAAGAATATTCTATGACAAGAGTGGGAGTTACACAATATTATTATTAAGCTTATTTTATGACAAGAATGACAACACATGAGGAGTTACATGATTTTTATTATAATTTATCCTTTAGTTGAGGATATTTTGATAAAATATATTGTCTCCAAACTTTTATAAAAAGAGAGGTGAGGGATACATCCAGGAATGGTTTTGCATTTTGGGAGAAGTTATTTATTATTTGTAGGGAGATCAATTTCTTGAGAAGAAGGGTTGAAATCTCTAACATAAATTTTAAAATAAAATATAATTTTTGTATACTCAGAAAGAATCTCGAATGAATTCGCTTGACTTCCCAAGGCTTTAGGCCAAATTCCGAGGTGAGACTTAAGCTAATTATTTATATATATATACTCTAAAGATGATGACCTCAGTGCACTCCCAATAGGGGAGTATAGTCTTTTGAAAGTGACTTAGGACTCAACTGGTCTTGATGAGTCTAAGTCTCTAGCTAGAGTATATTCCTATCTTTTATGGATAGATGCCTACCCTCTTTAGGTAGATGCCTATCCTAGATGGATAGATGAACTCCTGTCTCGTATGGACAGATACCTAACTCGTATAGTTGAATACCTGTTATGGGTGGACAAATACTATCTTGTACGGATATAAGTATTTGAATATACAATTGGATAAACACATAATAAAGATAATAAACAAGAAAGAAAAAAAATAGTGGAATTTTTTGGGTTAATAGATTGGACTGTTACAAATGCCCTTATGTTGTTGTCAAGGTGCCTTTGACTCCTAATTCTTTTCAAAGCCATTCTCGTCCTTAAGGGTGTTGTTGAGGGTGCAACCATTCTACTCATGACGCTCAAGAGGCTCACTATTAGGCATCGTCTCCTCATGTTAGAAAAGATTGTGCTCAACAAGGTTGGTCACGACCCACCTCTCAATGCTTTGCTTCACAACTGCATCTTGCTTGTGGAAATACATGCTAGCTTGACTCTAGCAAGTTCCCCCCGAATGACACTTGGTATTTCTCCCACTCGTGTGACTGCTAAAAAACTCAAGAGGATAAAGATTATGATGGATGAGATTCAACTATTATTGGTGTGAACTCCATTGATGTATGGGGTAAACTAAATGGCCAAGATCCTCCTCCTCCTCCATTTGCCTTAACTTTCGTCGCTCAACGATTGTTTATTATTTTTATCTTTTATACTCCGACCTATAATCCCATATAGACTTTAGAAATGTAACTTTTCCACTACTTAAAAAAAAAAAAACATGTATAATACTATTTTATAAAAATAATATAGACACTATCATTAAAAATAAAGACATTAGGATCATTAAAATAAATAAAATAAAATAAAATACGTGACTAGTGGGTACTCTCACTATACAATTTTCACCTCTAAAATTTTCAAAGGCAAACCTCGTTTGCCTTCTTTCCTCCTCCTTTCTTATCGTTACATACGAAAGCGCTGACGTATTCACGCATTCTTTTTTAATACTTTTTTTCATGCTTTCGCCGATTAAAGCAGCGAAGGGAAATCGGAATGGCGTTAAAAGCTAGCCTACCTTCTGGACCAGAAAGATATACCAATCACTTCCGTCTTAATTTAAGATTGACCTCTTTGAATACCCACTATTTTAATAAAAATATGAAAGCCACAATCAGTTTCAAGGGCCCGAAAAATTGGTTTCCATTCGATTATTAATGGCGGCCGCAGACTGGATTTCATCTTCAATAGAATTGGTCATGCAGATCTCATCAAGTTTTTTATTGCTGCAGCGGTTTAAGAAGGATGGGTAAATACACTTCTGAATAAATGATTCGAGCAGCGGCAGCTATACAGAGAATCATCTTAAGGGTATGTTCTTCTTGCATTTCTAACTCTGCAAAACGTTTGGACGTATTGAGGTTAGCCATATTCTCCGATTTTTAGGTGACTCCTATTTTGAAGCATGTTGCTTTTCCAGATGTTGGGAGAAGTGTAATATGTAGGTCACTCGGTTCATTGATCATTTGGGTTTCTTTGGTTCTATATTTGAGTACACGGATATTTGGGCCCATCAGAATTTTGGGCTTTGTGAAGTTTATTGATGCATTTTTGGGCGGTGTTTCTCCGAACGCAATCTCTAATGGGCAACGGGGTTTCTCCTCAAGATGTTTTTTTTGTTCTTTTTTTCCTTTTTCCGGATGCTTAGGTGACTTCTTAGATCCCTTCTGTTTGTCTTCAGTTGGATCTATTCAAACATTCTTTAAGAGGTTGCCCAATTGGGTAGGGTAAATCTATTTCTGAGTGCACTGAGCTGAGATTATCAGGATTTTACATTTCGCAGGGCTAAGGAGATTGTCTGTTATTAGGTGTAATCCACAGGCCATCCTCAGGTCACCAGGATTGTGTGGCCTCTGGCAATCATTACAACCAGTGTCTGAGAGTTTTGAATTCAGGGACCCTAATAAGCGTGTGCTAGTATTTTAGCTCTGAGCCTCACCATCACAAAGGCTTCTAGATTAAATTTCTCTGTTTCGTGGTTCTTTTCCCTGTTTTGGTGGAGGGAATCATTTAGAACTTAGACGTGGAGCTTACGGGATCAAGAAATGGGTTCTGACATTGGGGTTGCCGAGAATTTTGATGTTGATGTTTGTGATATTGGAGATGGAATGGCTGAAGATGATGTTAGTGAAGAGGAAATAGATTTTGATGAATTGGAGAAACGCATGTGGAAAGACCGGGTTAAGCACAGACGACTTAAAGAGCGACAGAGAATTGCATCCGAGCAAAATAATGGCAAGCCGAGACACAAACAATCATCAGAGCAGGCTAGAAGAAAGAAGATGGCCCGAGCCCAAGATGGTATTTTGAAATACATGTTTAAAATGATGGAAGTTTGCCAAGCACAAGGATTTGTGTATGGTATAATACCTGAGAAAGGGAAACCTGTAAGTGGTGCGTCAGATAACATGAGAGCATGGTGGAAAGAAAAAGTGAAATTTGATAAGAATGGTCCAGCAGCAATTGCAAAGTATCAAGCTGAAAACAACTCTAGGGATACACAAAAGAACAATTCAAATGTTTCTTCAAATGTTCATTCACTTCAGGATCTTCAAGACACTACTTTGGGTTCCTTGCTGTCTTCTCTAATGCAACACTGTGATCCTCCACAGCGTAGATTTCCTTTGGAGAAGGCTATACCACCTCCTTGGTGGCCTTCAGGGGATGAAGATTGGTGGCCTCAATTGGGTTTACAGAAGAATCAAGGTTCTCCCCCTTACAAAAAACCTCATGATTTAAAAAAGGTATGGAAAGTTGGCGTTCTCACTGCAGTGATTAAACACATGTCTCCAAATATTGCAAAGATTAGGAAGCTAGTTAGACAGTCAAAGTGCTTGCAGGATAAGATGACTGCCAAGGAGAGTGCAACTTGGTTGGGAGTTTTGAATCAAGAAGAAGCTCAGACATGGTCAGTTGGTAAATGCAATGGAGCATCTAACAACTCTAGCATCCAGACAGGGGGTAACTCAAGAGGGTGCACAACAAGTAGTGCAAGTGAATATGATGTGGAAAGTTGTGATGATTTCCAAAGTTCAGATTCTGCAAAAGATGATGCTCGAAACAGGGAGGAAGATGTTAATCCTTGTGAAAGAGAGATTTTAAATAAGAAAGATAGCGACAATTCATCTGTAGTTGTTCAGAATGGAGACATGACATCAGCTTCTAAGAAAAAGAGGGGTCGTGGAAAACGTTCAATCAAAGAGCAGCGAACATTTTTGTGTGCTAATGAGGGATGCCCACATCAGGATCAGAGCAATGGCTTTTCTGATATTAATCAAAGGAATTCACATGCAAATAACTGCCCTTATAGATCTCAAGCACAAGTAACTATGAATGAGAATGCTGGGAATAATCAATTAATATTGTATACAGGGATTGTGGACCATTTGAATCCGCAAGATGGCAGCAGGGAAGGCATTTTTAAAGCAACCATGACAAGTAATGAAGTAGTTCCTCAATGCACTTCTGTCTTTCCTTCAGTGCAAACAGTTTCTCAGAACATGTACGGGGAAGTTGAACCGCTTAGTGTATTAAGCAATTTCAACAATACTGATGTGCCTGCTGGTCAACTTATTGTAGATAGATTCAGTGAACTAAATGGAAGTTCAAATACTAAACAACAGCTTCAACCACAGACCTTTGTGAATCCAGCAGATCATGGAACTATTCAAATTCATGGTGATGCAAGTGCAGTATTTGGACCACCTTTGGTAGTGAACAGCAGTTCAAATGAACTCTGTGGAAGTATAGCTGATTGGCAGAGGGATGGATTCAATGGTGACACTGGGAAATTTGTTGGGAACCATTTTGAGTCTTCTTCTGATTGCCTTACAGTGGATTATCTTGGTAGCCCATATAATTTTGGAATTGGTAGTGACCTGGACTTCTCATTTGATGATTCATTTGATGAGGACATAATTCAATATTGGGGAGCTTAGAATAAGGAGCCCCTCGAAGATGCTACATATTACAAACAAGTAAATTCAGGACCATAATTATTCCCTACTGATCACATAGGCTAGGGAACATTTGCATTTTGCCATGTTACAAGCAAGTAAATTCATGTGAAACAAGATTTTCTTCTTGTTTCATATAAATATTCGGGGGAATGATAATGGATCACATATGACTGCATGCAGGCAGAGGAAAGCAGAATTTTTGTGAGGATGTAGAGCTGTGCAAGGTATTTGAATAATTCTAAAGCTTATGGTGTTAACATCCCAGTCTGGCTATATAATGCTTTACAAGCATCCCAACTTTCAATAAAAATAACGTTGTAAAGATCTTAGGGATATCTCAATGGGTCTCTAAGTGTCCACATAAATTCTGTTGTTTTAGTACTTTTCATTTGCTTATTGATTTCAGAAAGATCAGAACTTTTTAATGTTGCAGGAAAGATGTTTGGATCTGTTCTTGGTTTTCTCTGGGGAATATTAACACACACGATTGCTCAATTGTTTTTATTTGATCAGTGAAAAGAGAAGCACTATTTATTTGCTGACCAACTACATGAGGTGAGCACACCATCAAACTTGGATAGGCATTTGGGTTAAATGTCACTTCTGAGGGGTATCTATTCTATTAAAACTTTATTCAGATTTTCACTCTGTCGGCTGCTGCCGTGCATCATCATGGCCAATTTACATGGTGAGTGTTTGAACCTGGCTTTTTTTCGTGGTGATTGCTCCATCTCACCACTAGATCACAGTCTGCCAGAATAAATTCCTTAACTGTTGCCATCAAACATGTGTAATAAGATTTAGATGTTTGATAATTACTAATTAGCTGAACTCGTTGAGCTGCCACTCAGGGAGTTTACTCTTCTATTACATTGTTTCATATCGTAATGCTTTTGTACATCGGCTTTGGCACTTGATGTTTTATTTTCAGCTTTATGAGTGAAATACCCTATTTTCTTCTTTAGCATTAGTTCTTTGTCTTTCCTTCACTATTTCAGGGCCTCAAAGCTTTTTTTCTGTGAGTGGTACTGTATTCTGTTTTTCAAGAATGACGTTATGCGATATTACACCTCTGTATGTATGTAAGAATGTGAAGCATATAAGGTTTCTTTGTCAAGTTAGCGGCATCACGGCAGGGGTGTTTCCAGATTCAAAAGTTTATGGACTTTGACATCGGAGTAAGTGTGGTATAGATTGAATAGCATAATAAATGAGTGTTAGCATTAAACTAAAAACTAAAATCCTTTAAAGAGTTATTTAATCAGAAGAAATAATCTGTCCGACAAAAAAAATGTACATTTTGAGCATTCTTCCCATATTCTATTATATATGTGTGTGTAAAATCTTGTGGAAAAATTCATCCAAATAATGTTGTGCTACAATCTCTAGAATCTTTCAGAATACTTCTCCAATGCTTGGCTTTCTGATGGCCTATATTTCTCTTCTGATGAATTTCAATGGGCTTTATTACAACAAAAATTTATTTAAGTCAAGTTGATTTATCCATTCATTCCTCTAGTTCTTGATTTGATAAAGCAGAACAGATTGCAACCATATTCACATCAAGATAGGAACTGTCTGTGATGGGGAGACTGGGATGCTATTTAAAAAATTGCACAAGGCTACTTGGAAAAGGCATATCTATATATATAAGATGTCTTTGTGGACAGAATGAAGGAAAAAGGAGGAGCAGAATAGAAAAACAAACATGAAAATTTTATATATTCATCTTAGTCAAAAATTACATCAACTAACTGACTGAGCTGTAGCTCATATATTCAAGCACCATTGTATTCAGAATGATATCCTATAACAACTATGCGGAACTGGACTCCCAGAAGAGAGTACTTGGAAAAATACAGAGCCATACAATATATAGAGAGCTATGCATCTACAGTGGAGAGAATGATCACTATAAAATGTTATATTTCAGATCACTGACAAGGTGTAAGAACCCTGTTGATTTGACAGAGGATAGGATGGAGGAGTTAATAGCAGATCTATTCAAATCTGATGAAGATATGTTTCAGTCTTTGTCTTTAATGAGAGAGATAGACTTCAAATATGGAGGATATGAGTAGCTGACACATTTAATTGGGTAGTTGAGATTACAATCTCCAACACAGAATTGATTGAATTTTTTTTATTTAGATTGGTTGGAGATGCCCCCTTAAGTATCTTTGAAATGGGAGAGGACATATTTCCAATTTGGGAGATGAGTAGGGGATCAGGGTATGGTTTCAACTAATGTTTCTAAATTTTTTTCTTTCTGGAGGCTTTGATCGCTTCTTGTTACCTATAGCAGGTTCCTGGTTTCCCAAGGTTTTATCTTTGAAATGGGAGAGGACATATTTCCAATTTGGGAGATGAGTAGGGGATCAGGGTATGGTTTCAACTAATGTTTCTAAATTTTTTTCTTTCTGGAGGCTTTGATCGCTTCTTGTTACCTATAGCAGGTTCCTGGTTTCCCAAGGTTTTAGGCGTGTCTTTTATTATTATGGTTTTGAAATGGGAGAGGACATATTTCCAATTTGGGAGATGAGTAGGGGATCAGGGTATGGTTTCAACTAATGTTTCTAAATTTTTTTCTTTCTGGAGGCTTTGATCGCTTCTTGTTACCTATAGCAGGTTCCTGGTTTCCCAAGGTTTTAGGCATGTCTTTTATTATTATTTTTTAAAAAATCTGGATTGGTTTTTCTAGAAATGCTTCTGGTATTACATCAAAGAACAAGATAATTACAAGAGCTGAACATTATTAAATACAAAAAGAATCTCTCCTAATCAAATCAAGTATGCAGAATGCTGGAAGTTGGTCCTCCTAAGAAAAGAGTCTTACCATTTTTCATAAAAGCAAGCAAGCCTGGCTTTGACAAGTTAGGTTGGTCTTGTCATACAAATCCTTTGTCACATAGTTATGAAATGGCTTTCAATTGCTCCACTTCCAATCTCTTCAATAAAGGACCTATCATTGTAGTTGCAACTTGAAAGGGCAACTTTCTGGGATCATTATCCTATCTCATGTTACTCGTTTGTCTGCCCTAGTCAACTTTTGAGCTTGATCTAAATCATGTTACATATGCCACGGATGCAACTCATGGTTCCAAAGATTTCCCCAATAAAACAAACCTTTTCTTTCTACAAATTCATATTGATGCTAGGTCCCAAGGCTTCCTAGGCCCTTCATATTCCAATGAAGGTAGTCAGAGACTCATTGCCAAGCAGCCCAAATTCACTAAAGAGGAGCTGGATCATTGATTTGAGTGTGATAGGAAAACCAACTTCTGTAATGGAGAATATGTACAAGGAGCATATCTTTTCACAAATCTGATTATCCATTTACCTGAAGGGCAGATCCTTGCACTCTAATATCAGGGATTACTAACATTATTGTTACCTTGGAATGGTGCAGAAGTCCCAAACTACCAAAGGGACTTATTTTACCCTTCTTTGCATCCCCCAAAGTAAGTTTCTTAGAATTTTTTTATCCATGTAATAAACTGCTCGAGATCTGAAAAGGTAAGACTAGTAAAAAAAAACCGTCCTACTGCTAAATTATGCCAACCTTTGTTCAAACCTATATTTGGTTTTTGCTGGATGGTTGCTTTCCATAAAAGGATCCACTCTTCATCCTCAATTGGAGTAGGCGTTGAATTCCAAACTCTCATGGTAGCACTTAAGTGTCAAATACACTTATAATTCTAGAAGAGAAACATTTAGCTTGAAGGAAGGCTACGTATCTGAGCATCTGTCCCAAGTAGCATGGTAACCGGAATTAGTAAATAAGCTTGGTCTAGTAATGCAAATGTCCACATGAGTTGATAGCGACTTACTAGAGAAGTAAGCGGCAACATTAGTTTACATAATAATGCCTGTCAAGTAATTGCATGTGTTCAATTTACTGCTACCCATCTCCTGCCCCGCCTTTTGAACCAACTATACCACCCGGCTAAAGCAAGATGCCTTTGTTCCCAAACAATTTGTGACCCCTAGAATTTTGTCGCAAGTATTCTACTTTTCTTCAATCTGAAGGGTTGTTTTGCAGCCCCTTGTCCCATTCAACCATATTAATGTCTCCTTGAAGGACACATTCAATAGAAGTGAGACAATGAGTCATTCAATGCCGAGCTGGGTTCTTCCATTTAGGTCATTGGGGGCATGCATCAAATAAGACTCGTCAGTTTGCCAGCTATCACAAATTTCATCACACTAGAAATGCCAAAATCCTTGTGATGGTTTCTCATTTGGCATTGCTTGATGCCTCGTTGGACAGTCATTTGCTGCTTTTCTTGAGTTTAGTTTCCTTCATTAGCTTGAGTTAAGTTAAATACTTGAAGGAGTTCATGTATACTAGATTTCATTGTGTTGTGTTTGGTACTTCTTTTTTTGTCCATTCTTTGTTTTGGTGCATTGCTAAATTTTCCTCTACTGTCGTCCACGGTTTAGGCCTCTTTGCATCCTTGCATGGTATCCTTATCTCCTTCCGTTTATTTGTTTGGTGGGGGTTGTTCTTGATTTGTTAGACGATCACTAATGAATGCTTATGGTTGAAACAAATTCTGCATTCAAATATTGTGTTCCCGTACTCAAGTGTCTGATCTCAACATTGATTGAAGGCCATGTAATTGTTACAATTGATAGTGATTCATATCCCAAGGTTAGTCAATATTTGCTCACTAAACTCGCATAACTCAAACCTAATCTCTCTTTTTAATATAGTCTTTCATTGAAATAAATTTATCTGTTCAAGGACTCAGATTGCTAGATATGTAACTAGTTTTTCAAGCTGTTTTAGACCTTAAGATCAGTAGAATTACGGTAATTGTATGATATGGAGAGAAATAACTGTCATCTAATAATCAAACATCTTGCTTTTCTGCTGTATTTGTCAATGTGAAACTTTGGATCCTTCCATTGCTAATTTGTCCTTTGGCTCCAACCCTCGCTCGTGCTGCTTTGTCTCTGGTGTTGTTATTCTCTTCCTTCAGAACAATGCCAACTTTTGCATTTAAACATCGAGAACAGTTTTTGGTGCAAAATGTTTTTCTGTCAAGTTCACGCAAACCACTTTTAGCTCTGCTACAAACACTTCCTAAGATCCCTGATGGGAGATTTTTACTCGATTCAATTCCAAGCAACACAAATATCTGGATTTATTACAAGATCAGATCTAGTATATAAATATTATTTTCAAAGAACATGCAAAAATGGACAAGAATACTCTCTGAAAATGAACGATTGACATGGTCGCCACCATAACCGTCTACTCTTTATTAATTCAAAATGATTTCAACTTGCAACCAATTTAGGCTTCATCATATCTCTTGGAACAATTACAACAATTATTATTATTACAAAATAAAAAGGATTATCAATAATAGGTGCTGAAGGAGTCGCCACAAACTACAAACTCTAGGCATTAAGAGAGCCACCTAAGACTAAAACAAACAAGTGTTGTGGAAGCCACCCATATTGCAAGTCACTGAAGCTCAAACATAATCCTTGAGTCGAATTGCTTAATGGTAGGTTGAGGTTTTTGTCTACAAATCAATTGTGGAAATCAAGGGGGTTTTTGTCCTCTAATCTCCAATGACAAACATATACGATGTTCGATTTGTTTGGGTGAATAATTTCATAAAACATGGATATCCTCATTGATTTTTGACTTAGGCTTAAATCAGCACTTGAGCACTCACTTTCCCTCAAGAATACAATTTCAAACTCCTCATTTTCCCTCCGAAGAACCTTGATCACAACCCTTGGCCAACCATTTAAAGAAATAAAACTTGATTACATAACATAAAAGGCCCCATAATTTGGGTGCTCCAAAATAAGACACCTAAGCATTGCAAAGATATTTCCCCAATTTATTTCCCAAAGCCTACAAGAAATAAAGAACATGCTTAAGGAACATTTTAGGGGCTAACGGGAAAAGGAGACATGACAATCCTCCCTCAAAATTAATTGCCCTTAAGCAATTCAAGTTTGGAAGCTTCAAGATGTTAGCTCCTTTTCAGTTGGTAAGTTCCTCCATTGCACCAAATACTTTGTAATGGTTCTATTCCTCAACTTTCATTCTTGAGTATCCAAGATAGCCTCTTGTATTAGAATGAGTCTTCCTTCACCATCTAAAGATGACAAGTCTTTGGAAGGTGCAACATATTTCCCTAATGCCTTTTTGAGGTAAGAAACATGGAACATGTTATGAATTCTATTGTTTTTGGGAAGCACTAGCTCATAGGCTACTTCTGCCACCTTTCTTTTGATCCTATAGGGGCCATAAAATCTAGGCTTCAACTTTTTTGCTCCTTTCTTCTTCAATGACAAAATATATTTTCCTTCATCTTTGATTCTAGGACAATTTATTTTTTCTTTATGCAAAAATAGATCTCCCACCACTTTTAACTTGACATCATGTATCCTTCCATTTAGCATGCTTGTAACAAAATCAATCTTAGCATATTTAGATATGATGGTGTTGACCCAACAGATAGAGAAATTAGAAATGAAACGTAAAGTAGGCATTCACGATAATGCATCCTCAACTACATTATGCTTCCCCTTCACATATTTAATATTAAAATCATATGCTTGTAACTTGTTTACCCATTTATGTTGTCTACCATTCAAGTCTTTTTTATTAAGGAAGTACTTATGATTATTGTGATCTCTAGACCACAAACTTACCAAACACCAAATATTGTTGGAACTTCATTAAGGTATGCATGATTGCTAGCATCTCCTTATCATAAATAGAAAAAATTATTTATACTTTTTGTTAGTTTCTTACTTTCTAAAGCAATGATGTTGCATTAAAACTACTCCAATGCATTTTCTAGTGGCACCACATTCTAATACAAAAGGAGGTGAAAAATTTGGAACATGCATTTGACATAAACACATTACCTCTTTCAATTAATTAAAACTTCATTCTTGGTGAGTGCGGGATCATGATAGGCCAAATAGTGGTGATTGAAAAAAACATGATTTGAGTTAGCCAAAATCGCAAAAGACATCTTTGGATTTTTTCTTGGGTAGGGTAAAAATACATTTTTGTGGTAAACACCAAAGCAAAATGAATATCCGATATTGAAATCCAAAAAACGGACATTCGATCCAAATGGATATCCACTTTTTACACAAAACTGGTATCCATTTATAATTGAATATCCATTATATTACATATCATACAATATAATAAATTATGATATTATATATCATACAATATAATATACTATGATATAAGAGGGATTCACTACACACGGGTCTCTTTATTCTCAAGAGATCACCAGGGAACGAACTACCCTTATACACCTCAACTTGAATGAATTGATAAACTGTAAAGGAAGACAAAAAAGTTGTCTCAGACCCCGAGAGAGCAAGACTTCGAGATTTCTACCTTTGGCTGGAGAGCTCTCGACCAAAGGACATCAACACGGTTTCAGGACGCCAACGTGACGTGCTGGCGTCCTAAGCTGTGAGGAACTCAGGAGCTCAGGTGGGTAAAATTGAATCTCGACTCTAAACTCGGGTCAAAAGGCGCATGAGGCCAAATGATCAAACAAAAATCTAGAATCTAAGGAAAAACACAAAGAGGAGCTTGAAACAAGATTACCTTCTACCGTGCTTTCAAATCTTTTCTCCAAGCTTCACTTCATAACCTGCACACAAAAGAAAGAAGGGAAAAGGTTGGGGGCTATATAGGGCTCTGCCTCAGTCAGACCCCCGTTTTGGTGTTCTCACCTCCACAGACAACCAGGTTTGGAAAAGAGTGTAAAGGAAACAAACGAAGTGCGTGGTGAAAGAAAAACCCGCTTCGGAGTAGAGCCCGCACCACAAAGTATTAAATGAGCTAGTAAGAAAGAGTGATAGGGAGAGAGAGTGTTTCCTACGGGTTAAGACCCTCTTCCGGAGCACACGGGTGCACCGCTATGTGCTTGCTTGTGAGTTGTAGTTGCTTGGAGAGCTATAGCTGCTAGAGGGACCTTAGTCCGGCATGGCTTCGCCTATAGGAGTGCTGCTATTCAAGGATGGAGCTTACCCAAGACTAGAGAAAATAGTGATAGTGCTTCAACCAATAACTTCCAACCCCAAAATGAGAGCCAAAAGGGGGTTTTCATGCATGCAAGGGCGACACAAAGCTGTTACATCTAAGACTTAACCACTAGGACACGTGTTGCAAGGGTTAGGATTCTAGATTTGTTATTTCAAACTCAAAAAACTGCCAGGACACTAGCGCACCGCATAGACATCCGCTCACTGTGTAGGCGTCCAAAGCCTAGATTTTCGAGAAATGCCTTGTCAAACTTTTGTCATTTCACCATGTGTTCGCATGGAGTCAGAATCGTGAAATTTTGACTCATGGGATTTTGCCATTAATGTTTCTAAAGTGTCATAAAGGCTAGGCAAGATGCGAAAATGTGGAATTGCCCCTAGGTGCAAATTTGCGACATTACAATATCATATAGTATATTTAATATATTATGATATTATACAATTATAATACATCAAGTATAATATAATATAATATAATAATAATAATATTATTTTTCTGATAGGTGAACGCTTTTGATTGGAGCTATGAACCAGTGAAGCCGCATTCGGGGGACCTCATCCTCGACATTCTGTCTCCAACAACCTCCTCCTCTCTTTCCTACCACCTATGATCCTCCTCCCTCCACCTCTTCCGCCTCTCTTCTCCTTCTCCTCCTTAACTCCTCCATCTCCTTCGCCTCTTCCTTCTAACTTCTCCTCCTCCTCCTCACCTCCTCTTTACACCTCCACTCCTACTTCTTCTACACCTCCCACCCCTATCTCCTCTCTTCGCCTCTAGCTCTTCCTTCACCCCTGCATTTCATCCTCCATCCTTCCTCCTAGCATCGTGCTTCTCCCTGCCTTCTCCCCAAACCATTGTCACCTTCAGCCTCCTACTGTTGCCACTCCCACCTCCATGCTTAGCCTCATATTGTCAATCTTTCATTCCTTGGTCATCGATCCTTATCGCCACATATTTGTACTCCCTTTGTTGACCCCGCAACAATGCTCGCCATTTCCATCCATCATTCGTCCACCTCTCCTCATGTGTTGATCGACGCCTTCCCTACACTAGCATATATCCCACCAACCACCGTGGGATTCAAACCTGAGGTAGTTCAACTATTGCCCTTGCAACTTTACCGTATATAAAATCATAATACATTATATATATAATTCTTATATATATTATAATAGTATATAATAATATAAATAATGTATAATAATAATAAATAATATAAATAATATATAATAATAATATATAATTTATGTATAATAATAATGTTATAATATCAATAAAATAATATTATAATATTATATAATATTTAATATAGTAATATTTTATTTATATTATAATAATTTCATCGAAGACGTTCCTTATATGAGCCCAATCATCTATTTCCGTGGACAATTTAGAACATGGTAGAATGATGCAAGACGATTGAGAAAGATCTAATCGTTCAACAATTTTAGCAACAAATTTTTTTTAATATCAATAAATAATATCACTCCTTTAAAAATCTATTTTTTTTAGAAATCAAATTTCTATATTCTCTCTCATTCCTTTTTAAGATACTTTTTTATGATGAATCAAAGAGATAATATCACTACTTAAAAAAAAATTTCTTTATAGAAATCAAATCTCTATATGCTCTCCCATTCTTTTTAAGTTATTATTTTTTCTAATGAAACAAAGGATAAACATATAGCTTATTGTATAAATCATAGCTTACTTTCACTACAAATCATTCGACATTATTTATCTTATAGTATTATTTTAATTGAATTTTCTCTCTAAAATTAATTTATATATTTTTAAATTATTAATAAATATATTATGGTCATTATATATACTTTCTATTTAGATTGAATTTTTATTTCTAACGCATAAATCTCAAATAAAATAAAATCCATGGAATCTCATACAAGAACATGCATAAGATCAAGAAATACAATCTCTAGTTTAAAAAACTCAAAATTTTTGGAGATCAAATCCCTACATACTCTTGACATAAAAGTGAGTAAATATTGATTTGACAACTAGATGGGAACATTCTATTTTCATTTCTAGTGTTTTTTGTCAATTTGATGGTAACTTTCTTTTTTCATTTGCATTGCTTTATGTTTTAAATCCCTATGCAAATATTTCATAATCAGATAATACTTAATTTCTTTAAGGAGAAAATCTAGATTTGTGTAAGTTTATTTCATTCCATTATTTAGTAGTTACTATTAATTGTTTAATCCATTCATATGTAACTAGAATTTTTTGTGTATCCATGCACAAACATATACTCTCTAACTTATTAACATACATATAGGTTTCTATCGATGTAATCCTCGAACCTCCTTTAGGTGCAAGTGCTAGTTTTATATATATATGAAAAATATTTGGATTATGTATTTTTTTTTATGTATGTTAGATTAAATATTATGAGGGTTTATATATCTAAATTAAAAGTTGTAATTTGAATAAACTATCACAAGTAAATGATCCAATCCATCAAAATTATTAGGGGTCAAATAAAGATCAATCATACCAAAAAATAAAACTTTGATAAATGATATAATAAAATACATCATCATTCTTACTATTTAAATGCAACTAATTTTTTAAAACCGTTGAATATTTAAAATATATTGCAAACTAATTTAATAAAAAATAATTAAGATAAGGCAATCACGAGAAGAAATATAGACTAGGTCCACTTGAAAAGATAACTCCAACTCCCAACCATATAAAAGTGGAATCTAGATACTTTTTTCGAAGGGTTTCTTTGTGACAAAAGATAGAAAACATAATTAGATACAAATGAGCCTTATTGGACTTTCAAAGATCATTGAGTGCTACTTATCGTGTAATAAATTTTTATGCTTATCAATCTATTTCTTCTAGTTAATGTACGATGGTCTTTAGGGGAAATTTTTCTTTTAACAAATAAATGTTCCTCTCCATCTCCATCTCTATCTCTATCTCTCTCCCCTATCTCTATCTCCTTATCTCTCCCTATATATCTCTCTATCTATCCCTTTATCCCTATCACTCCCTCTTTCTATATCTCCACTTCACCTCTATCCTCTCTCCCTTTATTTCCCTTTCTCTCTCTCTCTCTATATATATATATTTAATATTTTTGTCTCCCTCTCTATCTTTATCTCCATGTCTCTCTCTCACTCACACACACACACACACACTCCTATTTCTCCTTCCCTATCTTCATCTCCATATCTCTCACACTCACACTCTAAGTTTCTCCCTCCATATCTCTATCTTTATCTCTCTATCTCTCTCTCCTTCCCTCTGTTATTTATCTTTAACTCTCTATCTCTACCTCTCTCCCCTTCTCATATATATATATATATATATATATCTCCCTTTCCCTATCTCTATATCTCTTTATCTCTTCCTCTTTATCTCTCCCTCTCAATCTCCCTATCTTTATCTATCTTTACCTCCCTCTACCTCTCTCTACCTCTCTATTCATTTGTCTCCATCTTCCTCTCTTGCTCTATCTTCATCTTAATGTAACCAAAGAAATGCTCAACAAAATTGAGCCATTATTGATTAATGAGATCCAAAAAATTGAAAATTGTTTTCAAATCAAATTCTTCTATTATCCATCTTTGCTTCTACAATGAAATAGAACACCCTTATATCTAAAAAAATGAAAAAATAAAAAAACCCCAAAATTACCATTTTTGGCAATTTTTTTGACATTGTCACATTTTTCTATTTTTGGTAATTTCACATACATATCCCTTTGAGCTTAGATATTTCATAAAAACTTCCTAACACTATGGTGACATGAATTGTCAACTTACAATTCAAATTGGAAACATGAGTTCCAAGTTATTAAAGAAAATAACTTTCTAACCTCCCCCAAAAAAATAGTAAAAGCTGATTTTGAGGGCCTAGATGAAAGATTTTGGCCCCAAAAATGTGTCGACAATCCAAATAACTCCTCATGACACACCCCCCTATAAAATTTGAGCCCAAACAAACATCAAAGTCAAAATTTATGACCTTCAAAATTCCTTGCATCACATCTCTATCTCTATCTTCCTCTCCCCCTCTATCTCTAGACATGTATCCCTCTCTCTATTCATCCATCTCTCTCTCTCTCCCCCCCAGATCTCTATATCTATATCTCTTTGCCTCTCTATCTTAATCTCACCATATTTCTTCTTCTATTCTCCCTCTTTCTCTATATCGCTCTCTCCATCCCTCTCTACCCCTATATCTCTCCCTCTCTACATCTCTATATATATCACTTCATTTCTCTATATTGATCTTTTCATCTCTTCTCTCTCCCTCTCTCTATATTAATCTCTTCCATCTCTATCTATCCCTCTCTCCTCTCTCTTTATCTCGCCTTCTCCTTCTCCCTCTCTTTCTCCCTCTCTTTCCTTCTCCTTCTCCATCTCCATCTCCACCCCCTCTCTCTCTTGCTCTTAACTCCTTTATCTCTCTCTTTCTACCCCTATCTCTCCCTCTCTCCCTATTGAAAACATAATATGATCCTATTGGTAATGAAACTCAACTATCTTCCTAATTTAAAGGTTTTGTTTCAGTCATGTTTGGATGCTTATAAGTGGATGAATAGTTGATTTAAAGCTATCAATTTTCTTCTGTATTTACACCTTTGATGTACATACAACATCATTTGATAAATTGTATACCTATTGACCTCATGTATTGCACAAATCTATGCCCAAAATTTTCCCTAATTCATCCTCCAAACCTCTTCAATGTACCCATTACACAAGGTGCAATTGTTAGTATATATTACTTATAATATTATAATATATTATATATCATATAACATATTATACTATAATATTATATCATATAATATAATAATATATTAAATATTTTTAAAAAACATGCTTTCCAAAGCAAATATTTGTTTAGAGAGATTTTAATATTAAAAAAACTTTCAAAAATGGATATCCATTTTGGAAAGCATGTTTTTAAATATTTTTAAATATTAATATATTATATAATTTAATATAATATTAGTATACTATACTATATAATATTACTCTTATATATATTATTATAGTATATAATATATAATTTATAATTTATATAATAATAATATTTTTGAAAGATAAGCAACATTTATAGGGTGCTATACCCTTCACACAGAAGCCCAAAGGGCCAAAAAGAAGCTAGTTCAAACCAGAAAATGAACTAGAAGAAAAACAAACAAAAACAACTGACTGAAAACTGTAGGCCAATGAACAACGATTAGACAACCCCAGTACTAGAGGGGACTAATCTGACTCCTTGAATCCGAGGCCACGAAGAAGCCACAGATTTGGGGAGTCCCTTCTTCTTCCTTAGCACAACCGACCAGGAAGACTCAAAATATATATCCACCGAGCGGGTCCACAATAGCCACCTCGGGCAAGGAGCCACCATGCAGTGAGGAAGAGGAGCCAGGAGTGAAAAAAGGACCAGTAAAATTGTTCAATGAGGGACGAGTAGGGACCGAATGAACATCGACAACAGATCGAGGCAACAAAGGTTTCGCGGAAGGGATAACCGAAAGAGGAAGCTAGAAGGGCTCAAACACCAAGGGGGGAACATGAGGGTCACCCTCCTCAGAGGAATCATCCAAAGAGGGAGAACCAACCATGAGGTGGTCAGAGAGAGAATTCTTCCACCAAGTAGCAGCGCCCTTGTGGCGAGCAAGAGGGAAACTAGAGGCCAAATGACTAGTGGAGAAACACCTCCTGCACCGAAAGGGGAGTCCCTCATAGTCCAGAAGTTGTGACCAAGGTATGTCCACAACCATTAGAACCACATCACCATGGAGAGGTTTGGATATGTCTAGATCAACTAAAATTCGAGCCACAGTAGTATGCCCTAGATCCCGTGACGTAGAGTCCACCTTCAGAAATCGTCCAATGGAGTTGTCAATAGCTTCAAAAGAAGAAAGCTCCCAAAGCTGGAGAGAGAGATTCGACAGACAGACCCATATTGGTCTGATATTCAAATATAATAATAATGTTATAATATCAATTTATAATAATATTATATAATATTTAATATAATAATATTTCATTTATATTATAATAATATATATTACTTATAATATTATAATACATTATATATGATGCATAAGTGCAAGAAGTTGGGTCCACAAAGAGGGGAAGTTTTGGCCAGAAAGGAAATGCCGACAAGAACAAGATCTCGAGCCTAAATTTGAACAGGCACCCATTTTGAAATGGGTACCCATTTCAAAAAGTTATTTAATTTTTTTAAAATAAATGTCAAGTCATTTTTACCTGCAACAATCCATGGATCGAGAGTGACCTGGGCGAAATGGGTACCCATTTTTCAAGCCGTTTATGCCTCCAAATTGTGCCTACCACCTCCTCCCTTTTGTGTACCAAATTTTAACGACCTCGAGGTTAGTATTTATTCTTTTTTTGCTATATATTTAATGTTTTTAGTTTGTAATTAGGGTTTAAATTTTAGGTATATAATGCAACATTTATAGCTTGAAATTTAATGGTTTATATTTTAGGTTGTTTTAATTTTTATGATTAGGATGAATTTTATAGTTTGTAAAACTCATTTCTAAATATATTCATCAAAATAATAGATGTACAATAAACTAAAACCTAACCTAGACCTAAAACCTAAAACTCTAAACTATAAACTAAAAACCCTAAATCGTAAACCGTAAACCCTAAAACCCTAAACCGTAAATTGTAAACCATTAAAACTAATAACCCTAAATTGTAAACCCTTAAATCTAGTAACCATAAATCATTAACCCTAAACCCTAAACTTATCCATGTTTATTAGTTACACTTATGCCATTTTCCATTATTTTCATGATTAACTTATGGCTTGTGGTAGAATTTTTTATTTACCTAGCATTGGCTTATCATGTGTTAATGATGCATATTGTATAATAGCTATTAATCATATCAGGCATCTCTAGCCCATTCATGGAATTTATTTCTCTTTATGATATCATATTTGATATTTTGCCCATGTCCATAAATTTATGTTCCTTGAATTCCTTAACTTCTTTTATGCATAATGATAAGTATGTTCATGATCATTTTTCTACAAATCTCATGTTGTAACTTTGGATACTTATAATACACATTAATTTTACCTACATGTGATTATGATTGTACTTATTATATCACTAGTTATATGATGTGTTCACCTTTACATAATTTCATCACCACCTATGTCATTCATGATGATCCTTCTCTATCATGTGGATCATGATTAGTTGATGATATGTGAAGTGATGAGAATAGTGTCACTTCTTCAACTTATTATAATAAGGTTGATGAATAATTTTTATATGATGATGTGTTTTATGATTAACATTCTCATAATACTTTTTATAGATTCATTTAGTGATAAATAAGATTCATAGTTATAAACAATGGTTTAATTCATGCCATGTTTCTTATAAATCCTTTCATTGTTTGTCATGTGCTCACATAGATTACTTCACTATAGGACCTAGAACATTTTTTATCATGATTATCATTATTTGCTTATAGTGGCTCTTCCTTAGTGGCTTCCTTTAATTTTTAACGCATAATTATGGGATAACAATTTTTTAATAAATGCCCCCCCTTTAGATCCCACTAATTATTTCACATGACATATGTTTAAATTTGTACTTGTATATTACATCCTCCTACATCCCATCTTGCACATTATTTAAATATACCTAAGGATGAATAAAAACATGGGAGTATTTCATAAATTTTATTTGGTATATGTGATGATGAGGTGTCATTATTTTATGATACATATTTCCCTCCCTCCATCATCATCATATATGACATGATACATGCAATTATAAGAAATATTGAGAATGATAGTTTTATTATGTGAACTACCTCATTGCTAGGATTGGAAAATTAGAACGATATATTGATACTTAAGCACAAAGAATTGAATCACAAGATGACACTACTAAATTATTTCATTATTCTTTGTCATGTGACATTTTCCCTTATCCTTCACCAAATAGATTATTGGCACCTTATTTTAAATATTATGATGGTAGATTTGATCCATTATAACATGCATACAATACTTCCAACTTATTTTCGTTATTTCTCTAGGATCAATTTCTCACTAAGGTGCTCCCATCAATTTCTTGAGGGATGATGCACTTTCTTAATTTTATTCATTGCCTCAAATTTTTCTTATATTTAATTCTTTAAGAATATTAGTTATAATATTAAGTTTAGGACATTTATTTCTCAATTCATATAATTTAAAAAAAATGAAGAAGAGCTAATTAAGGATTTTACCTTTTAATTTCAATTTGAATAATAGTATGTTACTCAATTATGTGATGATTTAATTTAAATATTTAAAAAACAAAGTATTTTCTATCCCTAATCTTTTATTTCTAGTTTTATGTACTATTGTGTGTAAATGTGAGCATATCTTGTCAAAAAATCCCCTTTTACATCATCATATAAGTGAAACTTTCCCTTTTTTCCATTAGTAAAAATCATAATCACATTTAGGAAATAGGTAAAATAAGTATGTACCTAATGATGATCATCATGTATATCCCTCCCAAAATAACTAAATGGAAAGTATATTAGCAATTGAGGTGAAATACCTTTAAATATTTATTTATGCAGTAACATCTTGGTGTTTCTAGTATGTTGAGAATAAGTAGGGAGCTCACTTAGGTATATGGTGATATTAAACCAAAACCAACATAGGTACAAAGGCAAGAGCATATGTAGGTACCCAATTATTTTACACAATTCTTCAAGGAAATGTAAACTATTTTAAAAAATTCCTCAATGATTATTGTTGATGGGCATTTTTGCATTTCTCAACACAGACAACACACGAGTGTGATGCCTCTCTTGAAAGGTGAAAATTTGGAATTGAGTTTCATAAAAATCATCCCAAGGTCTCTCGGGTGTCAAGTCATGACAATGCAAGAACAACTTAGTTGTTGTTGTGATTTTCTAGTAATCACAAGGGGCCTTTATGGTTCGCTAAGCGTGGAAGTTTTGGGTATGCGAATGGAGTTTCATAAATTTTGGAAATGATGAACAGTAACTGCAAGTTCAAAACAACAAACTAAAAATCCTTATGTCCATCAGATTTGGCTTTACAATGATGCTAGAACTTGTATCTATCTTCAAATTTTCAAGAAATATCAAAAGGAAAAGGGATTATAAGTTTTCTTAAATCTGCAACTAAGATGAACAATAACAATGAAGGATTCTACAGTGGATAGGCTTCCCAAACTAAATTTTACTTAACCAGGGACAACCCACAGTTTCATTAAATTAGTGCAATCTTCTAAGGCATACTTATGATTTTCAAACTACATCATGAATGCTTAACATGCACATACACAGTTGAAGTTAAGTGTTGTAAATGAAATAGCTTAGACTAAATTTAAACAACATTTTTTCATCAACAAACTACCAAAAGTATGAGCTGGAAATGCATCAAACACCATAGAATACATCCACCATTAAAGCACAACATAAACTACCAACAAAAAATGAACTTAAACTTGAAATAACAAAGCTGAAATGGACTATTTGGAGATAGAATCATGCACACATGGAGAGAAACACCAAGAAACCATTAACTCAATGCTTTTCTCATATATTTTGCAGCAACATGTCTTTACACAAAAACTCATCTCTCTCTTTAAAAATGAGAGGATGCCCCTATTTATATTTTTCCAAAAGAAGAATGAATGGACAAGATTCATTTACAATGAAAGGCTCAGATTCATTCTAGTTTAGGGTTTCACCTACCCCCAATATCTTACAATATAAAAATAAACCTTTTGTATTTTCCCTATTTTGTCTTCTAGTCTATCTTGTCTTGTAGCTAACTTCTATCCTTTCCAACTATTTTAGTGAATGTTCATTAGCTATTATTGGATTTCCAGCATCCCTCTATGCTATGGTGTATTCAAAAAAATTCTCGATCACATCCAACAACTTCTTCTCTTTGGTGATGTAGGATTTGGCAATCTGGAAGGTGATTCTCTTGAATCCCTCCACCAATTGGTCTTAATGCTTTATACATTTTGGCTTTTCCTTGACCATTTGTTCGGACTCAGAGAAGGCTTGAGCAACAAAATCCATGAAATCCACTGACAAAGTATCACCGGTTCCTTGTTCTATTCTCTTATGGAATTCACACTTGATTTTCTCCCAATCTAACTCCATAACCGACATCTCGTAGCCTATCATGAGCTTCAGGAAGTCATCACATTGGTCTAGTTGATCAACGAGTTGCTCGAGATGGGCCTCTAATTCAATCAATAGTTTTTCCAAGACACCTTTTCTATATTCAAAGTTTAGTAGCCACGCCTCCAACAACCAATGGTCATCTTTTGGTAGGGACAACTTATTTGTCTAGATTGTTGGGGGATGCTTGAAAATGCTTTCCAACTTGGGGTAAGTGACCTTGTAAAGTTTCAGGAACTCTTTGCATTTATCAATCATGGACTTGACCTCCTTCTTCAAAATATGGTATCAGTTATGTTCGTTGGCTGCATAATTGATACCCTCATTTCCCATCTCGATAACTCTCTTGAATCGATCGAAGGTGGACTTGGTCGAATTCTTCAATTTTTCCCTTTTACTTACCGCCTCCTTTGAGAGAAAACTAGGTGCCAACGATTCTACTGGAGCTTCCTTTCCTGATGAGGTCGACTATTGTATAAGGTGGTCAGTTCCGCCACTTGTGCCTTTAGCTCTTCCTTTATGGATTGGTCTTTGTTCATCTGATGTAGAATGGTGGAGATGGACCCTTGGAACTCACCAATCTTTTTCTCATGAGATGCTGGGACTAGATTGATGGTGGATATCTGGTAGTCCTGGCCCTGAATAGTACTAACATCTTTATCCACAATAGGAGTAACTAATTGTAGTATCCTTGACCCGAAAGTATCTGTGGTGATGTGAGACCTAATTTTGGGCTTCTTTTCTTTGCGGGTCTTCAACTATGCTCTAGCCAAGATTGCCTCCAATCAGGCCTTGGGGTCAACAACTATGGGAGCCTTCTTCTTCAATTGCTACTCCAACCACAAAGGGAATTCTATTTAATATTTTGGGGATTCATGATCCCCCTCCTTTTCTTGTTCCTTTGGAGGTTAACCCTCTTTGTACCTAGGAGCCTCTTCATCATCTCTTTCTTCCTTGTCTGAATTCTTTTCTTGTATCACGAGGGTCTCCTCTTTATCGGGCTTACCAGGTACTACATTTTCCTTGATAATATTCTCTTCTTTTGGTACTATCCCTTTATCTTCTTCAATTTCCTTTTTAGGATCAACACCTTTTCCTTCCACATTCTCTTCTTCTTTATCCTTTCTCTCTCCTTTTTCAAGGGTATTTCTTCCAGTCTCAGGCCCTCATTTTGGCCAATTTGTGGAGGCTTATCAATTATTTCTACATCAGTGTCTATGTCCATTTTCCTTTCTTTATAGCGATGCTCCTTGGGGTTTGCCTCTTTTCCCTCATGTTCTTGGGGTCGTTCCCCCTTAGGTTCTTGATCAGATGTTTTGACTTCATAATAGTCATCAAGGTTATCAATATCCTTGCCCTCAGGCATTTGTTGTGCTTCCTCATCTGAGGCCACCTTATCTATATTCACCCTTAAGCCTCCCTCAGGATCCTCAAAGTAGTCGTCCTGATTAGAGTCCTCCGACTCTTCAGCAATATCATCGGTTACTTCCTTTGGTTTCTCTAGACTTTGCCTCTCCATTTCTTCCAAGATTTGGATTGTTGCCTCCATCTTTGGTGGCTTAGTGGGCAATGGAGGTAGAGGCAAGGCCACAGTGAGTTGGGCCATTAATGCTTGGACTTGAGAGTTAAGGATCACCCCAGAGAGTCCAAATTGTACACTTTTCATATAAGTGGCAAAGGCATGTGGTAGGGTGACATGTGCCATAAAGGGAATTGGAAGAGATGGAGGCATAATGAGCAACAGAGGTAGGAGATAGGTAGACGTGAGTGGGGAAGTCATGGAGGAAGAAGAATCCAACACCATTATGGGAATGGTTGGGGAAGTGAGGTGGACGAAAATTCCCACAATGAGCAGATATGAAATGGACAATGATTTAGGAGTGGAAGGGGATGGTGTGGTGGTAGAAACAACAATGGTAGATGGGAGAGTAGTGGTGGTAGGTGGTGGTGAGCAGGGTTTCTTAGCTTCTTCTTCCTCATAATGTGGGGAGCCTTCTTCTCAAATGGTTGACATATCTAGAACAAAGGTTCTTGTCCTCTTTGACCTTTTAGATGGCTGCCCCTCTATTGATTTCCTTGTATATACCTTGTGCTTGGGCTTCCACTCAGTTGTTTCTTTCCTTTTCTTCAACTTGGTGATAGCCGGAGACTTGGGGGCCTCACTTGATGAGCCCATAGCGGTGCCACTATCTGTTTCACTCTCGAGCTCGTCCTCAAGCTCTCCATATGTCAACTCTTTGCCTTTCCCTTGAAATTGAGTTATTTTTCGATTGATCCATTACTTGGTCCTTTTCTCCATAGGGAAGGTGATAACATCTAGGTCAATGACCTCCTCCTCTGTCTAGTCAATTATTGGTAGAAGCACATCTATTAGAGCGTTGCATCTTTCATTGAGAATATTATCACCCTCAATGATCTAATCTAGCACAAGGAATAAATCAATAGATTTTACAAAGTAGGTAGTCATCCTCATGTAATGCAACCTCCAGACTTCTTTATCATTGTTAAAATTTTCCCAAAAGTCCTCAATGTGAGGTCGGTGAGTATATTGCCTCCCAACTTGATTCTTCAGTTTTCCATGGGGATCCACGCCTCCCCTATCTGTATGCAATTCAAAATTATATTATGCCAAATCCTTCTCTGAATTCTCGACACATGGGGAAGTAGGGCAAGAGTGCATTCCCCTTTTTGAAGGTGAGGCGATATGGGATCCCAACATGATGTTTGTTGCTCAACAGAGTATGAGAAGTCTGTAGCTACTAAGTAAGCTCCAACACTACTATCTGGTCATTTGGGTAGTGGGGAAGCCGGTAGGGTCTTCTTGAGAATCCCTCTACTCTGATGTAGGTGAATTTTGGGAATTGGATGAATAGATATCCAAAGCCCTTAATGACTGTCTTGGTGCTATGTGTCACTCTTCTGTGGTAATCTTCTCCCAGGGTTCAGATGATATGCCCAATGAAGGCATCATTGACCCTCCTGTAGTCTTTCTTAAAGTTCTTGTATTGAAACTATAGGTAGTAGTCATATTCTTTGAGTTGTCCCTTCTTGGTCCCTAATGTCCCAACACAGTATAATCCTTTATACGGGAACTTGAATCCTAGGAGGTAGACTAGGTATGAGGTCATGTAAAAATATGAGGTTTTCTTCATGGCCATGAAATGATCATGCAAATTTTTGCTTATCATCTTTGGCCAGTGGAATTTTGTAGTACCTCAGAGGATCTCTTCTATGAAATAAAACATCCACTCCTCAAATAATGTAACAATGTGAAGGCCCATTACTCTACCAAGGAGAGTAACTAGATCATTGGATTCTTCTATGAAGTCACTCCTATATAATGTTTGTGTTACCTTGCTAGCATTGCCCCTTTTATCTTTCAACCATGTTTGATTAATTGTTCTCTTGCAACCGATGGGATCTCCTTGCCACACTTTCAAAGCAAAAACCTTTTCTACTTCCTCCATCTCATCAAAGGTTGGGATGCCAAATGTCTTCCCAATAGAATACTTAGAAAAGTCTACTAACACCCTCCCATCCTCCATGATTATTCTCCTGTTATGTGGGTGATAGCATTCTTGACAAGCCATTACTAATTCTGGAGCAACGAGGGCGGGAGGAAAGGCAACTACTTTAGCGAGTCTACTTTCTTTGATTCTTAAGGCCTCCTTCATTGTGGGTTTGATCATCACCCTCTCCTTAAACTCATCGATGTTTACATGCCCGAGGTCCATGTTAGAGATCTTGTCCCATGTAGAAGTGATTTTGGAGGTGCACTTGACCTCGTGAAACTGGTACTTCATTTGTTCCTTTTATTCTTACCCCCTGGGGTTTTTTGCCGGTCTCTTTCCCTTGTCAAATTTCTCCACCAGCTTCCCTGATGGTCCCTTAGTAGGTTCCATAAATCCTACACACAAAAGGTGCAATAAGTGATTTGATAGATTGGAGATGTAAGTGTTAGTTAAATCATGCAAATTCAACATTAATTGCATTCATAAGCCCAGGAAAGGCCATAACATTTATCACTTTTCATCACTTGAAGATCGTTTGGGCAATTTATTGAAATGCAGGCTTGGCAATGCATGTTTCCGCCCTACAAGAGCCATGGGACTTAAACTTGTTAAGGGTCCACACTAGGGAAGTTGAGTTTCCTAGGAAACATTTCAATAGCAAATTTTTGCATGGCATGATTTTGGGTAAATTCCTCATGAAGTAATCAGGCATGTGCAAAATTAGGTGACGGGGGAACTTGAAGTTGTTAGATTAACCTTTGATGCTCTTGTGGGTGCGAGGAATGCAAAAGCAATGATGCAAAAGGCTGTCGAGGCTTTGCTGTTAGAGAACGTATTTGAGCAAGCAGAGTTCCGCATTGCGGAACCCATGTGATCTTTCTCCTTGGCTAAGTTTGCTTAAGTCATCTTAAGCTGTGAATTTTGGGAATAGGATGCCATTTAATTGTATTCTAAAAATATTTCATGTATCTCTCAAGTCCTTGGAATGTGTTCCACAACACTAGGATTAGGAAGAGATTAATTTTGGAATGAAATCAACATTTAATTTGACATTTGTAGTTATTCCTAAATAATAGGAGCATGTGGGGACGCCTTGGGAGAGCTCCTACAAAATAGGAGCACATGGGTTCCTACATGGGAGTTGGGATCCACCTTGGTTCAATTAATTGGTTGGTGAATTGAGTATGCTTCAAAAATGCATCATAGGTTCCTAAAAAATAGGGATTTTGATTTATGCATGTTGAGTACCTATAAAATAGGGATTGATCTTTGCAAGGTTTAGTTCAATTCAATTTAGTTCAATTATGGTTCAATTATCTTTAGTTGCATGTTGTTGCATGTAGTTGACTTGAGTTGACTTGAGTTGCATGATAGATAACAGGTGGATACTTTCAATTAACAAGAGGAGATCAATCATGCATGATATTTGTATGACTGATGGAGAGATATGTTTCAGTTAATAGAGATTGACTTGGATCCACCTTGGGCGCCCAAGTTGGCATCTTGGAGTTAACACTTTTGCATGATAAAATATTTTATAAGGCTAAGTTAAGTGGGCCCATTATTGGGCTCCAACCTTGAGGAGAAGCTTACAAGATATCTTTGTAATCAACGTTGAGTTAGCACTTGAGTTTTGGATGCCCAAATTGATGAAGGACTTGGTTTGACATTTTTTTTCACGGAAGAACTCTACTTGGAAAGAATAGGTGTATGTTTTATGAGATAAGCTTTGTGCTTTGTAATTGTAAACTCTTTGGAGTTTAAAAGGCTCATTATTGTCTATATATTGCAGCAAGTTGAAGAGAGTTTTATTAGATTTTATTTGCAGGTTGTGAAAAGGAATTGTTGAAGGTAAAAGGAAGCATCTCAAGGAGAATTGAATCAGTGTTATTTTAATCTTATTTAAAGGTTAAATAATACAAGCAAGACCAATTCTGGTGGAGTTTTTTCTCGAAAGGGTTTCTCCACATAAATGTTGTGTCCTTTCTATTCTGTCTTATATTTCTTCTACAATCTTCTATCTAGTTCTCTAAAGATAAAATTTATTTAAACAAAATAAATCATTGGAAAATAATTTATCTAAAAAGATAATCATCCACAAAGAATTTGTAACAAAGAACACTTATTTAGATCTAGAATATAATAGATTTACAAGTTTTAAAGCTACATAATTACCTTCATTTTTCAATAGTGATTTGTGGACATCAGAGTGTAGGGGGGCGAAAGCTGGGCGGCAAGTTGCTATTAAGATCATGTCATTAGACAACACCGTCATTCTGTAGGTGATGACCTGCATGGGTGGACCCATTGAAGAGACCTTAAAGTTTGTCATTTTTCCATCTTTGATATCTACAGTGTTGATGGATTCAGGGTCCGCATGGTGGAAATATGGGTTTTGTTGATGTGTTTTTTATGCACCTCTCAACATAGGTAATGCGTAGGTGCATCACCTCTCTTGAAAGACAATTTTCCACAATCAGATTGCATAACACTATCCCAAGGTCTCTCAGATATTAGGTCTTGACAGTGCATGGAATATCTCAGTTGTTTCATGTTATTTGCTGGAATCACAAGGCGGACTTACGGATGAGTTACAAAGTGGGGAAGTTGGATTTGCAAATGGAGTTCTTAAGATGGGAGAGTTGTTGAGTGTTTGCTATAGGTTCAAACATCACTCTAGAACTCCATTTCAACATTGGATTTAGCTTTATAATGTGCAATGAACCTTACCTAAGGTTACTTATTAAAAAAAAAAGGAAAAAGGGAAGGGAAGAGAGAAGGTTCCTGGATATGAAACTATGAATGAACAGTGATCATGGGGGCTGCTACAGTAGACAAACTCCCTAAACTGGGTTTTGCTTGGCAAAGAGGATCCTATAGTTACACAAAACCAGTGCAATCTTCTAAGGAATGTAGATTTTCAGTTTGCATACACACATCATGAAAATGCAAGTGAACTAAGTTGCAACAATCAAATAAAGAAGCCCAGGCTAACTTTGCACAACAACTTGTCATCAACAAGTGCCAAAAGTATGGGCTGAAAGCTCATCAAATAATGTAACAACAATCACCATTACCACTTCCATTCAAGAAAATACTAACTAAAACTAACTTGGAAGGTAGAACCATGCACACATAATGCTCAAAAGTAACACCCATAGATCATGCAATGCTGCTTTCTATTGCTGCAAAATATTTTTACAACTCTCCAACGCTTTACAAATAAGGGGGAGACCCCTATTTATAGTTTTCCAAATCCCAAATGAATGGCTATGATTGAGTTACATTATGTGGCTCAAATTCAATTACATTAGGGCTTCACCTACCCCACAATATTCAACAATTTAAAATACATATGTTGTCCTTTTCCTATTTTGTCTTGTAGTGGCCAGTCACTGTAGCAGTTTTGTCTTCTAGCTGATTTCCCTTTTACCGTAGCTAAAACTGCCTGAAAGTTGCCTTCTTCCTGATGGACTTGAAGCATTCTTCATTGGATCAAATGGGTTTGTCGACGATTGGCATCAATGGATTGGTTGCCCTTGATTTGGGTGGACAATCCCCAAAGATCATCATCATCTAGTGAAAAGTAGGACAACCCCTCTTGCATTTT
Organism: Sequoiadendron giganteum; assembly: GCA_007115665.2. Classification (NCBI taxonomy): domain Eukaryota; kingdom Viridiplantae; phylum Streptophyta; class Pinopsida; order Cupressales; family Cupressaceae; genus Sequoiadendron; species Sequoiadendron giganteum. The sequence continues at coordinate 636,685,443 of CM021105.1, read as the reverse complement.
GTCATTGACTTCCTTGGCATAGGCCTTCTTTTGATGCCAACTCTATTGATGGGCACCACGAGGAGAGGTGGGCATAAAATGAATGGTGATAGGAGCCATGTGCTTTTACTTGTTCAACTTTCTCAATGGGTCTCCCGACGGATCCGTGATAGGCTTCTTGAAACCTGCATGCATGAAGTGTCGTAAATGATTTCATACACAAATCAAGGCAAATATTAATCAAATCTTGAAAAATACTTGTTATATCCATCCATGCATCATCAAAATATCATAATATTTAGCGTGAATTTCCATTAATAGTTTACTGGAGGGCGTTTGAATGTTTCGGGACCGAGAGGCTGAAATGCCATTTTGAAAGGGCGACGGACAGTCTGGGCCCCGGATGGTATCTCCCGACTTTAAATTTGGAATCTGAAAAGTTCATGTAGGAGAGGATGCAATTTTAACATGTAGGTGAAAGTCCGTTTTGGATTAGGAGGCCACAGAGGCGTCGAGTTCTGAAACAGCCAGGGACGGACAAAGTTCCCGGACGGCGGCGGAGGGACGAAGTTTCAGAAATGGCCACAGAGGGGCCGGGTTCCAGAAGCCAGAATGCCAGAGGTGGACGGATGCCCAAAATAGAAAAAGGGAGATGACATTCCCGAAACATCCATGGAGGGGCCGGGTTCCAGAATAGCCAGGGATAGATGAAGTTCCCAAATGGCGGTGGAGGGATGAAGTTCCGGAAACGGCCACAGAGGGGCCAGGTTTCGGAATTTAGAATGTCGGAGGTGGACGGATGTCCAAAATGGAAAAAGGGAGATGATATTTCGGAAACAACCACAAAGGGGTCAGGTTCTGGAACGACCAGGGATGGACGAAGTTCCCAAACTACGACGAAGGGATGAAGTTCTAGAAATGGCCACGGAGGGGCTGGGTTTCGGAAGCTGGAATGCCAGAGGCAGACGAACGTCCAAAATGGAAAAAGGGAGATGAAATTCCGGAAACAGCCACGAAGGGGCTGGGTTCTGGAATGACTAGGGACAAACGAAGTTCCCAGATGACGGTGGAGGGATGAAATTTTGGAAACGGCCACGGAGGGGCCGGGTTCTGGAATCCGGAATGCCGAAGGCAGACAGATGTCCAAAATGAAAAAAGGGAGACGACATTCCAGAAACAGCCACCGAGGGGCCGGGTTCCGGAACAGCTAGGGACGGACAAAGTTCCTGGACGGCGGTGGAGGGATAGACTTCCAGAATGAAAATTTTACAACTTCCCGAAACTTAACAAAACTTTGGCAGTTTATTTAGGCACCACAAAAACATTCCAAATCCATGGGAAACTTTTCCCCAAAGACAAAAATGAAGGAAAAAGCAAATCGAGCGAGTGGGGAGGCAAAGCCCTAAAAACCCAAGACTTAGCAATTTTTTATTTTAGGGGCAAAATATGGTCAACCAAAAATGAGACTTTGAAGGGCACGTTGACCAACTAGGACACCAAAATGAGGGGCACACTAAATGAGGGCCATACAAAATGAGGCAGCAACAAAATGATCTGGCTAGGCAAAAAGAAAGAGAGGGTCCCTGTTTCGAATGGGGCGTGTGTGCAAAACATGCACAACAAGTTTGTTTTTCTATTAATGGATGGCTCTAGAGTAACACCCCCCCACAAGAGATAGTCCTCAGGGATGGATGTGTAAGGGTTACCGTCCTAAAGTTTGATTGGCAGACTTAAGGTTCAGTTTTGAGGAAACATAGCTCATGGGACTCACATATCATAAAGGCATGGGAGTTCTACCATTAGACAATGACTGTGTGGGGTCAGAAGTCTATAAGTGAAGACCCGCAATCACCTGGACTTAGAACTTTGTCACTTCGATGCTAGACTTTATGGAGACTAAGGGGTGTAGGGAACACACCACGAGAAGGCGTTTTAGTTTTTCCATTAGGAACGATGTCGATAGGACAAACCTCTGCACAAGGTGGCCTACGCGGTTGGGTCCATCGAGAACTTAACTTGTGCTTATATCGATTGATCACATCATTTCTAGGAGTGGCATTGATTAAAGCGAGGCCCACAAGAAAGATTTAATTCAGAGTTCTCATCTCTTGGACTTTGTTTACTTAGCCATTTTCTTGATTAACAGTTTTGGGTAGCCTAACAAAAATGAAAGGGTCGAAGTCTGCCAAGCAGGTGGCCATTTGAACCCTGCCACTAAACAATAACCAAGTAGGCACGTCCTCTTGGCGGCGGCGACCCACGAGGACAGATCCATGAGGGACCCCCGACCCTATGATCTTGGCAGTAGTTCAACTTTTAAGCCTTAGAAGGATCAATGGTGTGAAGAATGCATAGCGTGGGTTTGTCGAGAGTTTTCTATCCTTAGTTAACTCCCCATGTTCAGTGGATGAAAAATTAGAAATGATCGACAGTGTTAGGGAGGCCCTTAATTAAGGTCGGGGACAAGTAGATTCCCACAACGGGAAACCCACACACCCCATATGCCCATAAGGCCACATCACTTAATGAGATTCTAAAGGTATAAGTGTGAGAGATGAAAATGTGTAGGTTACAATTATTTTGAGGGCTCAAATAGTATTCTATGAATAGGCCTTCCTAAATGAAAAGAAACCCCACGACAAAGTTTGAATGTGGTGTCCCAGAATTCGTTTCAACTATTACGCAAAGCGAGAGTTTTTTTGAGATTAAATTTTGAATGGCCCCTCAAAACCCTAAATCATTTAGGAATACACAGAGGTAAAAAAAGGAAGCATAGAAGTTCATGGAGGCATGAGAACATACCTTCAATCTAAGCAAATGATGAAGGTGGAGAAGACTCAAACCATTGGAATACCTTTGCACATGTATTGCTTTCTCTCTCCTCTAAAAGTTTGAAATCCTATGGTGAAAATGATGGTTGTGGAGACTCATATTTATATACTATCCCACCATTAATGGTGGCATTAAATGAAAGTACAATGGATGAGCAAGTGGGTGGAATTACGAAAACCTGTGCCATAGTAGATGTTTGGTAAAGACCCAGGTGTCAAAGGTGAGTGCGGAACCTACCATGTGAGCGAACGTGGCCTGGAGGATGTAAGGAATTGTGAAGCATGGATGCCATTCCACTAAGTGAGACCCATAGTTGCGGGTCTACTAGGGGCGGATGCAATGGACAAGGGTTGACGAAAGCCCACAGTTCAAGCCCTGCAAAGGCTTAAAACTTAGTGAAATTTGGGTAGGGTAACTTGACCAAGATGTGTTTGATAATTTTAAGGCACATGACCAACCTAGGCCCAAAGATAGGGGCAAAAAAACTAGGTAAAAGTGAGATGACCCAACGAGAGAGAAAAAGAAAGAGGGGGTCCCTAGTCCAAATGGGGAATGTGTGCTATAGGTAAAACAAATGGCAACTCTACTAGGAGAAAGCTCCGAAGAGTTCCAAGGGTAAGGATTCATCTGGAACTCAAAATCTTTGGTTTCACAGATTGGAAATAAATGTCATCACATGAACTGAAAACTCGAAGGAGAACATAGTCCTTAGTTGAATCAGGTCATAAAATATCCTAGAAGTGTGTGTAGTGAGTTCATTCCTTTCTTTTAGAAACCAGAGAGGACAGTGACCAAACAACCAAGGCAAGCTACGTAGGTAATCTAACCCAAAAAGTAACCTGGAAATTTCTCCATTGCCAGTCAGGTGTTCATAGCCCTGATGGAGTTGTCGCTATGATCCCCACGAACATTGTTCTATTGCTAGCTTGGTACCCATAACCACGATAGAGTTGCTTGCACATCCGCACAATTGCCTATTTTTCAATATTTCTTTCCATTTTATTTTATTTTCTTCTTCTTTTCTTTTTGATATTATTTTTCTCAACTATATAAGCAATGAAGCTTATAGTGGGTTTGGAGATCACAGTGGTCATTGGAGAAAATTTAAGATTTTTCACTTGCCTAGGTTTCATGGTGACTATCTATAATGTCGTAGAATTGCACCCCTTACAATTTCACATATATTCTTGCATCCGATTTAGTATCCACTCCCTTAGCACTAATGTAGGTTCATTTTAGCCCTTGCATAAGCCTTTTCTCCTCTCAGGATGCTCAACACCCCTTTTCAGCAGCTACCTTCACATGTTAGTTTTGCATTAAACCTTGTGCTTCTCCCATTCATGTCATTTTGTAGCGTAGTGTTTTTGGAAACTAGTGCACCGCATGGAAATCCACCTATCACGCTAGCGTCCTACGATGTTTCAATGTTCAAACAACCATTTTTGTGCATGTTTTCCACTTGTCATATGCTTTTGTCAGTGGTAACAAATTGAAATGCCTTGAAATGACTCAAGAAGGTTCTTTTCCTTCCTTAAATGCTATCTTCTCCATCCATTTGGTTCTCTTCTACCTCTAGCTTCACTCTAGCTTCCTTCTATCCTTAGCTCTTGCATTTATCTCTTGTTATTTTGTTTGCACAACTTCACATAGCCTTCTACAACACTTTCAAGCTCTCTTGGCTTCCCTCCTTGCAACACTCTTGGCTTTTGCAACTCCATATCCCTTATCTCATGCTTGCGAGCATCCTAGGATTCCTTATCCCCTATCTATTGCATCTTTAATTTGTGATACAGGTTCTCCTCCTCAAGCAAGGATTGATTTTTTCACGCATACTTGGTGGTACATGTTCTACTCTTGAGTAGGTTTTTCTTTCACCACACGCTTTATCTATTTTAGTTAATTTCTCTCTATTTGGTTGTCCGTGGAGGTGGGAACACCAAAATGGGGGTTTGATTGAGGCAAACCCCTATACAGCCCCACAAATTTCTCCAGATCTTATGCATGTAGGTATGAAAGGAATTCACGTGTTCGAGGCTTCATCACTTGCGTGGTTGTGAGCATTTCCTTTCTATCTCTTATTCTACTTTATCATATAATTTACTCTATTTCAGTTTTATCATATTCTGTTATCTTCCTGTATTCTACAAGTTTTTAGTAATTAGATTGCTAGTAGCCACATCACTATTTTTTGTGATATTCTCACTTTTTGGTCTGTATGAGATGCCGGTGCATTGTGCTATCATCCATATTTAGCGCTGCTATCTTTTGGCCAAGAGCTCGACGGTTTATCCTGAAAACCTTTGTGACCTACTCTTTTTTATTCTAGAACTCTCGCGTTGTTCCTTGAGGTAGTTTAGGGTAGTTCGCCCCGTGAGGCTCATGAGTAGAGAATCCCCCTTCTGTACATTTTGGTGAAACTGATGTGAACACCCCTTTATAAAGAAAAAGGAAGACAAATCAAAGATTTATCCTTCCCCAATTTTTTTTTTGAGGCGCTGCCCCGAACCCCGTTTCATACCTTCAAAATAGGAGTAATGTGTCGCCCTTCGGTTGACTTGTTTATCTATTATATATTATCTTTAGCTTACTATATTCAAAATGAATTTAATATCCTGTTTTGTTAGTTTAGTATCTGATTTTTTTCAAAGCGTTAATGATGTTCCATTTCATGCATGTGATGGTGACTTGGATTTACCCATGTCACTCGGTGTCTTTGATCCTTCTCATGAAATTCCTCCTACTTCGGAGGATATTTTGTTGCAAGAAGATGAAATCATTGATAATTTTTTAATGTTACTCCACCTTCTCTTCATTCCAATGCACTCTCTTCTAGAGATGATGCATTAGCGAATGATGAATCTCATATTTGTTCTGATGCGCTCTCCTCTAGAGATGATGCATTAGTGCATGATGAATCTCCTTCCACATTTGATCCTATTTGGATCGATTTTGAGAATATATCTTCAAATGATTATTATACTAGTTGTGATGATTATGTAAATGCAATCTGTCCCTGCTGCCCCTCAAAGGCCCGAGAAACCAGTCATTTATGTAACTCTAGGTAGTCCTTCTCCTAAAAGGATTTTCTCCATTGATGATGTCCCATTTGATAGCGGTTCTCTTGATCTTTATAAGGCTCCCTCTTGTAGAGCAGTAGCCCATACTTATGAGAATAAAATGAATAAAAAACCAAGCCTTCGTCAAGCCACTAAACCTACAACTAAAGCACCTGGTGATTATGATCTCGTGGAGCAACTCCGTGTTACTCCGACTAAGCTCTCACCATGTGACTTGCTTTAGCATGCTCCAGTTTATCAAGGTATGCTTCAAGAAGCCTTGCAAAAGATCCTCTTGCCTTCTTCCGCTAGGACGATGGACGCTGATGCATTGATAGATCATATTCATGCAGATTCATCGAATATTACATTCTATCCATAAGAACTCCCACCTCTGAAAGTATAAAATAAAGCAAACCCTCTAATGATTATAGTTAACATTAATAATATTGGAATTAGATGTACTCTCATTGACATTGGTTCAATGCTTAACGTATGTAGCATTGATCTATTTCCTAAGATTAACATTGATTCATCTTCTCTTAATGCTTGTTCTGTTGACATTTTTGGGTTTGATTACGTCAGTTGACAAGCCCTAGGCATGATAGTCTTGCCTTTGAGGTTGGGACCTGTTACTGTACCCACCCTTGTATATGTTATGTCAGGAAAATTACCGTATAAATTTCTTCTTGGTAGACCATGGATTCATGCTATGGGTGCAGTCCCGTGTACCTTTCATAAATATATTAAGTTCATTTGTAACAAGTAGTCATAGTTAAGGATAACCTTGAGGCTATGCACTTATGTGAGATGGAAGATGTTGGTCAAGCCTCGGTTGTGCCTACTCTTATCCCTTCAGTATCTTCCAATGTGTCAATGTTTACTCTAGTAGCATCTACTATAAAGGATACTCTTGAGATAGATGTCCCTAAAGAAGATCCTTCTAAAGCAATAAATCTCAAGTCTTCCTCTTCTCAAGAAAATGCATGTCTTGGTGATGATTGGGGTTCTTTAGACTTTACAAATTCCTTCATTAGGGAATATAAGGTTGACCCAATCCACTTAGACCTTCCAATAACATCATCCACACCTGCTATCAAAGATGATTATTCTTCTATATTTTGGGATAATGTGAATGTAAATTATAATGTTCTTAGTGTTGATCCTCCTTCCAAGGAAGATGATTACACTTCTGCTAAAGAGGATAATGTTAGTAGTCCTGTTAATAAGGATGATGGTGATCCCATAGAGGAGCATAATCCCCATTTCTAAAACAATTCTCTCTATGAAGATCCTCCTTCTTCTCAAGATTTACAAACATGTTATGGACCTCGCCTTAAGCTTGCCTCTAAGTATGGCTATGGGAATAGAGGTTTTGGGTGTAATGAAGAAGGCATTCATGTCCCTATAGAATTCATACCCCGTATGCGTAATTTGGGGCTTGGTTGCTGAAATGAACAATCTAAGCGAAAGCCAAGGTTGAATGTTGATATGATGTCTGCTCAACCTAGTTCTTGCAGATTGATCCATCCTCCTTTGTCTTATATCTTCGTATCTTCTTCCTATGAGAAGTCAAAATTTTCTCCACAAGAGAAAGTTTTTCTTCCTAATCCTCATTATTTATCTAAGCAAGAGTGTATCTTGTTGAGGCTTCTAAAAGCCTGCTTGATTACTCTTCCTTTTGCTACACGTAAGAAATCCATAAGCATGATCATGAAAATAATTCTTTCTATGCATACCATCGAATGCCTAGCCATTCCACTAGTGAATATAATGCCTTGAAGGATAAAATACAACAACTTCATGATCCGGGTGCAATCTCCCATTTGATTCTGATGCACTTGCCTCTTCTTCAAATGACAAGTGATATCGAGGTTCGCCTCTATCCTGTATGTTCTAAGTATCTTGTATGGTTCTCCTCCCCTATATGTTAGGGGTAGTGATAATTTGTTCCGAAGATGTGTGTTCCTTCTTAAGGACTCCCTCTCTACTCTCTATCTTTCAAATGAAGTGTCCCTTAAGTGGACCCCTCTTCCTTTTGAAGGGTTCCTGAGGGACGTATTTTGAAAGCTTTTCTCTTGAATGAATTCTATGGCATCTAGCTTGGGGCAATCTTGACTAGACCTATATTTTCTGTGATTTTCCTACAATGCAGCTTGTAGTAGCCATAGGATTCTATGATCAGTCTTGCTCTGTAGGACCGAGAACCTATAGAGCTCCTTTGCATCAAGCTTTCCTAACATGTTTAGTCTCCGGATTAACATGTTGGTTTGTAGGTGTTCCTTTGAAGCCACTTTCTAGTCTGACTTTGTGGAGTCCCCTTTATTTGGGCTTCATCCATGTAAGAGTTCTTAGGGACTCCTTGCAAGTCTACGGATCTGTAAGGTGCTTTGGGTCTCCTCCATTTGAGAGTTCTTGAGGGACACCTCCTTGCAGGTCTACAGTCTTGTAAGGTGCTTACTTTTTTGGGTTTCCTTCATGTGATAGATCTTGGGGGTTACCTCCTTGTAGGTCTTCGGGCCTATAAGGCGCTTTTATCTTTGGGTTTACTCCATGTGATAGATCTTGGGGGATGCCTCCTTATAGGTTTGTGGTCCTGTAAGGTGCTTACTTTTCTAGGTTTCCTTCATGTGAGAGATCTTGAGGGATACCTCCTTGGAAGTCTACGGGCATGTGAGGCATTTACATCTTAGGGATTCCTTCATGTGAGAGATCTTGGGGTTCATCTCCTAGTAGGTCTATGGACTTATAAGATTCTTTTCATCCCATGAGATTTTTCCATCGTTGGTTTGTGGGACTTCGGTGCTCTTCATTCAAACCTCCTCAGGAGAGAGTACCTGTGGAGCCCTCTCTTGGAATTTTCATTCCTCCTTGCTCTCTCTTGAGCCTTTTATATTCTCTTCTCTTGTGTGTATACCGGATCAAAGACTTGCATCTTCTTCATCCTGTGTATATGCCCTCCTTTTCATTTCATAATTCTTCTGTGTGTTATGTCTTAGTTTGGGGATGATGCATAGTGCTGAGGCAACCTTTTACATCAAGGTATCTTTTACTTTTCTGACTCAAATCCTTTAGTTTTTTTTGTGTGTGTGTTTTTATGTTCTAACATTTTTATCTGGTGCAGGTAGTTCTTGTCTAATGCATTTTTTTTGTAGGTCTTTAGCCTAGGGGCATGTTTCCTTGGTTCAAAGAGTTATCTACTTCCTCTACAATATCCTTTTGGCATTATGATGTTATTTGTGTTTAGTAGATTTCCTTTAGCATGTATATTAGTGTAGATTCATATGCTCGCTAAAGTGGGGGAAAAATGTAATGTCGTAAAATTGCACCCCTTGCAATTTAACATATATTCTTGCATCCACTCCCTTAGCACCTGTGTAGGATTATTTTAGCCCTTGCATAATAATTTTCCCCTCTCAAGATGCTTAGCACCCCTTTTCAGTAGCTACCTTCACATGTTAGCTTTGTGTTAAACCTTGTACTTCTCCCGTTCATGTCATTTTGTAGCATGATGTGTTTGGACACTAGCACATCGCACGGATGTCCGCATGTCGCGATAGTGTCCTACTATGTTTCAATGTTCAAACAACCATTTTTTTGCATGTTTTCCACTTTTCATATGCTTTTATCGGTGGTAACGGCTTGGAGCACTCTGAAACGGCTCAAGAATCTTCTTTTCCTTCCTTAAATGCTATCTTCTCCATCCATTTGGCCCTCTTTTTCCTCTAGCTTCACTCTAGCTTCATTCTAGCTTCACTCTAGAGCTTCCTTCTATCCTTGGCTCTTGCATTTCTCTCTTGTTATTTTGTTTGCATAGATTCACATATCCTTCTACAACACTTTCAAGCTCTCTTGGCTGCCCTCTATGCAACATTCTTGGCTTTTGTAGCTCCATCACCCTTATCTCATTCTTGTGAGCATCTTGGGATTCCATATCCCCTATTGTTGCATCTTTACTTCATGATACAGGTTCTCCTCCTCGAGTGGGGATTTATTTTTTCACTCATACTTGGTGGTGCGGGTTCTACTCTTGAGAAGGTTTTGCTTTCACCATGCACTTTATCTATTTCAGTTCATTTCTCTGTATCTATCTGGTTGTCCATGGAGGTGGGAACACCAAAATGAGGGTTTGGCTGAGGAAAACCCCTATATAGCCTAAAAAATCTCTCCAAATTTACACATGTAGGTATTGAAGATATTCACGTACTAGAGGCTTCATCACTTACGTGGTTGTGATCATTTCCTTTCTATCTCCTATTCTAATTTATCATCTTCTTTACTCTATTTCAGTTTTATCGTATTATGTTATCTTCCTATATTCTACAAGTTCTCAGTAAGTAGATTTCTAGTAGCCACATAGCTATTTTATGTGATATCCTCACTTTTTGGTCTATACGAGATGCCAACATGCCTTTGGGACACCAACGTGTCACACTTTCATCCATATTCTGTGATGCCATCCATTGGCCGAGATCTCGACAGTTTATCTAGAAAACCTTTGTGATCTTCTCTTTTTGATTCTAGAACTCTTGTGTTGTTCCTTGAGGTAGTTAGGGTAGTTCACTCTGTGAGGCTCTCTGAATGAAGATAAATCATGAGTAGAGAATCCCCCTTCTCTATGTTGAAATGCACAAGACAACTGAGAGGGGGGGTGAATCAGTTGTATCAAATTATTTACTTCTAAACTTAATTAATTCCACTTTATCTTCAATTTGTTATTAAGTGTGAACATGAAATGTGAATAACAGAAACACAACACCAGAGACACCAAATTTACGTGGAAAACCCTATGAGGGAAAAACCATGGTGAGGATTAACTCACAATATAGTAGTAATGCAATACCAAATACAAAGGATCGCTGCTAGAGGGATCACTGCCCAGATACAAAGGCTCACTACCTAGATTAAGGGCTCACTGCCTTTGGACTCATTGTCCAGAAAGGAGGCTCACTACCTACAAAAAGTGAAAAGAGATAAATAAAGATCCACCACAAGGTTCCACATAATTCACAACTTGATTAGAAGATTATAGATTCCATCAGCTCATTGCTTTCAGAAATCTAACACAATGAACTACTATTGCCTTAATTCTCTCTTAGACACTCTAATTTTGACACTTGTTCACACACTCTTCTCTTGATCGAATAGAAAGATGGATGGATGATCAATTCGCTAAAACTTGGATTGCTTTTATACCATCTTCAACCTTAGAAACATTCACCAAGGTCGGCTATACAATTCCAAATTCAAACTAGGTCAACTACTCAACATTCCCGCGGTGGATAAGAATGTGAGAGGACCAATTACATATTTAATTTAGGACCCAAACAAAATCTTGGATCACACACATGATTTCTCAAATAGATACAAAATCTTAATGTAATGTGTAAACACCAGGTCGGGCAAACCTAATGAAAACACCGATGATCTTTGGAGTACACACATATCCAAAAAGATAATCACACATGGATTGATCAACACACTTTACCAGATATTTCACCATCTCTGAAAATACCTCAGGTACATCCATAGCAATTACAACAAACTTGATTCATAGAGAAGTCTTCACCAGTCCAACTTGCCAAAGCACAAGAGCTCTGGAGCAAGTCTTTCGAAGTGCCAAACCACAAATTTTTTTGTCAAAACACATAAACCATCAGAGAGAGTCATCTCCCAGATCTGCAAGATCTAAAACTGAATATCAGAAGATTGCGGAGCCAAAAATTTCTCCCAATGCACAAACAAATAGTTATGGCAAACCAATTCACACACCGGTGAACATAACTTGTACTCTTCATCAAACCAAAAGCTAAAAATCAGAATATATGACCCATTGAAGCTTATGAACACACCTACAGATACACACATGCATAATATCAACACAAGAGAAATGTGTAGTACAATACCAGGGACACTCATAACACACTTCAACATTGCTGTCATTATTTTTCAAATTTTCTCAAAAGAATTTGGAAAATATACAACTTACTCAACCTAATTTTTTTTGAAATCAATGACAACATTAATGAAAACACCATCAAACACATCCACACTTGCAACAATCTCCCCTTTTTTCATTTATGGCAACACATGATGTGAAAAACCATCAAAGAAAACATACATGATTCTCAGAAGAAACAACCTACCAAGCATAATATTTTCACATGATCTATATCCCCCTTTGACATCAATAGAAAAGGAAATTATTTCCATATAAATCTTTATTCACTCCCCCTAGGGAGTACACCCACATCACATACTACAACAATGCACTTCTCTAATCCCCCTGAGGAGTAGACCTCAATCATCAGTCCAAAACAAAAGAGTTTGTGAATTCACTAGACTGATGCACCTCCATGTGCACTTAGTTTAAAGAAGGAGGGGCAATAACCCCTAATGTCCATATGAGATACTCAAAATTATCCTTCGGAAGGGTCTTAGTGAATATGTCTGAAAATTGTTCCTTGGTAGCTACATATTCAAGTCTAACTTCATTCCTTAATACCTTCTCCCTCAAGAAGTGATAATTGATAAATATATGCTTTGTCCTAGAATGCATCACTGGATTCTTTGAAATGTTTATAGTACTTGTATTGTCACAAAATATAGAGATAGGTTCATCACTCACCACACCTATGTCCATCAAAGTTTGCTTCATCCAAAGTACCTATGTACAGTAGGATTCTGTTGCAATATACTCTGCTTTTGTAGTGGATAAAGAAACTGCATCTTTTTTTTTGCTCAACCATGAAACTAATCTTCCTCCAAGGAAGAATACAATGCCACTTGTACTCTTCCGGTCATCTACACAACTAGCCTAATTTGCATTAGTGTAGGAATTCAATGTGAAATCATTGTCCTTCGGATACCATAGCCCATAATTTGGAGTTCATTTACGATATTTGAATATCCTCTTTATAGCTGTAACATGTGCTTCCTTCGGTTCTCCTTGAAATAATGCAACTAAACATATTGCATGCATAATGTTCAATCTAGTAGTAGTAAGATACAACATTCCACCAATCATGGATCTGTACATGATCTGATCAACTTTAGCAGATTCATCTTCCTTACTCAACTTACATCTAGTTACCATAGGGGTACAAACCAGTTTGGAGTTGGAGTCATCCATTCCAAACTTCTTTAACAATTCCTTAACATACTTAGATTGTGGAATGAATATCTCTTTGTTAGTTTGATTTACTTGAAGTCCAAGGAAGAAATTCAGTTCACTAATCATAGACATTTCAAATTATTTTTGCATTTCTTCAAAAAAATTCTTACACATACCTTCATTTCCACCAAAGATGACCTCATCAACATATACCACAATGATCAACATCTTGTTTTTCTCAACCTTGAAGTAGAGATTGTTGTCTGTGGACCCTTTCCTAAATCCCTACTTTTTCAATTATCTATCCAATCTAGCATACCAAGCTCTGGGAACTCACCTCAGTCCATATAATGCCTTCTTTAACTTACAAACCATGTCCAGTTTGTCTGACAATGAAAAACCTTTCAGTTGCTCCATATATACTTCTAGTTCTCCATTCAGAAATGCAAACTTGACATCCATTTGATAGACTTTGAAGTCTTTATGAGTTTAAAATTCCAAGAACATCTGAATGGCCTCCATTCTTGCTATAGGTGCAAAAGTTTCTTCAAACTCTATTCCTTCAACCTATGAATATCATTTGCATACAAGTATTTCTTTATTCCTTACCACTTCACCATCTTCATTCAACTTGTTTCTGAATACCCACTTTGAACCAATTTCATTCTTGTTTGTAGGTCTAGGGACTAGTTCCCATGCCTCATTCTTCTCTATTTGTTGTAATTCCTCTTTCATTGCTCTCACCCAGCTTTCATCATTACATGCTTCACTCACAATCTTCGGTTCTATCTTAGAAAGTAAACACAAGTTTACCTCAGCCACTTTGCTTCTTGTTTTCACTCCTTCACTTGTGTCTCATATTATCTGTTCCTCCAGATTATTTCTTTGAACATATTTAGGAGTCTTGGGTGTAGGTTCCAGAGTCTCTTCCTTTTCATCACTCTGTTCTTTCTCTTCCTTTTCTTATTCTTGTATTTGCACGTAAATAGGATCAGCAGGTTCAACTTCTTTTATTTTCACTGGTCTATACATAGCTTCATCAACCTTCACATTATTAATTTCAATTATTTTCCTTAGTCTCTTATTAAAACATCTATAAGCCTTGTTGTTATTTGAATATCTAAGGAAAATTCCTTCATCACATCTAGCATCAAACTTTCCAAAATTTTCTTCATCTCTTCTAATGTAACATCTACTTCCAAATACCTTAAATTATTTCACAATAAGAGTCTTACTAGTAAACAGCTCATAAGGAGTCTTAGTGCTGTTACCTTTGATCTAAACTCTATTAAGAATGTAAACATAAGTGTGAATAGCTTATCTCCAATACACATCAGGAACATTTGATTCTTTCATCATAGTTCTAGCAACCTCTTGAATAGGCCGGTTCTTTCTTTCCACAACTCCATTTTGTTGAGGGGTTCTAGGAGAAAAATAATGTCTTTTTATTCCATGCTCTTCACAAAATGCATTGAACTCACTAGATGTAAAATCTCCACCTCTATTAGATCTTAAGAATTTAATTCTCAGGTTTGCCTCATTTTTTACTCTTACCTTAAACACTTTGAATCTATCAAGATCCTGAGCCTTTTCTTTAAGAAATGTAACCCATGTCATCCTAGAGTAATCATCAATCAAGAGCATAAAGTACCTATCACCATTTAGGCTTCTTGTTCTCATAGGACCACAGAGGTTTGTATGGATTAATTCTAGCATTCTAGTAGAAGATTGATCTTTTCCTTTATAACTATTTCTTGTCTGCTTTCCCATCTGACAACTTTTGTATATTGAATTTGAAGGCTTTGTGATTCTAGGAAGATCTCTGACAACTTCCCTAGAACTAATCCTAACTAGATTATCAAAATTCACATGTCCCATCCTCTGGTGCCAGAGCCAACTCTCATTGATCTGAGAAATAAAACATTGACCATCACCACCCTTAAGTTGATAGATGTTTCCATGAGTTCTTCTAGTTGCTATCACATTTTTGGATCCTTTTTTGATCTCACAAGTGTTATCCTGAAACACAAGCTTAAAACCTTTGCTGAACATTTGTCCAACACTTAAGAGATTATGCCTTAAACCCTTTACATAATAAACATCACCAGTATTGTGTTTTCCATCAAATCTAATTGTTCCTTTACCAACAATCTTAGCACCAGAGTCATCTCCAAACATGACTATACCTCCATCATACTTCTCAAGTTTAGTAAACTTACTCTTATCTCTAGTCAGATGATTTGAACATTCGTTGTCAATCACCCAAAAGTCTTCATCCTATCTGGCATGAAAAGCAGTTACTAGAGTACCTTTTGTTTCATCCTTCTTGCTCTTCGGACCATATTCCTTTGCATATTTATTTTCCAGGGCTAGAAACAAACATTCATCTTTATCTTCCTCAAATTCAGATTCATCGTAAAAAATTCTTGCATCTTCCTTGAAATAATACAACTTCTTGAACTTTTTATCCTTCTTATCTTTGTAATTATTGTTATCGTCCTTGTTCTTCTTTTGTGTAACTCTATTAGGACATCTTGATGCATAATGGCCAATATTTCCACATCTCAAACACTTAAAAGGAAACTTACCTTTGTATTTACTTGTACCTTTCTTCAATCTCCTTTTGAAATTTTCTTCCAGATCATCTCCTATCTTCATTGTTTTAAAGGTTGTTTAAGTATTCTCCTTATCTCTTGCAAATTTTATCATTTCAAATGCAATCAAGACACCAAATAGATGCTCCTTAGTAAATTTATTTGGATCATATTGTTCTTCAAGAGAAGATACTTTGTCACTGTAATTTTATGGTAAGGTCATCAAGATCTTCTCAATTATATCTTGATATATCATGGTACCACCTTGATTCTTGATTTCTGTTGCTATAAATTCAACTCTCTGATAATAACTTGCCATGTATTCTTTGTCTTCCATTCTCAAGTTCTCAATTTTTTTCTTAGCAGTTAGTTTCCTTGACAACTTTACTCTATCATTCCCTTCATAAATATCTTTCAATTTTGTCCATAATTCATGAGCAGTAGCCAGAGAGATAACTTTTGTTCTTTCAGTTTTAGATAAAGCACTAAAGACAACATACGTTGCTCTTTCATTCTCTTCAAAAGCTGCAACCTCATCAACAAAGGAAGGACTAGCTACTAGTATCACATACTTTGTCTCCACAACTTTCTAGGTATTGAAACTAAGCGAAATTATATAACTTCTCATCTATTCTTTCCAATCATTGTAATCAGCTCCATCAAAAATAGGAATCTACAAATTATGTGTCATTTGATATACCTCAAGTGGTTAAGATTTTCACTGAGGAACTAGAGATCTGATACCAATTGTTGAAATGTAGAAGACAACTAAGAGGGGGGTGAATCAGCTTTATCAAATTCTTTACTTCTAAACTTAATTAATTCCCCTTTATCTTCAATTTGTTATTAAGTGTGAACATGAAATGAAAATAATAGAAACACAACACCAGAGGCACCAAATTTATGTGGAAAACCCTATGAGGGAAAAAACATGGTGAGGATTAACTCACAATATAGTAGTAATGCAATATTGGATACAAAGGCTCACTACCCAGATTAAGGGCTCACTGCCTTAGGACTCACTTATAAGAAAGGAGGCTCAATGCCTACAAAAAAATGAAAAAGAGATAAATAAAGATCCACCACAAGGTTCCACACACTTCACAACTTGATCAGAAGATTGTAGATACCATCAGCTCACTACTTTCAGGAATCTAACACAATGAAGTACTGTTGCCTTAATTTTCTCTTGCACACTCTGCTTTTCGCACTTGTTCACACACTTCACTCTTGATTGAATCAAAAGATGGATGGATTATCAATTCACTACAACTTGGTTTTTTTTTGATACCATCTTCAACCTTAGAAACATTCACCAAGGTCAGATATACAATTTCAAATTATAAATTTAAACTAGGTCGGCTACTCAACATTCCCGCGGTGGATAAGAATGTGAGAGGACCAATTACATATTTAATTTAGGGCCCAAACAACATCTTGGATCACACAAACACTTTCTCAAATAGATGCAAAAGCTTAATGTAATGTGTAAACACCAAGTCGGCCAAACCTAATGAAAACATCGATGATATTTGAAGTACACACATCTCCAACAAGATAATCACACGTGGATTGCTGAACACGGTTCACCATATATTTCATAATCTATGAAAACACCTTAGGTACATACACAACAATTAAAACAAACTTGATTCACAAAGAACTCTTCACTAGTCCAACCAGACCAACCAACAAAAGCATAGGAGCTCTGGAGTAGGTCTTCCGGAGCACGGAACCACAAGCCAATTTGTCAGAATACATAAACCATAAGAGAGATTCATCTCCTAGATCCACAAGATCTGAAACCAAATATCACAAGATGACAGAGCCAAAAAATTTCTCTTATTCCACAAACAAATAGTTCTGGCAAACCAGTTCACACACCGGTGAACATATATTGTACTCTCCATTGAACCAAAAGCTAAAAATCAGAATATATGATCTATTGAAGCTTATGAAAACACCTACAAATCAGCATAGGTATAAGATCAACACAAGAGAAATATGGAGGACAATACCGGAGCACACTCAAAACACACTTCAACACTGCTTTCATTATTTCTCAAATTTTCTCAAAAGCACTTGGCAAATACACAACTTACTCAACCTGAACTATGTTGACATCAATGACAAAATTAATGAAAACACCATCAAACACATCCATACTTGCAACACTCTACACTATCATAAATATCATCAAGAGTATTCAAATTGTGTATCATGTGTGATCTAAGATAGGCATGAAAAGATTCAATCAAGAGTTCTATTCTAGGTCAATCCAAAGTTTAAGTGAGGAAAATCGTTTCACAAAAGAGGACATAAAGTCTTGGTAACTCATGAAGACTTATCCTTAGAAAAAAAGGAAATGCACAATAGAGTAGAGCCCTTTGAGAAGGCCAAGCACAACCATCGCATCGAGATCAGACAACACCTTTAGCAAAACAAGGGATAGGAAAACAAGTGAAAGCATAACAAAAGCAAACAAAAAGCAAATAAACTACTCTAACTATATACAAGGGCGAGCTTTACATCTCAAGAAAGGAAATAATGCTTGAGTTATTTCCCATTGATAGGAAAGGGGACATCCTCTCCAGTTAGTGTCTTTAGGCGAAAGACATCATCTCCTAAAATTTCAAAAATTTGAAAGGGGCCAAGCCAAAGCTTGTTGAATTTTTCATGTCCCCATTTCTTCTCATGGGCCTTATCCCAACAGAGGACCAAATCAGCAACCCTAAAGTCCTTGAGCTTGGCTCTATGGTCGAACCATCTCTTGAATATTCCCTGATGTTTGGTGAAATGTTCTATTGCTTTGTTACGAACTTCCTCTAAATGGAGAAACTCAGTTAAGAAACCCTCAAGATGTTCCCCTCCTCATAATAGGTATTGATGAATTGTAGCGTAGGGATCTTGAGGTGAATGGGGAAAACATGCTCTAAACCATAAATGAGGTGAAATGGGGAATTTCCCAGCGTTGCTTTATGTTGGGTGTGATCTGCCCAGAGGGAAAAACGTAATTGGGTGTGCTAGTCCTTTGGGTTTTTGTCTAACAGTTTACGTATGGCGATCAATAAGTTCTTATCATGGATTTAGCTAATCCATTCCCTCGGGGATAATTATTTGATGAAAATTTGAGAAAAATCCCATGATCAAATACCCAAATAGAAAACTTAAGGGAAGAAAATGCAAGACCATTATCACAGACTAAGGCAGATGGACAACCAAAATGATTTATAATAAAACTTTCCAGAAAATCAGTTACTAACTTAATTGTGCATTATCTACAATTAATTGCTTCTATCCATCTAGTGCAATAATCGGTCGTGGTTAGAATGTACCTATGGCCTTTAGAATATGGTGGGTTTACCAGACCAATGAAGTCGAGTCCCCATTGAGAAAATGACCTTACCTCAACAACTGATTGGAACAAAACAACAATATACGTTTCCCTAGTGGTAGCGGTTTAGTAGATGTGGCAAGATCAAATATGATTGTGAGAATATTTGAATAACGTCAACTAGTAGTATCCAACATGTAGAATTTGATTGGTTGTCAAAGAACTAGACCCATGGCCTATTTTGAACTTTCATGAAATTCCCCCAACACTTCAGTTGCTTTTGCTTTCCCTAGGCATCAGAGGTAAATTCCTTCATGGTTCCTTTTGTATAACATAGCTCCTTTCAACATGTAGCTATTGCTCTTTAGCCTCAAAGATCATTTTTGAACTCCTTACAGTCATGACAAATATTTATTATTCAACAAGTAATACACTATGTTATCATACCATTCATCAGGGGAAACTTCCTCCAAATGATACTACTAAATGGTGAGTTATGGTCCTGTCTCTACCATTGTGCGGGTGAGAGCTTGTCCTCAGACCAGCTTCATCAGTTGGATCTCCATGTCATATTCTTATAATAACATGACCCACTTTGCTCTTCTTTATCCTAGTTCATTTTGCATCAATAGGGTGTTAACAACTGGGTTTGGGACAATGATAAACACTTTGTTTCGCCTGAATTTCTTAACTCCTCTCACCATAGCTTATGCCTATTTCTCAAGATTATGATAACACAATTCAACATCCTTAAGTGGGGCACTCATAAAATCAATAGGATGATCATTTCCTTCATTATCCTTTTGGATTAACATGCTGGCACATGAGTGGTCTGAAGCAAAAGAGTAGATATAGAAAGGCTTTAAATAATATGGGCCGACCAACATGGGAGCATCTATAATAGCCCTCTTAATTTCTATAAAGGCCTATTTGGCTTTTGACATCCACTCTATGTTAGCATCTTTCTTGAGCATGGAATTCAACAACTTCATTATTTCAGTGAATCCTATGATGAACTTCTTGATGAAGTTGATCTTTCCAAAGAAGGACTTCATTTACTTTTTGTTGCTCGAAGGTTGGATCTTCAAGATAGCCTGTATACACTATGGATCTATGGATATACCCTTTTATGAAATTATATGCCCTAGTAATTTTCTTCTATCACACCAAAGATGCACTTCTTCGGATTCAACAAAATGCCAAATTCTCTACACTTTTGGAACAATTTGCACAAGTCAGAGACATGGTCTCCTCTTTTCTTTGAGAACAAGTAAGATCATCCATATATATAATGATGCACTTGCCAATGAGGTCCTTGAAGGCTATATCCATAGAACGTTGAAATGTTGCACCTGCATTGATCAAACCAAACAACATCTTTTTGTATGAAAATATCCCCCACTTGGTGGTGAATGTAATTTTGTTTCTATCTTCATATTGCACCGTCACTTGATTGTATTCAGATTAACCATCTAGAAATGAAATTATTTGCGAACCATTCATTATTTGTAGCACTTCATCCAATGAGGGTACTTGATAGTTATCCTTTTTAGAAGCCCTCTTTAGGTTCCTAAAATTCACACATAATCTGATTTCTCCATTCTTCTTTTTGATCAGAACCAAATTAGTCACCCATGTGGAATATTGAACCAGAAAGATGATCCAGGTGGAGAACAATTTTTGTACTTCCTTGAAGATAATGGGCTCTAGGAACACATTGATTGGACATTGACGCTTCCTAAAGGGTCTCACATCTGGCTTGAGGGGGATGGTATGCATTATGACTGACATGTCATACATTTTGAGGTCTTGATACCCCCAAGCAATCACATCATGATGTGTGTAACACATCAACAATTCCTTTCCTTTATTTTGGGGTACACGCCTTACCAATAAAAAAATTCTTTATATCTTTCGCTGTACCCATGTTATGAGTATCATACTGATTATCTATGGAATATTTCTTAGTCTACTAATCTTGGTCTCTTATGTGATCTAAGTCAAATATCCTTTCTAGCTGGACCATACCCCTAGGTATTTTGTTACTTTTCAAATTAATAACCCCTTCTATGTCGAGCTCAACTTCCTTTGGCTCTACTTCATCTATGATTTGGGATGAAAATACATCAGAACTAGAAATGAAGTCAAGAATATCCTTGTTTTCATCAAAAAATTGGAAGTTGGTGACATTATTAGGCACATACGGGGTAGAGGTGAGCTCTATAGTGAATTTATTTAGGATAGTTAATGATAAGGGATGGAGGGTACTGTCTGCTTGGGGCAAGGCATTTGGAGTTTGATTCTTTCCATGGGGAATGAGTTGGATATTGAATGCATCTAGTCCTTCTATGAGATTCCATACCCTATACCTAAATTTTTCCAATCTCCGATCATGGCACGAGTATAATTTCCTAACTTTCTTTACAACTAATTTGGAGTCCCCAAAGGCTTGCAATATTTTGACCTTCTTTCTCAAAGCCATGAGTAACCCATGAATTAATGCTTTGTATTCTACTACATTATTGGTACAATAAAATTATAGTCTATGAGCATCAAAGTAAGTCTTACCCATAGGGTTGATTAACTCAAAGCTTTCTCCCACTCCTTGCTCTAATTTGGATCCATCAAAGTGCAATGTACAGAACTTGGAGGTACTTTTTCCTTTGGAGATGATTGAGCATACTTCCTTCCTTTTTGGCTGTGTGTCTATCCTTTTATCATTAGGAGGTTGTTTGTACTCAAGTTGGATTTGATGTTGATGTTCCTCCATAATTTCTTTTGGAGTGATTTTCCCTTTTATGTGATCTACTTCCATTTGGCATAAGCAACACTCAAACTCGGAATGGGTTGCACCATGCACTCTACACCAGCTGGACAACAATAATTATTTGAATTCCACTCTAGCCCCTAGACTGAGTTAATCTTGTACACAATTTTGCATAAATTGTTGGAAGACATTGAACAACCCAAGGTGGCCATCCCCTTGAGAATCCTCATTATTGAACTCAACCTACACTTCTGTGTTGTTAGGAAGAGGAGTCAAATTGGTGGGGACATTACACAACACTAGGACCTCTTCTACACCTTCTTCTTCATCTTGATAGGCGATGGGGAAGTAGTTTCCCAATTTTTTCTATGCAAACAACACTTCATTCATATTGTTATATTCAATGATCCTAAAATTCATTCAAGGCTCTCATTCAATATAGATTTGATTAGGAAGCCCCTTCCAGGGCAGCCACAAATGCGAATAATCAGTTGCAACATAGCCATTTAAGGCTTGGGTGAAATCTCTTCCGAAGATAATGCCATAGGTGTCAGGGATATGAACAACCTGGATGTCAATAACTTGTTGTACCCTTGGCTCGACTACAATCTACATAGGGATCCTATTCATTTCTCCTACTATGTTCACTTCGGTCATATCTAGCTGAGTCACCTTACGTTTGGATGGGGTTGAAGTTATTCCTAGTGCTTGACATACTATGAATGGCATGACATTGGACAAAGCTCCCGAGTGAAGCAGATAGTTGTATAAATTCTTTCCAAATATATGAATTGTCAATAGGAAAGGAGGACTTTTTAATTTCCCTTGAAACAACCCCACAAAGACATCAACCAGGGCTAATTGAGCCTTGTCTTTGTCATTGTTTTTATCTTTTTTTTTGTACTTGATTTTTCTCCTAGGTCAGTTGTTTATTTGCTTGTTGATTTTTTTTAGACAGTTAGGTGGGTGGCTAATCATGTTTATTTCCCATAATTTCTCTAATCATGAGTTCACTATTAGAGTTGTCAAATGAGACCTTCTTTGCAACCACCTGTCGAGTTGTTTGACAGGGTAGTTCCATTCAATGGTCATAAAAAAGTATTACAAACAATAGGCACCCTTAGTATTTCAAAGGAGGACATGGCTACCTTTACTTTCATTAGTTCCTCAGCAAAATATTCCCCCATTTTCTCAACATCCTCCTCAGAAGCATTTCCTTGGGAAGAACTAGCAAGTTGGTCCTGAGTTGGATTAGGTCACCTATTTCTATTGAAATACTAGGTTGGCACTTTGGGGTGGGTGAGGTTGCTACTAGCATTAGGATTAGGTGGAGTATTGAAATTTTTGGGTGGTGTAGAGGTTGTGAATGGGCCACCAAATTGTCTATTTCTCAAGTTGTAAGGGGTTGCACGTTGGTGAAACATATGGACCTCATCCTCACATTGTTATTTCTCATCCTTAGGACCATTATCTACCGAATCAAATAGCTACAATAAGGGGTTCTTGTTACTTACCTCTTTCAATTCACCTCCCTTTGTCATGGTCTCCTTCGTAGGTGAATTACTATAAATTTAAGGGAAGGGAGCCTGGTTGACCACCAAAATAGATGAATCATATGGCTCTGATGGAACTATGTCTCTACATCTCGAACCATTAATGAAATTTTGGACCTCTACTTGGAAGATTTTCGTAGTAGTCTGGAACTCCAAACAATCAAGCTCAGAATGCCTATTGGTTTTGTGGATTCGACACCATTCAAACAAGGCTACTTCGGCCAAATAAACTCTGCTTGTAGATTTTTCTATACCACTCGGTTGGTCTAGAGGTGTGGGTATGCCCCCATTGTTGGGCCTAGTATTCAATGTCCTATTCTACCTTTGGGATGGCCTTCTTTCAAAATTTTTCACTGAATTCTAGCCTCATTCATAATTTTGATTCAAAGATAGTCCTAAATCCTGATTGTCTATCTGATAGTTAGCTTGAATGGTATTTTAAGATGCTTGCAACTAGTTATTTTGATTCCTCAAGTGGGTGACATTGGTTGATAGCTTCCTGAATAAATCAGCCAACTCATCGATCCATTCCTTATCCGTGTTACTTGGCGGAGGCACTGAATTTTGAAGGAAAATAGGTTGCACCAAAGTTTGGTTCTGTTGAGCAGCTAGGAACTCTAATTTCTATAGGTACAAAGGCACTTAGGATGGTTGTGTAAAGCCTTGATGATGTGAAGTCTGAAAATAGTTCAACATGGATGGGGCTGGGTTTAGTGGCGGCCCTGAATTCGACACGATCGATAGTTGTGGAACTGGATTAATCAACAGTGTTTGTTGCGCTAAGGAATGAGTAAACCCATGGATTTGTGCAAGATTAATAGCTGGTCCCAATGAAGGTAATGGACCTGAAACATGCTACTCCAATTCAATGTTTTCTTTCACTACTTCAGCATATGCATCCACCAGTCTCGCAGGTGGTTGGTGCATCCTTTTAACCAAGGCAAACGTGATGTTGTCTAGGGCAACATAGTAAATACTACTTTGGACAAAGCATCATCAAATACATAGGGAGGTTGCAACTTCATGTATGCTCTATGAAATCTATCATTGAATGAGTTGATTGGCTCATTGACCTCCCTCCTTATGGACATGAACCACTGATACAACTCTGTGGGGCTAATTAGAACATTAAATTTTTGCAAGAATGTATCTTGCATGAGGTCCTAGGAAGTGATGGAGCTCATAGGTAGATGGATGTACCAATAAAATGCTTCATCCCCCAATGAGTAAGGGAAGAGTCTATAGGCCACGTCCTCATGTTCAATCTGTATATCCTTCAATGTTTTTTGGAAGATCTTGATATGATCTTCTACTGTTCTTTGTGGATTCCATGGATAAAAATTGGTGCAGAAGACTTCCAGGTTCTTGGCATGTCATGGTAGTCATTGAAGCGCAATGGAGATGGGTTATTGCCCAACCAAGCCATTGGTGGAGGTGGGGGGGTAATGGCTATGCTACAAAAACTTATGGCTGAGGTGGGGCAGCTGCTGGGACAACGCCTTGGATATGGGAAGTGAATGGAGAAAATGCGGGTAAGAGTGAAGGAGAAGATGGAGATGGAGGGATGGATGAAGATGGAGGGGATGGATGTCGAGTGGGTGTGGCTGAGGATGATGCTTCCCCTTTCTTGGCTCTCCTAGCCTTAGTAGGGGGTTTTAAATTTTCAAATTCTCCCTTATTCGGTGTTGAGCTGGTTATTTTGTGAGATATTTGGAGGGGAGATGACCTAGATCAATCTAGCTTATTCCCAAATCCCTCCTTCTAGTGGAAGTTCTATTGATGGGTGTTTTTTCACTTCTCAACATAGAAAACACACAACTGTGATGCCTCTCTTGAAAGGTGAAAATCTGCAACTAAGTTTCAAAAAATCATGCCAAGGTCTCTCAGGTGTTAGGTCATGATAGTGCCAAAACAACTTAGTTGTTGTTATGATTTTTTGGTAATTAGAAGGAGCCTTTATGGTTCACTAAGCATGGAATTTTTGGGTCTACAAATGGAGTTTCATAAATTCTATAAATGATGAACAATAGCTGCAATTTCAGAACAACAAACTAAAACTCCTTATGTCCATTAGATTTGGCTTTACAATGATGCTAGAACTTGTATCTATCTTCATATTTTAAACAAATAGAAAAATGAAAAGGGGTTAGAAGTTTTCTTAAATCTGCAACTAAGATGAACAGTAACAATGGAGGATGCTATAGTGGAGATACTTCCCAAACTAAATTTTACTTAATTAGGGACAACCCATAGTTTCATAAAATTAGTGCAATCTTCTAAGGATTACTTATGATTTTCAAAGTACAACATGAATGCTTAACATGCACATACATAGTTGAAGTTAAGTGCTATAAATGAAATAACTCAGAATAACTTTACACAATAGTTTTTCATCAACAAACTACCGAAAGTATGAGTTGTAAATGCATCAAACACCATAGCATACATCCATGATTAAAGCACAACATAAAATACAAACAAAAAATGAACTTAAAATTGAAATAACAAAACTGAAATGGACTATTTGGAGATAGAATCATGCACACATGGAGATCAACACACAAGAAATCATTAACTCAATGATTTTCTCATATATTTTTCTGCAACATGTCTTTACACAATAACTCATCCCTCTCTTTGAAAATGAGAGGATGCCCCTATTTATAGTTTTCCAAAAGAAGATTGAATGGACAAGATTCATTTACAATGAATCGCTCAGATTCATTCTGGTTTAGGGTTTCACCTACCCCTAATATCTTACAATATAAAAAGAGACCCTTTATCTTTTCCCTATTTTGTCTTCTAGTCTATTTTGTCCTATAGCTGACTTCTAGCCTTTTCAACTATTTAAGTAAATGTTCATCAACTATTACTGGATTTCCAACATCCCTCTGTGTTGTGGCATATTTAACAAACTTCTCGATCACATCCAACAACTTCTTCTCTTCGGTGAGGTACGATTTGGTGATTTGGAAGGTGATTCTATTGAATCCCTCCATGAATTGGTCTTGATGCTTTATACATTTTGGATTTACCTTGACCATCTGTTCAGACTGAGAGAAGGCTCGAGTGGGGAAATCCATGAAATTTGTTGAAAAAGTATTGCCGATTCCTTTTTCTATTCTCTTATGGAATTCATGCTTGTTTTTCTCACAATCTAACTCGAGATCTGATATCTCATAGCCTATCATGAGCTTCAAGAAGTCATCACATTGGGCTAGTTGATGAATGATTTTCTCGAGATGAGCCTCCAATTCAATCAGTAGTTGTCCCAAGATGACTTTTCCATATTCAAAGTTTAGCAGCCATTCCTCCAAAAACTAGTGGTCATCTTTTGGTAGGGCCAACACATTTTTCCAGATCACCTAGGGAAGCTTGAGAATACTTTCCAACTTAGGGTAAGTGACCTTGTAAAGTTCTGGGAACTCTTTGCATATATTAATCATGGACTTAACCTCCTTCAAAATATGGTATTGGTTATGTTCACTAGTTGCACAATTGATACCCTCATTTCCCATCTTGATAACTCTCTTGAACTAATTAGAGGTGGACTTGGTCTAGTTCTTCATTTTTTCCATTTTACTAACCTCCTACTTTGAGAGAAAATTAGGTGTTGATGATTCTACTGGAGCTTCCTCTCCTGATGAGGTCCACTGCTATATAAAGGCGGTCAATTCTGCCACTTGTGCCTTGGGCTTTTCCTTTGTGGATTGTTCTTTGTTCATTTACTATAGAATGGTGGAGAAGAACCCCTAGAACTCATCAATCCTCTACTCATGAGATGCTAGGCCCAAATTGATGGTGCATATTTGGTAGTCCTAGAATTGAATAGAACTAGTATCTTTATCTACAATAGGAGTAGCTACTTGTAGTATCCTTGACCCAGAAGCATTGGTGGTGATGTGAGACCTAATTTTGGGCATCTTTTCTTTACAGGTCTTCACCTATTCTTTAGCCAAGATTTCCTCCAATCAGGCCTTGGGGTTAGCAACTATGGGAGCTTTCTTCTTCAATTGTTTCTCTAGAAATAAGGGGACTTCTGTTTGCTGCTTTGGAGATTCATGATCCCCCTCCTTCTCTTGTTCCTTTGGAGGTTCATCCTCTTCATGCCTAGGAGCCTCTTCATCATCTCTTTCTTCCTCATCTAGCTCCTTTTCTTGTATCATGATGGTCTCCTCTTTGTCAGGCTCAGTGGGTACTACATTTTCCTTGATAATATTCTATTCTTTTGGCATTGTCCCTTTATCTTCTTCAATTTACTTTTTAGGCTCCACACCTTTTCCTTCCAAATTTTCTTATTCTTTATCCTTTTATCCTCCTTTTCCAAGGGCATTTCTTCCTATCTTAGGCCCTCATTTTGATAATTTTGTGGAGGCTTATCAATTATTTCTACATCAATGTCCGTGTCCATTTTTCCTTCTTTGGAGTGATGTTACTCGATGTTTTCCTCTTTGCCCTCATGTTCTTGGGGCCATTTCCCCTTGGGTTCTTGATTAGATGTTTCGACTTCATAATACTCATCAAGATTATCAACATCCTCAACCTTGGGCATTTGTTTTGCTTCCTCATCTGAGGCCACCTTATCTATATTCACCCTTAATCCTCCCTCATGATCCTCAAAGTAGTCATCCCAGTAAGAGTCCTCTGAATCTTCAACAATATCTTTGGTTACTTCCTTTGGTTGCTCTAGAATCTGTCTCTCCATTTATTCTGATATTTGAATTGGTTCCTCCATCTTTTTTGGCTCAGTGGGTGGTGGAGGAAGAGGCAAGGTGGCAATGAGTTGGGTAATTAATGCTTGGACTTGAGGGTTAAGGATCACCCCAGAGAGCTCAGATGGTAAAATTTGCATATAAGTGAAAAGGCATGTGGTAGGGTGATAGGTGCCATAGAGGTCGTTGAAAACATGGAAAGAGTGGGTAGCGGAGGCGAGAGAGAGGTAGACGTGAGTGGGGAAGTCATGGAGGAAGAAGAATCCAACACCATTATGGGAGCGGTTGAAAAATTGAGGTGGACTAAAATTTCCACAACGGGAAGAGACAAACCAGGTAGTGATTTACGAGTGGAAGGGGATGGTGTGGTTGTAGTGGTAGTAGTGTTCGATGGGAGAGTAGTGGTGGTAGGTGGTGGTGAGTGGGGTTGCTTAGATTCTTCTTCCTCATAATGATGGGAGCCTTCTTCTCGAATGGTTGAAATCTCTAGAACAAATGTTCCTGTCCTCTTTGACCTTTTAGATGGCTGCCCCTTTATTGATTTCCTTGTATATACCTTGTGCTTGGGCTTCCAATCGGCTATTTCTTTCCTTTTCTTTGACTTGGTGATAGGTAGAGGCTTGGGGGCCTCACCTAATGAGCCCAAAACGTTGCCACTATCTGTTTCACTCTCGAGCTCATCCTGAAGCTCTCCATATGTCAACTCTATGCCCGACCCTTGCAATTAAGTTATTTTCCCATCGATCCATTGCTTGGTCCTTTGCGCCATAGGGCAGGTGATAACATCTAGGTCAGTGACCTCCTCCTCAGCTTAGTCAATCACTAGTAGTGCACATCTATTAGAGCATTGCATCTTTCATCGAGAATATTATCATCCTCGATGATCTAATTTGGCATAGGGAATAATCCAATAGATTTTATCAACTGGGTAGTCATCCTTATGTAATGCTACCTCCATATTTCTTTATCATCATCATAATTTTCCTAAAATTCCTCAATGTGAGGTCGGTAAGTGTATTTCCTCCCAACATACTTCTTTAGTTTTATGTGGGGATCCACGCCTCCCCTATTTGTATGCAATTCAAAATTAAATTCTGCCAACTCCTTCTACGAATTCTTGGTCCATGGGGCAGAAGGGCAAGAGTACATTCCCTATTCAAAGATGAGGGGATAAAAGATCCCAACACGGTGTTTGTTTCTCAATAGAGTATGAGCAATATGTAGCTTCTGAGTAAGCTCCAATAATACTATCTAGTGATTTAGGTAGCGTGGAAGCCAGTAGGGTCTTCTTGAGAATCCCTTTGCTCTAGTGTAGGTGAATTTTGGGAATTGGATGAACAGTATCCAAAGCCCTTTATGACTGCCTCGATGCTATGTGTCACACTTCTATGGTAATATCCTCCCAGGGTTTGGATAATATGCCCAATGAAGGCATCATTGACCCTCCTATAGTCTTTCTTGAAGTTCTTGTATTGCAACTAAGGGTAGCAACCACATATTTTGAGTTGTCCCTTCCCAGTCCCTAATGCCTGAGCATAGTATAATCCTTTGTACAATAAATTGACTAATAGAAGGTAGACTAGGTACAATGTCATGTAATACTCTAAGGTTTTTTTCATTTCCATGAACTGATCATGCAAATTGTTACTTGTCATCTTTTCCCAATGGATTTTTTTTGTACCTTGGAGGATCTCTTCTACGAAATAAAACATCCACTCCTCAAAGAATGTAGCAGTGGGAAGGCCCATTACTCTACTAAGGAGAGTAACTAGATCATGGGATTCTTCTACAAAGTCACTCCTATATAATGTTTGTGGCACCTTGCTAGCGCTGCCCCTTTTATCTTTCAATCATGTTTGATTAATTTTTCTCTTGCAACCAATGGGATCTCCCTACCACATTTTAAAAGAAAACCACTTTTCTACTTCCTCCATCTCATCAAAGGTTGGGATGCCAAATTTCTTCTCAATAGACTAAGTAGACAATTTTGCTAACACTCTCCCATCCTCCATGATTATTCTCCTATTTTGTGGGTGATAGCATTCCTAGTAAGCCATTACTTATTCTAGAGAAACAAGGGTGGGAGGAAAGCTAGATTCTTTAGCGAGTCAAATTTCTTTGATTCTTAAGGCCTCCTTCATTGTGGGTTTGATCATCACCCTTTGCTTAAAATCATCGATGTTTACATGCCCGTGGTCCATGTTAGAGATCTTGCCCCATGTAGAAGTGATTTTGGAGGTGCACTCGATCCCATGAAATTGGTACTTCATTTTTTCCTTTTCTTCTTTCCCCCTAGGGGTTCTTGCTGGTCTCTTTCCCTTATCAATTTTTCCACTGACTTCCCTGATGGTCCCTTAGCAGGTTCCATAAATAATACACACAAAAGGTGTAGTAAGTGCTTTGACAAATTAGAGATGCAAATTCTAGTTAATTCATTCAAATTCAACATTAATTGCATTCATAAGCCCAAGAAAGAACATAACATTTATCACTTTTCATAACTTGAAGCTCATTTGGATAGTTTATTGAAATGCGGACTTGGTAGTATGGGTTTCTTCCTTGTGGGAGCCGTTGGACTGAAAGCTGTTAAGGGACAACACTGGGGAAGCAAAATTATGCAAGCGATATTTCGATAGCAAATTTCTGTATGGCATGATTTTGGGTAAATTCCTCATGAAGTAATCAGGAACGTACAAAAATAAGCGACGAGGGCACTTGAAGTTGTTAGATTAACCTTTTTTGCTCTTGCAGGTGTGAGGAATGCAAAAGCAGTGATGCAAAAGGTTGTCGAGGCTTTGCTATTAGAGAATGTCTTTGGGCAAGCAGAGTTTCACAAGCAGAGTTCTACATTGCAGAATTGACATGGTATTTCTCCTTGTTTAAGTTCACTTAAGTCCTATTAAGTTATGATTTGTGGACATCAAAGTGCAAGGGGGTGGAAGCTGGGTGGCAGGTTGGTGTTAAGATCTTGTCGTTAGACAACAACGTCATTCCATAGGTGGTGATCCGTATGGGTGGACCCGCCAAAGAGACCTTCCTTAAAGTTTGTCATTTGTCCATCTTTGATATCTATGCTGATGGATTAAATGTCCGCATGGTGGAAAGACAGGTTGGTTTCACCATTAAGGGATGAATCTGGAGTAACGACCCCCTGCAAGCGGTAGTCCGTAGGGATGGACCTGCAAGGGTCACCCATCCTAAAGTATGATTGGTGGACTTAAGGTTAAGTTTCAGGGAAAAATGGCTCGTAGGACCCACAAATCAGAAAGGTGTGGGAGTTCTACTGTTAGACAACGGTTGTGCAGGGACATACATATGCAAGTACAAACCTACATAATCACCTGGACTTAGAACTTTGTCACTTTGATGTTGGGCTTTACAGAGACTAAGGGGTGCAGGGAACACACCACAAAAATGTGTTTTGGTTTTTCCATTAGGAGTGACATCAATGGGACAACCCTCCGCACGAGGTAGCCCATGCGACTTGGTCCACAAAGAACTTAACTTGTGCTTATATCAATTGATCACTGTTGGAATATGTTGTCATTGATGTCAAAAGGGGATCATAGGTGAAGCGTGTTGATCTTGTGCAAAAGCACATATTATTTCATTGATGCCTAAAAAGGAACATGGCATTCTTAGGGAAGATGTGTAGATTTCTAGAAGTTGCTCAATGTGTTGCATTGTTGTCATGAAATTGTGGAGTATTCTTCTAAGGATTTGAAGAGCAATCAAAGACCAGATCTGATTTGGGTTTTCTGAGAGCTTCTCAGAAATGTGATACATGCAGGTCCAAAGAATGTATAATACTCCCAAAAATTAATTATGTTTCCTCTTGGTCAGAATTAGGGTTTACTGGTCAAACACTAGGGTTGTAGTTGTGGGTGCAAAAAGTTTTTCTAATTTGTCATTGACTAGTTGTAGCAGGTTGCAAGTAGCTTAAGTTACTACTTAAGCCTTTGAAGTTGTGTGGGGAACCAACCCCTTCACCTTGCATTTACGAGGTGACCCGCGCGGTTGGGTCTGCCGAGAACTTAACTTGTACTTATATCGATTGATCACAGTTGGAATATGTTGTCATTGATGTCAAAAGGGAATCAAAGGTGAAGTGCGTTGATCCTATGTAGAAGAACATATTATGTCATTGATGCCTAATAAGGAACATGGCATTCTCAGGGAAGATGTACAGATTGCTAAAATTTACTTAGTGTGCTACATTGTTGACATGAAATTGTAGAGTATTCTTCCAGACATCTGAAGAGCAATTAAAGACTAGATCTGATATGGGTTTTATGAGAGCTTCTAAAAAATGTGATGTGTAGTTCTTGAGGATGTATAATACTCTCATAAATGAATTATGTTTCCTCTTGAACAAAATCAAGGTTTATTGGTCAAACCATAGGATTGTAGTCATTGGCGCAAAAAGTTTTTCTAATTTGTCATTGACTGGTTGTAGTAGGTTGCAGATATCTTAAGTTACTACTTAAGCCTTTGAAGTTGTGTGGGGAACCGAGCCCTTCACCTTGCATTTACCGACCAAGCAAATGTTTAGTGTGTGATTGGTGGATTGGGGAGTTAAGAAATTTAAGAACTCTGTGACTTGGTTAATGAATTTGAAGTTCCTCTGACATTGTGATGTTGCTTGATCAATGGTTGAGATCAAGCCTTGGGGATCAGACGATGCCCACCAACCCCGCTAAGTTTTTGGTGGGTCCCAACTAAGTCCCACGGGGTCTGCAGGGAGCAGTGGAGATTAATCCATGATGGATGAATGATGACCATTGATGAAGATAGTAGGACCATATAATGGAAGGTGATGTATTCCATGAACTGTTCGCAATGGTGAATGATATATATTGAACGAGGAAGATCTAATGGTGCTCGCAGTGTATTTGGTGGGACCTGACAAAGGAAGAAACAAAGGTGATGATGGTAAATGGTGACATGTGGTGGTATGTGATTGAATAGTGTGTCAAGTCACATAGGTGATGGTTGTTGCATAGTTTCAACAAGGATGACATGTGGATGGTGGGGACTACCCACTTGATAGGAGCCAATAGTGTATATGTCAGCATGTTCAAATGGTGAAGAGTGACTACTTGACATACCAACTCACATCGTTATTGTGATTTGCGTGGAAATAATGTGGATGAAAAATAACAATAACTCGCAAGCCCTGCAAGGTTTTTGTGGGCCTATTGTTAGAGCTTGTGAGGATAGCGGGCTTTGGACACGTGTCTGGTGGATCCTGCATATGACATGCAAGCAACATATTGAAGAGTGCTGAGGTGATGGTGTGGATGTATTTGGTGCTAATGTTCTCATCGAAGTGACTTGGTCATTTCAAAGTGGGTCTCATGGATGTCTCTTCAATAGTCTGATGATTATCTCATCGGTGTGACACTGGTGTATTGGTAGGAGTCTAGAAGATGTCTCTTTGACAGAGCGACATGATTTTAAGTGAATGCCCCAAAGATCATTGATGGAGATTTGAATGATCACTTATTTGATGGTCAAGATTAAAATACATGATAGAGAATGAGGATTGTAGGATCAGGGCATGAAATGAGAAGATCGACGGCCATAATTCAAAAGCAGAGATCTAAAAATGGCTATGACAATGTGAACAAGGGTTTCGACTGCAAACCAACATAGATGGAAGGAAATAATCAGTCCAAATACACCAATGACCAATTTAAATGAATATTTGATCTTCAAGACGATGACATAGATTGCAGAGGTGATCAAGATCAAACTAGATTGAATGGACAACAAAATGCATTGAATGCATATTTGATTCTAGGGTTTGACAGAGAATGAATGAAGGAAAATTCTCTATAACAAAATTAAATGTTGGGCGGCTCGATGCAAGGCATGGTGATATCTGATAAACCTTATCAAATTTCTTTATTATGAGCTAGATGATGGCATGTAGCCCGATGTTCAGGTAGCTTGCTGGTGAAGTTTGAAAGTGAAGGAAACCCTAACAAAATATTTGAGAAGATTTGAACGGTGGTGAGAATCTCGAGGAAGAGATTGTAGATCGGTGGAGTTAAGAAAAAATAATACAATCAGAGTTGTATCTGTGTGCAGAGAGCATCAGTGTGTGTCCTTGAGAGAGAGAGAGAGTTATGAGTGTAGATAGTGAATGGATATATGTGTGTAACCTAGAAAACAACACATATTATCATCTAGGCTTTGCACTGAGGGGAGTGTCACTGAGAGTGCAACTTCACCAATAGTAGTGTAAGTTGCAAGGTGTGCAAAAATTCATTGATAGTAATGGCGCATTTTTAGGTTGAGTAGAACCTAATTGTATGCATATATGAACTTGTAATTCTGTTGAGGTTGTAGCCTCATTCAACTGAGTTGTAGCTCATACTAGGTAATTGTAGTCTCCTTGGAGTTGTAGCTCCTAAAATAGGGTGTTGTAGCATCCTTGAAGTTGTAGCTTCTAAATTAGGGAGTTGAAGCTTCCTTGGGTTGTAGCCCTAAACATTTTAACAAAGCCTTCATTTGTGATGCTAGATTTGAGCAGTAGCCTCAAGCAAATTTTTTCACTGTGGTTTTTCCCATCTTGGGTTTTCCACGTATATCTGGTGTTATGAGTTTTTGTTTCATGTGCATGTGATTGTTATATTGGTTTATATCTTAATCTGCACATCTGGGTTGCAAGGTTGAATCTACAAATAGGATTTCAAGTCTAAAAGTTTTTATATCTACTGATTCACCCCCTCTCAGTAGATCATTGTGTTCTAACAATCACATTATTTCTAGGAGTGACATTGATCAAAGCGGGGCCCGTAGGAAAGATTTCATTAATAGTTCTAGTCTCTTGGAATTTTTTTACTTAGCAATTTTCTTGATTAGCAGTTTGGTGTAGCCTAACGATAATGATAGGGTCAGGGTCTGCCAAGCGGGTGGTCGTTCAGACCCCACTGCTAAACAACGACCAAGTAGGCACGTCCTCTCAGTGGCGGTGACCCACAAGGATGGATCCACGAGGGACCCTCGACCCTATGATCTTGGTGGTAGTTCAAGTTTTAAGCCTTAGAAGGATCAACGATGCAAATAATGCATAACAAGGGTTTGCCAGGAGTTTTCCATCATTAGTTAACTCCCTATGTTCAGTAGGAAGGAAATTAGAAGTAATCGATAGCATTAGGTAGGACGTTAATTAAGGCTGGGGACAAGCGGATTCCCTCAACAGGAGTGTGCCCATAAGGCAACATCACTTAATGAGATTCTAAAGGTATAAGTGCGGGAGTCGACAAGGTGCAGGTTACAATTGTTTTGAGGGCTCAAATAGTATTATTTGAAAAAACCTTCCTCATTGAAAAGAAACCCCACATTGGATTTTGAATGTGGTATCCCATAATTCATTTCAACTATTACATAGAATGAGATTTTGTTCAAGATTAAATCTCAAATGGCCTTACAAAACCCTAAATCATTTAGGAATACATAGAGGTAAAAAAGGGAAGCACATAAGAGCATGGAGGTGCAAGCACATACCTTCAATCTGCACGAATGATGAAGGCGAAGCAAACTCAAACCCTTGAAAAACCTTTACGTGCACAATGCTTTCTCTTGCCTCTAAAATTTTGAAATTTTGGGGTGAAAATGATGATTGTGGAGACTCGTATTTATAGAATATTCTGCCATTAATTGTGGCATTAAATGAAGGTATGACAGATGAGTGAGTGGGTAGAATTGAAGAAACCCGTGCCATAGTGGATGTTTGATAAAGACATAGGCAGAAAAGGTGAGTGCAGAACCCATCGTGCGAGTGAACGTGACCTGAAGGACGTAAGGGATGATGAAGCATGGATGACATTTCGCTAAGGGAGACCCGTAGTTGTAGGTCCACCAGGGGCGGTGGACGTGGCAGACAAGGGTGGATGAAATCCTGTAGTTGAAGCCCCACAAAGGCTTGAAACTTAGTAAAATTTGGGTAGGCAATCTTGGCCAAGATTTTTTTGATAATTTTAAGGCATGTGACCAACCTAGGCCTAGAGATAAGGGCACACAAAATGAGGAAAAAGCGAGACGACCCAACGAGAGTGAAAAAGAAAGAGGGGTTCCCTAGTCCGAATGGGGTATGTGTGCTATAGGTATAACAATTATAAATATAAATTACACATAGTAATAACTCATTCACACAAGGTTATCAATCAACATTCCAAATTTTGAAGTTAAATTTTACAATCTCAATCATTGGGCACAAGCTTCAAAATTAATCTGCGATATATTCCAACAATGGTAAGATATTCTCTAAATGCTTCTTATCTATTTATATTTCTTCTTATCCTTAGCATTCAAATGACCTATTTCTCAACCATAGTCCAAATTGGAGAACCTCCCTAGAAAATTTTCCTACCCTTATCAAGAATTGATACACCACTCCACACTAGGGTTCCTTATAGAAGATCATGGAAAAGTTGTATACATATTCTTCGTGTGAGTAATTTTCTAGATCTAGTTATAGTTGGTGTTAGATGATTCTTTTAAGACCTATTCTTAGTCAAATGAGTTTTTCCCTTCTCAATTTTCACTAATGGAGAACTAAAGCTTATCTTTGTACTAGAACAACATAATTACATTTCCCCCCCTCTATGTACCTACCAATCTCCATGTTCCATTCACCCATTTATTTGGAATCATTGCCACCACTATTTTTTCCATACATGTGTACCAAGGAACTCCCTAATAAATCTAGGAAAAAATCACTTTCAATTATATAGAGTCGTCCAACTAGGTCCATCATCTAGAGGAGAGCCAAGTAAAGGGAGTGAAAGCCTTCAAACTAATCATGTTCCCCATTGACCTCTAGGTAATATATTATATATATTATATATATAGTATAAATATATATTATATTATATATAGTATGTTTATATATATATATTGTATTAACGGAAAAACTATCCCTTTTTCTTACTTAATTTTGGAATAATTAATAATAAATGAGCTTAATATTGCCTTGATTTAGTGTTGTAATGTGTTTTACACATTCACATTAAGTCTAGGACCCATTTTAATAAAATGGACTTAATGGTGCCTTATTTAGGGTGTTGTAAAGTGTATTTTTACACTTTCACATTAATCTAGGGTTTTATTAATTAATTGAGGTTAATTTGCCCCTTAAATTCAAATCCAAGCCTAATTTCTTGCATTTTCCAAGGGATAAAGCTTGAAACTCTTAAATGAAATTACACAACACTTAATTTTACAAGGAATGTGTCCTTGGCTAGTGACCTAGGACCCATTCACCACATGGCAAATCAGTCCTCACTAGGCTCACTAGATCCTAGGACCCCCTTTTTGCATGACATTTCGCATTCCCCGAAATGTGTCCTAGTTAAGTATGCTTGACCCATTCGCCCTATTGTGCATGGGTCCTCACTAAATTAGGAAACCCCCCTTGGGATATGTTTTTGGTGATATTTTAATGATTTCAAATCCTATATTTGATATCGGCTTGTGTTATTTGAATTTTGATATTTAATCTAAGTACAAATATAAGGTAGTTTCACATAGTTTGATCTAAGATTTTTTTTCAAGCATTCTAAGATTTCATAAGAATATTAGAGAGCATACAAGATCATTTCAAAGGCATTAAAGAGCATATTTATCAAGGTTTTATTGTAGAAATCAAAGGTCTATTGTCATATCAAAGACATGCATGTTGTTGGAGTCAACATGTTGATGTAGAGTTCAAGATCCCTTCAAGCATTCAAAAAAATAATTTCATATCAAGTTTCATGATCAAGAACCACATTCATGGAGGCTACTACATGCTAATTTCAGATTTACATTCCAAGATTCAAACAAAAGTGTGTGAGGTGTGACACACCATTGTTCCTTCATCATTCTTTCTATTTCTAATTCATGTTTCATTATTTCATTACAAGGTTTGATTACCAAAACGGGGTTTGACCAAGGCAAACCCCTATTCCCTAAAAAAACAACATTTTTCTTCTCCTTTGATGTGTGATTGTAGGTTTTAGGTTGAGGATTAATTGGAGAACAAAAGTTGCAAAGTTGCTATCTTTCTTGCAAGATCATGAAAATTGTTCTATAGAATTTATTTTCGACTTTCGGGAACTGAACACATAGGATCTGGGAGTGTAGACATTGAATAATAGAACCCAAAAAATAATTTTCCAGAACCCTAGCAGGGACCCATTTTCCATTGGGCGAATGAGTCCTTAGTGAGGCCCGAAAAAACACTTTCTGCAATAGGTACACATCATTTTACCACCTTAAAACCTACCCTTTTGCTGTTATATTAGTTAGGTTTGTTTTCTAATGTTCTTATATGCATAATTGAATGAAATAACTAGTGAAAAGTAGTGTGTCTTATCATCTTATTAATTCACTTTGATTGAACCCCTTTTTCCTATGTTTCATATATATATATATAGGCCTCAAGCCTCTGTTGGAAATATGAGAACCTTGCAACATGAGCATGAAGTGTATATAGGATGTTTTGATTATTCTGGTGTTGTCATTGATGTCAACACTATGGAAACATGGTGGGAAACATATTTTGTTTACTGAAAGTTGATCTCTACCAGACGTGTTTTTTATTGTTGGGCTAATATGTTGGTTTTTGAGTTCAGAATTCACCACAAGATGAGATATGACCCTGCTATCTTAATCTCATTATTATGACTCATTCAGACAACTATATCCAGGATCTTGAGGAGTTTTGGGTTGCATACAAAAAGTTATCAATGACAAATTTTAACTCTGCATACTATAGTTGTTTCTCTGTTTTGTATACCAGTGTGGGAGACTCCACATTTTCTTAGAAAAAACATTCTGCTGCTACAATTCTAATGGCGATCTCCTTGATGTTAATGTGATGAGAAATTGAAGTAATATCAGATTCAAAAGGTGTTTATCATGAGAAGTGTGTGTTGACTTGGAGTTTTTGTGATTAGGTCCTATTCTTGGCCAACCTAATATATGACATTTATTAAGAAGAATCATTATACTTTTTAGATGTTAGTTGGATCTCTTTTAGATCCACTCTGAGTTGATATGATACACCACATGGATAAAAATGTTTTAAATCTTATATGGTGTCGACATGAGCTATTTTAATTGTTTTGTTTACATCCAATTAGGCTGACCTAATTAATGTATGAAATGTACTTTTATATATATGACTTTTTGGAGTTGAAGGTGTGTGGGTGTGAGTGGACAAAAAGGATTTTAATGGGATGAAGGATATTAATATTGTGTGAGCCTAAATGATTTATCAGTTGCGAGTAGTATATTGTGGAAGGAGACAAGGGTCAGAGTAGGATTGTTAAGCGACTGCTATGCAAAGTAGTACTTCACATTCAGAGCCTCATTGGAACTGAACACAACACATAGAAGGTGCATTCCATCAGTTCATACTATTGGCAGTGAGCCATATCATTTTTTATCTTGGCAATTAGCTATTTCATTGTGTATTCAGGCCGTGAGCCTTCTAAGGATAGTGAGTCCTAACAGTGAGCCTTGAAATATTCTATATCCAAATATATTATATTGTGAGATAATCCTCACTGTGATTTTTCCCGTTTTGGGTTTTCCATGTAAAAATCTAGTGTTGATGTGTTTTGTGGTACGATGTTCATTTCAATGTATTCATTCTGGTTTGCAATCATATGTGCTTTAATAATTGGGTGGTTTACATCTAACGGTTTAATGGAATATTGATTCATCCCCCCCTCTTAGTATTTTAGACAATCAACAATTGGTATTAGAGCTTGGTTCCTCTGAAGAAGTCTAATAGCTTGAGGAAGGTCTCAAAATTTGAATATATGAAAGATAAGGGTGCTGGCAAGAAGTTGAGTCCAAGTTTTGGCCATTTAGTGGAAGTGTTTTGCCTAATTTTTGGAATTCAACACATTTGACCTTAAAATTTAAAGCACTTAGAGATGGAATCTTGAAAAAAGTCACTAATGATAAAATGTAGTACTTAGAGTCTAGTTTCCAAAATATGCAATTTATTTCAATATCCAGACATGATACAAATTAATTTTCAATAGGAGTTTCTAAAAACCACTGTTTAAAAGTCATTTTTTTACCATACCATGCACGTGTACGCCATCCATATTTTGACATAAATAATCATATTTTTCTAAATCCTTTTGGGAAAAGATTTATAACTCACTAAAGCATGCTTTCCATATTTTTTTGTAATTTTTTATTGAATATATTTTTTTATTAATTTTTTACTAGCCATATTTGGTGTTTCAAAAAATCATCGTGTACGTCACGCATAAGATAACCTAAACTTATCATTTTTTATTTTCTTTAAATTGAAAAGAATTGTTTGAAGTACACTTTTGTGCAATCCATTCATCAAAAATTTATGTTAATAAAAAGTTATACTAAAAAACCTTGATAATTCAAGTTTATGGACCAGTTTCATCAGAAATAAAATGAAAAATAAAAAAATAAATCCAATTGTAAGAAAATTACATATTTGGAATCTACACTGTCTCATCTATAATGGGCTTTAATTTCGTCAAGAAATTTTGCAAAAAATGTCTTCAGACGTATGCCCAAAGTTACTATTTTCTTGTGACATTGCTAGGAATTTCAACTTGCAGGTCAAACCAGGTCCAGGGCCTAAGTTCGGATCCCCAAACCTTTTCTTGAACCAAAAAGCAAAGCACAAACCTGACAAAAAAAACATATTTTGAAAAACAGGATCCCATTTTGTAAAAAAATAATTTTTTATGCTTTTACGAAACAAGATCTCGTTTTGAAAATTGCCAAAAGTGGAAAAATTTTCAAAACGAGATCCCATTTTGAAAAGGTCTCGTTTTGAAAAATTTCCAAAAATAGATTTTTTTCAAAAATGGACAGTTTCCAAAAATGGACAGTTTAAAACTTTTCAAAATAGTATCCTATTTTGAAAACTTTCCAAAATGTTTTTTCAAAACAAGATCCTTTTTGAAAACTTCCAAAATGATATTTTGAAAACGGATCTCGCTTTAAAACCTTCCAAAAATGGAAAATTTTCAAAACGGGATCTTGTTTTTAAAACTTTCCAAACACGATTTTTTTTCAAAACAGGATCTTGTTTTTAAAAAAGCGAGATCCCATTTTAAATGGGATCCCGTTTTTAGATTTTAGGCTTAGGATCTCAAACCTAAACAAGATCCGGTTTATTAAAAAATAAGATCCCATTTTCTTGAAGCCAATTTTGAGTTTTTGTTTAAGGCAAAAACTTCCACGTTTCATGGATTCATCTTCTTGCATTTACCCATAAAAAAATTCTTATTCCTCCGGAAGTAATCTCTACTAAGCATACAGAAGAAAATAAAGATATGAAGGATAGACTGAAGGAAGCAAATGTGTGTGTAGTAAGGATCTAAGGGAAAGATATGGAGAAATGAATGATCAATTAAGAAAGGCATATGATGATATCATTAGACTGCAAGAACAA
Organism: Sequoiadendron giganteum; assembly: GCA_007115665.2. Classification (NCBI taxonomy): domain Eukaryota; kingdom Viridiplantae; phylum Streptophyta; class Pinopsida; order Cupressales; family Cupressaceae; genus Sequoiadendron; species Sequoiadendron giganteum. The sequence goes on along the minus strand of CM021105.1, from coordinate 636,644,046 downwards.
TTAGAAGAAAATAAAAGAATTGAAGATTGTTAGAAAATTGAAATTCAGAGGAAGTTGGATGAATATACAAAGCTTGAGCAAGAAGTGGAAATTCTGAAATTAGATCTGGAAAAGGAAAAAAGACATGAGGATAAATTCAAGGCAAGCACTGCAATGCTTGATAAATTGATTATTTCTCAGAGACCTACGATGGATAAAAGTGGTTTAGGGTTTGAAAAAGGACAAAGTTCAAGGGTGAATTAACCACTTGACATGAAGACTTAGTGCAATGATGAACAACTCAAGAATCATAGAAGCAATACTAAAAGGAATCCCATAAGACAACCTAATGCTCAAAGGTATTTATCCTTTAATGGTTTCTGTCATTTTTGCAATAAATTTGGACATAGGACAAAAGACTGCAAAAGTAGTTTATGAATGATACTTTATCATTCTCCAATTTTTTTTTTGAGTGCAAGAAGATTGGACATAAGGTTGTGGAATGTAGAAGTCAAAAGTTGAACATGACATTTTTATCATTTAATGGCTACTATTATCACTACAACTTATTTGGACACAAGGTTAATCAATGCAAATATAGATTGAATAAAAGAAAATATAGGTGGAAGAATGTTGTTTGTCATGACTGCAGTAATCCAGAACATTCTGCTAGAGATTGTAGAAACAAAAGGATAAAAAATAACTATCTGGAAAAGATACATAAACCAATCATTGATCCGAAAGAAGGAAAAAAGGAAATGTAAAGAATTTAGAGAAAGGAAGGAGAAATTAAGCAAGAATAATTATTTTTATCTATGCCATCCTTCGGTGCAGATACGATCGTCAAAATTTAAGTTAGGTAATGCCTAAGGGGGTGTAATAATCATAAAATTAAATAAACCCCTCATCGATATATGATGCCATATCAAGATAGAAGTGCATTTAATAAGGTTATGAACTCAAGATTTCATGCAAAAGGAATTTTTAGACACGTGTGAAGAATGAAGTTTGCAGAATTTGAAAGGATGGAAGTGCACAAATTTTGAGGTGAGCTACTTGCAATTTGAAGCATTTACTATAGAAGCATTTGAAATGAAAGAAATACATTCTTAAGTATCAAGGAAATCACATTCAATAAAAGGCATTTGTGAAAACGGAGAAGCGTGTAGAATAAGCCTGAAGAAACCAGATAAATTCCATACAACAGAGTTTCAGGATCTGGTGAAGGAAGAGGAAATCGAAGTGGATTCAAAGCGTGCTCCGGAAGCTGAACATCTAATCCTATTCTTCATTGACAATTAAACAAAGGTATTTTGCTTAAAAATCTTTCAATTTCATGCCATGGATAATTCAAAGGTTGTGAACATTTCATATAAATTGCAAATCAAATTAAGGAAGTATTATCTGAGAAATACGTTGGAAGAATCCATTGGTGCATTGAAGAAGTTACCAGTCAATTAAATTATGTAAATGTAAACTTTGATGAAGAAGTTAGGGCCGTTTTGATTATGTGTTCTTTGCTTGAAAGTTGGAATAGCTTGGTAATGGCTGTTAGAAATTCTATTTTTGGTTTGAATACATTGAAATTTGATGATGTTGTTGGTGTTATTTTGATAAGAAAATTCATAGGAAAAGCTCAGGTGGAACATCCACATCAGACAATGTTTTGAATGCAAAAAGCAGGGAAAAAAAAAGGAGAGGAAATAATTTTGGAAGTCATGGGAAGTCACGAGGAAAATCAAAGGACAAAAGGTCCCAATCTAGAGACAAGAGGGATTGTTGGTACTGTGGTAAGCCAAGTCATTTAAAAAAAGATTGCTAGTCTTGAAAAAATAAAGAACCTGAGACAAAAAGGGAGGAAGTAAAGAGACAAATGTGTAAGTAATAAATCTGATGAGGATGCTGATGATTCTTGGGTGTTAGATTTAGGGGCTTCATTTCATGCTACACCCCATAGAAGTTTTTTTTTTGAGTATGTCCAACGGGATTTTGGGTGGTTTATTTGGGTGATAATAACGAACCTTGTTAGATTGTTGGAAAGGGAAGAATCAATATCAAGTTCTAGAATGGGAATCATTGGCTACTACATGAAAAAAGGCATGTTCCAAGGTTAGGAAAAAAATTAATTTCTATAGGGAAGCTAGATGATGAAGGTTGTGTTGTTACATTTAATGATAAAAATTGGAAGGTTACAAAAGGCGTCTTAGTGGTAGAAAAAAGATGTGAAAGTAGGCAACTTATATCTTTGTACCAGTCATAATGTTCCTTCTACTTCAATTGTTATAGATAAAATTCAATGTTCAGGAATAGTTACTGCAGTTCAACAAGTAGAAGATCAAACAGTGGTTGTGGATTTCAAAACAACACTATGGCACAATAGACTTGGGCACATGAGTGAAAAAGGTATGCAATTAATTCATTCAAAGAAAGTTTTACTAGGTCTAAAATGTGTTAATATGGATTTATGTGAAAATTGTGTGTATGAAAAATAAAAGAGAGTTAATTTTCTCAATGATGGGAAGCAAAATAAAATTGAGAGATTGGAGCTTGTGCATATAGATGTATGGGGACCAACTTGGGTATCTTCTCTTGGTAGCTCTCAATATTATGTTACATTCATTGATGATGCAACTAGGAAGGTATGGATGAATTTCCTTAGGAAGAAATCTGATGTATTTGATACTTTTAAAAGATGGAGAAGCTTGGTTGAGAATGAGACAGGTAAAAGATTAAAATGTCTCAGATTTGATAATGGTGGTGAGTATTGCAGCAATGAGTTTGAAGATTATTGTTCCTCTAATGGTATTCGTAGGCAGAAAATGGTTCCAAGGACTCCACAAGAAAATAGAGTGGCTAAACACATGAATAAGACAATAATGGAGCGTGCAAGAAGTATGAGGTTGCATGTTAGGCTACCCTTAAACATGTGTGCAGAGGCTGTAAATACTATTATTTATTTAATTAATAGAGGTCCTTCTCCTTTGGGTTGTGGTATTCTAAAGGAATCATGGATAGGTAAGAATGTGAGTTATTCTTTTTTTCGAATCTTTGGTTGTGAAGCATTCACACATGTAGATTTTGAAAATAGAACCAAGCTGGAAGCTAAATCAAAGAAATATATATTTGTTGGATATGGCATTGATGAATTTTTTATAAGCTTTGGGATTCTGAAAATCAAAAAATTGTGAGAAGCGGGGATGCCATATTCAATGAGAAAGTGTTGTACAAAGATTAGTCGCAACAACATGAGAAGAAAGAAAATGATTGTGCAGTGATGGATGATACTTTGAACAATGATGTTCTAGTGATTCCTCATGCTCCACAACAACAACAACAACAAATACCACTAACTCCAGTGAATGTTAGACAATATTCAAGGATAAGTAGACCTTTGGAAAAATATTCTCCCTCTTTATATTCTATTTTATTAATTAATGCTGGTGAAATAGAATGTTATGATGAAGCTATGCAAGTGGATACCAAGGTTCAGTGGGAGCATGAAATGGAAGAAGAAATGGACTCCTTGCTGAAAAATCAGACTTGGGAATTATGCAAGTTGCCTACAGGTAAAATGTTTTATCAAACAAATGGGTTTATAGGTTGAAAGAGGAGGATGGAGGTAAGAAAATATTTAAACCCAGGTTAGTTGTAAAGGGATTTGCACAGAAAAAGGGTATTGATTTTGATGAGATTTTTTCTCCGATTGTTAAAATGACTTTTATATGCACTATTAAATAAGTATTTTGGCTACTAGAGATTTGTATTTAGAACAACTATATGTTAAAACAACCTTTGTCCATGGTGATTTGGAAGAGGAAATATATATGGACCAACCACAAGGATTTGAGGTCAAAGGTCAAGAGAAATTGGTGTGCAGATTGAAGAAAAGTTTATATGGCTTGAAGCAAGCACCTCGACAATGGTACATATTAAATTTGATAGCTTCATGGCTGAGCATGGCTACAGTCGATGCAATTTAGACCATTGTGTTTATTTTAAGAGGTTAGATGATGATAACTACATTATTTTATGTTTATATGTTGATGATATGCTTGTAGTAGGGTCTAACATAGTTCACATTAAAGAGGTAAAACATTAGTTAGTGAATTCTTTTGCTATGAAGGATTTGGGGGCAACAAAATAAATCCTTGGTATGAAGATTACAAGAGATAGGAAAAAAGAAAATTGTTTTTATCTCAGGCTAATTATATTGATAAGGTGTTGCAAATATTTCATATGGAGAATGTCAAAGTTGTTTGCACACCTTTTCCTAGTCATGTTAAATTGACAAAGGATATGTGTCCAAAAACACAAGAGGAGGAAGACAAAATGTCCAAGGTACCATATGCTTCAACTGTAGGTAGTTTAATGTATGCTATGATATGCACAAGACCAGATATTGCACATGTTGTAAGAGTTGTTAGTAGGTATATGAGTCATCTTGGAGTTGAGCATTGGAATGCGGTAAAATGGATCCTCAGGTACTTGAGAGGTACATCCAATAAATGTTTATGTTTTGGGGGCTCTAATACTGATTTAAAAGGCTATGTTGACTCAGATTTGATAGAGGATATAGATACTAGGAGGAGTACCACAGGTTATGTATTTATAGTTGGTGGGACAACATTGAGTTGGATTTCTTGGTTGAAAAAGGTGATTTCTTTATCCACCAAAGAGGTAGAGTATGTTGTTGCAATAGAGGAAACAAATGAGATGATATGACTGCAACTTTTCATGGAAGATTTGGGTAAACAACAGGCTGAAAATCACTTGTTTATAGATAGCCATAGTGTTATACATCTTGCAAAGAATTCCGCCTTGCATTCTAAAGCCAAACATATACAACTGAGATATCATTTCATTCGGTCAATGTTGGAGGATGGACATGTAAAGATGAAAAAGATACATACAAATGCCAATCCAGTGGATATGTTAACAAAGACAGTGACAAAGGAGAAGTTGAGATCCTCTTTAGCTTATGTTGGTCTTCATGGTTAAAAGTATAACAAAGTAGTAGGGTCCAAGGTGCTTATTTCCAATGGGAGCTATAAGTGTAGCGGTGTTGTCCAAGGTCAGTCTCCAAGTGGGAGATTGTTTGGTGTGGATCCTGATCAGTCTCCAAGTGGGATATTGTTGGTATGTGGTGATTGATCATGCCATACTATACACTCTTCATGTATCCTTGACAGGGGGTTCAAGGGCGGTAGCCCCCAAATTTTTTTCTTTATTTTTGCTTTGTGACTGGCAAGATAAAAATCGACTTTGTAAAACCCTTATTCTATAAGCTTCTAAAAAGCTTGTTATAAGTGGTTGGGATGAGAGTTGCAGTATAAAATTATTCGTGACATTGTAATATGTTCTGCATTGGATAATAAAATCATTAGATGGCTGCGGTTTTGTGGATGTAGCCCATATTGGGTGAACCATGTTAAATTCTTTGTGTTGTCTTGTTGCTGCTATAATTTTTCTGTGTTTTATTTTTCTATTTTATTGATCAAATTTGCATTTAACTGTTAGATATTTTCCTTCTAACCCTAACATTAATCTCATTATTATGACTCATTCAGAAAACTATATCGAGGATCTTGAGGAGTTTTGGGTTGCGTACAAAAAGTTATCAATGACAAAGTTTAACTCTGCACACTACAATTTTTTCTATGTTTTGTATACTAGTGTGTGAGATTCCACATTTTCATAGAAAGAACATGAACTAGTGCTGCAATTCTAATGGTGATCTCCTTGATGTTAATGCGATGAGAAAATGAAGTAATATCGGTTCTGAAAGGTGTTTATCTTGAGAAGTGTGTGTTGACTTGGAGTTTTTGTGATTAGGTCCTATTCTTGGCCGACCTAATATATGACATGTATTAAGAAGAATAATTATACTTTGTAGATGTTAGTTGGATTTCTTTCAGATCTACGTCGACTTGATATGATACACCACATGGATAAAAATGTTTTTATTAAATCCTATATGGTGTCGACATGAGTTGTTTTGATTATTTTGTTTACATTGAGTTAGGCCGATCTAATTGATGTATGAAATGTACTTGTATATATATAAGAATTTTTGAAGTGGAAGGTGTGTGGGTGTGAGTGGACGAAAATGATGTGTGTGGGATGAAGGATATTAAGATTGTGTGAGCCTAAATGATTTATTAGTTGTGAGCAGTATATTGTGGAAGGAGACAAGGGTCAGAGTAGGATTGTTAAACGAATACTATATAGAGCAGTACTTCACATTCAGAGCCTCATTGGAACTGAACAAAGCACATAGAAGGTTCATTCCATCAATTCATACTATTGGTAGTGAGCCATATCATTTTGTATCTTTGTGGTTAGCCATTTTATTTTGTATTAAGATTGTGAGCCTTTTAAGGACAGTGAGTCTTGGCAGTGATTCCTGGAAGTGAGCCCTATAATATTCTATATCTAGATATATTATATGGTGAGCTAATCGTCACCGTGGTTTTTCCCATTTTGAATTTTCCACATAAGAATCTGGTGTTGATGTGTTTTATGGTGTGATGTTCATTTCAATTTATTCATTCTAGTTTGTAATCATATGTGCTTTAATAATTGGGTGGTTTACATCTAAATGGTTTAATGGAATACTGATTCACCCCCTGCCCCTCTCAGTATTCTAGACAATGAACAACCTCTTTAAATGTTAGTCAACTTGAGTGTGCTAGTTGAGATCACTCTCAAGGAATAATATTTCCTTAGTAGAGTCTAATTTCTTCTATTATAGACCTTCCATATAATTTTTATGATGGGAGCTAGGGGATTCAACTATTAACCAATATTTTATCATGTGCATGCATATTTAGAGTTTTTAAATAACTAAAATGTGATCCGATATACCACCCTAGTATTAGGGAAAAGGGGATAATTTAATTAATGTGATATAGGTAGGTATTGGGGGTTAGGAGCTTGGTAGGGTTGTATAATTCCGTAGCATCGTAAACTATTACCCTTGACAATTTCACACTATGTTTTTCTCCCCCAAGTAATTGAACCTAATTGTACACCTAATTTCTTAAATTATGTATTCCATAACCCATTTGAAAATTTACCAAGAAACCCTATATAGATTTAAACAAATGCACACATTTAATATTTTATCCCTGACACCTTACATCTCACAAAATAGGGCTAGGACCTAGTTGCCCTAGGTGACTTGGTCCCCCTATTTTTCCTCCAAATTTTAATATATTAGAGTTAGCATTTTATTGTTTGATTTTCAAATGTCAAATGCCGACTATATATAAAAACTCTATTTTATAATAAATATATATTATATATAGGCTTCCATGTCTTTTGTTTAAAAAAAAATGTCAACTATCAAGATTTAATTTGCGGGAAATTAGAATAATTGTATATAAATACAGTCATTTCATCATTTCAAAACTAAATGAATCTATCTAGCATTAAGAGGGAATTTTGGAGATCAAAATAAATTATTATCAAGTCAAGAGCCGATTTATTATAACAATTCAATATCAAAACATCATGTCAAGTTTTATGTGATTTTTTTCATGTTTATGTTATCATATTGTTTGTGAGATCTAGCCCTTGTAGGTCTTCAAGCAAATCCAACCAACAACAATCAAGCCTTGAGGAGATGTACATGACTTTAGTCCTTCAAGCAAGTCATTTTTTAGTGGTGAGTTGCAGTTCATTATTGGTTCATCATTCATTTATCATTTATCCTCTATCCCTCAAAAGGATAAGCTCTCTTTCATTGAATTTTCCATTGTGGAGGTGGAAACACCAACACAGGGTTTGACTAAGGCAAACCCCTATATGGAACAACCTTTCTTCTCTCTTTGCATGTACATGTTTCAAATTTGAAGAATATTAAGAGAAGTTTGAGAGTCCATTTTTCATTGTTACATTCAAACCCTACAACTTGACAACATACACAAAATCAATTATCCTAGCAACTGACAATGATTCAATAGTAAGAAATAAAAGAATGAAGGCTCTAATTTGGCTCCAAGGGACTATGAAATTTAGTCACTAGGACACTATCGCCCCGAGTCACTTAGTCCTCCATTTTCAACATAAATTTATACCATAAGTTTACAAAACTCTGCTGGGTGATCCCACAATACTGGTTTACAATTTTTGGCCAAAGTGGACACTACAATAATTTTTGATAACTAAATCTTCATTTTCGAGCACCTATAGTGGCTAAACCATGAGAAATTTGAAGATGACACAAACTAGTGATTTGTGACATTTTTTCTGTAGATTCTAAATAATTTTTTTTCATTTTTTTTGGAATCAGATTGCACTTCTTTTTCCATATCCTTTGAAAACTAGTTTTCTTCAGTAAACACCATTTTTAAGGAGTGACACTCACCATATAAAACGTAACTTTTTTTCCATGAAGGATAAAATTCTATTTTTTTTGAATTTAGATTTGTAAATATGATATCTAGTGCTTCCAATTGGTTTCATAATGTTTTATTGAATAGTTTTTTCTTAATCAAGTTTCGAAGTCAAACCAATTACAATTCAGACATAGACAAACCCTATACAATGTAACTTTTTTGTATGTATCAAAATTCAATTTTTTTTTGGTGGATCAAAGACTTCAATATCTAGTGCACTCATATTTTTCAATTGTTTTATTTATAATCTACTATTTTTCCACATGTGCAAAATATAGAGCTTGATTTTTGATGAAAAACTTATGTTTAATAAAACTAAAAAAATAAATACATAATAAAGCCAAAAAATATTAAAATTATATTCGTTGGATAACTTGTTCCGAGGACTACCATCATCCAGTTGGGTTTGTGAAGTCTCCATTTTCATCTTCAACCCGAACTTCAAAGGGAAAAATTCTGGAGTTTTTGGTGCCAAAGGGAGAGAAGGGGGGTTCGAGCGAACCCCCTTTCCACAACCATTTTCTTTGCTTATTTTTCCAGAAAATGTGGGACCCAACATTTAATGGGTTCGCTTGAAGGGGGGTTCTAGCAAACCCAAAAGGGGTTCGCTCGAACCAAAAGTTCGTTCGAACCCCCAAAAACCAATATTTTTTGCATAGGGTCATTTTTTGCAATTTTCCCTTCCTCACTAGAATTGCAAACCACTTTTGTGGGTTTACCCTGCTTAGTCTATTTTTTAAGTTTGAATTTGTCTATGACTTTCCAAATTTTCTATTTTTGCATAAAAATAGTTATTTGAATCATTAGCCTACTCAAAGCACTGCATTTTATTCCAAAATCCATTCAAAGTTTGGTCAATGTCAGATTGACTCACCTTTCAAGTTGGAAGTCAATCTTATACCTTGTCCAAATCCATCAAACCCCACCATCTCAAAATCTAAATGAAAACATTTGAGAAAGTGCCTAATTGTAAAGTGACACTCTAGGGTTTCACTTTCCCATCATTTCAAATCCTAATAATAATTTGTAGGTTGTTACACCTTTCCCATCATTTCAAATCCTAATAATAATTTGTAGGTTGTTACCTTTTTTTTTTAATGAATCGACAGCTATCTATATTAAGTTAAAGATAAGAGTACATATTCACAAAAAAAGGACGGGTGGTAAAAAAGAACACCCCAAGAGTCACATGGGAAATGCATAGGAAAAACAATATATCAAGTCACATGGGCCTAGCCCAGAGTGATCCCACAATACTGGTTTGCAATTTTTGGGCAAACTAGACACTGAATTGATTGTTTTTAACTAAATCTTCACTTTTGGGCTCCTATAGCAGCTAAACCGTGAAGAATTTCAGCTAAACCGTGAAGAATTTGAAGATGATGCAAAGTAGTGATTTGTGAAATTTTGTCTATAGATTCTAAATAATTTTTTTTCAAAATTTTTGGAATTAGATTGCACTTCTTTTTCCATCTCCTTAAAAAACTAGTTTTTTAAAAAATTCAGCATTTTTAAGGAGTGATGCTCACTATATACAACATAAATTTTTTTGTATGAAGGATAAAATTCTATTTTTTTCAAATTTAGAATTGTAACTACGATATATAGCACTTTCATTTCGTTTCATAGTGTTTTAGTAAATATTTTTTTCTTAATCAAGTTTTGAAGTCAAATCAATTACAATTCAAACATAGGCAGACTGTATACAACATAACTTTTTTTGTATGTATCAATTTTTTTTTTTAATGGATCAAGGACATCAATACCCAATCCAAAAATATTTTTTAAAATTTTATTTTGATAATCTGTTATTTTTCCACATGTGCAAAACATAGAGCTTGATTTTCGGTGAAAAATCTATGTTTGATAAAACTAAAAAAACATATACATAATAAAACCAAAACATATTAAAATTATATTCGTTGAATAGCTCATTCCGAGGACTACCATCTTCCAGTTGGGTTTGTGAAGTCTTGTCCATTTTCATCCTCAGCCCGAGCTTCGAAGGGAAAAAATCTGGAGATTTTTTGTGTCGGAGGGTGGGAAGGTGGGAAAAAGGGGGTTTAAGCGAACCCCCCTTACACAATGGAAAATGCGGGTTCCCACATTGAAAGGGGTTTTCTCGAACCTTGAGTTAGTTTGAACCCCCCAAAATGATTTTTTTTGAGTGGGGGCAGTTTTTGGAAGTTTTCCTTCCTCATTCGAATTGTAAACCACTTTTGTGGGTTCACCCCCCAGAAGTCTAAAAACATGAGAAATTAAAACAAAAAAGCCATTAAGCGGCCAAAGCAGTGCTAGCAGAGCCAAGAGGGTCTCTGTCATCCATGTTTTTCCTCCATACATCAGCGGGGTCTGGAGTGACATCAAGAGGAGCACTCCAACCATCGTCATCTTTTTTCTTATCTTTATCTTCCTCGTGCCGGGGCAAGATTGCATGCGCTAGCCGCATAATTTTTGTACCATTGGCAGACCATCCAAAACCAGAAGCAGACGAAGTATCAAAGGGCCACCTAGAACCACCACCGCTGCTCCCCGAAGCACCATCGGAAGACCATTCCTGACTAGCTCGTGACGAAGGAGAGTGAGCATGCCGAGGAGGGCGAGAGTCCCGCTGAGTAAGGGGCTGGGAACGGGGACGCGTGGAGCCACTTTGCTATCAGCCCCGAGAGGGCGACCGACTACAGGAGGAGGAGGGCGAGTTGGGGAACCGAGCCACAACACACGGGGCAATGCCCCAGTGGTCCAGGAGGACCTAAATTTGAGCCAACTCCAGTGCAACTTTGTTAGATTGCACCTGTATTTGTAAAAGAACATTAGAACAAATAACTGCTTTATCATAGAGAGAAACATTAATATCCAATTGAGAATGAACAAATATGCAAGAATTTCTGCCTTTCTAGATGTTGAAGAGGATTTCCACCTTGAAAGTGTGCAAAAGCTGGGTGAACTTAGCAGGGATCCTAGGTGGATCTCCCAGCAGAACCATATGCCAAGAAAAAAGTTTCAGCCAAAAGGGCCGAAAGAAGTCATAAATCCAAGTCTAAAGCTGCTGAGCTCTGGGACAAAACCAAAAAAGATGCTTGAAGCTTTCAGGTTACCCACAAAAAGAGAAACGAGGATCCTGGACCCCCCAGTGTATAAGACGAGAACCCATAGACAAGCCTTGGAAAAGAATACACAAAGAAAAGTGGGCAAGCTTTGGATTAACACTTGTAGACCAAGTGGCATAAAGTCTCTTCCACCAAGCATGAGCAGAGGAATTAAGAAGCCACCTCTAGTTCAAATTGTTGATCATAGAAAAATAAGGTGAAAGCCACCTATAACCAAGCTGTGGTTTATAGATTTTGAAAGGAGTGGAAACCATTTCCAGTCTTTCCACCAAGGTTTGTGCCCATGAATGCCAACTTTGTGAAACATTTCCGTCGGAATGGCGCTCACCAGCCCGTCAAAAGTGGCGTGGTCTTGGTTTTGAAGTCTGAGTTGGGCCTTAAAAGCATCCCACTGCATAATGTGCATAGTGGGCCGGTGAAAGAGCTGTTGCAGGGATTGAATGCCCTTTTTGTGAAATTTGAGGGCTTTAAGCGAAGATGATTTAGCCAAGGGCTGACCATTTTGAGCAAGAAGAAGAGACCACCAAATATTTTGCTAATCAAGCGAAAGCCCATCACGAAATCCAGCCCCGACCCATCAGAGCCAAGGCTTAACAGGATCCCAGGTGCGCCAAATGCTCTTGGCCATAAAGGTTCCAACAATTTGAACAGACTCCTTCATAACCAGGAGGGTTCGTAAGCCTATTCCTTTCCAAGCGGGTCTGTGAACAGGAAATCCAGACTGAATACAATGCTTGAGGAGAATCTTCCAAGCTTCATTTTTGGTAAGAGCCTGAATAATCTACTTGACACAAAGAGCAGTCCCTTTCCATTGAGTGAAGAACAGTCCAAGCCCTCCAGAATCCTTAGGGAGACAACAATATTCCCATGCAACATGATAGAAACCCTTGTGGGTTTTAGAGGAAGCCCATAAAAAACCCCATAACAATTTTTCAAGCCTGTTGTAGGCAACTTTGGAGGGAGCCCAACAAGAGGAGTAGTAAACATGAGTGGCTGCCAAGACTTTAGAGAAAACCTGGAACTTACCAGCCAGAGAAAGAGACTTGGTAATCCAGTAAGAAAGCTTCTGCTCGACCCTAGAGAGCACGGCTTGCCAAAGCTCCCTAGGGGAAGCCTGGAAGGTGAAGGGGATGCCCAAAAAGCGAAAGATCTCTCCCTACCCAATCCACTTCCAATTATAGGTTTGAAGCCACACAAGAGTGGGTAACACAGATTGCCTATAGCATAAGGTCTTGTGCCATTGGATGGCAGAGTTGGAGGCAAGGCAGAAGGTGTTGAGATAATCAAGGGCAACAGTGATTGATTCTTCTTCTTCCATGAGAGAGAAATGAATCATCTGCAAAGTGTCCATTAACAAGATGCTCCTGAGAGTTCGGGAAGAATCCCTTTGAAACGCTAATGAGAAACAACATGGGCTAAAAGGTAACCAAAGCCTTCAACCGCAAGCACATACAAAGAAGGGGCGAGAAGACACTCTTGTCGAATTGAGCGAAAAAGACCAAGAGAAGAAGACTGGCGACCATTAATGGTTATGCAAGCTGAAGCATCAACAAAAAGCATACGAACAGACTGAATGAAATTGGGCCCAAACCCCAAAGCTTGCAACATCGCAAGAATGAAAGGCCATTCAATGCGGTCATAGGCTTTGGAAAAGTCAATTTTTATGAACACAACTTTCTGGTTGGAGCGTTGGGCCCACTCCATGCCTTCCCAAACAACAATGATATTATCTAGAATGAATCTGGATTTGATGAAACCAGTCTGCTATGGGTGCACAATCTGAAGCAAGAGATGGCGAATTTTCAGAGTCAAATCTTTGGCAATGATTTTGTAGGAGACATTGAGAAGCGCGATGGGCCTCTAGTTACAAATATCCTCCAGATCCCCAGGCTTAGGTATGAATTTTACAATGCCCTTATTTATTAAATTTCCTGGAGAGTTGGCTTGAAAAACTTCAAGATAGACATGATGCAAATAGCTCCCAACATAGTCCCAAAGAGATTTGTAGAATTCACAGGGGAATCCATCAATCCCAGGAGCCTTGTCATCAGCCATAGAAAAAACAACTTCCTTGAGAGATCACATAAATTTATCTAGGCTGAAGAAAGCCTATGTGGCACAACAATAAGGAAGCCCCGAAGGGCTTGCTGTCGCACAGGCGTGAAGTCCTGTGTAGTGAACACTTGCTCATAATGGCACACAAAGGCTTGGAGAATGTCGGGTAGCTCAGAGAGCACCTAAGTGCCATCCTTAATTTTTTTTGATGCCTCAAAATGGGTGCCTAGCACGAAGTGCCAAAAAAAATTCTTTGGAGGCACGATCACTAATTTTAAGCCAGTGTAGCCGAGCTTTGATTTGTGCTCCTCTGACAGTGTAATTATCAGCCACTTGCTATTTGTGCCTTAATTCTGCCACCCTGACTTGATGCGACAGGGAAAAAGGGTTGTCCGCCAAAGCCTCCATAGCTGCACGCAAGTTAGCAGTGGTAGCCTCATAGGATCGTCGACAAAAGATGGCCAACTGGTGCCCATAAATGTACAAGAAATGAGTAGTACGAGTGATATAATCATTCCACGAGGCAATCAAGCCTATTTGGCCAACTGGTCTGCACTCCAAATTCCACACTCAATGAATGTGGGCCAGAGTGGGCTTGTGATAGAGCAGAGACGTGTTCAGAAATAATTGAGTTTTACATGTGCGAGGCTGACAAGACGTCCATTCAATGCGAAAAATATTTTGTGAAGTGATCAGACAGAGTCACATCCACTAACGACTTCACTGACAAGACAAAGTTGTCAAAAGAAAAAAAAGATTGAGCCGAGATCATGGCACAATCAACACATTTAAAAGATTTGTCAGAACCGGCCCTACAATTACACCAAGTGTGCTAGAGGGAATGAGAATGGTGACAACCAATATTGGGATCAAAAAGCCCCAATCTATTACGCATGGAAAACCACGCCTCCCTTTCACCAGCAACCCAGCGGAAGGGCAAGGTGTCATCCTTGTCATATGCCATCTTGACCATATTGAAATCCCCGTAGAGCGAATAGGTGGCAATTGGTAAAGAATCAACAATCCAGCACCAAAACAAAGAGCATTCCACAACATCATTAGATGCATAGACATTAATAATCTCGAAGGAGTGATTATCAATGTTTAGAAGAACCCAGACTACCTGCTGGGAAGGATAAGTCCCATGATCCACAACGCAAGAATGCAATCGTGGGGACAAAAGAGTGGTGGCTCCACCACACCTGACTTCATGCAAAGTGCAAAACAGAGTATTGGCTGGCCAAATAGAACGACAAATTGAGACAAGCAAAAATATTGAAATTTTAACTTCTTGGAGACAAAGCACTTCAATCCCTAAGTATTTTTGTAAGGCATCTCTAACATAATACTTTCTGGAGAGGTCAATTAGATCTTGAACATTCCATGAAAGAAAATTCATGGATGAAACTCTTCCATACTTTCAGAATCCAGTTCCTCCTCAACCAGGGAAGAGAAACTATTCTTCAAAAAATCCCGTTGAATTGAACCAGTCTGAATAGGGGGTAAAAACCTTAACTTTTTTGGCACATATTCTCCTTCTTCCGGCAGTGGAGACAGATTGCGAGACCGTCGTTGAGCCCCCGTTGTGGGAGGAATAATCGGCTGAGCGCACATAACAACTATAGGATGAGGCGTTGCTTTTGACCTAGGCTGCATTGAAACAGTAGTAGCTCCAGAAGGAGTAGTTGTCCCCTTCTCTGAAGGGTTTGAAACAACTTTGGATGGTTCAGGGGCCTTGAGAGCTGACCCAGAACTAGTTGGCTTATTTTTCTGGTTCGTAACCGTGGTCCACTTTGTTTAAGCCTTAGCAGAAGACTCCGTCTGGCGAGGCTTTTCAACATCTCGTGACAGTGATGGTGTACGAGGCACTACCAAAGGGCAGTCCTTGATCTTGTGGTTAGCTGTCTGACACCGATAACACATGTTGGGCAGATTGAAATACATGACTTTCTGGGTGTGCCTAATAACTCCTATTTGAATGTCCACAAATTATTTCAAGTCCTTAGATAGGTCCACTTCCACACAAACCCGCTTTTGAGGCCAGGCTTGGAAAAACCTATTAGGTTCAATATGAACAACCCTCCCCAAAGAGGAAACAATGTGGTTCAGGAAGAGCACACATTGAAAAGGCAGACCGGGAAACTCAATCTAGACCGGAACCCGCATTTTGGTGTCGTTTGAGATAGCAAAATCCTGGGTCCATGCTTGGAAAACCAACAAGGATGACCTAACATACCAAGGCCCATGGCCAAAAATAGCCTACACATGATTAAATTCCGCAAAGTGGAACAGAAAAAAACCTTTGGTCAAGTTTTGGACCATATCAAAGCGGACCCCATGAGGGACTCAGGCCTTGTTGACCCATTCTTTCAGCACACTTTCGGGGGGAGTCCTCCCAACAAAATAACCAACAAGGGTGTGTTGTTCGAGCCATTGGCAAGCATAATCAAAATCTAGTGAAGGCAAAATTACATCAGCAGGGGCATCAAAATGCTTACCTCGTGAAAGACTTTCCGAACAAATTTTTGAGGACATTTGTTGGAAGGAGGAGCCATTGAACTGCTCCGACGAACCGTTAACACCAACATGAATTGCTAGGTTAATGTCGGTTGAAGGCATATTAAACCCCTAAAACCGCAGTAAATGCGGCCGTACTCAATGAGGGAGGAATTTTCCTGCGCAGAAGGCGTAATATGATGCAAGAGGGGCCAAGGATGACCGCAGAAAACCTAGGTTGTTACCTTCATTTTTTATCATGGTTTTTTTTCAAAAATGTTCCCTTATCAAAATGCCGCTTAGAGCTATGGTGGCCACCCAATTGTGTTATTGGTTGAATATCTCTAGTTTCCAGTTGGATTTCAGAGGTGCAGCAACTCATGTTCTTCTCTGAACTAATCATGTAGAAACATGCAAATAATGGTATGAGAGCTGTTGGCCTTACGAAGATAATATTAGGATCAAAAGAAATGGGTAAAATTTTACAATTGATGGAACAAAGGCATAGTGTGATCATAATTAATGATGGTTCTATAATCTTGAAATCTCTTCATAATTAGTAGTCAAAGCTATGAGTGGAGGTTGATGAGGATTTGGATGACACCGCAGCTTTTAAGAACTTCCAAAAATGGGGCCATATTGAATCCCCATTACCTTTAGCCGAGTAATGAGTCCTGCAGAAGTTTTGGTTCAAAACATGGATGAGAAGACAAGTGCTTCCTTGAAGTTCACTATTCTGAATCCAAAAGGGCGTATCTGGACAATGGTTGCTAGAGGAGGAGCTAGTGTGATATATGCTGATACCGTGGGAGATTTAGGCTATGCAAGTGAACTTGGAAATTTTGCAGAATACAGTGGAGCTCCAAATGAAGAAGAGGTGTCATACTATGCGCTAGTTCTGATAGATTGTGCTATTGCAAATCTAGATGGCCGCAAGAGAGCACTGTTAGTAGAAGAATAGCTAACTTCACAGATGTTGCCACATTTAATAGCATCATTCGAGCTTTGCGTGAAAAGGAATCAAAACTTAAAGTCGCAAGGGTGGATATATATGTAAGGAGAGGAGGACCAAATTACCAAGGTGGTCCAGTAAAGATGCAAAGTTCCTGTGAATATCTTTGGGGATTTACGTGGTCGATATGGAGATCTGATGCGGTTGTTTGATGAGTATGGCTCTCCATCGACGGCAGGAGATATAACATACATCGATTATCTTTTCTTGGAGGATTATGTTGACCAAGGATAACATAGGTTAGAAACAATTGCACTTTTGCTTGCCCTCGAGGTCAAGCATTCAAACGCTGTGCATTTGATTCATGGAAATCATGAAGCTGCTGACATTAATGCACAATTTGATTTCTGCATCGAGTGCATTGAACGATTGGGTGAGAAAGAAGGAATATGGGTGTCGCAGAGCATTAATGTACTATTTAACTGGTTGCTTTTGGCTACTATAATAGCAAGCATCCTTCTATTTTCTTAGACACAAGTGATGCAGTTGGGTATGTGAACCGATTAAACATTCCAAACGGATTGGTGGCCTATCAGGGTTTCTATCAATCTATTTGACCTGTGCGGTAGAAGCTCTTGACTCTGAATCTTAACATCGCTGCATTTCAACTCTTTTGAAAAACTTGACTGCTGGAAATTTCGGTGGAGGATCTCAAATCTCAATGGATGTCATCCAAAGACAACGCAACCACAAACATGCCTAAAGCTGCTGATAAAAGTCCCTTGGCAGAAAGTATAGAGGTTTTCGAAACCTCATCGGCCCCCGAAGTGGTTGTCAGAACCACAAAAAGTGCCAACGCATGAACAATTGCGTTTGTCGTTAAGAAAATAAAGATGCTGTTGGTCTTACCTTAGAATCACTTGCTAGAATGTTGTCATTAGCAGGGTCTCAGATTGAAAGCTCAATGATTGGTTCAGTCAAGAGTGACATAATCAAGCAATTTGATGGCCTTGAAGGTTATGAGGATAGGTTTTTATATTTTGAGGAAAACTGGTGGATGCTAGTAGTGGAACCGGAGGTTCACTCTTAACAACTTGTTCTGTAGTATGTGGCGTGACTGCATTTGCAGCAGTTATTGAGGAGAAGCTAAATATCCCAGAAGATAAGGTTGTTGGTATTGTAAAATTCTTTCTTAGTGTTTGGTGTTATAAGAAGCTCCACTGAAATGTATCATCAACTTGATTCTTTGAGGCATTTGGAGAAAAACAGTGTTACTTTTCTTTTGGTCCTATCAATTTCAGTTATGACACTTTCATTTTTTCTCTTTTCATGTTCTTTACCATCTTCATACCATCTTCTGAATCACAGAGTATGATCCAAAACGTTGATGTAAAATGATCCAACACAATCTAATCCAAAAATTATACTGTCTACAATATGAATTCTGGAAACTTGATATCATTAATCAAAAGATCTTTTAAAGGTGAGAGTTATTACTGTGCTGGGGATTGGCTACACTTCTAATGGTTACTAACCTTGCCCATGTTATCAAGTCAAATTCCAAAGGCGCTCCTATAATTCATGATCAGAAGCTTGATTTCAATAAGAAAGCTTGGATTACACACTGGATATCCTCTCCAAGAGTGTAGACATTGGAAAATATTCTCTAAATTTTAAGGTTTTTCCACATGATGCTGAACATGTGAAAACTTATTCTGCTGGAGGCCAAGTTCAGGCACTCATTGCTGTTACAGGGATTATCCGGATCAGCAATTCTGAGATGGCTATATTAGATACTGACACTTCCTGAATTTGGAGAAGCATTAAAAGCAATGAATGCCGGTTCCTTGAACTTTTGAGACAAAACGGCTGATATGAGAGAAATTATATGTGGTCTCTTATAAATAAGTATGATTAATTCTAAACTAATTCTAATTGAAGTTCATCAACTTGTATGACATCTTTAGGATCGAGTCCTCGAAGACCATAACATAGCCAAACCTTTGCCAAAATACTATTCTCATAAACAATTTGCTCGTAACCATCTCTCATTTGCTAATTCTTCTTCTGTGATGCTATCAGATTAGCCATTCAAACTATTCAAAATTGCTTTTGTTTCCATTTATGTCTTGTGTTCAATGTTTTTTCTCTACACTATCTTCACTGGTATAATCTTCGAAAGAGATCAAATAGAGAGGATCGTCTAAATAGGCAAACCTCGATTGCTTTGCTGTCCTTTTCTGTCTCTTATCGGTACATACGAAAGGCTGATATAATCCCTAAAAAATACAAATAGAGTAACACTTTTTTTCACGCTTTCATCGATTAAAGCAATGAAATTAAAAATAAGGGCGTTAAAAGCCAATCAGATACGACTTAATTGAGGATTAACCTCATTTAATACTCAATGCTTTTCTTGGTTCTCTCGCCTATTTTGGGTGGAGCGGCAGGGTTAAGCACAGACGACTTAAAGAGCGACAGAGAAATTCAACTAAATAAAATAATTCCACGGACAAGAATTTGTGTACGGTGTAGTACCTGAGAAAGTTTAACCTGTAAGTGGTGGAAAGAGAAAAAAAATGGAGTTTGATAAGAATGATCCAGTAGCAATTGCAAAGTATCAAGCTGAGAAAAATTCAAATGTTTCTTAAAATGTTCACACTTCAGGATCTTCAAGACACTACTTTGGGTTCCTTGCTGTTTTCTTTAATGGGACTCTGTGATCCTTCACAGCGAAGACTTTTTTTTGAGAAGATTTCGATTTTTTAGAGATTCTTATTTTGATGTTGGTTTTTTAAGATGTAAGAAAGGAAAGGAAAAGTCTTTTTATAGTCCACGATATCAGACGATCTGTTTTTGGTCTACAGATTGCTTAAAGTATATGGGAGTGTCTCTTACTCCCACTATGCAGGAGGCACCTAACTCTGCTTCACAATACGAATTATACATACCCTACCCCTACAGGATTTGAACTTGTGACCTCTTTTTGAAGAATATAAATTCTCCACCACTAAGCCAACTCTGATGTACAGACCAACTCAGATATATGTAGAGTTTCTTTGGTTCTATATTTGAGTACTTGGATATATGGGACCATCAGAATTTTGAGGTTAGTGATGTTTATTGAGGTTAGTGAGGTTCTATTTTTGAGGTCAGATTTTTTGGGTGGTGTTTCTCCGAATCCAATCTCTGATGGGCAACCGGGTTTCTTCTCGAGATGTTTTTTCTTTTTTGTCCTTTTGCAGATGCTTGGGTGACTTCTTAGATACTTTTACTGGTACCCAGTTCCTTTTCTTCTGTTTTTACATTTCGCAGGGCTAGGGTGATTTGTCCTGTTATTAGGTGTAATCCCAGGTCACTAGGATTGTGTGGCCTGTGGCAATCATTACAACCAGTGTCTGAGAGTTTTGAATTCAGGGACCCTAATAAGCGTGTGCTAGTAATTTAACTCTGAGCCTCACCATCACAAAGGCTTCTAGATTAAATTTCTCTGTTTCGTGGTTCTTTTCGCTGTTTTGGTGGAGGGAATGAATTAGAACTTAGACGTGGAGCTTACGGGATCAAGAAATGGGTTCTGACATTGTGATTGGGGCTGCCGAGAATTTTGATGTTGGTGTTGGCGATATAGGGGAGGGAATGGCTGAAGATGATGTTAGTGAAGAGGAAATAGATTTTTATGAATTGGAGAAAAGCGTGTGGAAAGACCGGGTTAAGCACAGACGACTTAAAGAGCGACAGAGAATTGCAACTGAGCAAAATAATGGCAAGCCAAAACACAAACAATCATCAGAGCAGGCTAGAAGAAAGAAGATGGCCCGAGCCCAAGATGGTATTTTGAAATACATGTTCAAAATGATGGAAGTTTGCCAAGCACAGGGATTTGTGTATGGTATAATACCTGGGAAAGGGAAACCTGTAAGCGGTGCTTCAGATAACATGAGAGCATGGTGGAAAGAAAAAGTGAAGTTTGATAAGAATGGTCCAGCAGCAATTGCAAAGTATCAAGCTGAAAGCAAGTCTAGGGATACACAAAAGAACAATTCAAATGTTTCTTCAAATGTTCATTCACTTCAGGATCTTCAAGACACTACTTTGGGTTCCTTGCTGTCTTCTCTAATGCAACACTGTGATCCTCCACAGCGTAGATTTCCTTTGGAGAAGGATATACCACCTCCTTGGTGGCCTTCAGGGGATGAAGATTGGTGGCCTCAATTGGGTTTACAGAAGAATCAAGGTTCTCCCCCTTACAAAAAGCCTCATGATTTAAAAAAGGTATGGAAAGTAGGCGTTCTCACTGCAGTGATTAAACACGTCTCCAAATATTGCAAAGATTAGGAAGCTAGTAAGACAGTCAAAGTGCTTGCAGGATAAGATGACTTCCAAGTAGAGTGCAACTTGGTTGGGAGTCTTGAATCAAGAAGAAGCTCAGATATGGTCAGTTGATAAAGGCAATGGAGCATCTACCAACTCTACCATTAGTGCAAGTGAATATGATGTGGAAAGTTGTGATTATTTCCAAAGTTCACATTCTGCAAAATATGATGCTCGAAACAGGGAGGAAGATGTTAATCCTTGTGAAAGAGAGATTTTAAATAAGAAAGATACCGACAATTCAGCTGTGGGTGTTCAGAATGGAGACATGACATCTTCTAAGAAAAAGAGGGATCGTAGAAACCGTTCAGTCAAAGAGAAGCGAACATTCACGTGTGCTAATGAGGGATGCCCACATCAGGATCAGAGCAATGGCTTTTCTGATATTAATCAAAGGAATTCACATGCAAATAACTGCCCTTATAAATCTCAAGCAAAAGTAACTATGAATGAGAATGCTGGGATAAATCAAGTGCCATTGTATACAGGGATCCAGTACAATTTGAATCCGCAAGATGGCAGCAGGGAAGGCATTTTTAAAGCAACCATGACAAGTGATGAAGTAGTCTCTCAATGCACTTCTGTCTTTCCTTCAGTGCAAACAGTTTCTCAGCACATGTACGGGGAAGGTGAACCCCATAGTGTATTAAGCAATTTCATCAATACTGATGTGCCTGTTGGCCAACTTACTGGAGGTAGACTCAATGAACTAAATGGAAGTTCAAATACTAAACAACAGATCAGTGTGAATCAAGCAGATCATGGAACTATTGAAATTCATGCTAATGCAAGTGCAGTATTTGGACTACCTTTGGTAGTGAACAACAGTTCAAATGAACTCTGCAGAATTGCTGGACTTGGTACTGACCTGGACTTCCTACTTGATGATTCACTTGTTGCTATGGACCTGGACTTCCTACTTGATGATTCATTTGATG
Source organism: Sequoiadendron giganteum (assembly GCA_007115665.2). NCBI lineage: Eukaryota > Viridiplantae > Streptophyta > Pinopsida > Cupressales > Cupressaceae > Sequoiadendron > Sequoiadendron giganteum. The sequence goes on along the minus strand of CM021105.1, from coordinate 636,621,746 downwards.
ATTTATATCATGAGCACAGAATTCATTATTATGGAGCTTAGAATAAGTAGCCCCTTGAAGATGCTACATATTTAACTTGAATGCAGGTCCATGATTATTCCCTACTGATCACATAGGCTAGGTAACATTTGCATTTTGTCATCTTACAAGCATGTAAATTCACGTGAAACAAGATTTTCATCTTGTTTCATATAAATATTAGGGGGAATGCTAATGGGATCACATATGACTGCAGGCAGAGGAAAGCAGATTTTTTGTGATGATGTAGAGCTGTCCAAGGTATTTGAATAATTTTAAAGCTTATGATGTTAACATCCCAGGCTGGCTTTATAATGTTTTCCAAGCATCCTAAATTTCAATAAAAATAATATTGTAAAGATCTTAGAGATATCTCAATGGGTCTCCACATGTCCACATAAATTCTGTTGTTTAATACTCTTCATTTGCTTATTGATTTCAGAAAGATCAGAACTTTTTCATGTTGCAGGAAAGATGTTTGGACATGTTCTTGGTTTTCTGTGAGGATTTTTTTTTATTTAGATTGGTTGCAGATACCCCCTTTAAGTATGTTGGAATTGTATGATTGTCACTTTAAACTCTCAAAAACAAAACTCTATAAGTGTGAAGACTAATTACACAAATATGAGTTCCACTATATGGCAAAAAATGACCAAATAAATAATGTCGACATTCAATAGATAAGGTAATTGAAAATACAAGGGCAAAGTCACAAGAATTATATGGGCAAAAGAGGCTAACAAGAAAGTAGAAGAGAAAAAGGTAGGATAAAATAATAGATCAATTAGAGTTATTCTAATCTCTAGTCATTTGGTATGATGATCATCTTTACTATTTAGATAATTTGTAACCTTCAATTTTATTTTTTTATGATTTAATAGTGTGTATTTCAATTAATTTACATGAGTTATATTGTGGAATTAGTAGATGAATATTAAAAAAGTAAGGGTAGGTTTTTGGTCACCACCAATATGATGCATGTGGATTTGATTCTAATTTCTGGTCATTTAGTACAATGTTATCATAAACATATCAAAAACTTCAAATTGGAGCATTTTTCTTATTTACATAAGGTTGTAATCTTCAAGAGAAAATAATTATAATGCCCACAACATACAAATAGGAACACACCACAATACACAATGCCATCCATAAGAATTGACTTATGATTTTTTTTTTTACAATGCATGCAAATCATTTGAACATAGACACAATTAAACATATAATCATTAAGTTTTCTCATGAAATTCTTTTAGATTGTACAACTGGTTTGATATATTATAACCAAAGTTATAAAAAAAAGCATAAACATAGCATAGAGATTACATCTTCATCAAAAAAATAATTAAATTCAAAGAAAATATTGGAAGACAAGTTGTAAGGGCTAGACCTATGCTTCAGGGGCTCATCCATGATAGCCTTGCCTACGTAACTAGATCAGCGGCTTCGTAGTTTGACAATGGTCATTTTCAATCTAGTGATCACAGTGAGGTTCTCATACACACACAAGCAATTCCAGTTGCGACTTAATTCACTAGTCACCAACCTTATTGAATAATTCACACGTCAACATGGAACTGCAAGATATACTTGAAGGAAGTATAATGCATACATTTATATTAGAGCAAGGGTAAGGTATGATAATGTAGATTAGAGTGTAAGCCTAACCAAATTGCTATAGGAGTATTTACAAGTTTTCAAAGTTTTCAAAGCATGAATACTAACTTAAGACTACAATAATATGATTAAAGATATTCTAACCCTAGTAATCTATTAATCCTCACCTATTTAATTTATCACAAAAACACCATGGGTGAAGAGAAGGTAAGAACTCCACTTATTGGATTCAACTACCTTGTTTAGCATTTTCAATATATGGAAACTAATAAAATATAATTACAAAGTCCATTTATTTACCAGTGATATTCAATTTATATGTTTTTAATAAAAATAACATTATCTACTAAACATAAAATACAAAATAAACATAAATTACACATTCTATGAAAATAAAATAAAAGGTAGTGCAAATGTGGTCACAACAAAATAAGAAATAATATAATAGAAGGTAGCACCTCTGGCTGGAGGAAATCAGTGCATGGGACAAAGACAACTAAATCCATTTTCCTACTAGATAATGAAGAAGAAGCTACCCCTATTATCTCAATAGAGAGGTCTCTAATCCTAGTGGCGGAAAAATGGTATAAGGATTATGTCAAGCAGTCTGATGCATTCAAAGCAGCTATTCGGTTTGAGAAATTTATAGATCCATGAAAAGGATCAAAGGAGGAGAGAACAAGAGAAGAATGGAAGAGAGCTAAAAAAAAGCCATGAACTTTCGGCCCCTACTTTTGATGGAAGTGAAAATATCTCAACTAGGGCTTGGGTGCAAAAATTATACTTATTTCACCCTCAATCCAATGAAGGAAAAATATTTTATTCAACTTGCAATCCCACATCTCGAAGGGAATTCTTATGAGTGGTGGTATCATGGTACAATTACACAAGGCCTTGATCAGGTAAATACATTTGAAGATTTCAGTCAAAAGGTTCTTGAAAGGTTTGAGCTTAGAGATGAGGAATAATATTTCAAGGAGCTTTCCAAAATCAAATAAAGGACCACAATCAGTGAGTATGTACAAAGGAATTCCAAAAGATTTCCATTGCGGTTTTGGAAATATATAAAAAAAGGATCATCTATCTTTTCCTTAAAGGACTTGATGAACCCTTAAAGGGGTTTGTCAAAGATTTTGCTCCATCAACTTTGTAGGAGGCTATTAGGAGTCTACAACTTGAACCCTCCATTCCAAATAAAACTTTGGCACATCAACCCAAAGTTACTAATCCATGGAAGCAAAAAGGGGGAAGTGGGTTTTAGAAGAAGAGTTTTTTGAAACCAGTACAAAAGAGTGTGCCACCGGTACCCACTAAGAGGGTGGATAATGACACAAGAAATGAGCTTCCGAGGAAGAAACTTTGTTTCTCTTGGAGAGAGCCATGGGTTCTAAGACACAAATGTCTAGGTAAGGGGCAAGTCCACTATATAGAAGTCCTTTGTGACAAATAATTAGAATTAGATGGATCTAAAGAGTTGCATGATCTAGAAGATACCCTTCTGGGGGAGGAAGCTAATGAACAAGGCAATGGTAGTATACTAGCATCTCTATCTAGCACACATGGATACCACTCTTTCAAGGTTCTACGAGTCCTTGTTGAACAAAGAGTGATTGTTCTGATTGATGGAGGAACTACTCATAACTTCATTGATGAAGGACTTGTGAAGAGAATAAGGCTAAACATGGAGAATTTTGATGGAGGAACTACTCATAACTTCATTGATGAAGGACTTGTGAAGAGAATAAGGCTAAACATGGAGAATTTTGAAGGCTTCACCATCACTGTGGTAGATGGTTATAACTTACACTACAAGGAGAGAATCTGAAAACTCGACATAACTTTTGGAGATCATAAGGTTTTTGATGACTTCTATGTTATTGGTTTGGGTGAAATTGATGTAATTTTGGGTGTGTAGTGGCTACATTCATTGGGTGAGTATACTATAAACTACCAAATGATGGAACTCAAGTTCAAAGCCAATGGGAAGGATGTGGTTTTAAAGGGAATGGAAAATGGAGTTCCTCAAGTAGTATCCACTAAGAGAATGGAAAGGATTTTTTGGAAGAGCCAAGTGGCTTGGGCTGCTAGTTGTATGGTGATTTCAAAAGACTCTTCTAAAGGTAAGAACATGGTTTTAAGTTCATATTGATGTACAAAATATTTTGGATAAGGATAGTTTGGTTTTCAATGATATGCCTCTCAGATTGCCATCAGATAGAGGTTTCCATCATATCATAGAACTTGAACTAAGATCAAAATTGGTTATGACGACTCCTTAACACCATCCTCAGATGTATAAGGAGGAGATAGAGAGAGAAATAAAGGAATTGTTGGACATGGGCTACATCAGACCAAGATCTAGTCCTTTCACATCTTCTGTGGTGTTGGTAAAGAAGGATGGCATGTTGTGTATATGCATAGACTACCAAGCATTGAACAAGAAGACCATTAAGAATCGATGCCCCATTCTGCGGATAGACGAGCTGATTAATGAGCTAAATGGTGCGATGTCCTTTTCAAAGATTGATTTGAGATCTAGATACCACTAGATCCACATGAGGGAAGAAGATGTATAAAAGAATACTTTCCAGTGTCACTATGGGTATTTTTGAGTTCTTGGTTATGCCCTTTGGTCTCACTAATGCTCTGAAAACTTTGTAATCACGCATGAATCATGTTTTTGGTAAGAAACTAAGGAAGTTTGAATTGGTTTTCTTCAATTATATTCTAATCTATAGTAGAACATGGGAAGAGCATTTGAAACATTTGGATATAGTCTTGTTAATTCGAGAACAATAGTCTCTCTTTGTAAATATGTCCAAATGTGAGTTTGTAGTAATATAGATATTGTATCTAGGACATGTCATAAGAGCTAAAGGAGTTAAAGTTGATAAATGGAAGATTCAATCCATCCTAGACTGGCCACCTCCTAAAAAATTGTCTTAGCTAAGAGGCTTTTTTGGACTGTGTAGCTATTACCATAGGATTTTCTCAATTTGTAGCACCTCTCACCAATCTGACTAAAGAAGGAGCCTTTGAATGGACAAAGGAAGCAAAAAGGACTTTTGAAAAGATAAAATAGGTAGCGAGTTCTTGTTTGGTTCTTGCAATTTTGGATTTCTTGCTTCCATTTTTTGTAGAATGTGATGCTTCTAGTGAAGGAATTGGAGTTGTTCTCTCTTAGAAAGGACACCCCATAGCCTTTTAAATTAGGAAGTTGAGAGCCAATAAAAGAGGATACTCCATATATGACAAAATGATGCTAGCCACAATGCATGCCTTGGAGATTCTAGCAATACTTGGTGTGTGGAAGATTTATGGTCAAATCAGATCACAACTGCCTAAGGTTCTTCTCGAGCCAACAAAATTTGAATGATAGGCAACAAAAATGGGTAAGAAAACTTCAAGCATACGATTTTGATATTGAATATGTCAAAGCGAATTTTTTTTATTGTAGTGGATGCACTCTCTAGGAGACCCACTTTGTGTCATGTGTCCATCACATTAACAGTCTGGAAGAATTCAATCATGGAGGAATATGCCCAAGATCCTTTTTCTATGGGAATTATGGACAAAGTGGAGAAGAATGACCTATATGTGGTGTCAAAAGGTCTGATTCTATTCAAAAATAGAATGTTCTTGGTTTCCAAAATCCAAGGTGAAAAGGAAGATGCTTGATGCCTATCATAATGCACCTATGGAAGGGCATCCCAAGTTCTACAAAAATTACCGAAAGATCAGAGAAAGGTTCTCTTGGAAGGGCCTTAAGGAGGATGTTCTCAGACATATCCAAAAATGTGTCGCATGTCATCAAAACAAAGGGGAGCAAGAGTTTTCAGCTGGATTGTCACAACTTCTTCCCATTCTGAAACACAAATAGGAAAGCATTTCCATGGATTTCATTACCAGGTTGCCCAAGGTGCAAGAAAAATACTTCATTTATGTTGTAGTTGATGTGTTGACTAAATATGCTCATTTTTTTCCCATCTCCAATGAATACAAAGCTCCATAGGTTGCAGACTTATTCTTCAAGGAGATCTTCCAATTACATGGGTTTCCCACAAACATTGTTAGTGACAAAGACATTTGATTTCTCATCACTTTCTGGAAGGAATTATTCCATTTGATAGGCACCAAGCTCACTCCCAACATGAGTTACCATCTACAAACTCTTGGGAAAACTAAGATAATAAATAAATGGTTGGAAGGATATTTGAGTAATGTTGTGCAGTTTTCACCCCGCTGAAAGTTGGGACCCTCGTTTCCTTCACTTTTGGTGTCTTGGCCTTTCTATTTTGGAATTTTTCTTTCTTGGGCATGTGCTTTGATGTTCATCCTACCAGTTAGAAGGGCCCTTTTATGGTTTATATTGTCAACCTTAAGTTCTGGGTGCAGTTCGGGTTTTTCGCTGTGTTCGGGAAAATCCGCCCTGGCCAGAATTTCCTGGTTTCCCTTTGGCTTTTGGAAGTGGTTGCCTTTCTGCTCAAGTCCAGGGAAATCCGTCGTGTCCAGATTTTGCCGAAGTTCGTGGCTCTGTCGGATTTTCGGATTTTGGTCTTGGTCGTCTTGTCGATCACATTAATGGCGATTGCGCAACCTTTTGGGGAAATGATATATTGAATTTTGTGAAGTGATTTTCCATTTGAGTTTGGTTATTTACTTTTCATTTGAGCTTGGAGTGCTGGAGCTTGAGGCGTGTTGCTAGATTTTGCATTTGAGGAGATTTCGAGTGCTGCATTCAGATTTTTGGGGCATTGCTTGTATTCTGCTTGTGCTTGGAGGCTATTTTTTGGTATCCCAGGTTTCAATTTTTTCTATTCTCATGGTATGTGGATATATCCTCTTCCTCTTCTGGTTTTGATGCTTTGTTGTGCGCTTTCATGTCATTCATTGCTTCATTCTTGCTTGTGTGTGCGCATCATGTCTGGACGTTTGGGGTTTCCATGTTTTGCCAGTCCGTCCTGTTGATTGTCTTGAATATTTGCTTTGGATGGTCTTTCATTGTTGTTTTTGGGGCTTGCTTGCCTTTGCCACAAACTTCCTATCCTTTTTCCAAGCGAGTTGTGCCTAAACTTCTTCGTGCTTTCATGACAGAGGTTTTTAGGTTTCTTGACTTAGGGCATATCCATTCCCTTTCAAATTGTTGAGAGGAGAGTTTTAAATTCATGGTTGATCCATTGGAGGTGTAGGTTAAGTCATCATTGACTTGCAAGCTCTTGGTCTGTGTCATTTGACCTATTTTAAGGTGGGGACAAGGAAAACACATACGTTCGGGTTTTCGTTGCCTTCGCGAAATTCCACCCTTACTGGATTTCTCCGAGTCTTCCTGTTTTTCCTTCTTTCTTCATAATTTGCTATTAATCCAGAATTTTGTTTGCCTTGCGGAATTCCGCTCCCTCTGGATTTTCCCAGTGCTCGTTGCATGGCTGTTTTGCCGAATTCATGCTTCCATAGTGAATTTGTCTCACTTCCGCTGAAATCCGCTCCGTCGGGATTTTCCCGGATGTTCTTGGCTTCCTTCATTTTCCCGGATTGCTGAAACCGTTGTTGTTTTTGGGGATTTCCATCTCTGGCGGATTCTTTCGAAGTTTTGTAGGAATGAAGAATCTGATGATTACAAGAGGAATTTACTTATTAATAATGCATTTTGATGATTAAATGAACTTATGCTATGTGGTTTCAAGTTATTCCTTTATTATGCTAATTGATTGATTGATATTGTGGGGTTTGTATGTTTATTTTGCTGGATTCTACCTGGTCCGGATTTCCCCGAAATTCCTCTCTAGTCTGGATTCCACGGAGGAGGCTAAACCCCAAACTTTGAAATAATTGATGTTGACACTTGTTGTTTGTATTGGATCTCATTGTGGTTGTTTTACTTGTTTGCAGGGAGGATCAGGACAAGATGTTGTTGGGCATGGCAAGGGAAAGGCAATAGATCCAAGTGTTGAAAGTTTTGTTATCTCTGATGCAGAAAAGGTGAAAATGGACATAAAGAGTAGGAATCCTGAGAGCAGGTTGAATTCTGTCTGGTCAGGGATCACTGATACCAATGTGGGTTTGTGGGATTATGAGGAGTTCAAGGCTGAGATGGCAGCACAAAACTTCCCTTTGTTGGCTAGAAGAACTTTAGAATTTGGGTTAGCACATGTAGCTGGTTTCCCCTCCATGGTACAATGCTATGAGTTGGTGCTTGAATGTGCCAGAAACTATGACAAGGGAGCACAAAGGATAGTTAACCCTCAGGGAAGAATTGTGGCGAGCTTTGATCCTGTGTCCATTGCTAGGAATTTTGATATACCTGATAGGTCACATGTGGTGGCCTTTGATATGGATATAGAAAAGAAATATTATGAGGAGAATGTGGTTAAATCCTAGTAGGTGATCAATTCTTGGTTGGAGAAACCCAAGTCCCACTTCTCTAAGTTGCCAAAACAACTATTTAGGCTTAAGTTCAAAAGGGAATACTATAATGTTATCACTCTCCTCAGCAAGTTGGTAGGGCTAAAGAGTGTAGGAGTTCTTGAAAGCTGGATTTTTAATGTCATTGCTCGGATGGAATAGGGTATAGATTACCATTGGGCAGGTGCCATAAGTGCAATAATCCATGAGTATATGTGTAATGTCTTGCAGACCAAGACTTTCACCATGACTTCCTACTTGGTGTATGCATTGGCAAGATTCCACCCATACAAGGGGTTGAGCACTAGAGGTGTATTTGGACAAGATGCAATCTATGAGGTGTATCCACAACTGCACTTGCAGGAGGTAGCTACAGAAGAGAAAATGATGCTTTTACAATGTACATTACTAGGTTGTTGCAGGGTGCAGAGCATGTGAGAATTTCGGACAAGGCCAAGGAATTGATAAGGAGGTATGGGGCATGGTTCATCCAGTTCCCTACTTTCTCCTACATTAGGATTGATGGTTGTTAAAGGGCTCCCTACAGACTCCCAAGGTACCCAACTGATCACATCATACTATTGGAGGTCACTAGGCAGATTTGTGACTTTGATGTGATTGTGAAGGGGGATAAGCATAAAACAAGGTTTGGGAATGATTTCCCCTTGAAGATAGGAACAAATGAGGTCTTCCCTTCCATCCAGTCCGCTCATGCTTCTGAAGAGGAAATGAGTACTTTTGGTGTCTCTTTCGATTCTAAGAGAGCAAGGTTTGATATTACTGGTGAGGTAGAAAAGAAGGCCACCAGGGAGTACAACCACAATAATAACATTGAAGATTATTGGGCTAACATTGGTGATGAATTTGATGTAGGGAAGAGTAAATTCTTTAGGTTGCCAGTTGACCTAGTGAGGTTGTACAACATAAAGGCCATTCCTGACCAGGTGGAGGAGGATGGAAATCTGATTCAGGGTTATATCTTCGAAGTTGTGAAGGACAAACCAGTTGGAGAGATTGATTGGTTGGAAGAAGAGAAGACTGAGTTGGAGAAAATTATGACTCCGGTAATAAAGTATACTAAAATGTGGCTGAAGCACAAGATATTAGAGCTAGAAAGTGAAGGTGTCCAATGCACCTATGATTTGATGGGAGACTTGGAGTCTCATTCTGCTTCCGAGGAATCACATGAACAGGACCCTAAGGGTAAAGCTAAGGTGGACTCTCCCTTCAAGATTAAAGTTAAAGAAGTTCAAACTGAAGAGGTAGCAGATGTGAGCAAGCAAAGAAAGCCTATTGCCAAAAAGAGAAGGCATGTTTGAAGAAAAGAGGTTGAGAAAGATAAGGAGGAGAAGGAAGATGCTGCTACTCCTTTTCTCAAAAGAAGAAGACTTGTGAGAATGTCACAAAAGGAGAAGGAAACGTCCAAGTCAGAAAAGGAAGTTGAGACACCTGTGGTGGAGATAGAAATTTCAGGGTAAAGAACACAGGTATATATGAGGAGGTCAAGGACTCCTTCCCCAAAGGATGCTACAATGAAGGAGGATGTTCTTGTGACTGCTCCTATCATTGAGTAGGAGAGAATTCCCCTTCCTCAAGATACTGGCAATGTGCAAGAGGAGCCATGGAAGGATGAAGATCCTAAGGACTTGGATGAAGAAGAATTTCAGGCAGGAGACCTCTACAATGCTGAGGCATAAATAGATAAGGTAATCCAGTCTCCCTTGGTGGCCTATGTGGATTCACCTACAAAAGAGCAATTGAACAAATCCCATCAATAGGAGGAGATACCATCTAGGGTCCTTTCACCGACATAGGTTGTAGAGGAGCAGTCTTTAAATAAGGAGGATTGAACTAAGGAGATCCCTAATGTGCCTAGTATTAAGAAGGATGCACCTAGTGTCCAACAGGAGCAGGATAAACAAGATAAGGTGCCAACCGAATCCACTGTTCTAGGTTGGCTGGATATAGAGTTAAAGAGTAAATTGGTGATAGTGGAGGACGCTCCTCCCAATTGGGATGACCTAATGGCCAACATTGAAAAGGGGAAAACCAAAAAGAAGGCTAGGGTTGTATCCAAGATTGATTGAGATGGATCAGGCAATAGGGTGGCTCACATTGCTACCCCTACTCTAGACAAAGATAGAGATAATGTGACTGCAAAGGATTATCATGTGTAGACCATTGAATTAGGGCATGCTTCTATGGAGTAGGACATTGAGGAGTATGAAGGATCCAATGCTATAATTGTGGGCAGATTGAAGAAAGAGGTACAAACCAGGCGTGAGTTGGAAAGAGAGAATGATAAATTGAAGAGAGATAGGGTATCAAATTTTTTCTGAGTTGTTGCTGTGCAAAAAACACCATCAACAGATTGGCGCTAGAAGGAGGGCCTTGAATAAGCAAGCTAGAGCATTTTCTAAATGCCATTTCTCTCGAAAGGCTTAGAAGAAGAACTAGATCTACTCCAGGAGAAGAGGAATTTCAAGAATTATAGACCCCTACTAGGTCAAGAAGGGCTAGGAGAGGGGAAGAATCATCACCCGCTCACCTGCTTCCATCATCTCCATTATCCTCTTCTTCATCTTCATCTGAGGGAATTCCTATTCCACAACCACAACCGATTATAAATCATCCATTACCACCCCCACCTCCACCAATGGATTTCCTTGCCAACAACCCATCTCCATTGATCTTCAACAATTACAATGTCATGCCCAAGAACCCTGAGCATTTTTTCTCTAAGTTCCATACTCATGACCCCAATAGGACAAAAAAAGAACATATTAGGATTTTCCAGACTTGTCTAAGGGATAGAGGAATAAACCATGAGGATGTGGCATGCAAAATTTTCCCTTATTCCCTTGGGGAAGAGGCCTTTTATTGGTATAATCACTTACCTGCGGCTTCCATCCATAATTGGACTGAACTAGAGACTGCATTTTTGTAGAAGTTTAAGATTCCCATTAGTGCTAATGAGCTATACCTACAATTTACTGGAGTGAAAAGGGAGATTAACGAGCCAATAGGGTCATTCAATAACAGGTTTCACCGAGCTTACACCAAACTCCAGGCACCTTATGTTGGAAACGAAGACACTGCCCTAGAAGTTTACCTTGAAGCCTTGGATAGTCTTACAACGACCTTCCTTAAATAAAGGACTAACCCACCAATTACTTTGCTCACTACATATGTAGAAGCTATGAAGGTCAACATGGATTTGAGGCAACACTTATCAGGACCTCTGCCATCTTTAGGACCTGCTGCTCACCCTGGACAAGTTCAAGCTCTCAATCAGGCTTTGACCAATCATGCTCCCCTAATGAATCCAATACCCTCATTGCCTTTGGTCCCTCATCTAGGTCGTCCATTAAGTCAAGCTCAGCCTATGACATCTTATCCTCAACAGAGGGCTAATCAACCCCTTCATCAACAACAAGTTGGTTTCCCTACATATTTGCAAAATTCAAAAGTTTTGAATCAGGCTATTGGTTCTGGAGGAATACCTGGATACCCTCCTGGTAATATGAATTCGGTACCACGTAATGGACTAGATAAGGAGCGGTTGGATGAGTTATCTGAATAGGTGAAAAAACTGAATATGGAGGTAACTTATTTGAGAAATCAAAATAGCCAACTTCAGGCTGCTCAAAAGAACATGCAATCTAACTATGGTAGGGAGAATGGGAACTTTGAAAGAGGGCAGTATTTTGATAGAAATCAAAATTATGACAGAGGACAAGGCTCTGGCTAGAATTTTGATAGAAATCAACAAGGTTTTGGTCAAAATTTTGATAGAAGACAAGGCTCTGGCCAGAATTTTGATAGAAATCAGCAAGGTGGACAAGGATTTGATAGAGGGCAACTAGCTAGGAAAAATAGATCATGGAATATTGGACCTAATAATGGAGGGATTCCTACTCCATTGGATCAACCCTCTACTCAGGAAAAGCCTCCAAATGGTGTATACTTGGCAAAGGAAGCTTTGTCTAGATGGTGCAGACTCCATAAGACAAGTCAACATTCTAAGTTGGATTGTGCCGAGTTTCAGACTGCTGCTTCCATTTTTCAGTATGAGGTTGAGAACAATTCCAATAGTCAGGAAATTGTGCCCTCAAATCCCTATGATTCTCCAGTGTTGGTACTCAATCATGCACCATTTCCAAAAGGTGAGGAAAATGAACCAGAAGAGGAGTCTAGTGATTGGGAGAATGAGGCAGAGCAGGTGTTAAATGAGGATGAGATCTCCCGGTTATTTAATGAAGAAAATGAGAATGATAATGGCCCTTTGGATGAGGAGGAAGTTAGTGTTGAAGAAGTTCAGATGTTTTAACAACTGGCAAAGAAATATGATTTGAGAAATAGACCTAACAGGAGTCCATAGGCTGGAGGTCCTTTCACTACTTCTATCCCTCCTAACAATTTTACTACTCCACCGGATCCACAAGCTAGTAATAATCCACCTTACCCTCATGTACCAACATAGTACTTGTCAAGGGGAAACAATGTTGAAGTTTCGAAAGATAGGAAGGCTAGTGGCCATAAAGAAACCCATGCTGATCTGAACGTGGAGCAATTGGGTGAGTATGTGACTGAAGAATTCAATAAAGTAAAAGTAATTCTTTCTGCTTTTGAATTATTAAGAGTTCCTACTATTAGGAATGCAGTTTTAGGATGATTCAACCCACATATAGTGCTGTAGGGGGTAACTGCCAATGAGGCTATTACCAGGTCTTCTAATTCATAGGTGCCTAGAGGCCAAGTTCCACCTATAGATAAAGGGAGAGATAAAGATAAGGTTCAAGTTACACAAGCTGACACTCAACTGAGTTTGTTTCAAGGCAAGATGGAAACCCCTCATTTCCTAATTTCTGTTCGTATCTTTGGAAATAATTTGCATAATTGTCTTCTAGATTCAGGAGCATCTACAAATGTTATGCCTTTTTCTATTTGCAAAGCATTGGACATTAACCCTATAGCTTCTCAAAATAAGGTCACTCAACTGGACAAAACAAAGGTAAGTGTAGTGGGAGAATTGAACATAATCCCTATGCAGCTAGCATCAGATCCTAGGGTGCAACAAGTGATCAACATTCAGGTTGCTGACATTCCTGATACTTATGAATTGATTTTAGGTCGGGATTTCACCAAGGCATTGAATGGATATACATATACAAACCATTCACACATGTGGATACCATGGAAAGGAGTTTCAAATCAGATCAGAATTGAAAGAGAACCCCGAATGAAGTATGTAATCATTGAATACCAGAATATTTCCAATGAGGTGTTGGTGTCTGAAGTTAGCATGGGAAATTATGTATTGGCTGCAATAGCTTCAGAAGATGAGGAGATCTTTATGTTAAAGGACCCCTTAGAAGAATTCATATCAGAGGTCAGTGATTCTAGGCCACTGGTTACATGAACAGGTGAAATTGATGATCAAGAAGATGAACAACTTAGTTTGCTGGATAACTTTAAGGAATTCATCCAGAAGTGTATGGAAAACCAGATACAGCTGGGAGGAAGGATGAATTTTGAGGAACTATTGCTTCCCAATTGGTGTAGAGTCCATGATGCTCCTCACTCCGAGCTAGACTGTGACTTGTGTCAAGCTGTTGCGGAATAGATACATAAATGCATTAATCCACTCCCAACTGTTGGACTTGATGTACAAATACAGTTAGATGATGATAAGGGTGAAAGTCCAATGCCTCCTGAGAAGCCCCCTATTACTAGCGAAGTAAAGGATAAATTAAGGCCATTGGAGCCTGATGGCTATTGGACATTAAGATTTGACGGGTCTAAATCTAAGCAGGGTATTGGAGCAGGATTTGAGTTGATCAGTCCTAAAGGTAAGAATTATTTTATTGCTCACAGACTCCAATTTCAATGCACTAATAATGTTGCTGAATATGAAGCTTTGATCCATGGCTTGTTGATGGCATCAAGGAAGAAAGTTAAGATATTATAGGTCTTTAGGGAATCTGAATTAGTAGTGAAACAAGTAAGGAAACAATATTCATGCTGTGATAGGAGAATGAATAATTATAGGCATAGAGTGTGGGATCTCATCGAGGAATTTGATGCTTTCAATATCCAATTGATCCCTCGTAACAAGAATCAGGTCGTTGACTCTCTAGCACAAGCTGCCAGCACCTTGCAACCTTTATCACTTTCAGGATTGAAGAGGTTTACAGTCGAACTCACTCTAGTACCTTCAGTGCCTGATAACATTACTAATTTCCAGGTATTTGAAGATGATAGGCATATTTTGGATTTTATCACAAGTTGTGATGTGTTTGCTTCTCAAGTCATTGATGAGATGGAACCCCAAGAAGCAAAAATAGACTTGGGAGGAATCATTAATCTGAAGACCAAAACTATTCCAAGAGGTATGGTGCAACTTGAATGAATCTTTGATTTGGATAAGATAAGAGATCAGGAACAACAGGTTAAAAGATAATCTCTTAGTAGCCAGTGTGAAACATATAATATGGGGACATTAGATGACATGAAGAATGTTTTTATTGGTAAGGTGTGTACTCTTGAGGAAAGGAAATGGATTATTGATGCATTGCATACATATCATGATGTGATAGCCTGGAGTTATGAAGATTTGAAAACATATGATACTTCAATCATTACACACACTATTCCTTTGAAGACAAATGTCAAACCATTTAGATAGAGACAGAGGTCAATCAATGCTCTGTTAGAACCCATTATTTAGAAGGAAGTGCAGAAGTTACTTTCAGCATGAATTATATTTCCAGTAAGACATTCAACTTGGGTTGCAAATCTAGTTCTAGTAAGGAAAAAGAATGGAGAAATCAAATTGTGTGCGATTTTAGGAATCTGAATAGAGCATCAGAAAAGGATAACTATCCAATTTCGTCACTAGATGAAATACTTCAGATAGTTAATGGATCCTAGATGATGTCTTTCTTGGATGGGTATTCTGGACCCAACCAAGTTATGGTGCAATATGAGGATAGGCACAAGACTACCTTCACTACAAAATGGGGAAATTTTGCTTATAGAAGGATGCCATTTGGGTTGATCAATGCTGGAGCTACATTCTAGAGAGCTATGGACATTGCATTTAAAGATATAATTGGTAAGTGCATCATTATTTATATGGATGACTTGACAGTTTTTTCTAAGAAATGAGGTGATCACATAACAGATTTATGCAAAGTATTCCAAAGGTGCAGAGAGTTTGGGATTTCACTTAATCCTAGGAAATGCATTTTTGGAGTCATAGAGGGAAAATTGTTGGGACATATCATATCAAAACAGGGTATTGCAATTGATCCCGAACGAATATAGGCTATCTTGAAGATACAACCTCCTGCAAGTAAGAAAGATATGAAGTCATTCTTTGGTAAGATTAACTTTGTTAGAAAATTTATCACTGGATTTGCAGAGATAGTGAAACCATTGAATGCTATGTTGAAACAAGAAGCAAAAGTAGAGTGGAATGTAGAAGCTAAGCAAGAATTTACAGAAATCAGGAAAGCTATTGCTGAGGCCCCAGTATTGGTAAGTCCAGATTATGCTAAACCTTTTTACATATATTTGTTCGCTTCTGATCACTCTTGTGCTGGAATGCTAACCCAAAAGTCTGATCAAGGTGATGAGCATCCTATAGCCTTCATGAGTACCCCTTTAAAGGATGCAGAATTAAGATATCGCAATGTTGAAAAGTAGGCTTATCCTTTGGTTAGAGCAGTGAAAAATTTTAGACATTATATTTTGAGGAATAATGTTTTTGCCATAGTGCTTGATCCTACAATAAAGTTGTTAATGCAGAATGAGTTGGGTGAACGAAGAGCCAAATGGGTGACTATGTTGCAGGAATATGATACAGAGATTCAACCCATGAAATTAGTAAGAGGACAGGGACTCACAAAGACAATGGCTGAGACAGGTTCTGATCTCACAGCTCAACATTATTATCTTCATGAGGTATCTCTAGGAGATTGGTATGATGAAATTATTTTTTATTTATTGAATCAACAATGTCCTGATCACCTTAGTACAGTTCAGAGGCGAGCTTTGCACTTAAAGAGTGGAAGTTTTATGATGAAAGGAGCTATTCTGTATAAGAAAAATAATGAGGGTGTATATTTGAGATGTCTGGGAAAGGAAGAAGCTACCAGAGTGATGATTGAATTTCATGAGAAATATGGCACAGGTTATGGTTCTGCGTCATCCACTACAAATGAGATCTTGAGGGCAGGCTATTATTGGCCTACTTTGTTCAAGGATGCACACCAACATGTGAGGACTTGCCACATATTCCAAACTACAACAAGTAAGAAAAAACATGCAACTCTTCCCCTTCAGCTGATCATAAAGGTAAAACCATTCACCTAGTGGGGAATGGATTTCATAGGTTCAATTAATCCTCCATCTTCTACGGGTCACAGGTATATTCTTACTATAACTGATTATTTTACTAGATGGACATAGGCTCTTGCTTGTAAACAATGTACTTCGGATGTGGTAATCAATTTTTTGGAGTCAGGTATCAATAATCGTTTTGGTTGTCCATTGTCTTTAGTTTGTGATAACGGTCCTACATTTGCATCACTGGAATTTTCTAATTGGGCATTTGACCATGGGATTGTTATTAAATTTTCATCCAATTACTACCCTCAGGGTAATGGTCTAGCCGAGTCTTCCAATAAGAACCTATTGATAGTTATCCATAATTTGTTAGAACAAAATCCTAAGGATTGGCACACCCAGCTTCGATTTTCTCTCTGGGCAGACTGTACTAGACATAAGGCATCCATAGAGACCTCTCCTTATCACCTAGTATATGGTTTGGAACCTATGTTTCCTATCCAATTGAAGATCCCTACCCTGGAATTTATTAATGAATACTACAATGAGGAAGATAAACGTGAAGCTCATTTGGCTGAGCTATTACACCTTGAAGAGAAAAGAGATGAAGCTCTAGAAAACTTTGCTAAACATCAGGGTGTAGTGAAAATATGGTTTGATAGGAGAGACAAGGTGAAAGCCTTTAGAATCTTTGACTTGGTTCTCTACTGGGATAAAGCCCATGACCGTAAGGGAGAGCATGGTAAATTTGATAAACTCTGGCTTGGTCCTTACCAGATTTCAGAAATTCTGGGAGATAATGCTTTTCATTTGAAGACCCTCATTGGCGAGGATATCTCGATGCTTGTCAATGGGCAGTATCTGAAGCATTATTTTCAACCTTGAGTTGTTTGCGGCTCATCCTGTACATAGCTAGAGTAGGTTTTCTTTCTGCTTCGCTTTGCTTTGCTTATTTGCTTTGGTTAGTGTAGGTTTGCTTTGGTCCGTTTTTCTTTTGTTTTGGTTTTTTGCTTTTGGTTTCTTGCTTTCTTGGGGTTGTTGCATCTGTACAATAGGCTATTTGCTTGGGATTGTTCTAGAAATTTCTTTTACAAACTTGAATCAGTTTTTCAGAGTCAAGTGGTGGAATTCCTTTGTCTACTGTCCCTTGTGCTTAGAGTTAGAGTCACTCATTTTGGACAAACTTTGGAATATATTTGGGTCTCATACCTTCACATTAAAATAAAAGATTCTGGAATTGCATAGGGTTCCTATGTAATTTGGCCTAGTGAAAAATCTTATATTCTGCTTCAGTGCCACTATGTTCCTCATCCCTGAGTGTGAGTTTTGTTACTTATAGGATGAAAAAAAGGTTCTATTAAATGTTTGAAAAATAAAAGAGAAAAGGGAAATATTGAAAATCAAGATAACTTTCACCTTATCAGGGGTATACTAGTATCTCTACCGGGGCTATAGACGTCCGACTGGCAGTAGAGCTATGATTGGAGAGGATCACAACGATAACCTCATCGGGGCTATGGATGCCTAACTGGAAGCGAGGCTCTATCCAGGTTGCTTTTGAAGTTAGAAATTTTATGTAGCTTGGTCAGATTTGCTCTGGTTCCTATTGCACCTAAGGAATAGGAAACAAATGCAAAATACACACACTTGGACCCTGGTATAGGAAACGGTCTTCTTGCTTGTGGTTTTTGAAACTTTTCCCATAGGTCACTTGATGAAAGGATTGAAACCAAAGATTCTGGGTTTGTGATTCTAATTTGTTCTTGAAATGCTCTGGAGCATTTCCCCAGCGGAGTCACCATTTGTTGTGCAGTTTTTGCACACGCGCCCCACTGAAAGTTGGGACCCTCATTTTCTTCACTTTTGGTGTCTTGGCCTTTCTATTTTGGAAATTTTCTTTCTTGGGCATGTGCTTTGATGTTCATCCTACCAGTCAGAAGGGCCATTTTATGGTTTATATTGTCAACCTTAAGTTCTGGGTGCAGTTCTGGTTTTTCGCTGTGTTCGGGAAAATCCGTCCTAGCCAGACTTTCTCGGTTTCCCTTTGGCATTTGGAAGTGGCTACCTTTCTGCTCAAGTCCGGGGAATTCCGTCGTTTTCAAATTTTTTTGAAGTCCGTGGCTTTGTCGGATTTCTGAATTTTGGTCTCGATTGTCTTGTCGATCGCATTAATGGCGATTGCGCAACCTTTTGGGGCAATGATATATTGAATTTTGTGAAGTGATTTTCCATTTGAGTTTAGTTATTTACTTGCCATTTGAGCTTGGAGTGCTGGAGCTTGAGGTGTGTTGCTATATTTTGCATTTGAGGAGATTTCGAGTGCTGCATTCAGATTTCTGGGGCATTGCTTGTATTCTGCTGTGCTTGGAGGTTGTTTGCTAGCATCCCAGGTTTAGGTTTATTCTATTCTCATGGTATGTGGATATTCCCTCTTCCTCTTCTAATTTTGATGCTTTGTTGTGCGCTTTTATGTCATTCATTGCTTTGTTCGTGCTTGTGTGTGCGTGCCATGTCTGGGCGTTTGGGGTTTCGATGTTTTGCCAGTACATCCTATTGATTGTCTTGAATATTTGCTTTGCATGGTCTTTCATTGATATTTTTGAGGCTTGCTTGCCTTTTCCACAAAATTCCTATCCTTTTTGCAAGCGAGTTGTGCCTGAGCTTCTCTGTGATTTCATGGCAGAGGTTTTCAGGGTTCTTGACTTAGGGCATAGCCATTCCCTTTCAAATTGTTGAGAGGAGAGTTTTAAATTCATGGTTGATCCACTGGAGGTGTAGGTTAAGTCATCATCAAGCTGCAAGCTCTTGGTCTGTGTCATTTGACCTATTTTAAGGTGAGGACGAGGAAAAAGTAGACGTTCGGGTTTTCGTTGCCTTCATGGAATTCCACCCTTATTGGATTTCCCTAAGTCTTCCTGTTTTTCCTTCTTTCATAATTTTCTATTAATCCAAAATTTTGTTTGCCTCACGAAATTTCGCTCCCTTCGGATTTTCCCGGTGTCCGTTGCATGGTCATTTTTCCGAAGTCATGCTTCCATGGTGAATTTGTCTCACTTCCGCTAAAATAAACTCCATTGGGATTTTCCTGGATGTTTTTGGCTTCCTTCATTTTCCTGGATTGTTGAAACCATTGCTGTTTTCAAGGATTTTCGTCTCTGGCAGATTCTTCCGAAGTTTTGTGGGAATGAAGAATTTGATGATTACAAGAGGAATTTACTTCTTGATAATGCATTTTGATGATAAATGAACTTATGCTAAGTGGTTTCAAGTTATTCCTTCGTTATGCTAATTGATTGATTGATATTGTGGGGTTTATATGTTTATTTCGCTGGATTCTACCTGATCCGGATTTCCTTGAAATTCCTCTCTAGTCTAGATTCCACGGAGGAGGCTAAACCCCAAACTTTGAAATAATTGATGTTGACACTTGTTGTTTATATTGGATCTCATTGTGGTTGGTTTACTTGTTTGTAGGCAGGATCAAGACAAGATGTTGCTAGGCATGGCAAGGGAAAGGCAACATATCCAAGTGCTAAAATCTCTACTATCTCTGATGCAGAAAAGGAGAAAATGGACATAAAGAGTAGGATTCTTGAGAGCAAGTTGACTTCCGTCTAGTCAGGGATCACTGATACCAATGTGGGTATGTGGGATTACGAGGAGTTGAAGGCTGAGATGGTAGCACAAAACCTCCCGTTGCTGGCTAGAAGAACTCTAGAATCGAGGTTAGCACATGTAGCTAGTTTCCCCTCCACAATACAATGCTATGAGTTGGTGCTTGAATGTGCCAAAAACTATGACAAGGGATCACAAAGGATAGTTGGCCCTCAGGGAAGAATTGTGGCGAGCTTTGATCCTATATCCATTGCTAGGAATTTTGATATACCTGATAGGTCACATGTGGTGGCCTTTGATATGGATATAGAAAAGAAATATTATGAGGAGAATGTGGTTAAATCCCAACAGGTGATCAATTCTCGGTTGGAGAAACCCAAGTTCCACTTCTCTAAGTTTCCAAAACAACTATTTAGGCTTAAGTTCAAAAGGGAATACTATAATGTTATCACTCTCCTCAGCAGGTTGGTAGGGCTAAAGAGTGCAAGAGTTCTTGAAAGCTAGATGTTTAATGTCATTGCTCGGATGGAACAGGGTATATATTACAATTGGGCAGGTGCCATAAGTGTAGTAATCCATGAGAAGATGTGTAATGTCTTACAGACCAAGACTTTCACCATGACTTCCTACCTGGTGTATGCATTGGCAAGATTCCACCCATATAAGGGGTTGAGCAATAGAGGTGTATTTGGACAAGATGCAATCTATGAGGTGTATCCATAGCTGCACTTGGAAGGAGGTAGCTACAGAAGAGAAAATGATGCTTTCACAATGTACATTACCAGGTTGCTACAGGGTGTAGAGAATGTTAGAATTTCAGACAAGGCCAAGGAATTGATAAGGAGGTATGGGGCATGGTTCATCCAATTCCCCACTTTCTCCTACATTAGGATTGATGGTTGTCAAAGGGCTCCCTATGGACTCCAAAGGTACCCAATTGATTACATCATACTATTGGAGGTCACTAGGCAGATTTGTGACTTTGATGTGATTGTGAAGGGGGATAAGCATAAAATAGGGTTTGGGAATGATTTCCCCTTGAAGATAGGAACAAATGAGGTTTTCCCTTCCATCAAGTGCGCTCATGCTTTTGAAGAGGAAATGAGTCCTTTTGGTCTCTCTTTCTATTCTAAGAGAGCAAGGTTTGATATTACTGGTGAGGCACAAAAGAAGGCCAACATGGAGTATAGCCACAAAGATAACATTGAAGATTATTGGGCTAACATTGGCGATGAATTTGATGTAGGGAAGAAGAATTTCTCTAGGATGCCAGTTGACTTAGTGAGGTTGTCCAACATAAAGGCCATTCCTGACCAGGTGGAGGAGGATGGAAATTTGATTCAGGGTCATATCTTCGAAGCTGTGAAGGACAAACTAGTTGGAGAGATTGACTGGTTGGAAGAAGAGAAGATAGAGTTGGAGAAAATTATGACTCCGGTAATAAAGTATACTAAAATGTGGTTGAAGCACAAGATATTAGAGCTAGAAAGTGAAGGTGTCCAATGCACCTATTATTTGATGGGAGACTTGGAGTCTCATTCTGCTTTTGAGGAATCACATGAATAGGACCCTAAGGGTAAAGCTAAGGTGGACTCTCCCTTCAAGATTAAAGTTAGATAAGTTCAAATTGAAGAGGTAGCAGATGTGAGCAAGCAAAGAAAGCCTATTTCCAAAAAGTGAAGGCATGTTTGAAGAAAAGAGGTTGAGAAAGATAAGGAGGAGAAGGAAGATGTTGCTACTCCTTTGCTCAAAAGAAGAAGACTTGTGAGAATGTCACAAAAGTTGAAGGAAACTTCTAAGTCAGAAAAGGAAGTTGAGACACCTGTGGTGGAGATAGAAAGTTCAGGGGAAGGAACACAGGTATATATGAGGAGGTCAAGGACTCCTTCCCCAAAGGATGCTACAACGAAGGAGTATGTTCCTATGACTGCTCCTATCATTGAGCAGGAGAGAATTCCCCTTCCTCAAGATACTGGCAATGTGCAAGAGGAGCCAAGGAAGGATGAAGATCCTAAGGACTTGGGTGAAGAAGAATTTTAGGCAGGAGACCTCTACAATTTTGAGGCAAAAATAGATAAGGTAATCCAGTCTCCCTTGGTGGCCTATGCAGATTCACCTACAGAAGAGAAATTGAAAAAATCCCCTCAACAGGAGGAGATACCTGCTAGGGTCCTTTCATCGACACAAGTTGTAGAGGAGCAGTCTTTAAATAAGGAGGATCCAACTAAGGAGATCCCTAATGTGCCTAGTATTGAGAAGGATGCACCTAGTGTCTAGCAGGAGTAGGATAAGGTGCCAACCAAATCCACTATTGCAGGTTGGGTGGATAGAGAGTTAAAGATTAAATTAGTGATAGTGGAGGACACTCCTCCCAATTGGGATGACCTAATGGCCAACATTGAAAAGGGGAAAACCAAGAAGAAGGCTAGGGTTGTATCCAGGATTGAGAGAGATGGACCAGGTAATAGGGTGGCTCACATTGCTACCCATGCTCCAGAAAAAGATAGAGATAATGTGATTGCAAAGGATTATCATGTGCAGACCATTGAATTAGGGCGTGCTTCTATGGAGCAGGGCATTGAGGAGTATGAAGGCTCCAGTGCTGTAATTGTGGGCAGATTGAAGAAAGTGGTACAAACCAAGCGTGAGTTGGAAAGAGAGAATGAGAAATTGAAGAAGTACTTGCAGGAGTTGATGAAACCCTTGTAGTCTATTGGCTCTTCCTCCTCTGCTGCAGGTTTCTTGCCCTAGGAAACAATTTCCAAACTGGAAAGAATTAAAGGCACTACACATGCCATAGTTGGTTGGTTGTAGGGATTCTAGACCAAAGGGGATGGTTCCATCAAGGATATCTTGTCAACTACAGGGGATGCCATGAGGTCAGTGGACTGCTTAAAGACTATGCTGGCTCAAGAAAAAGAGGACATTGATCTCCTGTTGCAGAAAGTAAAAACAATCATGGAGTTTGCTGAGGATAAACTAGTGAAGAGTGGGATTCTTCCTTTTCCAAGGGTTTTTGAGCCTTGGGAATGGTTCGAGATCTTGCAGATGAGGCAAAGGGCCTTGAAGAAGATTCACAAAAAAGGAAGGCAGATTGACGACACTTTGATTGGCATTCATGATAAGTGTATCTCATTCTTTGAAATTATGATAGGGAGGAAGAAGTTTGCTCCAAAGAATTTCAATTTGGAACAACTTAGGAAATGGTGGAGAGATGTCTATTCTCTAGTCAGTGATGGTCCAGTCACTGAACATCAGCTAGATGATGCTGCAACCTACATTGCAGTTATTGACAGGTATTTAACAAATAGGGCTGATTGGGATGGCACAATAAGGCAGACAAGAGATGAAATTAAGTCTCTTGAAATAAGAGTTAGGGTTTTGCATGTGCCACCTATTGCTGAATTGGACAGAGTGTTGCTGGCAGTGCATCTTGAAGTGGATCGAGCTAAGGACAAGGATGGGAAGTAATTATATGGGGCTACATCAAAGTCTGTGCTTCCCATTATCTACATGCATTGGCCGACCTTTCGAGACCACAGGCCGACTTGGATGAAATTGGTGCAAATTGCACATTTCATGTTGTGTTCGAATATCTTTTGAGGCCAACCCCTTATTTTGGAATTTTTATTGTAAAACTCTTAATTAGGCCGACCTGTCTTGGGGGATTCTCTATAAATTGGGCATGTTGCCTCATTTTGTGATATAGAAAAATAGTTAGAGAGACAAGCGATACAAAACAAACATAGAATATAGATTTGAGCGAATTAGGGTTTACCTTCAAGCAAGTATTGTAACAAAAGGCTGGAATTGTTGCCATTTTGGGTGATCTAATATGAGAAAGGATATTGTGATTTGGTATCTCTCTTGTGTTAAGTTTTATCTGGCATGGTTCTAGTTGTTCTATGTTCAAAATTGCTTAATTTCTTTGTTAGATAGTTTGATGATGCTTAGGGTTTCATGTTTGGAATGTTTGCAGCGATCTATAGTCCACACTTTTTGTAGTTAGCTGATTGTTAGCTGCTTTGCAAAGTTAGCTTGGACCTAAAATTGTGCCTAGTTCAATTATGAATGTTTGTTCATTTCAGTTACAATAGGATTGTCTTGAATGAATGTTTATGATATTAAAATATTTAAATACCTCAAAAGATTGCACTATTCTTCTGAGGTTGTAGATTTATCTGGGTCAAACAGAAAGTAGTTTATGAGAGGTCGGTCCATTTCGAGCATCTTATCTTTTGGAATTGTCAGTCCTAGGGTTAGATTAGTCTTAGAATTATCTTTGAAACCTTTATCTTTTGTTATTTTCTTTATTATCTGAGTTCAATTGAGGATTTCAAGTATCAATTCATTGTTTAGATCTGATAAATTCAAAGTCCAGTATTTTCTTGTAGTAAGGTCCCTTTGTGATTACCAACATTTTCACATTATCTTTGAGTTGTTTTGTTGTATTGTCAAGACTTGACATTAGAGACCTTGGGGTTATCTCTTTTTCCATAGAGATTTACCTTTCAAGAGAGACAGGGTATCAAATTCTGTCTGAGTTGTTGCTGTACAGAAAACACCATCAACAAGTAATTATGTCACCAGTCAACAATCCCCCTAGATCAAGTGGCTTCATCTAGGAGAATGCAGTTATAACATAACTCACCGCATGTCCACCAGTATGTCTCCATTCAAGTCACTTTATGGATATGGTGCCTTAACTTTTACGAAACTGACCCTCATAGATAGTAAAGTTCCAACAACAAGTGATCTAGTGAATCAAAGTTAGGACATATTGAGATCACTCAAGGATCACCTACAAGTGGCTTAGAATAAAAAAATATGTATGTCGATTGAAGGTGCATAGAGAGATCATTGGAGGTGGGGATATGGTATTTCTTAGATTTTTGCCATATAGATAGTCTTCCATCAAGATAAGTGGATAAAAAATCTCAAGCCTAAGTAATATGGGCCATATAATATAACTAAGAAGGTCGGATAAGTTCCATATGAGGTGGAGCTCCCCTTAGATAGTAAAGTTCATAAATTTTTCCATGTCTCATGTTTAAATAAGGCTCTTGGATTGCATGCTACTCCTACAAGAGAGTTACCCCCACTAGATGATGAAGGGAAGCTCATTCTCATCTCAGAAGCTGTGATTGATACTAGAGTCAAAACTTTGAGAAACAAGAGCATCATTGAGTATCTTATCCAGTGGAAGAATCTACCCCTGGAAGATGCCACTTGGGAGGGATTTGAGATATTTTAACATCCCAATTCACATTTCTTAAGGACAAGCAATCTTGAGAGGGGAGGACTTGTCACGTCCCCTTTTCCGAAAAATCAACTAAAGGGAAAAATCTATGAATCCTACCATATTTCATCACAGAGTATCCTCCTGTCTTATGATTTGGAATATAATACTTGCAATAACACCTGTACATCATATCTAAATATCATGGGAAAAGGATCATATACTAGAAAGATATCATCATTAAGAGGTCACCAACCCAAGCTCATTGAGTCAGAGCATGATTGCTTCCGTAAATTCCTCCGATTTCCTCCATAGGAGCACATTCAGGTTTGTAGTTTTGAGCATAACATCTATAATGAAACTTGCACATCATATCTAAATCTTAAGAGGAATGGCCTAGGTATCAAAAATATATTACCATAAGAAGATGAATGTGCTAGACAACCGGTGCCTACTTCAGTAGGTATAATGGATATGACATCTCTGGATCGTGCATCATTAATTACAGAGTATCATGTCAAAGAGAAGAGACCAAGAAGGCTCCTAGATAGGTTTGCAAGGCCACATGTTATTCAGGAAGGCATCTCCCTTAGCCTCAAGGTTGACCTAGTGTAGCATGTTGAGATTCAAATTCTGGGATTTAACACTATTTTGGCTCAAGGTTGACCTATTCCTTGAGGGAAAATTGCTAGCATATAAATGTAGGGAGTCAATTCTTGTAATAGGCATGGATTATGAGGATATTTTATGGACATTATGTCTGGTTGCTTCTATGGATGAAAACCCATAGGAGTTGTGATCTTTGGAAAAAAACCCAGTGATCACTAGGATCAGAGGATGAAACCCCTTTGGTTCTTGAGGGAAATTCTCCTTCACGGATTATATCTATGCTTCAAGGAATCTGTAAGAAAGTTTGTAGTGTTGTTGATTTTCTATAACATTGTTCATCATTTTGGATCAGTGTTTGTAAGTTGTAATTTCCATATCATATCGATAGATGTAATTCTGATTCATATCAATATACCAAGGTTTTGGGTTGTTTTATGTTTGCAAATTTTGGTGTTATTCATTGGATCTATCTAAACACTCTATTTTATGATACAATTTTAAATTAAGGGACATTACATTCTATGCATAATTACCCATTATTTTTTAATCCTTGTTCATATTTGTTAAGTGTATCCATCTATTGGTTTAACCAAGGGGAATAATACCTTGCTTAGTAAACTATCCAAAGGCGTTCTTAATTATTGTCAATTGGATGGAGTATGTCACAAGCATTTGAGTGTGCAAATAGAATCTATGTCACATGTCAATTTGATTCCAATTTTTTTTTTTTAAATATTTATAATATATAGAGAAAATTTCACAAATCACTAGTTTGCATCATCTTCAAATTCCTCATGGTTTAACCACTATAGGTGTTTGAAAGTGAAGATTTAGTTAGAAAAAATTAGTTCAGTGTCTAGTTTGGCTAAAAATTGTAAACCAGTATTGTGGGATCACCCAAGTTTGAGAAAGATCTAACTAATGCATACAAAATTATATCAATGGGATTGTGTTATAGCCTTAGTTGCTCGGACCAATTTTATAGTTGTGTAGATCACTGCTAAGTCCTAGAAGCGATCCAAAACAACAAACAACCAATTTGTAGATTCTCAACAATATGTTTGACTACCCTAATTTCTTAAATGCATTGACGAAAAATGCAACTTGAGCTATATTTTTTACTTATCTGATTCCAACTAATTACCCTTGTTTTATTTATTTAATTTTAGTTTATTTTAGTGTTTTACTCCAAATAATTATTGACACCAACTAATTTTTTTTTTTTTTAATTAGACTGCAGGAATCGGGTAGCACGACTCCCTATAAACTGCAGCGCGCCTGGTAAACTTTTTAACGTGACCGGCAGCGCTAGCGCGCCACGCCCTCCGGTACCACGGGGGTGGGGGAGACTAGACCTCGTGACCAACCTCCTGCTGTAGGAAAGATTTAGCCAACCGAGCTAGAGCCCCCACCTCGACACCAACTAATTTAATCCTAGTATAGTTATTTAATTTTTATGGTTTTATTGTTTTACAGTGGAATTTTATGTAAAAGGGGTTTTATTCTCTTTTTAATTTTTAATATTTGATTAGGGGAGAGGACCAAACAACTATTCACACACCAAGAGTTGCTATAGTGTTGTATTGCAAGGGCTCCTTTTTTTGAATTTTACTTAATACTTTTAAAATTAAACACTAGTAACCATTATGTTTGTACCTAAAACATGGATAAAAGTATTCATTGTCACAAGTCAGAGCAAAGAAACAACCAATCAAATAGTAACATGTATAAAACAATCAATAATACATGCCTTGATGTACATGTTTTGGTCTAACTTTTTTTTTGGGTGTTTTCAAAAAACTAAATGAAGACTTAATTGATGTATCCACACTGTTGATGTCTAGAACCTCAAACAATAGGTGCAAGATCTTAATTTACCTTCAAAGACATGCTAATTTTTTGCAAAAAATTGACTTACCATTTAAGAGCTTGAGGGGTGCATAGTTAGGATGCATGACTAGTCCCCTTCCATATCAAAATATAAATTAAGAACCTTTGTTGATGAATCACATTCTTATTAGTTCCACTACCCCATCTTTAATTTTCACGCTCTCTGAAGTTATCTTAAGATTTATTATAGATAATAATATGATTGCTCTCAAAATTGTTAAGTAAATATAATTAAAAATAAATCTAACCAATTTTAATTGAAGTTCTACACCCTACTCATCAACTTGTAAGATAGACCATAACATAGCCAAATCTTTTTCCAAAATACCATTCTCCTACACAATCTTC
Organism: Sequoiadendron giganteum; assembly: GCA_007115665.2. NCBI lineage: Eukaryota > Viridiplantae > Streptophyta > Pinopsida > Cupressales > Cupressaceae > Sequoiadendron > Sequoiadendron giganteum. The sequence goes on along the minus strand of CM021105.1, from coordinate 636,593,656 downwards.
TCTTAACCACCTCTCACTATGCTATCCTATTGAATTTTATTCTATATTTTCCTTCCATAATGCTATCACATTAGCCATACAAACTATTCAATATTGTGTGTGCCTACTCTTTTGCTTCCATTTATGTTCTGTGTTTAATGTTTTTGTGGCCGCTATACAATCTTCACTTGTATAATCTTCCAAAGAGATCAAATAGTGTGGATTGTCTAAATATGTAAACATCACTAGTTTTTCTTTCCTTTTCTCTCTCTTATCAATAAATAAGAAAGTGCTGATGTAACAACTAAAAGATACAAATGCTTAACACTTTTTTTTCATGCTTTCATTGATTAAAGCAATGAAAGAAAATGGGATGGGTGTTAAAAACTAGTCTACTCCATAATCCAAAAACCAGGCCAATTAGTTACAATTTAATTGAGGAATTCACAAGAAAATAACCGCCCTTACAGATCTAAAGCGGCTTCAGGTAAATTCACCATCAAAAAATTCACCGTCAACAATTCATCGGACAAATTTATCTTGTGGAAAATTCACCACCAGTAATTCACTGTCATGAAAGATAATTCATCACATTAACATTTTTTAATATATATTTCCAAGACCTTGAATTTTCTTTTGCAAAAAAATAATTTCCACCGCATTAATAATAGAGATGACCGATATTGTTGTATAATTGATTTACTAGAATAAAATAAAATATATTGAAAAAATGTTTTCTATTTTTATTATCATAAATCAAAATTTCTAATTGTATATGTGATGAATTATCCACATCAATGAATTGCTGGTGGTGAATTTTCCACGAGATGAATTTGTCATGATGAATTATTTGACGGTGAATTGTTGGTGGTGAATTTTCTTAGAACATCTAAAGCACAAGTAACCATGGATGAGAATGCACGGATAAATGAAGTAGAAGGAATGTTGGACAATTTGCATCTGCAAGATGGCAACGCAAAAGGCTTTTTTACAACAACCATGACAAGGAATAAATTTGGTTTTCAATGCACTTCTGCCTTTGCTTCAGTGCAGACAATTTCTTAGCACATGTATGAGGAAGGTGAACCCACTCCCAGTAGTGCATTCAAAAATTTCAACAATATTGATGTGCATTCTAATGGTCAACTCATTGTAGAAAGATTCAGTAAACTAAATCTAAGTTCACATACTAACCAACAACTGCAACCACAGAGTAGGGTGAATCAAGCAGATCATGGAACTATTGAAATTCATGATGATGCAATTGCACTATTTGGGCCACCTTTGGTAATGAACATCAGTTCTAATGAAGTCTGTGGAGATGTATCTAATTGGTAGAAGGATGGATTCAATTGTGATCTAGACTTCTCATTTGATGATCAAATTCATGAGAATTGTTGCACACACAAGAATATTGAGAGGGGTAGGGGTAGGGAGTGAGGCGAATCAATAATTATCAAATTGTTTCATTTATTAGCAATTAACCAATTTAAACCATGATAAGCAGAAGAAAACAGATGCACACAACAATAATACCAGATTTACGTGGAAAAACCTACAAGGAAAAAACCATGGTGAGCAAACTATTTGGATCTACTATCGAGATCCAACCTCACAAATATAAAAGCTTTTACAATAAGTATTTATGGTCTTTAATCAAAGGAAGTTCACTACTCCCTACTCAATACAAATTTCACAATAGAGGTTCACTACCTCAACATACAATTGGATTATTTTAATACATTAGTTACCTTTGGCTCACTGCCTTTGGTACATTCATCTACCTCAAAAAGCTATGTTTCCTACAACTCACTGCCTTCAACACACTTTCTCATTTAGAGGTTCATAATCTTCTTCCCAGTCTTCACATTCACTGTTGATCTTTCAAAACCGATCTTTAGCACATTTTATCATCAAAAGATATTCTGTTGAATTTTATTCGCACATTATTTTCTCAAAACATCGACAACACACTCACACTTTTTATCAATTTTTTTAATTTTCTATTTATACCATCCACATCCTTCAAAAAGGTTCTCCAAGTCGATTATAAACATGAAATATAAGATATACAATATTTACAATGAAGTCGGTTTCAAACACATTTGCAATAGAAAGAAAAAATATGCGGTTCAAGGTGAGAGATATCCAGGACCTATCCTTCATGAAACACATCTTCAAAATTGGCACACCCATCTAAACACTTGGCACAAACAACTCAACATGGCACGTCAACCCGACAAGCAAGCATACTATCAAAACATAAACTCTATACCAAGAAACACTTTGCGGACCTCTTCAACAAACTGATATAGCATGTAGGAACACTTTTGTGCGCTCTTTTTTTCATTCCGGATCAATTCATGCTGGAGCAAACACTTTATAGTAAAAAAAATGGTTTCAAACATACTATTGAATAGGAGAAGATCACATATCATCTTGCGGAGCAACTAGAGAGCCCAATGAGATTTCATTATGCATTATATAGCCTCTGTTCACAAACTTTATCCAAAATATGTGATGCACATTGATTAGACACCAATAGACCAACCTATCAGGTTGTCGGAACATAGAGAACACATTTTCATATACAAAATTGCAAGTGGTGAACCAAATCATCTAAAAATTGGACTAAGCAGACATATCACCGTCAAAATCATAACTCCAAAACCACAAGGTAAAATAATGTGATGCAGTGAAATGTAGAAACATATAGTTCACTTCTTAACATACATACACTAGAACTAACATTTTCATATTCTTGACAACTCCATAACACTTTGTGGTAGAACTTATGCAGGAATGCATGGAATATGCATACCTCACAACTATGCATAGCTACTCTTCAAACCGCAAGATCAAAACTTCAACTATTGAGGAATGTAGAGCATTTGACTAAGCTCTTGTGTAGCCAATCATGTGCCTTAGAAAAATTTAAACCTTATCAACCAAGGCATTTGGACATCCAACTATGTGTTGGATGATGTGGTTGTGTTGCTGATATGTGGTTGTCATTGATGCCAACACTATTAGCATTAATGATTCTGAAGGTTGTATATTTCAAAGATATTGAGAAAATTAGAATAAATATGTTGTAGATAGTCTTTGAAGCTGTGTTGATCAGAATGGTGGTAAGTTGTGTATGTTGATAATCAAAAGTCACACATCAAAGGGTTTGTTGCTGAACCTATCTAGTATGTTGTTCAGAAGTTTCAGTGGTACGCATCAAGATTGGAGAAAGTTATGAGTTTCTGAGTTCCTACAATTATTTTGTTACTGTAGCAGGTGTTTCTGAAAGAAGTGAATGCAATTATGGTAAATTGAGTTGTTGCATATGCTTATGTAATGTTTAGTGATGTTTCTAGATTGTTCTCTATCTTGTGGTACATCCGCATTGATCGATGTGCTCGTGATCGAATATTTTCCTTTGTGTGTTCGAAGTTTTCATGTTCTTGGCCGACATGATGATGGTAGCGTGTTGTGGATCCTTATGGATTAATATTTTATTGTTTGGAATGTTTGAGGATGTTGATCTAGGTCTTCATTACTATGTGACTGACTTAGGTTGGTGCACATTGAGATTTGTTCATAAATTGGGCCGACAGTTGTAATTTATTCTTTATTTGTGGCTGACAGAGTTGTTGATGTAAATTCATGTAGCAGATATATAAGAGCGATTGTTTCTTCATTTTGAAGTGTGTGTGTGTGGTGTATGCTCAGTGAATGTATGTGAAATGTGCGAATAAATATCAAATCATTTGATTTCAGAGAAGAGTTTGAAGAAGATTGAGCGAAGTGTGAAGAAGTGTTTATGTGCCTAACCGAAACTGCCATCAAGCTTTTGTAGAAGCTAATTTTTCAGTTCAACCTCATCAGATGGATTTAATCTGATTGTTCTATGTAAGGTAGGGAGCCTTCCCTTTGAGTAGTGAGCTCTAGGCAGTGTTTCTGAATGCATGTGCATTCCCTATTCATTTTTCATTATACTTCTAATAGGGTATAATCTTGTGGACTAACATCCATCGTAGTTTTTCCCCTAACAGGGTTTCCACATATAAAATCTTGGTGTTCATGTGTTTCTGATGTGTTGTTGATTTATGCTTTCACTATTAATTATCATACATGAGATTAATGGTTGATTAAGGTTGAATAATTTTAATTCTGTAACAACTGATTCACCCCCCCTCTCAGTTGTCTATCCTTGTTTTTCCAACAATTGGTATCAGAGCTGGTTCCTCTGAAGAAGTTTAATATCTTGAGGTGATCCAAGATGGCATCATACAAGAAGGATAGTCCTAGATTCGATGGTACAAATTACTCTCTATGGAAGGTCAGAATGGAGTGTCATTTGAAGTGCATTGGTGAACCCTTCTGGAAGATTACAAAGAACAAATATAATATTCCCCAGAATGGTCCCACTACTCCTGATGAGATCAAAGAAGCTGAAAATAATATCAGGGCTATAGAAGCATTCCTAAGTGCTTTAACAAATTGAGAGATGACAAATGTGATAGATCTGAAGACAACACATGAGATCTGGATGAAATTGGAGACATTGTATGAAGGAGATGCACAAGTGAAGATTTCTAAGCTAACAAGTCTGAAAGGAAAATGGGAGAGCTTGAAGATGTGTGAAGATGAAAAAATTGTTGCCTTCATTTAAAAGGTAAATGAGCTAGTGATGGGTATTAGGTGTGTCGATGGAGTTATGGAAGAAGATGAGATTATGGATAAAGTGCTAAGATCAGTGCCTGCCTCTTACAAAATGAAAGATCATGCTATTGAAAAGCTCAGGATAGTAACAAATGTGACAAGAGACATGTTGATTGGTAAACTTGCTACCTTTGAATTGAGTGAATTTGGTGAGTCTACTCCTAAGACAAAATCTGCATTTAAAGCTATTGTATTTGGAAAAAGCCAACATAGATATTATCCGGGAGAAAGTTCCAGAAATACATTCAAGTATGAAGATGAGATGAGACAGATTGAAGATGAAGAAAGAGAGCTAGAAGAGCTGGAAGCATTGATTGTGAAAAGAGAATCCATAGGACATGGTAAGTATAAAGGAAAGTTGCTTATTAAATGTTTTTCTTGCCATAAGATAGGTCATTTTGCATCAAGGTGTCCTGAAAGAGTTTCTAAGTATAAACTTGGCAATTCTAGATTTCAAAAGAAATGTTATTATGCTGAAGAAGGTGTTACTGATGATGAATTTGATAAAGAAACTAGAAATGAAGATGGATGGGTATTCATTGCTATCAAGGAAAATGGTACGGTGTCCATCGAATATGCTAGCAATCAGAATATTGAGAAAGCTCTTACAACCAAAATTGATGAAAAGGATGAATGGGTGATTGACAAAAAATGCTCACATCATATGACTGGTGAAAAAAATAAGTTTCTAAGCTTTGAAAAGTATGATGGTGGTGTTGTAAGATTTGGAGATAACAATGCTGGTGTGATTTGTGGCAGAGGCACTGTTTCTCTTGGTGGTAAATGCAATACTGATGATGTTCTTTATGTTGAAGGATTGAAGCATAACTTGTTGAGTGTTGGATAAATGGTAGAAAAGGGATACAATCTTTAGTTCAAAGATGGTAAGTGCAGGATATCGGGAAGCTCTGGAAATGTAATTGCTTCAGGTACAAAGACAAGAGGTAATATTTTTCACCTGAGTGTTGCTAGTGAAAGTTGCTTAATTTCTCAAGTTGATGTAAGCTGGTTATGGCATAGGAGGCTATGTCATGTAAATTTTGATAACATTATTAAAGTAAGCTCCACTCAAGCAGTCAGAGATCTACCTAAGTTAGTGAAGCCTACTAACACTATGTGCAAGGAATGCCAGATGGGCAAAAAGACAAGAATTTCTTTTAGGAGCAAACAACATCATTCAAATGGAGTGTTGGAGTTGGTTCATACAAATCTATGTGGTCCATCCAAAATCAGAAGTCTACAAGGAGAAAGGCACTTTATGTTGATTATTGATGATTACTCTAGGATGATATGGGTTGCTTTCTTGAGAGAAAAACATGAAGCACTAGAAAAGTTCAAATGCTTCAAGGCTTTGTAAGAAAATGATATAGGTTTGAAGGTCAAATTATTAATATCAGACAGAGGTGGTGAATTCACTTCTTGGGAGTTCAATACATTTTGTGAAGAGAATGGAATCAAAAGATAGTTATTTGCTCCTCAGACCCCTCAATAAAATGAAGTTGTTGAAAGGAAGAACAAAACAATTCTAGATGCTTCTAGAACTATGATGTTGGAAGGTAATGTTCCTCATATCTACTAGAGAGAAGTTGTAAGCACTGTTATAAACACTAACCGGGTAAATGTTAATGGTAAATATAGTAAGACCCCTTTTGAGCTATGGTTTGGTTATAAGCCTATTGTTAAATATTTCAAAATGTTTGGAAGTAGATGTTATATTAAGAGAGATGAAGATATTGGCAAGTTTGATGCTAGAAGTGATGAAGGAATATTTCTCGGTTACTCTACTAAGAGCAAAGCATACCGATGCTACAATAGAAGATTGAAGAAAATGGTTGAAAGTGAAAATGTTAGAGTTGATGAAGACACTATTAGATCATCTAGATATTATGGATATGATTCAACTGACCAACAATATAGTACTGACAATGGAAATAATGTGCAGACACAAAATCAAGTTCAAATTGTTCTGATGAATCAAGAGAATCATGAAGAAGAAGCTAGTGGAAATACAAAAGAAAGAACAAAAGAACCAAAAGTTAGAGAGAATCCAAAAGTTCCAAGGTAGGTAAAGCTAAATCACTCTGAGAATTAGATTATAGGAGACAAGAACAAAGGTGTGCAGACTAGAAGAAGAATTGCAGAAGAATATTGCTTGATTTTCAAGACCGAGCCTAGTAATGTCAATGAAGCATGTAAAGATGAATATTGGATGGAAGCAATGAAGGACAAATTGATGCAAAAAAGAGAAAAATGATACATGGACTCTTGTTCCCAGACCTTAGGATAAAAATGTGATTGGAACCAAATGGGTCTTTCAAAATAAGCTGAATGAATAAGGTGAAGTTGTCAGAAATAAAGCAAGACTGGTATGTAAAGGATACTCACAAATGGAAGGTATTTATTTTGAAGAAACCTTTAGCCCTATTGCTAGAATTGAAGCTGTAAGATTATTTCTTGCTTATATTACTTTCAAAAATTACAAAGTCTATCAAATGGATGTGAAGTCAACATTTCTTAATGGTGAATTAGAAGAAGAAGTTTATGTGGAGCAACTAGATGGATTTCAATTGACTGATGAAAAAGACATGGTTTGCTGATTGAAGAAAGCACTATATGGACTCAAACAAGCCCCTAGAGCCTGGTATGTAAGACTGGAAAAATAATTGTTGAAGCTTGGATTCAATAAAGGTATTGCTGATAGCAATATGTATTTCAAGATGGATCAAGACAAAGAATTGATTATTAAAGTTATTTTGATGATATTATTTTTGAAGGTGATGATGACCTATGCATGAAATTTGTTGATGAAATGAAAAGTGAATTTGAGATGTCAATGATAGGAGAGCTAAAATTCTTTCTAGGATTTCAAATAACTCAGTTAGATGATGGAATTTTCATATCTTAGTCTAAATATGTAAAAGAGTTACTGAAAAAGTTTGGCATGGAAGAGTCAAAACCAGTTTGAACACCCATGGTAACCGGATGCAAGTTAATATAGAATGATGATTCTCCTAAGGCTAATCAAACAAGGTACAAGTCAATGATTAGTGGATTACTATATTTGACTCAGACTAGACCAGATATTATGAATGTTGTATGTATGGTTGCTAGATATCAAGCTGATCCAAAGGAATCACATGTGATTGTAATAAAGAGAATTTTTAGATATTTGAAAGGAATAGTTGATTTTAGTCTTTGGTATCCTAAGAATGATTATCTTACTATAAATGCCTTTACAGATGTAGATTGGGAAAGAGATTTGGATGACAGGAAAAGTACAAGTGGTGGTGCATTCTTCCTAGGGAAGAAGTTGGTGTCTTGGCTAAGTAAAAAGAAAAATTCCATTTCCTTATCTACTGCTGAAGTAGAATATATTGTTGTTGCAAACAATTGCACTCAAGTATTATGGATGAAACAAATGCTGAGAGATATCGGAATTGAGTATAATGAGCCTATTTCTATATTTTGTGACAACTCAAGCGCCATAAAAATTTCCAAGAATCTGGTGTTACACTCAAATACAAAACATATATCTAGCAAGTATCACTTTTTGAGAGACAAAGGGCGTGATAAAGAAGTCAGATTGGAATATGTGCCCACTAAGGAACAAATTGTAGATATCTTCACTAAATCGTTTCCTAAGGATACTTTTGAGTATCTTAGAGGCAAGTTTGGGGTGATTTCCCCTCCTAATCTGAACTAAGATGCAAGTCTTTGCATCAATCCATGCACTTACAATCATATCTTGTTTCAGATTGATGTTGTGGTGGCTGCTACTCAAGGGGAGTAGTTAGATGATTCAAATATGTGGTTCAAAGTTTATGTACCTTTTCCATTGATGTCAAAGGGGGAGAAGTGTAATGTGAAAAACCTTGTACTGTAAGGGGGCGAAGTGTAAGGGAGAGAAGTGTAGAACAAAGAGGGAGAAGAGTACTGTTTGAAGAGTTAGTTGTGTTGATGGTATTTTTCACTTCATGTGTTCTCATAAATGCTAAAGGGGGAGATTTTTGGATGATGTGGTTGTGTTTCTGATATGTGGTTGTCATTGATGTCAACACTATTAGCATTGATGATTCTAAAGGCTGTATATGTCGAAGATATTGAGAAATTAGAATAAATATGTTGCAGGCAGTCTGTGAAGTTGTGTTGATCAGAATGGTGGTAAGTTGTGTATGTTGATAATCAAAAGTAACGAATCCAAGGGTTTTTTTCTGAACCTATCTAGTATCTTGTCTAGAAGTTTCAGTGGTATGCATCAAGATTGGAGAAAGTTATGAGTTTCTGAGTTCCTATAGTTATTTTGTTACTGTAGTAGGTGTTTCTCGAAGAAGTGAATGCAATTTTGGTAAATTGAGTTGTTGCGTATTCTTCTATAATGTTTAGTGATATTTCTAGATCATGCTATATCTTTGTGGTACATTCACATTGATCGATGTGCTTGTGATCAAAGATTTTCCTTTGTGTGTTTGAAGTTTTCATGTTCTTGGTGGACTTGATGATGGTAGCATGTTGCAAATCCTTATGGATTAATATTTTATTGTTTGGCATGTTCAAGGATGTTGATTTAGGTCTTCATTATTGGGTGACCGACTTAGGTTGGTGCGCATTGATATTTGTTTATAAATTGGGCCAACAGTTGTAGTTTATTCTTTATTTGTGGCCGACAGAGTTGTTGATGTAAATTCATGTAGCAAATATATAAGAGCGATTGTTTCTTCATTTTTAAGTGTGTGTGTGTGGTGTATGCTCGGTGAATGTATGCGAAATGGGCAAATAAAGATCAGATCATTTAATTTCAGAGGAGAGTTTGAAGAAGATTGAGCAAAGTGTGAAGAAGTATTTCTGTGCCTAACCAGAATTGTCATCAAGCTTTTGTAGAAGCTAATTTTTCAGTTCAACCTCATCAGATGGATTTAATCTGATTGTTCTATGTAAGGCAACGAGCCTTCCCTTTGAGTAGTGAGCTCTAGGCAGTGTGCTTGAATGCATGTGCATTCCCTATTCATTTTTCATTATACGTCTAACAGTGTATAATTTTATGGACTAACATCCACTGTGGTTTTTCCCCTAACATGGTTTTCACTATAAAATATTGGTGTTCATGTGTTTCTGATTTGTTTTTGATTTATAATTTCACTGTTAATTATCAGATTTGAGATTAAAGGTTGATTAAGGTTGAATAACTTTAATTATGTAACAACTGATTCACCCACCTCTCAGTTGTCTATACTTGTTTTTCCAACACTATGAACTGTGATTGATGGTGTACAATAGTGTACCAGTGATAGAACAAATAAGACAATATTACATCTCTTTGACATCCAACCTTGAACTATTCTTCAATATAATTTATGTATATGATATCTACAAAGGTTGACATCAACGACAACGCCAATTGAAGTTGACATCAATGACAAAACACTATCCACACATTTTCCAACAAGAACATGATTGATGGTTGTGATCTTAATCAAATTGATGATAACATAATTGAATATTTTGGAGCTTAAATCTATAGATTTAAGTTGAATGCAAGGCCATATTTATTTCCTACTGATTACACATGCTAGGTGACATTTCCATTTTTATATGTTACAAGCGAGTAAATTCATGTTAGATAATATTTTTCTTCTTGTTCCCTATACATGATAGGGGGGAATAATGAGATCACATATGACTGCATGCAGGCAAAGTAAATTAGAATTGTTTTAAAGATGAAGACTTGTGCGAGAGATAAGAATAATTCTAAAGTTTCTTGATGTTAGCATACCAGGCTGAATTTATATTGCTTTCCAAGAATCCCAACTTTCAATAGAAATAATTTTGAAAATATTTCAAAGATATCTCAATGGGTCTCTATTTGTCCACATAAATTATTCTGTTTAATACTGTTCATTTTTTTATTGATTTTAGAAAAATCATAACTCTTTAATGTTGCAGGAAAGATTTCTAGACCTTAGTTTTCTCTAGGGAACATTAACACACACGATTGCTCAATTTTTTATATTTGATCATTGAAAAGAGAAGCAATACTTATTTGCTGACTAACTGCATGAGGTGAGCACACCATTGAAAGGCATTTTTGAGGGTTATTATCATGGCAACTGCTCCATCTCACCACTAGATCACAACGCACCAGAATAAATTGCTTAATTGTTCTCACCAAATCTACATAATAAGCTTTTGATTGTTGACTCTTTTCTTACTATAATCTTTGCATTCATAAGTGAATCTTCTTCTTTTTAATTTTTGCTATTATTTTTATGTTTTAAAATATAATTCAATTCATGTTTAGATTTGGGGTGTGATTTTTTCAACCCATCTTTTTTTAAGTATTTGTAATAGTATATTATAAATAATAATATAAACGCTATTCATAAAAAAAAATCTTGCATCAAAATAACTTACAAAATTTTATACATTTTTTTTTACAAAATTACATATATTGCCTATTTTTCTTTAATTCTTTAGCAATGGTCAATGTAATTTATATGAAATATTTTATAAAAACTTTTAACAAATTTCTAGAATTCATATAAAAATATCTTGTAACAGAAGTCTCCTAATATTTGGAAATGCCCCAATATCTTTGAAATGGAACCTACGATACATTTCCAATTTAGGAGAGTGGAAATCAAGGTATGACTAAAGTTTTTTCTTTTTGGATGCTTTGATTTCTCCTCATTTTCTTTTGCAAGTTCTTGATTTCCTAAAAATTTAGGAGTGTCATTTATTATTTATAATTTAGATTAGTTTTTACAGAAATGCTTATGGTATTACATCAATGAACAAGATAATTATTACAACTTAACATTATATTTACCAAAAAGGATTTGTCCTTATTAACTCAAGTATGGAGAATGTTGGAGCTTGGTTTTGAATCCTTGTAGGAAATGTGCCACCACTTTTAACAAAGAAAAGTAAGGTTGACTTTGACAAGCTAGGTTAGTATTATTTTACAAATCCTTTCACATAGTCATGAAATGGCTTGTTATCGCCCCACTTCCCATTTCTTCAATAAAGGACTAATCATTATAGGTAACTTGAAAAGGTAACTTTCAAGGATCATTATTCAAAACTTTTGTTATATTGGTTTGTCTACCCTAGTTAACTTTTGAACTTGATTTAAATCATGTTACATATGTCATAACTTATGTTCCAAAGTTTTTTTCAATAAGACAAGTTTTTCTCCTTATTTTTTTGGTGAAGATTTAAGTGAAAAATTCAAGTTGATTATGATGGGAGTGAAATGTACATCACAAAATGATCACCTTGGTCAATGTTTAGTGAATTTTTTTTTTGATATTGGATAAAGGTGGGTTTTTGAAAGAGCCTAAATCCTTATGGAAAGGCTAGTTTAGACATGACAATACAACCAAAAAATCCATCGATAAACAACCAAGAGTCATCAACCCCAAATTTTTTGATTCATTTTTTGGTGAAGGCCCAATGGGATGGGACAAATCCTTAACTACAATAATGCAATTCTCTATAATATTATTTTCTCTAGAATGGTTGGCCTCAACTAATATATTCTCGTCAACAAAAACCTAAAGTAGAGAATATGACTTGTTTCTACAAACCTTTTGTGGACCAATTTTGAGTATACAAGTCATTGAAGAGTCACCCACTTTATGGAAAATGAGACAAACAAATTTAGAATATATTCAACCATACTTTATTTCTTCCATTCACAAAAAAATGAAAATAAAACAACCAAAGATGAGAGTTTTTTATCCTATTGACATTTAAGAAAAATATCTAACAAAGAGAAAACGTGACCTAGATTTTGTAATTGCATCAATGGTCACAAGTTGATAGAAATAATTTACAATACAATCAACACCTCCTCCTCTTAGAACTCCAAAGGTATCCTAGAAACTCTAATCTAAATAGGGATCCTAGAATTGAAAGACAATACCAAATTGAAGCCCAACATTTATGAAGATAAAGCCTATTTTTTCCAAAATCATGGTCCACCATTAAGAGTTTAGAAACAATCCTCATGAATAAAAAATAAAAACAAGAAGAATAAAATTCATAATAACTATATGTCCATGTGTCTAGAAAGATTATATTTCCTCAAAACCCTTTTTTAACAACATCAATATTGGACCTAAAATTGAAAATTTTACCAATAAGAGAGTTTTCAAATCTTAGAGACAAATGATCCACCATAGAGTTAGGGACCATAAAGTTTCATCTGTCATTAAAATGCATGGTTCCAAAGGGAGAGTTGAAGCAAGGATATGAAAAAACTATTACCACTATAAAAATATCAACCCAATCACTACTTCTTGGGGGAATTAGAGGTTTGTTTGATGGATACCCCTGTTGAGTTCCATTTATTAGATGCTTGCATTGAGGGACTTGGAGATGTGATTGGGGGCAGGTCCCTCCTTGCTCATTTTCTGAGAAAGTGACCACCAATTGATAAATTTACTGAGTGGATGAGGGCTTCTTGGAGTAAGATTTTTCTCCTAGACATCGACATACTTGATTTTGATTTTTCTTTCTTTGACACTTTTGTTAAACATAAAGGCCCTTGGTTTTATGGCCAATTTGGCCTCTTCCTTTTGGATTGGTCTCCCTTCTTCGATCCTATGACTACAAAGGTTAATTCAGTTCCCATTTGGATCAGATTATATAACCTCCCGCCAATCCTGCGAGAGCCAAAAATCATTAAAAATTTGATCGAGCAGTTTGGAACCTTTGTTAGTTTGGATCCGAGTGTCCCCTACCACAAGTTCACAAGGGTCTGCACTATCATAGACATCTCCAAACCAATGCATCACTTAGTTATAGTCCATTTGAGTCACGACACCTAGACTCAATTCCTTAATTATGAGGACCTCCCCTTTAGGTGTTTTTGCTACAACATGTTGGGGCACAAAATCCCCGACTGCACCTCCCCCAAATCAACCACTACTAGGCATTTTCAGCTCAAGCAATGGGTTATGATGTTGGGTAGTCCAGACACAAACTTTGTTTGGCATAATAACGAGAAAGTTTTGGCTGCTCTTGATGACTCCGATCTTGTTTTCATGGCCTTGTTGGGGGCCTCCACTAGGGAGGAGAATCACTCCTCTTCACCCATTGGTGCTCCCACTGAGATAGCTCCCCCTTAGCCTACAGTCGACCCTCCTATTGCAGCGGTGGTAGATGATAACGAATCTGACTCAGACGGTTCGTATCCTTTCATGGATGACTTGGATGAGTATTACCATGATTTTCTAGACTTTGAGGAGTTGGGTGTTCCTAGTAAGAACTACTCCCTCTATCAAACAATGAGTGCCATCACTAAACCAAACTACCCAACTAAAGGGAGAAAGGGGCACAAATCAGAGGTTGAGAAGCTCCATATTGAAGGAAGAGATGTCATAGATGAAGGGAAATAATGGACAATGGATGCCCTCCTTACCAAGTTTATGTAGAAAGTGAAGTGCAAGAAGGCCCTCTGAGATACGCCTTTAGGGGGGTAGACATTTTATGTGTTGTGGATGTTGGCCAAATGGTCTCCAAATTTTTTGACATTGGGTTCTCTTTTGAATTTTATGAGGGTGAGGTAGGTTTTTTTATCTCCTTGCCATATTGTGCTCCACATTCGTGGGTTTGAAACTGGTTCATTATATGGGTGTTTCCCCACACACAACTATTAACTTAGCAAAAAAAAATATCAACCCAATTGCCAAACCCATCCTTCAAAATAAGGTATTAATCAATGACAACATTAGCAACATTTCCCAGAGTTATAGAACCCACTATTTGGTCAATATAGGGAACCCAAAAGATTCACATTTCAGAACCCTTGCCAACCTAGGAGAGCCACCATTTAAGGTATTTTTGAAGGTATAAGAAATATTAATGAATTCCCTCTAGAAATTGGCTTACTCATATGTAATACATTATGACAATATTAGAACAAGGAGGGCACAAAATAAATTCTCTAACCAAATCCTAAACAACCAAAATACCACCCTCTTTCTATAGCATCATAAATTGTCTCCTGTGACAATTCTACACTATATTTTTCTCTCACCTATGTGCTTGGACCTAATTATGCACCTAATTTCCTAAATTATGCATTCCATGGCTCATTTTATCCTTTGTTAGAAAATCAACTATGCAATACCAAAGTATGCATTTAATATTTTTCCCCTAACACTTTAGATCTCAAAAAACATGGGATCGAAAGCAAGGCATCCTTGATGCCATTGTCCTCTTAAAATGGCTCCAAATTTAAATGTTAATGTCGGTTTTATTATTTAAAATTTAAATCCTAATTGTTGGCCATCAAGATTTAATTTTGGGGGAATTAGATTAATTGCATATAAATACATAGTATTTTCATAATTTTAATTAAGAAGGATTAACAAGCATTATCATAGAGCAATTATTATACTTCAAAATCAATTGAAGATCAATTCAAGAGTAGAATTTTTAGAATTATGGCAATATTTCATCATCCAAGCATCATGTCAAGTTTTTTCATGTTTATGCATGCATTTTATTTGTGAGTACTAATTATTATAGGTCTTCAAGTAAAATAAATTCAAATTACAATCAATACTTGAAGGTGATAAGCATGAATTTAGTCCATCAAGGAGATCAGATCTGAGTGGTGAGTTACAATAAGTTATAGTCAATTCATTACTCCACTAAATCATTTAGCTTTTATCCCTCAAAAGGATACACTCTCTAAATATCATCAATTTTTCCATTGTGGAGGAAGAAATACAAACACAGGGTTTGACTGAGGAAAGCCCCTATATGGCACAACCCTTCCTCTCCTTTTAAATGTGTAGGTTAAAAATCTAAAGAGGATTGGAAGAAGATTGAAGACAATTTTCTTGTTTATGCATTCAAGCCCTACAACTTGACAATATACATAAACTCCAATATATTAGTAACAAATAAAGATATGACAACATGATTAAGAAGGAAGAAGCCATATACCAGGGACTTGGGGCCTGTGAAGTCAGATTTTGGTTTTAGATCTCTATTCTAGGGTTCCCTTGGTGCGCTTGTCCACTCAAATCAAGCTCAGATTTAAATAAAAGGTGCACTAGCATTTTCTTTGCTCACTTTTGGTCTTAAATTTTGGGTGATAGTTTCCAGTTTTTTTGTATTCATATTAGAATAGTGCATTTTAATAGTTAGCTAGTTGCATAATTGTATTTCATCAAAAATACATTTCAAACCCCCTAAAATAATTACAGATCAATGATTGATTGACTGACCTTTCAGGTTTCAAATCAATCTCATACCCTTTCCTATCTTCGATTCCAATTTTATGTAAGTGAGAGGTGACTAACCCTAGTTAATCAATAATTAAATATTTATAATTTTTGTAGTAAGGAGATGATTTTTTTTTCATAAATTATCATATCTCTCTATCCATTTCTCTACCTCTCTATATTTCACTATGTCTCCCCTTAAGCTTTGGACCTATCTCTCCACTTATCTCTCCCTCCCTCCCTCCCTCTTTAGACCTCTCCTTATCAATCTATTGAACTTTAGAATTAACTATCTACTTATCCATCCTTCCCTCCCTTATCTCTTTGTCCCTCTTTAGACATATCTTTCTCACTCTCTATCCTTGAGCTCTAGAACTATCACTCTACCTCTCTCTCTCTCCCCCTCCCACCATACCAATTCATATATCCTTCTCTCTCTCCCACCCTACATATCCCTATCTACCTCTCTCTCTCTCTCCCCCTCACTCTCTCTCTCTCTCACCCTCACACCCTACCAATCCCCCTATCTCTCTCTCCCTTCCACCCTACTAATCCCTATATCCTTCTCTCTATGTCCCTCCTACCCTAACAATATATATATCTCTCTCTCTCCCACCCTACCAATCTCTATCTCCTTCTCTCTCCTTCCACCATACCAGTCCTATATCCTCATTCCTCTCTCTCCTCTCTCTCCCTCCCACCCTACAAGTCCCCATCTCCTTCATTTTTGTCTCCCCACCACCCTAACAGTCTCTCTCTCTCTCTCTCTCTCTTCAAACCTACCAGTCCTATCTCCTCCTTCCCTCGTCTCTCCTCCACCCTACTAATCCTATCTCCTCTCTCTCTCCGTCCTTCCCTGTTTTCTCATTTCCTCCTGTCCTCACCCTACCACCTCCTCTCCCTCCTCTCTCTCCTCTCACACACCTACCACTCCTATCTCCTTCTCTCTCTCTCCCCCACCCTCCCAATCCATATCTCCCTCCTTCCCTATTTCTCTCCCTTCCTCTCTCCCTCCCACCCTAAAAATCCCTATCTCCTCTCTCCCTCACACTCTACCAATCCCTCTCTCTCCCTCCCACCATACCAATCCCTATCACCTCTCTATCTCCCTCCCACCCTAAAAATACCTCTCTCTCTATTCCACCCTCCCACCCTACCAATCCCTATCTGCCTCCTTCCCTCTCTCTCTCCCTCCCACCCTAAAAATCCCTATCTCCTCTCTATCTCCCTCCCACCATAATAATCACTCTCTCACTCTCTCTATCTCTCTTCCACCCTACCAATACCTATCTCCCTCCCACCTTACTAATCCTTATATCCTTCTCTCTCTCTCTCTCCATCCTTCCCTCTTTTTCTCCCTTCCTCTATCCCTCACACCCTACCACTCCTTATCTCCTCCTCTCTCCCTCTCTCCCTCCCTCCTTCCTTATTTCTCTCCCTTCCTCTCTCCCTCCCACCCTAAAAACTCCTATCTCCTCTCTCCCTCCCCCCCACCCTACCAATACATATCTCCTTCTCTCTCTCTCCCTCCCACCCTCCCAATACCTATATCCTTCTCTCCCTCTCTCTCCCTCCACATATACCTCTCTCTCTCCATCATTCCATGTTCTTAATCTATCCTCTGGCCTGTTTCACTCCTATCTCCTCTCTCTCCTTCTTTCCTCTTTCTCACCCTCCTCTATCCTCCACCTACCCTCTATCTCTTTCCTTCTCTCTCTCTCCCTCCCTCCCACCATACTAATCCCTATCTCCTCTCTCTCCCTCCCACCTTACCAATCCCTATCTCCCTCCTTCCCTCTCTCCCTACCTCCCTTCCACCCTACCAATACCTATCTCCTTCTCTCTATCTCCATCCCACCTCTCTCTCTCTCATCTCTCCCACCCTACCAATCCCTATCTCCCTCCTTCCCTCTCTCTTTCCCTCCCACCGCACCAATATATTTATATATATATCTCTCCCCTCCCCCTATCCCCCCTCCCCCCCTCCCTCTCCCTCCCTCACTCCCTCCCTCCCTATCTCCCTTCTTCCCTCTCTCTCCCTCCAACACTACCAATCCCTATCTCCTTCTCTCTCTCTCTCTCTCTCTCTCTCTCCATCTTTCCCTCTTTTTCTCCCTTCCTTTATCCCTCCCACCCTGCCTCTCTCATTACCTACCTCTCCTTCCCTCTCCTCCTCCTCCCCTCTTCCTCTCCCTCTCCCTCTCCCTCTCTATATATACCTCTCTCTCCTTCCCTCTCTACTTCACCCTATCTCCCCTCACCCTCTCTCCCTACATCTCACTCTACCCCTCCCACCTTACCTCTCCCTCCCCTTCCCTAGAGGTAGAGAAAAGTAGAGAGGGAGGAATGAAGGGAGAGGTAGAGATAGAGAGGTAGGGTGGAAGGGATATAGGGAGAGGTAGTTAGACATAGATGAATATGTATATGGAAGATAAAGAGAAGTAGACATAAAGAGAGAGAGAGAGAGGTAAGGTTGGAGGGATAGAGGGAAAGATAGGTAGAGAGATGGAAGGTGACCAAATTAACTCTCTCTATATTTATCTCTACTTCTCTTTATCTCCCATATACATCTTCATATTTATCTACCTACCTCTCCCTATATCCATCCCACCCTACCTATCTATCTCTACCTCTCCCTTCCTCCACCCCTTCTTTGATTCTCATTATCTCCCATCTCCATTTCTTTCTACTTACCTCTCACTCCATCCATTCCTCATTCCACCTCTCTCTCCCTTTTGATGTCTCTCTATATCTCTTTTCACCCTACCTCCTATCTACCTCTCTCTCACCTTCCCACTCACCCTCTCTCTCTACCTACTTCTCCCTCTATCCCTCCCACCCTACCTCTCTCATCACCTACCTATCCTTCCCTCTCTCCCTCTCCCTCTCTATATACCTCTCTACTAATCCCTACCTGCCCTCACCCCCTCTCCCTATATATCACTCTACCCCTCCCACCTTACACCCTCTCTCTCTCGTTCCCTCTATACTTCCCTATATATCCCCTCACCCTCCCTCTCCCTAACTACCTCTCCCTCTCTTTGTATTCACTTCTCTATCTCCCATCTCGATCCTCCTCTCTTTATACCTACCTTCTCTTATATCACTCCCATCCTAGCTCTCTATCTCTACCTCTCACTTCCTCCCTCCCTCTCTACTCTTTATTTCCCCTCTTTGGCTCTCTCTCTACATACTTCTCACTCGGTCCATCCCTATTTACCCATGTCTCTCCCTTTAGATATTTCTCTATACCTCTATTATCTCTCTCCTCTCTACCTCTTTAACCTTCCTTCTATACTTCTCTTTATCTTCACTCACCCTCTCTCTCTCTATAGAAAGGTAGAGAGGAAGATAAGGGGAGAGGGAGAGAATATATAGATAAAGAGAGGTAAAGGGAGATATACAAATATAGAGAGCTAGGGAGTTATTAATAGAGATGAAGATATAGAGAGATAAAGAGGAATATGGAGATAGAAAGATATATATGGTAAGATAAAGTGATAGAGAGAGAAATATAGATATAGAGAGATAAAGAGGTAGAGATAAAGAGGGTGAGATAGAGGAGGGAGGGAGAGTGGAGATAGATAGAGAGGGTGTAGATAGAGAGATAGAGGTAGAGAAAAGGAGAGAGATAGGTAGAGAGGTAGAAAGAGAAGAAGAGGGGTAGAGATATATCAATATATAGTGGGAGAGGGAATGAGGGAGAGATAAAGACAAAGGGAGATATAGAGAGATAGAGAGGGATATGAAGAGAGATAGAGGTATAGAGAGATAGAGGTAGAGAAATATATGGATACAAAGGGATAGAGAGAGAGAATAAATAAGAGAGAAAGGAAGAGATAATGAGATATAGATAGATATAAAGAGAGAGATAGAAAGATATAGATAGAGGGGGAAAGAGTAAGAGAGAAAAGAGGTGATAGAGAGAAGTAATAGAGATAGGGAGAGAGATATAGAGAGATGGACATAGACAAAGAGATAGGGGTAAACCCACAAAAGTGGTTTACAATTCTAGTGAGGAAGGAAAAGTTGCAAAAAATGACCCTATGCAAAAAAAATTAGTTTTTGGGGGTTGAAACGAACTTTTGGTTCAAGCAAACCCAAAGGGGGTTCGATAGAACCCCCGTTTGAGTGAACCCATTTAATGAGCCCACCATTCTTAGAAAAAATCCAAAGGAAAAGGCTTGTGGAAAGGGGGTTCGCTCTAACCCTAGTTCGAGCGAACCCCCCTGGTTCGCTCAAACCCCCCTTTCCCCCCTTCTCCCCCTCAAACACCAAAAAGTCTAGAATTTTATGCTTCGAAGCTCAGGTTGAGGATGAAAATGGAGGAGACTTCACATACCCAACTGGATGATGGTAGTCCTCATAATGAGCTATCCAACAAATATAATTTTAATATGTTTTGGTTTTATTATGTATTTGTTTTTTTAGTTTTATTAAACATAGGTTTTTCACTGAAAATCAAGCTCTTTATTCTGCACATGTGGAAAAATAGCAGATTATCATTTTTTTTTGAAAAATATGAGTGCACCAGATATGAAAGTCCTTGATCCAACAAAAAAAATTTGAATTTCGATACATACGAAAAAACGTTATGCATTATACAATGAGCGTCACTCCTTAAAAAATGTTGTTTACTGAAAAAAACTAGTTTTTGAAGGAGATGGAAAAAGAAGTGCAATCTGATTCCAAGTTTTTTGAAACTAATATATTTAGAATCTACAAACAAATTGTTAAAAATCACTAGTTTTCATTATCTTCA
Organism: Sequoiadendron giganteum; assembly: GCA_007115665.2. NCBI lineage: Eukaryota > Viridiplantae > Streptophyta > Pinopsida > Cupressales > Cupressaceae > Sequoiadendron > Sequoiadendron giganteum. The sequence continues at coordinate 636,572,965 of CM021105.1, read as the reverse complement.
AATTCCTCATGGTTTAGCCTCTATAGGTGCTCGAAAGTGAAGATTTAGATAAAAAAATATATTTTAGTGTCTAGTTTGGCCAAAAATTGTAAACCAGTATTGTGGGATTACCCATAGATATAGGGATCTGCATAAAAAGGGTGTGTTTATATATGAGTGAGAGAGAGATATGGAGATAATTAGATGAAAAGGAAGATTATATAAATAGATACAGGGAGGTAGAGGGAGAGAGAGAGAGAGAGAGAGAGAGAGAGAGAGAGAGAGAGAGAGAGAGAGAGAGAAGAAGGGAGAGAGAGGGGTAGAGATATATATAAACCATGAAAGATAGAGGGGAAGAGAAAAGAGAGAGAGAGAGGAGATATATAGATATAAAAGGAGAGTAAGGGAAAAGTGGAGATATAGGTAGAGAGGGTAAATGAAGGAGGGGGAGAGGGAGAGATAGATAGATATATATATATATATATATATATATATATATGTTCTCCTAGTTCAACTTGGGTAAAGGTGCACATATGATCACAGAGAACAAGGAGGCCTTCTATGATGATTTATGCAAATTTTTACTCTCCTTAGTAAAAAATATAAAATTTTCATTATTTATTACTTCTTTAATGTTTCAAGTCATTTAGGATGATTATTGCAAAAAACATGAAAAAGGACTTTGTATGCAAAAATGACGAGCATTTAAAATTTTAAAACTTAAGGAGGAACTTAAAATTATTATAATTAATTTATTGTGCTCAACCAATTAGAATAATCTTATAATCTTATCCTTTCCGTAGACCTCTGAATCACCTTTTCAATGCCTGTAAAAAAACAAAATTTTGATCAATAACATAAAAGTTATGCTCATTTTACTAAAGTGTGGCTTTTGTGCTTTTCAAAATGGATATCCGTTTTGAAATGCATATCCGTTTCTCGAAATTAATTTTCATCAATTTGTTTTCATAAATTGATGAAAATTAATTTCAACAAACAAATATCTATTTTGGTTTGGTATTACCAAACCAAATTCAAATTTTACCCAACCCATACAAAAAGTCAACATTTTTTTTCTGTGTTTTTGGCTTATTAGAAGCACATTTTTTTTCTCATTGCCACTTTTTGGACCCTCATGATCTTGCACATGCCCTATCCATTTTCATTATATTTTCATCATAAAAATTGAAATTTATACTTGGAATTAAATTGCAAATATTTTTCAAATCTAATTTTCCTTATCTAGGGCTTAGATCTGAATTATTTTTATTGAGAATTTTTTTGTAAAATTATCTTATCATTTATGCATGTATATTTTAGTGAAAAACATTAAAAAAGTGACAAAATTGCATAGGATTTTCATTTCAAAATATCCAAAAGCATTACTTTTTGTAAGAGTTGATGATTAGCTCTAAACCCAAGACCACTTGCAAAAATAATGAAAACCTTCTACAAGAGGGTATGCAAGAATATGAACTTGCTTGATATTAAGACCTATCAAAATGATGAAGAGGCATGAAGTATGTTACATATGTGTACAATTACCTTCCTTATATAGGCAAGGTGAGGAATAAGATTGAACATGATTGTGGCATGTGTCTTAATCCTATGACATGAGATGACTTACAAACTAACTACCTAGGAATCAACATAAAAGCTAGATAAGATAAGTTCTAGAAAAGACAACCAAGACTCCTAGAAGAATCTTATATCCTAAGTAAACTTAACATGTGAATAAGTCCCCTAATTACCTAGCTAGATACATTACTTAGTTAGATACATTACTAGGTACAAGACTTAATATTCACATGGAAGATGGGTCCCAGATACTAGGCCACGTTAGGTACCCATGTACAAATACAAATGAAATATCTCACAAATGAAGAAAAGGAGAAAACCCAGTGCGAAAAAAATCTTCTCCAAAGGAGAGAAAAGAACAATCATGTGAGGAAGGATGGAGGACTCTATGATACCCCCCAAGTACACCATCCTTCACATACATATATTAAAAGCAATAGCCCCCCCATAAGAGGGAAAGAGAGAGGATATGTAGCCCCCCCACAATGTATAACCACTTGCAAAAATGGTAAGTGCCTAAAGATAAAACATGATCGAATGTTGACAAACAACTTGTCTCACTTTTAGAAGAAACAAAACCAAGTAAAAAAGTAGGAATGCTTCCCATTCCAGATAGGAATTGAAGGAAGGAAGCATGAATATGTATGGTGATGATGATGTATTCAAAAAATTCTCATGTGTCTCCTTTTCAATTGAATCTATGAATATGCCACTATCAAATCATGTACATGCCTACTCAAAGAAGAAGGTGACAAACTAGGACTATGTGGAAACTGATGTTGAAAAAGATCCAAAGAAAAAGATGGTTTGAAAATATTTGTGCAATGAATGTCATCAAAGAGGAGAGATAACTCCTCAAATGTATCCTCCAAATCTGAAATGTGAGACTCCACAAACAAGGATGCAATGTTTGATAGATAGAAATACCAATAAGGAAGACAATGAGATACTTGTTGTAATGAATCACTAGAAGTTCTCAATGAATCATCAACACAAGATAAGTAGTCTTGCTGAATAGGAATGATGGGAGTCTCAATCAATGAGTTTGCACAAGGAATTAATGAAGGTGAAGGTACATCAATTGCCTCTAATGGAGAAGAAGAAGCATCTAAAGAATCCTCATCATCCTCATTTGAAGATTCAAAGTATTCCAAATCTATAAAATCTTGCATAGTATTATGAGCATAAGGTATCTTGTTTGAAGAATGAAGAGGCATAAGAAATTTTGAAACATGATCATCTGGGAATGGTGGAGTATTAGGATCTCCATATATCTCCCAAATTTTAGTCCAAAGAGTATGAGGACAATCGAAATGATCAATAGCTTTCAAAATGTCATCATCAACATGCATTGAAATAACATCTAAGACATCATACCTTCTACAACTCCAATAAATTTTTTGGATACCTTTAGCTGGTGGGGGAACAAAACCATACAAATGTGGCAACAATTGAAGTGATTGGAGATGGTTTATGATGCTATCTCTCCATTTTGTATAGTTTCCCCTTTCCAACATAATAAGAGAAGGATGAAATGAAAAACCCATAATGAACTATGACAGATCTCCAATATTACAAAGACATTGACCTTCAACAAAAATTAGAAACTACCAAATCTAAAAATACAACTAAAAATGAAGTGCCCCCACAAACAAAACTTCTCCAGAAGATAAGATGTCCAAGTTATGAACCAAAAAACAAATATGCAAAAATCTGAATATATCACACTTGGGGCTAAATCAGAAAAAAGCGCATGAACCAAATGAAATAAATTTTGAATACCTTCCAAATGCAACTTGAATTACCAAAATTAGGAATGTGACCTTGGCGAGAGTCTAAAGAGCTTGGTGCTAGCGGATATAAACCAACTGATAGAGGTCAGGCCGACCACACAGTCAGCAAATTTTTTTAATAAGCCTATCGAAAATTTAAAGGGCCGACAAGGAAGTAATTACTAGTGAAAAAGTTTACAAAAAGGATGATGGGGGATGTACAGTCGACAACGACCGACAAAAAAAAAAATGGAGATCCTTGAAAGTGTCAGTATGGCCAATGATTGAAAATATTTGTAATTTTTTTTAAAAAAAACCACAAAATTTTGATGCCCAATAATAATTTTTTTGACCCAAATATTTTTTTTACAGCCCAAAATAAATATGTAGAAAATAAATAATTTTTTTCTACAAATCCCACCTTGTACCTGAGTGGGTCGTACGACCTACTTAGGTATTTTTTTTTTTGCCTCGTGAATAGTTGAAGCCAAAATAGGGTGTAATATATATCAATCTTCATCTCTTGGGCCTTATAAAGATGATGTCAAATTCTAATTGGGGTGAAAGTGCACTAGAATCTATGCAACATATAGATTTTTTAAATCTTCAAACCCTCATAACCTTGGAAAAAAATGTCAGATTTAGGTGAAACAGAAGTCGATATTGACTTTGTTAGCTTCCCTGAACTCGTATTTGAGCTTAAATTTCCTCCAACACGATCCAAAAGTGACTTTCCATGAAAAACCACATATAAAGACAACCTCAAATTTGGGAAGGGTTTTGCAAGGCTTGGATTTGATACCATATAAGAGCTAAAGATTAGCTCTATACCCAAGACCACCTACAAAAACAATGAAAACCTTCTACAAGAGGGTATTCAAGAATATGAGTTTTCTTGGTATTAAGACCTATCAAAATAATGATGAGGTATGATGTATGTTACATATGTGTACAATGACCTTCCTTATATAGGCAAGGTGAGGAATAGGATTGAACATGATTGTGACATGCGTCTTAATCCTATGACATGAGATGAATAACAAGCTAACTACCTAGGAATCAACATAAAAGGTAGATAAGATAAGTTTTAGAAAAGCCAACTAAGACTTCTAGAAAGAATCTTATATCCTAAGTAAAATTAACATGTGAATAAGTCCCCTAATTACCTAGTGAGATAAATTACTAGGTACAAGACTTAATGTTTACACCAACACTTAATGTATTTTTTGGAAAATAAATCAATTATATTATTTAATTTCTATAAATTATCATTTGAACATATTCGATTGTCCTAAAAATATTCAAAACTACATGCATATAAGTGATTCATATTGAAAAATCAGGTTTTGTTGCATTTCTAGAAATATGTTCACATCTAGACCTGAACCTATGAAGCACAAGACTCTCAAACACTATAGATGATTGCCATATTTTGAAATTGTTAAAGTTACCTCTCTATTCTAGGGAACTTTCCAACCTTGTCCAAGTAATTTGAGCCTAAATTTAATGTGCAAAACCTTGCCTCTAGTCTTTGCCCAAATCTAGTCTCAGTTTCTGAAAGACCAGTCTTGCAGTTGTTTAGTTTTACTATGCATTGCTATCTTGATCCATAGGACATAACATAATATTTTCATTGTAAAAATATTGTGTTATCATAATTCATTTTCTATTGTCAAATCTTATTAATTAGTTCAAATAATTTTTTTTACAAGAATGTGAAAATGAGTTTCTCTCTCCCCTTTTGTTATTTTTCATTGATACCTCTCCTGATATCCCTCCTAATTGTGAGGTTAGCTTGGTGCAAGAGAGTGCAATTATTGATAATCATTACAATCATGTTTGTTCTTCTCCTAATGTCTCACCTACTTGGGAAGAAGGCATCTTGGTGTGATAAGATCCAATCATTGAGCATCATGAGAATTTTGTTTGTTTCTCTCCTAATACCTATCCTACTTGGGAAGATATTGTGGCACAAGAGGATTAAATCATTGCTACATCTCTTTCAAAAGACAATAAGATGGATTACATAGATGAAGGTGCTAAATTTTCATTAGATACCCCATTGATAAAAGATCATCAAGAAGTAGTTAACTCTATTAATGTTATTAACAAACAATTAAAATTGAGATCTCCTTTAATGATTGTATCTCCTAAAAATCTTCTTATTATTGGACCTCCTAAATCACCTCTGATTATAGGACCTGTAGACACTGAAAATTGGTCTAGGCCTGCGAAACCATTTTTGACATAATTAAATAATGTTAATTATTTAATTATTTTCTAAAGTCATCCATCCTCTATTAATTAAATAAATTTAACTATTTAATTAATTAATTATGACCTTTATTCTTTCTTGATTAATTAAATAAATGTTATTTATTTAATTATGTCGCTAACTAAATATATCCTTCCTTATTTAATTTATCCATTATCACATTTCTGACTATAATTAAATATTCATTTCGAATTATTTAATTATTCAATAACCTTTTCAACAATCAATTAAATAAATCTTTATTTATTTAATTTAATCTCTAAATTTCAAATGTTGAATTAAATAATCATTTAATTCATAAAAATAATTATTCCTCAAATATTCCTTTGTGATTACATAATCGCTTAGTTATCTAATTATTCATTAGTCAGTTATCTCCTGATTTATTCCTGACAAACATACTTTATGTCTTGATCTGTCAGTCTTATTATTCTGTGTGCAAACAATTATTAATTAAATAACTTTATTTAATTAATTCATTCATTCATGCGTTCGAACACAAAGTTTCATCTATTTCAATCTTTATCTTTCACATGCAATTCTGATTTTCGAATAGTCTCAACACCAGATTAAATTATTATTTAATTTAATCTCTATCATGTAGGCTTTCTCACTCGTGTTATTACTGAACATAATTCTATCGCATGACATGTCTTTAATTCAATCGTCGATCTGTCTTTCGAATCTGAGCCTATCATTCGAAAACCAATTTTCTATAAATTGACCTGACCTTTGTCATTATTCCTCCTCCCAACATATTTATACTTTTAGGAAGAAAATTCAATAATCTTTGATATTTTGCTAAATCAATAATCAATAGGCCATATTTGCATACTTGATAAAATATGAGGGTAACTATATTACAACAACAAAATGGAGAAGTTCAATCGAGGTCATTCAAGGATTTATACAGATATTCGGTGAGATCATTCTTGTTTATATGTTCATAGATTTCCTTGCTCTTTGTTGTTAGCCTAGGATTAGATTAGTTAATGCTTTTATTAGATTAATCTTGTTTGCAGTTTTATTCTAGCGTTAGATTTGGTGAACCCGACGTGAAGACACCGTCTTCAAAATCTGGAGAAGTTTTTAATTTTTTTTGCAGGTACAGGTATGGAGCAATGCATATGTAGTACAAAATGATGCAACTAACTTCCTGAGATGCATCTTCTATTCTGCGATGCATCTTCTTTGTTCTGTGACACATCTACTCTATTTTGTGACTCATCTGACTAGTAAACATTTTTCCAAAGTTTCATATTTTCATTTTTAGTTTTTAAAATTTTGGTAACTAATTTCGCGTTTCAGTGTGTTTTAGGGGAGTTAACGTAGTGTTTGTAGAACCTTTCATAGAAGAAAATCATTCAAAAACCTTTCTGTAGGACGATTGAAAAAGACAAAAAAATGATAAACTACTAATCTATGTTTTGGAGGACCTTTGACGAAGACAAAAAAATTAAACTACTAACAGTTTGTTTGTAGGACCAAATTCGAAGAGAAAAAAATAAAATTTAAAAACAAATTGCTTGAGTAGATTACATAATTTTCATTTGGGTTTTAAAAAGAATCAGTGTCTTCTATGCTTGAACTGTGTTAGATTAGATCCCGATTCGGTAACAAAAGTATCCTCTCCCCTTGCGCATTCGTGTGATCCTAGGTGTAAGAGAAACTGTTACTGACTCTAGAATTTGGGCCTACTTTTGTGGGAAAAAGTACTCACCCCAAAGCGACTCATAACTGGTGATGAGCTAAAGCCAAGCTACTCCCAACCGGTATAGAAATTTTAATGTTGAGGAAAACTTAGCATTATAGGAGCTCCTACGGACTAGCAATTGATTCCCCTAGTACCCTTGTGGTGCGTCGAAAATTGTAGGGTGTAACCTCTACAAATTGGGATAATATTGCCTCTTGCGTGGCCTTCTGAATGGGTGCCCATACTAATTCGCCAACTTGTTTTTAGATTAACCAAAAACCCCTATTTTTTGGTGCAAGAGGTTGGACCTCTGAAGCCTTCTCACGTTCATACGGTTAATAGTAGAGATGAAAATTTCACCATGGGAGAGTCATGGGAACTAAAGTTTGGCTGAATCGAGAAGTGTGTGTCGTGTAAGGGGGAGCCAGTGTGGTCAATTTTCTAGTCACCTGCTTTGAATAAGCATAGTTGGGGAAAACCAAGTAAGAATTCAACAAGTATTGTCACTGCTAGCCTTAGGATTGTATATGTTTTTTGAAAATATACACGTTCATGATTGTCAAACCAAAACACTTTACTTTTAATTTATTTACATTTGCCAAAATTTGATCATGAAAAAGAGTCAGTCAAAAACCCAGGTCATCATAAAACCACATCTCTCAAAATGAGCTGCATTTGCTAGGTAGAAAACCACAACTGTTAACCTGAGTCACATCTGTTAACCAAAAACTCACAATTGTCAAACCAGAGTCCACTATCATTTACCAAAAATTTCTACGTCGCATTTGATATCCTAAGTCGCATGTGTCATAGCGAGTAGCATCTGTTAAAACCTTAGTCACATTTTCCTATCATTAAACCGTGACTTAATTTATTAGAAAACCACTTTTGATAAATCCCACAATGCATCTGTAATAGTGAACCGCATTTGACTGTCAACAGAAAAACTAGAATTCACTGTCATAGTCTAAAACCAAACAGTCATCTCAATCTTTGTTTTTCACAGTCACCCTTGGACAAAAACTAGAAAATTTCTCAAACTTTGCATTTTCCATCTTTTAGGTGTCGTTTAGTTTTAGTGAAGGCAACTAGTTACAAAACTTAGTTGCATATTAGGAATTTGCATATCTCAGAATAGGCCAACTTTTCACACTTTGGACAAACCCATGCTTCGAGAGTCATTGTCATTGAACCTAGTCACTTGTCAACAATATCTTTTGTCCCACTAGTGAATCCTTCCAGCTCATTAATCTAGTTTGGGAGTTCGCCTTATCCCTTGGCCCTAATTCTACATCAGGTTCCTTGACAAAGTTAAATTGTAGCCTTGGTTAAGCTATAGGTGGTAGGTAACCTCCTCTTAGAATCATTTAGAGCCAATTACTTTAGAATTTTTCATATTGTCATCCTAGCATCTCATCACTTTAGACATTCTTTATTTGCCAGAAAATCCCAAAAAACATAGACGAGATCATATAATTTTAGACATAGTTTTGCATTCCCCCACATTGAGCAACAATTTTTCATGGTTGAAACAAGGTCTAAAAAGAAACATAGAGAAATGGCTGATCCACAAGATTTCATCAATTCCTTCTCGAACATACCATCAGGATCAACGAGACCTCACAAAACCTTGCTTGAAAAATTTGTCACTAGAGACACACATGGACATATTCAAGTAGAAGACGTAGACACCACTATCCAAGATCTCGAATTTGTGTCCTTTGTAGATGAATGTTTAGCACAAGATCCCCAGAGATACCTAGCAAAGATGCTAGTAAAAGGTGCTACACTACCTCTAGGATTTGACATCCACACATTGAAAGCTTCATCTACACAAGAAAAACAAACCATGACATTGAGTGTCTCTATTCCTTAGATTATTGCAACCATACCATCTGGCATACCTACTCAAACTGCCTCAATTGTACATATAACACCATTTGGTATAACACAGGGCCTACAATTTATTGTAGGAGCATCCTCATCAAACCCCTTTGCCACAAACACCAAAAGTAAAAGACCCAAAATTGGTGTAAACACGACACATGCTATATCGTAGATTAGCACCAATAATACCATTCCGCAAATAGGGGCAATACAAACATGACATATTCCTACACCAAATCAAAATCCGTCACAAAATATTGTGTCAGGACATATTCCTACACCAAATCAGAATCCATCATAGAACATTATGTCAGGACATATTCCCACACCAAATCAAAATCCGTCGTAGAATATTGCATTTTTGAACACTAACATCGATCCTAGAAACACAATCAACACATATTTAACACAAGTAGATGTTCTACAAAATAAAATGCAAGCTCTCCAACAACAAATCGATAGTATGTCAATGTCAGGCAAATGAACCATTTCAACACAAGATTTATGTCCATGTCCTTTTGACAAAGCACTATACATGACACCCTTCCCACATGGATACATTATACCGAATTTTCCTAAGTACAATGGGAAGAGAAATCCTCTGGAACACATCAAAGAATTTTCTACAACATGCATGGACATCTCTTATGACCCCACATACCTTATGAGACTTTTTCCGTGAACCCTTGTTGGGATAGCATTGGAATGGTTCTCTAAACTTTTGTATGGCATAAGATCATGGGGTGAATTAGCCAAAAAATTTGTAGAACACTTTGCCTTAAACATAGACAATGAAATAATGATAGCTACCTTGTGTCACACCATGCAAGAAGACAGAGAAAAATTCACCACCTTCTTCCAGAGATGTAGGAGTTTAGCTAGTCGATGTCCAGATGAGATACCAGAGAAACAAAAAGTCACAATATTCCTTGAAAATCTTCATCCAAAACTGAGAAGTGACTTAAGAGTACATTGTTGTACCTATTTTATGGACTTAGTGCAAAAAGGAATAATACTTGAGAAATCCCTCATTGACAAAGGGGAAATAAAGACACTAGGTAGGAATCCAGTTGTTCAAAACCAAAACGCTCCCAACGATAGAAACAAATTTTGGTCCAGAAACAAAAATGTAACTAATGACGGTATTGTTGATGCTAAGACCCTACATGCAGGATCTATCATCACACTTAGAGGTTACAACCCCTCTCATGAAATGCTTAACGATGTTGATCAAACTACCAAATTTTTCCAAAATTCACAACAACAACGACCATAGAGGAGATTTCCAAAACGTGAGTTTACCCCCTTGGGGGAACCAATCGAGATATTTTACAAAGAACTAATTAAACATAACCTCATACAACCTCTAGAGCCAAAATAGTATGATCCTGGATAGTTTAAACCCTCATGCTAGGATGACAACGCCTTTGGTGATTACCATCAAACTAAGCGACTTAACCTACAATAATGCCGACAACTGAAGAAAATCATACAAGATTTTGTTGGAGATGGAACCATAGAAGTCAATGGGCAGAAACATACCAAAATAGTAATCACAAGGTCTTCAAAAATCCATTAAAAGACCATGGGAAAGGAAAGGCCTCCCATTCAGGAAGTAGGAATAATACCTCGACCAATTCTACCAGTACCAAGTATGACTATAAACCAGGTATGATCATCAATCATATCTGAGTTGCTAACATAAATATCCATACCATTACCATAAAGAAGCATCCAGAATGTGCTATCAATACACACAGAACTAAGATAACCCTTCCAGGTCATTCATTGGAGCCACAACCATAGTATTCCAAGCCTAAGTATAATTTACTTGACCAGTTGGGCAAGACCCCAACACAAATATCCATCTTGGAACTGTTGACCCTATCACCTGATCATCGAGCCATTCTAGACAAATCCTTACAAAGCACAACTATCCCCACCAACTTGGATGTCAATCATTTCAAAGAAATGGTAGTATACTTAACCAATTCTCATCATGCCACCTTCCCTCAAAAGGATTATTCAACTGAGAAAACAAACCATAAAGATCCACTACACCTTGAAGTTCTTGTCCATCAAACCAAAGTCAAATGAGTCTTGGTAAATAGAGGAGCAGGGTTAAATATTTACACCTTGAAATTGGTTAAGGCGTTAGGTTTCTCAGAAGAATGCATGGACACCACTAAGATTATTGTCATTAAGGCATACGATGATGAGGAAAGATCATCTAAATGAGTTGTAACACTTCCTATTAGGATTGGCCCTGCGGTTATGGACACAAGTTTCCAAGTATTAGACCTCACCCTTCCCTATAAAATTTTACTGGGTAGACCTTGGATACATGCTATGAAGGTCGTACCTTCCACTTACCATCAGTTTCTTAAATTCCCATACAATGGCAGAGAGATCACAATCAATGGTGATCTAGATCATTTCCAATATTGCACAAGCCTACATGAAATACCACAACGACATATGCCAGTTAATCAAGAGGCTTCATCCTCCAACTTATCCTTGTATGTTGATCCATCAACTCTTTCCAAGTCCATTGCATCACAACCACCATCATCCACTCCTAAGGTCGAGATCCAAGATAAGGGTTGCAGAGAATATCACGTGAAAGCATCCTATTATGTCAACCAACTGGTTCCTCCTAAGTCATACGGTTTACCCACAACAGATAGGAAACAATCAATTTTAACAATACATGTTCCTCCTACGATGACATTTAAAAAATGGGGAGAGTTAAGTAAAGAATCTATGGACCAAGAAGATGTCACCTCCTGGTTATATAATGAAGACAATGAAAACCCTCCACCGTCTATTCAAATATCTAAAGATCAATATGGAAAAGGCTTCATGATAATGCAAAAGAAAGGATATGAAAGACATAGTGGGTTAGGGCTGCATCAGGATGGAAGGACTAAACCAATCATTATCTCACAACAACCAAAAGGCCTAGGGCTAGGGTTTCAACTGATTAGGATTGGCGTTCCTAGTACCTCAACACCATCACAAGAGGAAGTAAGTGCTTCTGAAGACATTGAGATATCCCATGAACCATAACACCCATTCTACTGTGACTCCCTAGACTCAAATGAATATGAATGGGATTCCCTTTCCTCCACCAGCATAATGGACCTAGATAAGTTATTTGGGGAACTTGACCAAATGGTAAATACCTCACCAAAATCAACTGAGTCCCATCCTCAAAAGTCCTTGTCAAAAGAAGAATGGATTAAGCTTTATTATTGGGAAACCCTTGATCCTGCCTCTTGGGCACCTAATGAACCATCTTCTAATGACCTAGCCCTTACAAAAGTACCACCTCAGAGTATACCTGTCCCTAGGAAAAAGAACAAAAAGGAGTTAATACAAAACCTTTGTGACCATGTCAACCAATCTATCCTCATCTTGTCAACCTCCACATTTGATAACTCTGATGATGAAATTCCCCTTGTATATCCCCAACTTATCAATTGGGATCAGCAAGGCACCCCCATCTTAGACATATTTGAGAACGACAAAGTGATAGATGAGTTCATGGGACTACGAGAAGGCATAGCTAGAGGTAATCATAAAGCTGGGTTTACCTTAGACTTGGATAACATGGCATAGTTTGTGGAGCCTATTCACACCTCCAGTCACAAAAGTGAAGACAAAGAGAAAATTAATGAGAAAAATGAAAATGACAAGTCCCTAGGTGAAAACCGAAAGGCACCTTTGGACGAAGAAATAGTAAAAATAAAGGATGCATCCAAGGGCGAAAAAATATCTGAGGCACCCAAGGATGGAGGTTTGAACATTCTCCCAGTTGCTTAGGAAAAGTCACCAATGTTAGTTGAAGAATCTGTCGAGATCCACAAAAAAACTGAAGAAAATCCTTGGGTAATTTACTTTTCTGCATCTTTGACAGAGACAGAGCAACCGGAGTTTCAGGACTTCTTTACAAAAAGATAGATAAAGTTTGCATGGCCATATGCCAACATGCCTGGGCTGGATTCTAACCTTATATTGCATCATATACCATTACAACTAGGTGTTAAGCCTGTCAAGCAAAAGTTAAGGAAAATGTATCCACAAATCGCTCTACTAGTCAAAGTTGAACTTAAGAAACTATTGGATATCAATTTCATCAGATCAATAGACTATATAGAATGGATTTATAATCTTGTGCCAGTAACCAAACCATTTGGGGGAATCCACATTTGTACAGACTTCAGAGATATCAAAAAGGAATGTCCTAAGGATGAATTCCCTTTGCCAAACATTGACATGATCATCAACCTTAGAAGAGGATATGAGATTCTATCCCTCATGGATGGTTTCTTTGGATATAATCAAATCAAAATCACAACTGAGGAACAACACAAGACAAATTTTACATCTCCATGGGGAACATATTGTTGGAACTTCATGCCTTTTGGGCTCAAAAATGCTAGAGCTACATACCAACGCGCCATGACAACTATATTCCATGACCTTGTACATACTCTCAGGGAAGACTATGTGGATGATATGATAGCCAAATCATTGACAAGAACTGATCACTTGCAAGTCCTAGATAAGATATTTCAAAGACTAGAAGAATACAAAGTAAGGCTTCCAAAAAAGTGTGTCTTTGGTGTTCAATCATGAAAACTTCTAGGATACATCATTTTTAGGCGAGGCATTGAAGTGGACCCAAAAAAAGTAAAAGCTATAATGGACATTCCTCCACCAAACAACATTAGTCAGCTAAGAGCACTACAAGGGATATTATAGTCTATCGGATGCTTCATAGTATAGCTAGTAGATAAGATACATCCATTCCAACACCTACTCTAAAATGGGGGTACCATTTGTATGGACAACCAAATGTCAAGAAGCTTTTTAGAAGATCAAGGATTACCTGCTTACACCACCTATGTTAGTGCTGCCTATAGATACCCAACCTTTGATACTCTATATTTCAACAACCCAATCAACACTAGGATGCTTACTTGCACAAAATGATGATGAAGGTCATGAAATAGCAGTGTACTATATCAGCCATACTTTGGTGGGATATGAGCTAAACTACAGCCGCATAGAACGTGTTTGTCTTGCAGTAGTTTTATCTACACAAAAGCTTAGGCACTACATGCTAAACCACCAAACCATGCTAGTCGTAAAGATAGATCCATTGAAATATCTCCTAAGTAAAGAAACACTAATAGACCGATTGGCTAAATGGGCAATGATACTTAGTGAATATGACATCCAGTATGTAGAAAGAAAAGCTATAAAAGGGAAAGTTATTGCTGATCAGCTAGAAAACACACCAATCAAGGCCAAGCATCCTCTAGTTGTAGATCTTCCCGATGAGTTCATCTTTACCATTGATAAAAGAACAACATGAAAGTTATACTTTGACAAGTCCCATACTAATCGTGGTTCAGGAGTAGGTATACTGTTTGTTACACCACAAGGTGACACTGTTCCTAAATCATTCAGAATTGCTTTTCCTTGCTCAAACAACATAGTGGAATATGAGGCCCTTGTAACAGGACTAAAAATGGAAGTCCAATGGAAGATTAAGAATTTACATGTTTATGGAGATTCTCAGCTAGTAGTCCGACAAGTTAATGATGAGTATGAAACTAAAGATGAGAAACTTGCCTCATACAAGCGTATGGCAGATAGTTTTAAGAAATATTTTAATAACACCAACTTTCAACAAATACCTCACATTCAGAATAGGGCAGCAAATTTTATGGCAACCATTGGTTCATTATTGGATATACCTAGCAACGTGTCTAAATTTGAGTTTTTGGTCGAATAACTTTTGGTCCCTACTTACGACGCCCCAGATTCTGTGATGGTGTGTCAGCTTGTTGGTCCCACTTCCCCATGGTACAAGGACAGATATGACTACCTCCATGCCCAAACCCTACCCTTAGACTTGTCGAATAACCAACGTAGGACATTTGTCCACAAGTCTTCCAAATATACTATCATCGGAGATACCCTTTATAGACATGCCTTAGATAATACCATGTTGAGATGTCTTGATGCTAAAGAAGCACAAGCAACCTTATGTGTAGTACACAAGGGTATATGTGGATCCCATTCTAGCGGTCCTACCTTAGCCAAGAATATTATGAGACTAGGCTATTACTGGCCTACCATGGAAAAGGACTCATATGTCTTCGTCAAAAAATATCAATAGTGTGAGGTACACGATGACTTGATACACACGCCAACACAAGAGCTCCAACCAATAACTTCACCATTTCCTTTTTCCCAATGGGGACTTGATCTCATAGGTAAGATTTATCCTCCATCTTCCAATGGCCATAAGTTCATAATAACTAGTACCGAATACTTCACCAAGTGGATCGAGGCTATTCCTATGAACTACATCATCGACACACAAATTTCCAATTTTATCCTAAATACATCATTTTTCAGTATGGTGTCCCTCAATCCATCATCATGAATAATGGCTTCCCATTTAAAAACCAAGAAGTCTTCCATCTCTGTGAAGAATTCCATATCGAACACCACTCTTCCACTCCATTTTATCCATAAGGTAATGGCCAAGCAGAGGTGTCTAACAAAAAAATCATCAGAATCCTCAAAAAGACTGTCAATGACGCTGGTCGCGACTAGAATTTATAGCTTAATCCTCCCTTATGGGCTTACCGCACAAGCATCCATACTCCAACCGATGGCGCTCCATACTCCTTGGTATTCGGTTCTGAAGCTATCTTACCTATTGAGGTCGAAATTCATTCCCTAAGGGTATTGTTGAAAGGTCCTATTGATGATGAAGAGTACCGTGTGTCAAGACTACATGAGTTAGAATTCCTAGAAAAATGAAGACAAAAGGCACTAGATCATCTTCAAGCATATTAAAACCGTCTTCATCACAACTATAACAAGAAAGTTCTCAATAAACATTTTGACATTGGTGAATTGGTCTTAATGGAGAACCCAAAGAATCAAGCTGAAAGAGAAAAACCAGGCAAGTTTGAACCAAACTGGTTAGGGCCTTACATTTTTATAGAAGCTTTTGGATCAGGAGCGTATCAACTCTCAACCCCTGAAGGAGAACCACTTTTATCACCAACTAACAACCTTCATTTGAAGAGGTTCTATGCATAGCTTCTGAGAGCCTTGTCTTAATCATAAAAATACAAAAAATAGAAAAGAAAAATAAACCAAATAAAAATAAAAATTATTACCTTGATGAAAACCTAGAAAACATGCATCTTTGTAACACCAAAAAAATTGAAATATCAATAAAATAGTAAAGAAAAATAATTTGTCCAATAGTGAAAACCACTTCGGTTGCTCTTTGGATAAGTACCATGGTGAAAACCTGGAAAATAGGTGCCATGTGTAGTCGACTTTGCTCCTTCGTCTACCATCATTCCAATAAGAATTTTCCACCATCACCCATAATAAATGGTTATCCTTTCCATAACTTGGAATGATTGACATTAAGTCTACTCCATCTCCCCACTCTATCCTATTGGTCTTATACCCGATTGGGGGAAAATCCTCAACCTAAGTCATTTGGACCTTGCACTCGCTTATCCAACATCATAAAAATGTCTTGAAAAAAATAAAAAAACATAAGAAAATGTCCTGAAAAAATCCAAAAACATCAGAAAATGTCTTGAAAAAATCCAAAAACATTAGAAAATGTCTTAAAAATATCCAAAAACATCATAAAACTCCAAAGAGAACAAAAAATCAAAACATGTCAAAAATCCCAAAAATAGAGTCAGAGTCAATCATAGACATAGTCGAACTATGTTGCCTTTGTGATTGGATGTAGGAAAGGCCATCACTTGATGCACCCCCGAGGCATTAGGTCCATCTTTTTAGCTTTGTCACGTATCAAACACATAAAATCATGACTCATTATTTGTACATCAAAGTCATTGGTGATGTCGAACTACGAGGTCTCTGTGTGTATAATGTAGGAAAGGCCATCAATCGATGAACCCCTGAGGCCGCACTAGGTCAGTCCATTAGGTTTTATCACATTCACTATCACACATGTTAGATATCATCAAGTTAAGTAAATATTTTTTAGTTAGTTCTGTTAGTCAAAGTATAGTCAAACTAAGAGGTCTCTGCGTGTATAATGTAGGCAAGGCCATCAATCGATGAGCCCCTGAGGCCGCACTAGGTTAGTCCTTTAGGGTACATCATGTTAATCAACATAAGTCATACACTATCATCACACACACACAATGGTCATAACACCAATACAAGTCATGCATCAAAAAAGACAAACAAGTCAATAATGTCATCAAGTAAAATCAAACAAATTGCCAAAACAATCAATTTATGTCTTATACAAGATGTGTCCTTCTTGATAAATACATTATCATTTAGGAAAACAATCATCATAGCCTTATATATCTTGTTGCATCAACGACATCAAACTCAGCGTCTTATACGATACGAGTCTTTCTGAAACTAGGCTTCGTCATGCCTTACACAGATAGTCACAACGTCAAAACTAGACTCAACGTCTTATATGGTATGTGTCATCCTTGAATCAGGTTTTATCAAACAAACAACAACAGATCAAATTTTGGAAAATATTTTTATTAGATTTTTGAATTTATAAATTATTTGGTCTTATCTTTTTATTTGGATTTGTCTTTGAGTCTGGCTACTAGCTTTCTCGAGGATGTCCCATGAAGGATTTAGAGAAGCAAGAATGTTTCAGGACTATTTTTCTTTGACTGTTGTTTGTCAACTATCTTTTAAACTTGGTTTTCAAGTCACGTTACTAGCTTTCTCGAGGATGTCCCATGAAGGATTTAGAGGAGAAATGATGGATCCTAACTATGTATTTTTCTTTGATTGTTGTCTATGGTTTGTCTTGACAAAAAAGACTGGGGCAATTTTGTCATTAGTATGAGTTAAGTCACTCCTTGTTTGCGACAATCTTTTTTTAGCAAGCAGATGACTTTGTACACCTTGGTCTATCTCATATCATGGTGTGTATTATCCATTTGTGTCATGTTCTGCCCAATGATGATTTAATGCAAGGCTTAGTTTGTATTTGGAAAAATATTGAAGATTCTACATTCTTCTAATAATCATTTTCTAATATTAACATTTCGAATAATCCACGCTAACATTTCTTCTATCTTGCATGATGATGGAGTCCTATGACACAAAAAATTTAGGTAATCTGCATATGCATTCATTTTACAACCATCATTTAGACATTGTCATATGTCTATATATAGTACACCATAGATCTATGATGCATTTTAAAACAACACAAAAATATGCATATCCATCACATCTAGGTAATCATGACATACATGCATTTACCAATCACAAAGTGTATAAATTATAGATACATCCACATGACATTGTAAATAATAACATCGAATTTCATCTCATTTTCATAAACATAGAATGCATTTATAACATTTGTAAATAATGTGCATTCATTGTCACATAGAATAAACACATCATAACATAGAATACATGTATCATCATAGAAATAAAATATCATAATGTAAACATCATCATCCATAAGATGTGCATGCATAAATAGAACACTTCATAATCATGTAGAACACTGCATAATCATACAGAACAAATGCAAATCATATAATCACTGCCAAAAATAATATATATATATCCCTCAAAATAGTATGTGTCATAGTACAATGTCAAAGTGTATGAATATAAATGGGGCTCACAAGCTCTATGATAAAAGTACAATGTCTACAAATATAACAATATCACTATCAAGTGTTGCCACTGCTCCCATGAGGAGTCTGAGGAGGCGATTGTTGATGATGCACTCTCTATGCAGAGGGAGGCCTGTCATATGGTCCTATCCTAGGTGGTCCTACCACATCATTGATACTCTATGTACGATTGTGGGAATTGCTTTGATAATTGCCACTATGTGCCTGTGAATAGCTGGGAGCTCTCCTCTCAAGTGGTACCTCTGCCTCATATAAGTCTCTATAATATCTCTCCCGATCTCTGCCTCTGACTAACTCTTGAGAAAATGCTATAGCCGGTCTAATGTACAAGGCTCTTAGCTCAGTGAACCTTCCCTCTATCTCCTACCTCGTCGACCACCTCTGCCACCTCTGCCATCATCATCGCCACCTCAGCCACCCATGCCTCCTCTATCCCCAGTCCTACCACCACGTCATCCTCTGGGTCCTATACCTCATCTCTCAACTAGAGCCGGTTGATCTTGATCTGTGTAAGGGATAGGCCTGTGCACTACCCACCACACATCATATGAAACCATAGTGCCTGGATCTGCCACACCACCCCTCCAACCCCATTGCATAGGCTGTAAAGCCTATATATTTTCCTATATTGTAGCTACGAGAATCATCTCCCCCCATAATGGAACCTCTCTCAATGACCGAGCAAACTTAGATCACCCTCGAGTCTCATCTTGAACCTCCCCAAACTATCTCAAAACTCGATCTGGAAAATGCCTCTCAATAATGTGCACACTCGAAATAGTCCCGCCAATCAAATACTAAGTCTGTCTACAAAATGGCAAATGCCTATCCTCATCCTGCCATCAAGCACAATCCATATATGGTCTCCAAATAAAATGCACAAGTGTATCTAAGGCATGTCTCCAGTAACCAGTGTCACCAACATCACTTTGGGTAATGGCCCCCACATAAAGAAACACATATGGTGATCTAGCATCTATATTTGATGTCATTAGGGGACAAAACGCAACAATGTGTTCCCATGCCCAAATCATAAGCAGGGTGGTACCACAACTCATCGACCGTGCATCTCTATATGCAATATCATGTAAATGGAAATACAACATGGCTAAAAAATAGGGCCCCCATGCATATAATACCTATCTCTCTATAATATTAACCAACATTTCCCCCCACCCAATAGGAAAACCATGATCTTGACGGACAGGGAGAACAATACCAACAATCAATTTACATAACATGCAATCAATCCTCTCATATCTCTCAGCTAACACATGCCATCTAATCTTATAATGCTCAATGCCAAGCCATCTAATTATTGGAATATGGCTTCTAGTGTTGTCATTGATGGCAACCTAAAGTCATTGATCTGGTCCATAGTTTAGTATTGGTTCATACCGGTAGAACAAAGTGAAGAACAGGGCATCTGATTAAATCTGAGTCTATCAATCAATGCACATTATTTGCTTATCAGTCCAGGTTACACATCTTAGGGAAGATCGTCGGGTATTTGGAATACATTATTCTAGAGTTTTGTGCCTACACATTCACTGGTGTATGATCTAAGCATCAATTTTGTGGTTATCTATGCTAGAAAGGCCGACTTGGAAAAATT
>CM021105.1:636421570-636552344 GCA_007115665.2 Sequoiadendron giganteum | reverse complement strand
TGGTACTTTGGTCATATGTCTAGTAATGTACATTCTGAATTGTTTATCAATGAACAACAATGTGATGTGGAAATTAAATGAGCCGGTGTGCGAAAAAATCTACACACTCTAAGAGTTTGGCTAACTGTGATCAATAGTTTGAAAGTTTCTTTAAGAGTTTGCTAGAAAATTTTGGTTGAGTTGGTATTTCTCTTCCGGTAAAAGCACTTGAAGTTGGTTCCTCTTCTGGTGGGATGGAGAGAAAGAAGAAAAGAGAAAGAAACCGTTGTTTGTACTCCTTTGGAATGCACAATTCCAAAAATTGAAGGGAAAGGAAAGGAACAGGAAATCATGGATATACCAGATGAGGAATTCGATGAGGAAACTAAGGACACACATGGAAAAGAGTAGGAATCAGTTGAACCAGAACAAGAAAAGGAAGTGACAGAAGCAAGTGAAGAAGAAGATGACTTGACAAAAGAGAAGCTACAACAACTTATTCACAAGGAAGGTGGAATGCAGAAAACTACTCAATTATGGTATATCAGACCCTAATATGATCAGGATATGATCTTGAGTGTTCTGAGTACTAATGTTGTGCACAGTCAAATCAAATTGGAGAGTTTACAAAATATTTTACTTGAAGAAATGATTGAATGCATTAAGGAAACTATGGACTCTGAATTTCAAAGCAAAGAAGAAGGAGAAATAATCTCTCATTTGAAGGAGCAGTTCAGGCTATCACTTACCAAGTTGAAAAAGAGGACGAATGAGATGAGGCAATGCATAAGTGCAGAAAATAACATATACAACTATTGCATATGTTGGCCTCATGCAGTGGGGAAATACAAAGAAAAGTTGGAGAAAATTGAAACAAAATTGAATGGGATTGGAAAAAGTTTTGATATGTTTCGGGATCAAGATGGTACAATCAGGAAAATAATTCAAGAGCTACAGCCTGAGCACACACAAGTTTAGTTCACTAAAAACACATTTGTGGACACTTTTTGGAAAGTGAAGGACCTAACTGAATGCAAACTGGAACAAATGGTTGAGATACTGAGGAAAGGTGAAAAATTAGAGGATGTGATCACAATCCCATAATCCCTCACTGAGATTGTCAACAAGACATCTAAGAATAACAACATGATCATAATAATTGGGATTGTAATAGAAGCCTGGAAGAAATTCCTCCCAGAGGTGAAAAAGAATCACAAGATAATCTTCTAACTCAAGTAGCAGTTGTTCTTTTTTCAAATTTTGAAGACAGATTTTGAAGTTTTGGTTATATTTCAAAAGGGGAGATTGAACATATGTTTTTTCGGCATAAGGCTTCCAGATTTGTCATTAATGTCAAAGGGGGAGAGAAAGAGGGAACTATGTTTTGAAATTTCAAAGTTTGGCAACGTACTCATATTGGTTTTGACACTTAGTCATTTTTCACTAAGTGTTGCCATCGATGCCAAAGGGGGAGATTGTTGCAATATGGCTTCTAGTGTTGTCATTGATGGAAAACTAAATTCATTCATCCATTCCATAGTTTAGTATTGGTTCATACCAGCAGAATAGAGTGAAGAATAGGGCATTCGATTAAACTTGAGTCTGTCGATCAATGTGCATTATCTTCTTATCAGTTCATGTTGTACATGTTAGGGAATATTGTCGAGTATTTGGAATACCTTATTCTAGAGTTTTGTGCCTACACATTCACTAGTGTATGATATAGGAGATCCGGTGCATCAATTTTTTGGTTATTTGTGCTAGAAGGCCGACTTGGAAAAATTAGCCATTGCGGATGTTTAAGAAGTAATTTGTTAAATGTTTCTATGTTCGAATATGTTTATTTGGGTCCTCAATGCTTTAACCGACTGTGGATGGTGCACATAAAGAATTAGTTTTGGATTTAGCCGAAGTTGGAAAGTATTTTATGTCTTATGAAAGCCGACATATGAATGATCAAATCCTTGATAGTGGATATATATATGAGATCGGTAGTATCATTTTGATGAAGCGAATGTATGTGATGTGAATTATATTAGTGTGTGGTGAAAATTTTAGAAGGATAGTGGTACAAATTCATCTGTGCATGGATTTGTTATGTGAATTGCAGAGCAGAGAGAAGAGCAGAATCAGACAAAAGGTCCAGAATTTGATCTATGAGCCTAATCGGAACTATAACTTGGCATAAGTAGATGATATTACTTCAGTTCAATCCTTAAAATGGTTTTAATCTAAAATTTTTGTAAGGCAATGAGCCTTTCTACTTTGAGCAGTGAGCTCTAGGTAGTGTGCCTGAATGCAAGTGCATTCGCTTTTGTAAAACTTATATTTGAGTACTCAAATTGTGAATTGACCTCCACCGTTGTTTTTCCCATAATAGGGTTTCCACAAAAAAATCCTTGTGTTATGGTGTTGTGGATGATTACTTTCCGTGTTTGCATCTTTCCTTTGGTTTAATGTTAAAATGGTTTAAATATCAGATTAATAAAGTTCATATTTGCAGAACACTGATTCACCCCCCCTCTTAGTGTTCCCTTGAGTCCAACACTAATATCATCATAAACATAAAATCTGGTAATCTCACTATATCCTCTTTGGGTATCATATAGGACCCTCTTACCCCTAATAGGCAATCTCATAATCCTATAGACGTCCTCTAAAGTAACTATTGCCTCTCCAGTAGGAAAATGAAAAGAGGAGGTCTCAGAATGCCACCTCTCACAGAGAGTAGTCAACATACCTATGTTTTCCCAAATAGTGGGCATGGTGCAAACATGGTGCAACCCTAACCTCCATATCAAAAGTGTCTCAAAGCTCTGTAGCTGGTCTCATAGCTCATAAGTGGCCGGCTTCGACTCCCGGGTTTATATCGGATCTAATACAACCTACAAATGCATCAAAATACTTTGTGTCAGGAATACAAAACGCTCATTTTTTTCATCACAATTTTTTTCAAAAGTTTGATAGTCAAATGCATCATTTCAATATCAAATGCGGTGCACAATGTCAAATGTGTCATTACAATTTGCACATGCATTGCACAAAATCAAATGCGTTGTATAAACATGCATATGCTTTGTTTTACTTCAAATGCGCCAGGCATCCAATCACTCCTATCTATCATGTAGATGCACCATTTTTTACAAATGTGGTGCACAAATGCTGACCTACCTATCATGCGACAATGTCAATAACAATTGTGATGCAATCATGCACATGTGATGCAGACAAAAGAAAATGTGTTGATTACCAAATAGACCTAAACTGACCTAGACATGTTTTCACATATGCATCATTCCGCAAACACATGTGTCGCGTATGAACGCATATGCATTGATTCTTAAATGACGCATATGAAAAATTAACTTTAAGTGCCTAGAAAAATGTCGAAAATAAAATTTGAAAAGGCGGTTCAAGGGTACATACCGGGGGTCCTGTGGTGGCTGGGCGTTTGAAGGTCTGGATGCAATAACTGTGATGCTCTGTGTAGGGTACTAGAGACATCTTCGCTGCATGCTCAGAGAAAAAATCAAGGTTTTCAAATTCTCTAGGGTGTAAATGAATTGAATTTTCACCCCAAATCCTATTTATACCTAGGGTTTTGGAGGGTTTTTCTCCAACCTTCTATACTAGACACACTATTTTCCAACTTCTAACATCCATTTCGCATATCAAATCACTTTGAAATCAATATTGTTCACCACCATCAAACTTCTAACTATCAAATTACCTAATCAGGCCAATTTCCAAAATTTTCAATTTGTTTTCAAAAATTGTCATTTTTCCCGAGGGGGCATACCCTAACCTATTTCACATCGGGGCATGACTAGGGCATGTTTTAAATAATTTTCTTTGAAACAAAATCCAAAATGACATTGTATCAAAGAGGGGAAAACTTTAGACACTAAAAATTGGTCTAGGCCTGCGACACCATTTTTGACATAATTCTCATATTCATGATCATGATTAAATAATGTTAATTATTTAATTATTTTCTAAAGTCATCCATCCTCTATTAATTAAATAACTTTTACTATTTAATTAATTCATTATGACCTTTATTCTTTCTTGATTAATTAAATAAATTTTATTTATTTAATTACGTTGCTAATTAAATATATCCTCCTTTATTTAATTTATCCTTTATCACATTTCCAACTATAATTAAATATTCATTTCAAATTATTTAATTATTCAATAACCTTTTCGACAATCAATTAAATGAATCTTTATTTATTTAATTTAATCTCTGAATTTTGAATGTTGAATTAAATAATCATTTAATTCATAAAAATAATTATTCCTTGAATATTCCTCATTAGTCAGTTATCTTCTGATTTAGTCCCGACAAACAGACTTTCTATCTTGATCAGTCAGTCCTATTCATTTGCATGCAAACTATTATTAATTAAATAACTTTATTTATTTAATTAATTCATTCATGCATTTGAATACAAAGTTTCATCTATTTTAATCTTTATCTTTCACATGTAATTCTGATTTTTGAACAGTCTCAACACCAGATTAAATTATTATTTAATTTAATCTATATCATGCAGGATTTCTCACTTGTGTTATTACTGAACATAATTGTATTGCATGGCATGTCCTTAATCTCAATCATTGATCTGTCTTTCGAATTTGAGTCGATTATTCGAAAACCAATTTTCTATAAATTGATTTAACCTTTGTCATTATTCCTCCTCCCGAAATCTTTATACTTTTAGGAAGAGAATTCAATAATCTTTGATATTTTGGTAAATCAATAATCAATAGGCCATATTTGCATACTTGATAAAATCTGAGGGCAACTATATTACAACGGAAAAATGGAGGAGTGCAATCGAGGTCATTCAAGGATTTATACAGATATTCGGTGAGATCATTCTTGTTTATATTTTCATAGTTTTCCTTGTTCTTTGTTGTTAGCATAGGATTATATTAGTTAATTCTTTTATTAGATTAATCTTGTTGGCATTTTTATTCCAGTGTTATAGGACTTCCTAAACCTCATGGCCAAATCCTAAGTTTTATAAAACAATTCACTAGTAATCATGTATTGCAACAACTAAATTATCACACAGTTGCTCACACATATAACACTAAAAATAATAAGAAATAAAAAAAAACACCAACATCCATCCCATTACCTCAAATATACCTTCCATCCCCACCTAATATTCCTCACCATATAGGTAAAATAATATGATCTTGTTGAGAAACTTTGTAATACTTCAACAAAGATCTCCCTTTGGGTTTTGATTCAAACATCACCTACATACCACTAGATGCTCCAAAAGAATTTATAGACGATTGATGTCTCAACTTCTATCAAACCAAACAGTGTAGTAGCCTTGTTTGAGTGTATGCAAGAGAAAAAATTGGATGTTATATTCACTCAACATTAATCAAAATCTAGGTTAGTGTTTGCAAGATTTTGTGTTAACATTCGTGTTGATAAAACTCTTCCTAACACAGTTAAGCTATGCTCCAAGTTTGGCAACTGGACCCAACCAGTGTGTTATGAAAATGTTGTTGTCTACTGTCAGAAGTGTGCTAAATCTAGCCACCTTATCTCTGACTACAAATCATCTTACAATCGGGAGCCTAAGGTGGATAGTACCTTGAAGAATCCTCAACCTCCTGTGGAGAATGGTTCGCCTTCAAAGGAGGTCACTTTGTTCAAACCTTCGGTTGCTTCACCTACTTATGGTGACCCACCATCTAGTCAGGTCAACTCTAGTGTAAGTCTAGTGACTCTATCTTTAAATGAGTCTGATGTCAAACCCCAGGATGTCCAAATGGCCCCGGGCCTTAGTTCATTGGCTGCTGATCCTTTGATTGTTGCGGGCTCTACGCGAACATGCAAAACAATGGGTGAGGAAGGTGAGATATGGGAAGAAGAGATTATTGGAGCCGTTGATGAATCTGTAGAGATTACAGAGGGCTTGAAGCTTGAGAAAACTATAGAAGAAGAGATTTGGACAACTCCAAAGAAAAAAGGGAGGAAAAAGAAGGCAGATGTGGGAGGAGATTCTAAACTAGGAAGACCCTACCAGAGACACACCAGGATGAGAGAAACTACAATTGAGATTTCCCTAGGTAAACAGAGGACATTGGATGTGTCCTCTAGGAACTATGTCCTGGAACATAAGATTGATGTGTTCCTACTACAAGAAACCAAAATGAAAAAGGAAAATTTTGATAGGATGGCTAAATTTATTTGGCCAAATGCTGAGGGAGATTCGGGTGGTCTGGTTGTGCTTTGGAACCCCTCTATATTTTTGGGTTCAAAACTTTTTCACTATAAAAATTATGTGGGGGCCTCCTTTTCTAACCTGGGTGACTCTTGGTCTATAATCAATATTTATGCTCCTAACCAGAGGAACACGAGGAGCACCCTGTGGCAGGATCTTACTGTTAAAATTAATTATAATAGGGGAACCCATTGGTTGGTAGCTGGGGACTTCAAATATCCCCTCTACCCTTCAAAGAAAAGAGGTGGTTTTATGGATTACTCTGACAACATGTCTGATCTGGCAAATTTTTGAACTCTTCGGGGTTGATAGATATTGATCTTATGAGCCAAAAGTTTACTTGGTCTAATAGATGCTCTGGCGAAAATATGATTCAGGTCCGGTTGGATCAGTTTCTCTGCTCTCCCCATTGGACTAACATTTTAAATGCCAATCTAAAAACCCTGCCCAGAATGGTGTCTGACCAAAATCCTCTATTGCTGACCTCAACTATTCAGCCTGTTGTGGGCCCTATTCCATTCTGTTTTGAGATTATGTGGAATTCCCACCCTGACTTCAAAAATAAAATTGCAGAATGGTGGAACATCCCTATTTGTGGCTCCCCCATGTTCAGGATTTTTTCAAACTCAAACATATTAAAAACATGGTAAAAGGATGGAGCAAGAGTGTATTTGGCAATGTGTTTCAAAAAAAAAAAATTTAGAGGAGGAATTGAGAACTTTACAAAATAAAATGGAGGAAGGGGATGACAGTTAGTAGACTCACAACTAGGAAATGGAAACTAGGAAGGAATGGGAATGAATCCTCAAAAATGAGGAAATATTTTGGAAGTAGAAATCCAAAGTCCAATGGATGAAAGAGGGTGACAGGAGCACCTCCTTCTTTCATGTGTCTGCCATCAAGTACAAGAAAAGAAATCAAATTTCTAAACTGACTGATACTACTGGTGTGGTGATATCGGCTCCCACCCAGATCGGTCGTATAACTGCTAATTACTTTCAGGAGGCTTACTCGGCCCCGACTGAGGCGCCCAACCCGACTTTGGACAACCTATTGCTTAACCACCTTTCGACCATCATCTCCCAGGAAGATAATTTGGGGATTCTCAGTGTTGTTTCCCCAAAAGAGGTTCGATTGGCTACCTTTAGTATGGGGGCTTTTAAAACTCTGAGCCTAGATGGTTTTCCCCCTACTTTCTTTCATATTTTTTGGGAAATTGTGGGTGGGGACCTTGTGCTAGCTACTCGTGATTTCTTCAAAACTTGTAAAATCCTTAAACAACTGAACCACACCTTTATTGCTCTAATTCCTAAGATTGGTGATCCTCAATCCATGACTAATTTCCATCCTATTAGCTTGTGCAACACCTTTTACAAAATCCTATCCAAGATCCTTGTGAACTATATCAAGCCCCTTCTTGATAAACTCATTAGTCCAACCCTTAGGTTTTGTCCTTGGGTGCCATATTCTTGATGCTACTCTGACCACTCATGAGCTTCTCCATTCTATGGAAAGATGTAATTATGTGGGAATGGCTCTCAAATTAGACATTTCTAAAGCCTATGATAAAGTTATATGAGACTTCATCCCTAAGGTTTTGGCCAAGTTTGGTTTCAACCATTCGGTTGTTAAACTCTTAATGGAGTGTGTTAATATTGTCAAGTATTCTATTTTGGTCAATGGGACCCCCTTTGGGTTTTTCTCTACTGGTAGAGGGATCAGGCAAGGTGAACCCCTATCCCTATCTCTTTATCATGATAGCTGATGTGTTGAGCAGGAACTTTGTTGGTCTATTGCCAAAGGGCTCTATTAGGGGAATCAAATTGACTTCTTCCCTGGACCCAATTGTGGTACAACAATTTATGGATGACACTTTTCTCTTTGGGAAAGCCTTTGTGGTGGAAGCTAGGAAATGGAAAACCTACCTTAAAAATTATGATGCCTGCTTTGGTCAAAGCCTCAACTACAATAAAAGCATGATTTATTTCTTTAACAACACACCTAACTTGCAAGCCAGGGTGACTACAGTTCTAGGCTGTTTAAGTGGGACTCTCCCCTCGGTTTACCTTGGGCTCCCTCACTGTTAAGGAGATCACCCCTAACTTTTGGAATTCGGTACTTGAAAGGATTCAAAAAAAACTTGTTGGGTGCAAAGGCTCCATCCTAAGCATGTTGGTAAGCTCCAACTACTCACTGCTACTCTTCAAGGAATACCAAATTTTACTTCCTCTCTATTTTTAAGATACCTAGGTACATTGCTGATAAACTTGAAAAAATCCAAAGGAACTTCCTTTGGTCTGGGACTGAGGATAAGAAAAAAAATTATGTGGTCAAATGGGAAAAGGTTTGCCAACCCAAACGTTGTGGTGGCCTTGGGATCGAGAATATGGTCAACACTAACAAGGCCTTGATGGCCAAGGTGGGTTGAGATCAGATAAAAAATACTAAGGATTGGTGCAAAATAATGAATTCCAAATATCTTCAGAATAGGCCTTTGGTCGACTGCCTCTCGAAGGTCCACCCCCAGGGCTCCTTGGCCTGGAGGAGCATCTATAGCACATAGAGCCTGCTAAGGAATGAGATTAAATGGAAAATGGGTAATGGAAATTGTATCAGATTCTGGGAAGACCTGTGGTTAATTGATATCCCCCTGGAATGTTCTGATTTTAGGAATCTCATGAGGCTGGCCTAGAGGTACTTTGGTTTCCATATCAGTGATTATGTTTTCGGTCCTCCAGGGGCTAGGGTGTGGAAGAATCTAGTTCTCTGATGTCCTCTATCACAAGACCTTTGTTGCCTAGCTAGGTCTCTTCAGAACTTACTCTCTCTTACCAGGCTTCCCTCCTATGATAGGGGAGATGAGTTTTTTTGGACCTTTGGCAAACAAGGGGATCTGTCTGTTAGGTCGATGTATACTCTTCTGAAAAACCAGGGTACTACGATTGACCCTTGGAAGAAGATATGGAACCGCCATATGATCCCTAAAATAAAGTTCTTCTAGTGGACTGCTTGTCATAATAGGATTCTTACTTAGGACAATTTGAGGAAACAGGGATTTTATATCCCCAACAGATGCTTATTATGTAAATGTAGTGAGGAACCTATTAATCACTTACTGTTACACTATCTATTTTTTGCTGAAGTCTGGGGGTTGGCTTTTGAAAGACTGGGTGTTTCTTGGCCCATGTGTAAGGATATTATATCCTTCATCTTGGGTTGGCGTGGTCCCTATATCCACCCCTTTCTTGGAGAAATTTGGAACTAGGTCCCTCCTATTATTGGTTGGTGTCTGTGGAAGGAAAGGAATATCAAGGTCTTCTGAAATACTGAGAGGAATCCTAGGGAATTTTTTGGTATCGGTGTCCAGACTATTGAGGAAAACATTTCTCTCTTCAATGGGAAACCTCTGGAGATGGGACCTTTTGATTATGAAATAAGAATGGCCAAGGCATGGCACTAGAATTTAGATGCTAGCTCATTTGACAATACTAAATCCTAGGCTAGGAAAAATACTAAATGGGAGCCTCTGGATAGAGGTTGGTTCAAACTCAATTTTGACGGGGTTGCTAAGGGCAACCCAGGCAAGGCTAGCATTGGAGGAGTGATTAGAGGCCCCGAGGGGGTTTTGGTTGCTGGGTTTGTGGGAGGTATTGGTTTCCAATCTTCTATTGTGGCAGAGGCTCGTGCGTTGCTCATGGGCCTTCAAATTGTTGTCTCTACGGGGATTGTGAACCTCCACATTGAAGGGGACTCTAAGTCCATTACTGATGTTGTGAATCTTGGCAGACTGATTGGGTGGAGTATGAAGGATATTATGTTGGATACTAGGTTCCTTTTATCCAAGCTAAGAGCTATAAAAGTAACGCAGATTTTTAGGGAGGGTAACCTAGTGGCGGATGCTTTGGATAATTGTGGTACCTATTGGGGTTACTCTAAATGTTGGAGGAATATGGGGAATTTACTACCAAGGATTCAAGATCTCATCTTGAAAGAACAAAACACCCATTTATTATGATGATTTCAAATCTTCGGTTGATGGGTGTCATTTGGGGGGTCCAATGGGTTGTTATTTGGGCCTAGTGGACGAGTTCTACTACTGAGGTGGCCTGCAAGTGGCAGAATTCAAAATTAAAGGTTTGTCACATGGTTAATGAAGTTGACTCTATGAAGGGATTTGACATGTACGTGACAATTATGATTTTGAGAGGCCGTATTTTGCGATATCTTCTCTTTGGGATTGTTTTATTTCATCATGCCCTCCTTAAGACTATGGTTATGAATGTTGATATGACATTTCATAATGAGCGAAATCTCCCTTCCAACGCCTTTGATCCTGCTAGTTTAGCACTAGATTCTAAATATACATACATTGACATTTCTAAATTTGGCCAAGCGGCCACCCTGCCTAGTTTTTTGTGCAATTGCATTATGGCCAAGAAACCCTGCTCGCCCACCAATTCTCGCTTAGCTTGCCACAATCACCTTAAGATTCACATTAATGACACTGTTAAGTCTTTGATTGGTGATCTTTCCTTTCATGCGTGTGATCTTCACACTGGCATGATTACCCAATGATGCAATCTTTGCCTTAATATCCATAATGCGAAGAAAGCCTATTGATTTTTTGGTGTTTCTAAAATTTTATTATTGCAAGCTCTCTGGTTTCCTATGCAGGTAAACATCATGGGTGGTGATCATGTTCAGACTGAGCTTGATAATTGTGGAGAATTCTGTAAGAATCCTTTGGTATGGCATATCTGCGTTGAGGGTGGCCTTGCTCCTCTCATGGAGATTCTTGTGGGGCATGACCCTAACCTGTCTGGCCAATTCGCTAATTCCTGGAAGGACCGAAGGGTTATGTTGGGTGGAATTTATTTTGAAGTCAGCGAAGAGGTGATAGCACAAGCTACTAGAATGTAGTGCACTAGGAAGAAATATCTAAAGCATACTCGAATTTCGGATAGTGACAGTATGAAAGTTTTTTTTCACGGGGAACGAGGAGCCGGTCCGAACCAATCGGTCTTTGAACGTGAAGCCCTTCCTCGACCTTTGGACCAAGTGTGTTTGGCCCTTATGAAGTATGTCACGCTTGAAGGTAGGTTAAAACCTACTTTTTCTATCATTTTCCCCTACTGAATCATCTTAGGCATAAAATCCTGCTTAATTTTCCTTTCTTTCTTCTCATGGACCTGGAGAATTCGATTGAAAAATGCAAGGAGATGGCCAGTCTTAACTTGAATGATAGTCCACCTCTACCTCTCCATCAGGGGCTTATCTTGAGACTCTACCATTTTCATTTGGCCTTATGTCCTCCTAGAGCCATTTTTGCTATTTGTATTGAAGAGATTGAACCACTGGCTATTGCTAATATCTCCCCTGCTGAATCTAAAAGCCATTCTAGAAAACCCCACCTAGGTACTGCTGAAAACCCCAAACCCAAATAGGCTGCTAAAAAACTTAAGGGCGGTGCGGGTAATGCACATACTAGTGTCGCAGACAGCCTGTGTGAACTCAAGGCCACCCCAGCCAAGTCTGCTTATAGAGCCACCACAACGAAAATGGAAAAGATGATAAAAAAAGGTTTGTTGGAGCCGATGGTGAAAGAGGGAAAAGGGAAGAATACTATGGGGAAATATTCTAAAGGTGACATGATCATGGAGACCACAATCATTATTGGAGGGGAGACTACCATCCGAAGGTCTGGGAGATTGGCAAAAAATAACAAAAAAAGGTAGATTATTGAGGACTCGGAGGAGGAGCAGATGAACAACAAGGATTATAAGGAGGAGGAGACCGAGGAGGAAGAGGAAGAAAATGTGGAAGGGCCTCTTTCTGCCCCAGACAACAACAAGGTCCCAAAAGATACTTTGACCTCTTTGTCTTCGTACCCTCTGGCTGCTAAGCATGGCGAGGTCCTGTTGACCACAAACGATGGTGAGGAGCTTTGTATGCTGAAAAAGAAGATGGACACACTTGAGAAAAGATTCAGAGGCCTGACATGATTCACAATGAAGCTTGGTCATTTCATGACTAGCACCCTGTCCATGGTAATCAAAGAGGAGCTAGAGGGCAATAATGCCTAGGAGAATCAAGATTGGGTCGGGGATGCCATTGTGGATCTCCTGTTCAAAAACTGGGACAATGCCAGTTAGTTGCTGCCTGGGCCTGTGTTTTGTGTCTTTGTTGCCTATCTATGGTCGTTGTGCTATTACTGTGTTGTTTCTATTCTTTTTTGACTTTCAGTTAGTTTTATGGACTTGATATTTTTGGCCCTTGAGGCTTGTTGTGTAGGGTACAACACCTTGTAAATGCTGCTTACTTTTTCAAAAACATGAACTACCCTTATTTCAGATCCAAAATAAACATGAAGTTTTAATGATAATGATGACCATTAATAAATTTGGGGTTATATGCACTCTCACAGATAATGGATAGGGTCTTAATGTTTGTAGCATTGATCTTCTAGATAAAATTGGTGTGGATAAAAAGCTGATAGAACCTAATGATATTTCTATTCATGGCTTTGATAATGTAAGAAATTGTAATAAATATATTGTAGGCAATCTATGAAGCTGAGAAGGTTTCAGTTATGGAAAGTTATATATGTTGATGGTCAGAAGGCATACATTAAATGGTTTTTTGTTGAGCCTATCTAGTATGTTGTCCAGAAGTTTCAGTGGTGTGCATCAAGATTGAAGAAAGTTATGAAGTTCTAGTTCCTACAAATATTTTGTTACTGTAGCAGGTATTTCTAGAAGAAGAGAATGCAATTCTGGTAAATTGAGTTATTGTGTATGCTACTGTGATGTTCAGTGATGTTTCTAGATTATTCTCTATCATTGTGGTACGTCCGTGTTGATCAGTGTGTTCGTGATCAAAGATTTTCCTTTGTGTGCTTGAAGTTTTTATGTTCTTGGCCGACATGATGGTGGTAGCGTATTGCAAATCCTTATGGATTAATATTTTATTGTGTGGCATGTTCGAGGATGTTTATTTAGGTCTTCATTACTATGTGACCAACTTAGGTTGGTGCGTATTGAGATTTGTTCATGAATTGGGCCGATAGTTGTAATTTATTCTTTATTTGTGGTCGACAGAGTTGTTGATGTAAATTCATGTAGCGGATATATAAGAGTGATTGTTTCTTCATTTTGAAGAGTGATAGTGTGTGGAATGTATGCAAGATGTACGAATAAAGATCAGATAATTTGATTTGACATTAAAGTGTGAAGAATATTAAGCGAAGTGTGAAGAAGTGTTTATGTGCCTAACCGGAACTGTCATCAAGCTTTTGTAGAAAATAATTTTTTAGGTCAACCTCATCAGATGGATTTGATCTTATTGTTCTATGTAAGGTAGTGAGACTTCCCTTTGAGTAGTGAGCTCTAGGCAGTGTTCCTGAATGCATGTTCATTCCTTATTCATCTCTCATTATACTTCTAATAGGGTATAATCTTGTGGACTAACATCCATTGTGGTTTTTCCCCTAACAAGGTTTCCACATATAAAATATTGGTGTTCATGTGTCTCTAATGTGTTGTTGATTTATGCTTTGACTATTAATTATCAGATCTAAGATTAAAGGTTGATTAAGGTTGAATACGTTTAAGTTCTATAACAACTAATTCACCCCCCCTTTTAGTTGTCTATCCTTGCTTTGCCAACAATTTGTATCAGAGATAGTTCCTTTGAAGAAGTTTAATAGCTTGAGGTGATCTGAGATGGCATCATACAAGAAGGATAGTCCTAGATTTTATGGTACAAACTACTCCACGTGGAAAGTCAAAATGGAGTGTCATTTGAAGTGCAATGGCGAGCCTTTCTGGAAGATTACAAAGAATGCATATACTATTCCTTAGAATGGTCCCTCTACTGCTGATGAGATCAAAGAAGCAGAAACTAATACTAGGGTTATAGAAGCATTGCTAAGTGCATTGAAAAATTCAGAGATGACAAATGTGATAGGTCTGAAGACTGCACATGAGATCTGGAAAAATTTGGAAACATTGTATGAAGGAGATGCACTAGTGAAAGTTGCTAAGCTACAAAGTCTGAAAGGAAATTGGGAGAACATGAAGATGAAACCATTTTTTCTTTTACAGAAAAGGTAAATTAACTAGCGATGGGAATTAGATGTGTCGGTGGAATCTTGGAAGAAGATGAGATTTTGGCTAAAATACTTAGATCTGTGACTACTTCTTACAAAACAAAAAATCGTGCTATTGAAGAGCTTAGGACAGTAACAAATGTAACAAGAGACATGTTGATTGGAAAACTTGCTTCCTTTGAGTTGAGTGAATTTGGTGAATATTCTCCTAATATAGATTCTGCATTCAAATCTACTATATCCATTAAAAGCCAACAGAGATATGATCTGGGAGAGAGCTCTAGAAAGACATTCAAGTATGAAGATGAAATGAAACTAATTGAAGATGAAGAAAGAGAGCTAGAAGAACTGGAAGCACTGATTGTGAAAAGAGAATCTAGAGGACAAGGTAAGTACAAAGGAAAGTTTCCTATTAAATATTTCTCTTGTAGTAAGATAGGTCATTTTGCATCAAGGTGTCCTGAAAGAGTTTCTAAGTATAAACCTGATAAGTCTAGATTTCAAAAGAAATGTTATTATGTTGAAGAAGGTCTAACTGATGATGAATCTGATAAAGAAACTGGAAATGAAGATGAATGGGTATTCATTGCTATCAAGGAAAATGGTCTGGTGTCCACTGAATCAACTAGTAATTAGAATATTTAGAAAGCTCTTGCAACTAGGATTGATGAGAAGGATGAGTGGGTGATTGATAGTGGATGCTCACATCATATGACTGGTGAAAAAATCAAGTTTCTAAGCTTGGAAAAATATGATGGTGGTGTTGTAAGATAGTGAGATAACAATACTGGTGTGATTTGTGGTAGAGGCACTATTTCTCTTGGTGTTAAATGTAATACTGATGATGTCCTATATGTCAAAGGTTTGAAGCACAATTTGTTGAGTGTTGGATAGATGGTTGACAAAAGTTACAATCTTCAGTTCAAAGATGGTAAATGCAGGATACTGGGAAGCTCCAGAAATGTGATTGCTTTAGGTACAAAGATAAGAGGTAATATTTTTCACTTAAATGCTACTAGTGAAAATTGTTTGATTTCTCAAATTGATGTAAGCTGGTTATGGCATAAAATGATGTCATGTGAATTTTGATAACATTGTCAAAATAAGCTCCGCACAAGCACTCAAAGATCTACCTAAGTTAGTGAAGCCTACTAACACTATATTCAAGGAATGTCAAATGGGAAAGCAGACAAGAATTTCATTTCAAAGAAAACAACATCATTCCAATGGAGTACTGGATTTGATACATATTGATCTATGTGGTCCATCCAGAATCAGAAGTCTACAAGGAGAAAGGTTCTTTATGTTTCTTTTTGATGATTATTCTAGAATGGTATGGGTTGCTTTCTTAAGAGAAAAACATGAGGCATTAGAGAAATTCAAAAGCTTTAAAGCTTTGGCAGAGAATGAGATAGGTTTGAAGATCAAATGTTTGAGATCAGATAGAGGTGGTGAATTCACTTCCCAGGAATTCAATTCATTTTGTGAAGAACATGGAATAAAAAATAGTTATCTGCTCCCTGGACCCCACAACAGAACAAAGTTGTTGAGAGAAAGAACATAACAATTTTAGATGCTACCAGAACTATGATGTTGGAAGGTAATATTCCTCATTTCTATTGGAGAGAACTTGTAAGCACTGTTGTGTATACTATCAACCAGGTGAATGTCAATGGTAATTCTGGTAAGACCCCTTTTGAGATGTGGTTTGGTTATAAGCCTACTGTTAACTATTTCAAAATCTTTGGAAGTAGATGCTATATTAAGAGAGATGAAGATATTGGCAAGTTTGATGCTAGAAGTGATGGAGGAATCTTTTCGGGTTACTCTACTAAGAGAAGCATACCGGTGCAACAATAGAAGATTGAAAATGGTTGAAGGTACAAATGTCAGAGTTGATGAAGACATTGTCAGATCATACAGGTATTGTGGATATGATTCAGATTACCAAAAATATAGTATTGATAATGGAAAGAATGCGTAGACACATAATCAAATTCAAAGTGTTCCAGTGGATCAAGAAAATCATGAAGGAGAAGTCAATGGAAATGCAGAATAAAGAATAGAAGAACCCAAAATTCCAAGGTATGTAAAGCGAAGTCATTTTGAAAGTCAGATCATAGGAGACAACAACAAAGGTGTGTAGACTAGAAGAAGAATTGCAGAAGAATATTGCCTGATTTCCAAAACTGAGCCTAGTAATTCCAATGAAGCATGTAAAGATGAGTATTGGATGGAAGCAATGAAGGAAGAACTGATGCAGATAGAGAAAAATGATACATGGATTCTTGTTCATAGACCTCAAGACAAAAATGTGATTGGAACCAAATGGGTCTTTCAGAATAAGTTGAATGAGCAAGGTGAAGTAGTTAGAAAAAAAGCAAGACTAGTATGTAAAGGATACTCACAGATGGAAGGTATGGATTTTGAAGAAAGTTGTAAGGTTATTTCTTGCTTATGCTATTTTCAAGAATTACAAAGTCTATCAAATGGATGTAAAGTTAGCATTCCTGAATGGTGAATTAGAAGAAGAAGTTTATGCTGAGCAACTAGATGGATTTCAATTGACTGATGAAAAATACATGGTTTTCCGATTAAAGAAATCACTATATAGACTCAAACAAGCCCCTAGAGAATGGTATGCTAGATTGGATAAATACTTGTTGAAACTTGGATTCAATAAAGGTACTACTGACAACAATTTATATTTCAAGCTGGATCAGGATAAATAATTGATAATTGAAGTCTTTGTTGATGACATTATTTTTGAAGGTGATGATGAATTATGCATGAAGTTTGTTGATGAAATTAAAAGTTAATTTTAAATGTCAATGATAGGAGAACTGAAATTCTTTTTAGGATTGCAAATTACTCAGTTAGATGATGGAATCTTTATTTCTTAGTCCAAATATGTAAGAGAGTTACTAAAATTTTTTGGCATGGAAGACTCAAAGCCAGTTGGTACACCCATGGTAACCAGATGCAAACTAACACAGAGTGATGATTCTCCTAAAGCTAATCAAACAAGATATAGGTCAATGATTGGTGGATTGATTTATTTGACTTAGACCAAACCAAAAATCATGAATGTTGTGTGCATGGTTGCTAGATATCAAGCTGATCCGAAGGAATCACATGTGACTACAGTAAAACAAATTTTCAGATACTTAAAAGGAACAATTGATTTTGGTCTTTGGTATCCTAAGGATGATGATCTTACTCTGAATGCCTTTACAGATGCAGATTGGGTAGGAGATGTGGATGACAGGAAAAGTACATGTGGTGGTACATTATTATTGGGGAAGAAGTTGGTGTCTTGGCTAAGTAAAAAGTAGAACTCCATTTCCTTATCTACTGCTGCGGTAGAATATATTGTTGTTGCAAAAAACTGTACTCAAGTGTTGTGGATGAAGCATATGCTGAGAGATATCAGAGTTGAGTATGATTATCCTATTGCTATATTTTGTGACAATTCAAGTGCCATAAGAATTTCTAAGAATCCAGTGCTACACTCAAAGATAAAACATATATCTATAAAGTATCACTTTTTGAGAGACAAGGTGAGTGATAAAGAGGTCAAATTGGAATATGTGCCCACTAAGGAACAAGTTGCAAATATCTTTACTAAATTTTTGCCTAAGGATACTTTTGAGTATTTTAGAGGCAAGTTAGGGGTGATTTCCCCTCCTAATCTGAACTAAGATGCAAGTCTTTGCATCAATCTGTGCACTTACATTGAGATTTTGTTTCAGATTGATGTTGTGGTGGCTTCTACTAAGGGGGAGTAGTTAGATGATTCAGATGATATGTGGTTCAAAGCTTGTGTACCTTTTCCATTGATTTCAAATGGGGAGAACTATAATGTGAAAAACCATGTACTGTAAGGGGGAGAAGTGTAGAACAAAGGAGGAGAAAATTAATTTGTGAAGAGTTAGTTGTGTTGATGGTATTTTTCACATCATGTGTTGCCATCAATTCCAAAGGGGTAGATTGTTTGATGTTTTGGTTGTGTTGTTGATATGTGGTTGTCATTGATGTTAGCACTATTAGAATTAATGGATTGAAGGTTGTATATGTCGAGGATATTGAGAAAATTGTAATAAATATATTGCAGGTAGTCTGTGAAGCTCAGGAGGTCAGAGTGATGGAAAGTTTTGTACGTTGATGGTCAGAAGGTGCACATTAAAGGGTTTGTTTCTGAGCCTATCTAGTATGTTTCTAGGAAGTTTCAATGGTGCACATCAAGATTGAAGAAAGTTATGATTTTTTATGTTCCTATAGTTATTTTGTTACTATAGCAAGTATTTCTAGAAGAAGAGAATGCAATTATGGTAAATTGAGTTATTGCGTATGCTACTGTGATGTTCAGTGGTGTTTTTAGATCATGCTCTATCATTGTGGTGCGTCCGTGTTGATTGGTGTGTTCATGATCAAATATTTTCCTTTGTGTGCTCAAATTTTTTATGTTCTTGGTCAACATGATGGTGGTAGCATGTTGCAGATCCTTATGGATTAATCTTTTATTGTGTGGCATGTTCGAGGATTTTTATTTAGGTCTTCATTACTATGTGACCGACTTAGGTTGGTGTGCATTGATATTTGTTCATGAATTAGGCTGACAGTTGTAATTTATTATTTATTTGTGGCCAACAGAGTTGTTGACATAAATTCATGTAGTAGATATATAAGAGTGATTGTTTCTTCATTTTGAAGAGTGATAGTGTGTGGAATGTATGCAAGATGTGTGAATAAAGATCAGATCATTTTATTTTAGAGCATAGTGTGAAGAAGATTGACCAAAGTGTGAAGAAGTGTTTATGTGCCTAATCGGAACTATCATCAAGCTTTTGTAGAAGCTAATTTCTCAGTTGAACCTCATTAGATGGATTTAATCTGATTGTTCTATGTAAGGTAGTGAGCCTTCCCTTTGAGCAGTGAGCTCTAGGCAGTGTTCCTGAATGCATGTGCATTCCTTATTCATCTCTTATTATACTTCTAATAGGTTATAATCTTGTGGAGTAACATCCACCATGGTTTTTCCCCTAACAGGGTTTCCATGTCTAAAATCTTGGTGTTTATGTGTCTCTGATGTGTTGTTGATTTATGCTTTCACTGTTAATTATGAGATCTGAGATTAAAGGTTGATTAAGGTTGAATAAGTTTAAATTTTGAACAACTGATTCACCCCCCCTCTCAGTTGTCTATCCTTGTTTTGCCAACAGTCTAAACCTAAAGAGTCTTGTATTTCATTTGCCCAATATTGGTCTACAACAATAGATCCAAAGACATCATCTGATGATGGTGATGGGGGCTCCTTAACTTTTGTCCCTCATGTTTTGAAAATTTCCAACTTAAAAAAATTAGAATGGATTTCCATTTTGTGAAAGAACCGATTCTTCTCATGAGAATTTAGATAATATTTATTCATCTAAGTTGGAAGGATGTTATGGGATTGGATACAAAATTCTTTCTAAAAATGGATATAATACAAACATGGAACAAAATGAGAAGGATCAAGTGAATTCTATACTTTACTTTTTTTAACAGGGTCTAGGTTTCAAAACTTTGTCCCCATATTAATCTAATGCTTTATCATCAATTGTATTTATGACATCTTGTGCTAAAAGGGGAAAAATTTCTTCACAAGAGAAATTAATGTCTCCTACTACTGAGTAGGAGCATATTTTTTTGAGGCTTCTCAAAGCCTACTTGATTACTCTTCCTTTGAAAACATGAAGTAAATTTTATAACAATAACTCATTTTGTGCATATCATCGAGTGCATGGTCATTTTACCAATGAATTTCAGACCTTTATTAATAAAATACAACTTAGTGATAATGGTGCTCCTCCATATGTTGATGCACCTGATCAATCTAAACAATACTGATCTTTATTCTATGTTATTTTTGCTCACTATGTGGCATTTGTAGCTTCATCCGATTTTCTTGTTTTAACATTCATGGTGGTACAATCTTAGGTGTAACGATATTTAATTTATGGTAGCAACATGATAGTCTCTTTCATGGTTTTTTGTTCCTCTACACTTGGGGGTAAGGATAACTAGTTTTGGAGATCTAAATTGTCCTTGAGGATCCCCTCTCCATCTATTGTTTCCTTAAAATACCAATATAGAAAGTATGTTTACATTTAAAGGGGGCATATCCCTGTAGTAATGGAAAAAGTATCCCTTTTCCTTAATTTGGGAATGATTAACAATTAATGAACCTAATGTTGCCTTGATTTAGTCTTGTAATGTGTTTTACACATTCACATTGAGTCTAGGTCCCTTTTTAATAAAAAGGACTTAATGATGCCTTCTTTAGGGTGTTGTAAAGTGTATCTTTACATTTTCACACTAATCTAGGGCCTTTAATTAATTAATTGAGGTTAATTGAGCTTAATCGGCCCCTTAAATTCAAATCTAAGCTTGATTTATTGCATTTTCCGAGGGATAAATCTCAACACTCATTAATAATGTTTCACGACACTTAATTTTGCAAGGTTTCAGTCCTAAGCTAGTGACCTAAGACCCATTAGCCACTTGGTGAATGGGTCCTTCCTAGGTCCTATGACCCCCTTTTGGCATATTATTTCATATCCCCAAAACTTGTCCTAGTTGAGTGTGCTAGGACCCATTAGCTACCTGGCGAATGGGTCCTCCTTAACTTAGGACACCCCTTTCTGAGCTTATTCTTGGTAAGATTTTATTGATTTCGAATCCTAGATCTGATGTCAGTTTGTGTTATTTGGATTTCTAGATTAAATCTTAAGATAATTATAAATATAAGGTTATTTTACATAGTTTAATCCTAAGAAACAACTAAATCTTCATAAGAAATCAAGAGAAATGTTACAAGAGCATTTCAAAGGCATTCAAGAGCATATTTATCAAGGTTTTATTGCATCAATCAAAGGTCATATCATCATTTCAAAGTCATGCATGTTGTTGAGATAATGTGGTGTTGTAGCATTGGTGATCAATTTCAAGTCTTCAAAGCCATTATCCTATGTCAATTTCATGATCAAGATCTACACTCATTGAGTCCACTTCATACTAAGTTTCTGATTTGTACTCTATTGTGCAGTTTTTGCACACACGCCCCACTGAAAGTGGGGACCCTCTCTTTTCTCGCTTTTTTGGTGTTTTGACCCTTCTTTTTTGGGGTTTGTGCTTGCTTGGGTTTGTGCTTTAATATCCATCTTGCCAATTGAAGTGGCATTCTTATAATTCTAGTTGCAAACTGGAAGCTCTGGCTTCATTTCGGGTTTTTC
This sequence comes from Sequoiadendron giganteum, assembly GCA_007115665.2. Lineage (NCBI taxonomy): Eukaryota > Viridiplantae > Streptophyta > Pinopsida > Cupressales > Cupressaceae > Sequoiadendron > Sequoiadendron giganteum. The sequence continues at coordinate 636,530,727 of CM021105.1, read as the reverse complement.
GTTGTTCTCGAGAAAATCTGCCTGGGCCGGATTCTCCCAGTTTCCCTAAAATGTCCGAGACTGCTGCCTTTTGCTTTGTTTTCGGGAAAATCCACATGGTCCGAATTTCCTTGAAGTCCATCACCACGTCGAATCCTCGATTTTTCCATGATCGTGGATGTCTTGTCGAATGCATAAATGGCGTTTGTGCGGAGGTTTTGGGGCTTTGATTTATTGATTCTTTGGGAAGTAATTGATCATTTGAGTTTGTGCATTTGCTATCATTTGAGCTAGTGTCTTGGAGTTCTTTGTGATTTGCTGGATATCTAGATTTTCGAAGCCATTTGGACTATGTGTTTGCGTTTCCTATGCGTGGGTTGTATCTTGCTCGCATTAAATGATTATTCATTGGCTTCACCAGCTTCAACCTTCATGCTTCCATGGTATGTAGATGTGCCCTTTTCTCTGTTGATTTCAATTGGTTTTCTTCATTTGCTTGAGGAGTCTTTCGTGGTTTCCTTGTTTTGGGTGCACGTCACCATCTGCTATTTTGGGGTTTTCTATTAGTGAACCAATTAGTTTGATTGATTGAACATTGTCATCTGGTATTGCTTCTTATCTTTTGGGCATGGAATTGCTTTAGTTTTAAACTCTCCTTATGTATGAGCAAGTCGTGCTTCATCCCTTGTGCTTTCATGGCGGACATTTTAGGGTTCATGACCTAGGGCTTGGCCAATCTCCTTTAAAATTGCTATGAAAAGGTGGTCTAGGTTCATATATTAGTTGGAGGCCCAGGTTAGGATGGTTTTAGAATTCCGTCCTAGGTCCAGAGTAATTCGAATCGATTTGGTGAAAGTAGTGAAGACATAGACAGGTTCAGGTTTTCGAGGTCCTCGTAGAATTTTGCTTCCCCCGGATTTCCCTGACTTTTCTCTCTTTCTCTTTTATCACTATTTACCGGATTTCATTTGGTTTCGCCAAAATCCGTTCCATCTGGATTTTCTCGATGTTTGCGGTCAGGTCGTTCTACCGATTTCATGCGTTAATAGTGTCACATCTGGGTTTCGCAAAAATCCGTTCCATCTGGATTTTCCTGAAATTATCCGTGTCTCTTCATTTTTCCCGGGTTAGCTATAGCTAGTGTTGTTTTCGCCAAAATCTACCTCTGGTGGATTTTTCTGAGGTTTTCTGGGAAATGTTGGATTTGATGGTTATAAATGATTGGTTTATGAATGATGTATTTGACTGATTTAAGGAACTTATGCTAGGTATTTATATGGATTCTCCTTTTTTAATTAATGAGCTTAAACGATATTATGGGATTTGGCATTCTTGGTTCGCTGGAATCCGCCTGGTCTAGATTTTCTCGAAAATCCTCTCCAGTGCAAAATCTGTGAGGGGAGCTAAATCCCGAACTTTGAGGTATAAATATTCTGCACTTATTATTTCTTATGGATCTAATTGGGGTCATCTTCATGTGTTTGTAGGCAAGATCAGGGCAAGATGTTGCTGGTCGAGGAAAGGGAAAGGCATCGGATCCAGGTGCAGAGAGTTCTGCCATCACAGATGCAGAAAAGGTTAAGTTGGATATAAAGAGCCGGATTCCTGAGAGTAAACTGACCTCAATTTGGTCAGGGATCACAAACATGAACGTAGGCATGTGGGACTATGAGGAATTCAAGGCTGAGATGTCGGCACCGAACCCTCCTTTGTTGGCAAAAGGGATGGTGCAATCTGAATTGGCTCATATGGCAGGTTTCCCTCCTATAGTGCAGTGTTATGAACTGGTATTAGATTATTCCATGAACTATCATAGAAGGAAACAGAGGATAGTTAGTCCCCAGGGAAGGATTCTAGCCGTTTTCAGTCTTGTATCTATTGCTGCAACCTTTGACATGCCTGACAGGTCCCATGTGGTAGGTTTTGACATGGACGGTGCTAGGAAGTATTATGAAGAAAACATATTCAAGTCCCAACAGGTGATTAACTCTTGGCTGGAGAAGCCTAAATCCCATTTCTCTAAGTTGCCTAAGCAACTATTCAGGCTGAAGTTCAAGGGGGAATATTACAATGCCATCACCCTTCTTAGCAGGTTGGTAGGATTGAAGAGTGCAGGTGTTTTTGAAACCTGGATGTTCAGTGTGATTGCCAGAATGGAATAGGGAATTGACTATCATTGGGCAGGTGTTATTAGTAATGTAATTCATGAACAGTTGTGTAATGTCTTGCAGACCAAGACTTTCACTATGACCTCTTACCTAGTGTATTCATTGGCCAGACTTCATCCATACAAAGGATTGAGCACTAGGGGTATTTTTGGGCAAGATGCTATCTATGAGGTGTATCCACAGTTGCACTTGAATGGTGGAAGCTACATGAGGTCAAATGATGCCTTCATAATGTACATTACCAGACTGCTCCAAGGTGCAGAGCATATGAGAATCTCGGATAAACCAAAAGAGTTGATAAGGAGGTATGGAGCTTGGTTTATCCAGTTCCCAACCTTCTCAAATATCAGAATTGATGGTTTTCAGAGGGCTCCCTACAAACTCCCTAGGTATCCCATAGATCATATTGTGTTGTTGGAAGTCACTAGACAAATCTGTGACTTTGATAATGTTGTGAAGGGAGAGATGCACAAGACAGGTTTTGGGAACGATTTCCCTTTGAAGATAGGAATGGGTGAAGTTTGTGCCTCCATTCAGTCTGCTCATGCTTCAGAGGAGGAGATAGGTACTCTTGGGCTCTCTTTTCATTCTAAGTGAGCAAGGTTTGATGTCACTGGTGAGGCTCAAAAGAAGGCCAGTAGAGATTATAGCCATAAGGCTCACATGGAAGATTACTGGATTAACCTTGCCGATGAGTTTGAGGTAAGAAAGAAGAGATTTTCTAGGTTGCCAGTGGATTTGGTAAGACTATACAATGTAAGGGCCATCCCGAACTAGGTGAAGGAAGATGGAAATGTGATCCAGGGTCATGTTTATGAGGCAGTAAAGGATAAACCACCAGTGGGGGAAGTTGATTGGCTAGAGGAGGAAAAGACTGATTTAGATCAGGTTATGGCCCCAGTGATTAAGTATACCAAAATGTGGTTAAAGCACAAAAAGCTGGAGTTGGAAAGCGAGGGTGTTCCATGCACCTATGAACTAATGGGAGACTTAGAGTCTCATTCTGCTTCCAAGGCTTCACTTGGACCAGATCCAAGGGGGAAGGAGAAAGTGGATTCTCCTTTTAGAATCCAGGTAAGAGAGGTGCAAGCTGAAAAGGCTGCAGAAGTAGGCAAACAGAGGAGGCCTGTTGCCAAGAAGAGGAAGCATGCTTCTAAGAAGGAAGTTGAAAATAATTAGGAAGAGGATGAGGAAGTAGAGAGTGTTCATCCATTAATGAAGAAAAGAAGAATTACAAGGCCATCACAGGAGGTGGAGGAACCCCCTAGGGTTGACAAGGAGATTGAGCCACCGGTGGTAGAGGTGGAAAGTTCAGGGGAAAAGACCCAGGTTTATATGAGGAGATCAAGGACTCCTTCCCCAAGGGATACAGTGGCCAAGGAGAGTGTTTCAACAAGTATTCATGTTGTTGAATAGGTAAATCCCTCCATTCCTCAGGATGTTGGTAGCATACGAGAAGAACCAATGAAGGATGAAAATCCTCAGGATATGGGCGAGAAAGAGTTCCAAGAAGGAGACCTCTTCAATGCAGAGGCAAAAATTGATGGGATGGTTCAGTCTCCCTTGGTGGCATATGCAGACTCACCCATAAAAGAAGAAGTAAACAAGTCTCCTCAAAAAGGGGAAGAAATACCAACTAGGGCCCCTTCACCAGTGCATGTGGTTGTAGAAGAGTAGGTACAATAGGAAGAGAACCCAACTGTGGATGTTCCTAAAAGTCCTAGTGTTGAAAAAGATGCAACTACTGATCAATAGGAGAAGGAACAAGATAAACAAGACACAATTCCTGTTGGGTCCCCTACTTTGGAATGGCTTGAAAAGGAATTGAAGAACAAGATGGTAATAGTGGAGGATGCCCCTCCTAATTGGGATGCCCTAATGGTTAATGTAGAGAGACAAAAGGCTAAAAAGAAAGCAAGGGTTGTATCCCGGATTGAGAGGGATGGGTTAGGTAAAAAAGTGGCCCATATTGCTACCCCTGCTCCAAACAAGGACATAGACAATGTGACTGCCCAGGACTATAATGTGTAGAATGTTGACTTGTGGCATGCTACCATAGAGCAAGACATTGAAGAATATGAGGGCTCAAGTGCAGTGATTGTGGGGAGATTGAAGAAGGCAGTACATACTAGGCATGAGCTGGAGAAAGAGAATGAAAAATTAAGGAAGTACTTGCAGGAATTAATGAAATGTTTGCAAGCTATTGGTTCCTCCTCTTTTGCTATAGTATTTCTACCCCAGAAAATGATCTCTGAGTTGGAAAAGATGAAGGGCACCTCACATGCTGCAGTTACTTGGTTGTAGAGTGTCCAAGCTAAAGGAGATGAGGCCATTAGGGGAATATTGTCAACTGGGGGTGATGCAATGAGATCGAAAGATGGGTTAAAGGATGCATTGGCACAAGATAATGTGGATACCAACCTCCTGCTGTAGAGGACTACAACAATCACGGGGTTTACTGAGGAAAAATTGGTACAGTGTAGGATTCTTCCTTTTCCAAGAGTTTCCAAACCTTGGGAATGGTTTGAAATCCTGCAAATGAGGCAGAAGGCCCTAAGGAAGATCCACAAGCAAGCAAAGAAAATTGATGATACCTTGACCAGTATCTATGATAGTTTCGTTCTTTAAGGTCATGACTGGAAGGAAGAAGTTTGCTCTGAAACATCTTAGTTTGGAACAACTTAGGGGATGGTGGGGAGATATTTATTCTCCAGTCAATGAAGGACCAGTTACTGGACACCAGTTGGATGATGCTGCAACCTATATTGTAGTTATAGATAGATATTTGGCTAGGAAGGTCAATTGGGATGGTGCAGTTAGGCAGGCAAGAGATGACATCAAATCTCTTGAGAGAAATATTAGGGTTTTGCTTGTGCCACCTGTTGCTGAGCTGGATAGGGTCATGTTGGCCGTACATGGTGAAGAAGATAAAGCTAAAGACAAGGATGGGGAGTAATTATATAGGGTTACATTAATATTTGTGCTTCCTATTAATTCACATGTATTGGGCCGACCTTTGATATCCTGGCAGTTTTGGATGAAATTGGTGCCAATCGCACATTTCATGTGTTCGAATTATTCTTTAAGGCCAACCTCTTGTAGGTCATGTTTTATTGTAAATTATCATTTGGGCTGACCTATCTTAAGGATTCTCTATAAAAACAAGCATGTTGCCTCATTTGAGATATAGGAGGATAGGTAGATTAAGAGAATTAGAGAGAAATAGTTAAGTGATATTAGAGAGAATTAGGGTTTGTTCTCAAGCAAGTGTTGTAACAGAAAACTGGAATTGCTGCTATTTGTGGATGATTTAATATAAGAGGGATATTGTGTTTGGTATCTATCTTCTGGAATTTCATCTGGCATGGTTCTTATTATTCTATCTTTCAAATTGCTTCATAATTATGGTTAAATGATTTGGTAATGCTTAGGGTTTCATGTTTGGAATGTTTGTAGCGATCTCTAGTCCATACTTTTTGTAGTTAGCTAATTGTTAGCTGCTTTGCAAAGTTAGCCTGGACTCATATTTGTGCTTAGTTCAATTGTGAAGGTTTATTCATCTCAATTGCAATAGGATTGATTGATTGAATGTTTGTGATTTGAAAATCTTTAAATACGTTAGAAGATTGCACTATTTCTGTGGAATTGTAGATTCATCTGGGTCAAGTAGAAAATAGTTTATGAGAGATTGGTCCATTTTAAGCATTTTGTCCTTTGGCATTTTCAATCTTAGGGTTAGAAGTAGTTTTAAGATTATCTCTGAAACCTTTATCTTTTGTTGTTTCTTTATTATCAGGGTTCTAATCAAGTTTCAAAGTATCAATTTATTGTTTATATCTGATAAGATTCAAAATCCAGTATTGCTCGTAGTAAGGTCCCATTGTGATTACCAACATTTTCACATTATCTCTGAGTTGTTTTATTGCATAGTCAAGACCTGACATTAGAGACCTTGGGGTTATCTCTTTTCCCATAGAGATTTACCTTTCAAGAGAGATAGGATATCATATTCTGTCTGAGTTGTTGTTGTGTAGAAAACACCATCAACATACTCCAAGACTTCATCCAAGGTATCATTGTCTCATGTTTCATGTTTCATATTCATGTCTCATTATTTCACCATAAGGTTTAATTACCAAAACGGGTATTTACCAAGGAAAACCCCTATTCCCTAACAATCAAAAAAAAATTTCATCTTCAATGTGTGATTGTCGGTTTTATGTTAAAGATCAAGTGGAGAGAAAAATTGTCAAAATTGTCAAAATTGCAAAGTTGCTAAAGTTGTCATCTTTATTGCAAGATCATGGAAACTAAGCTACATAATTTATTTCCAACTTTCGGGAGAGGAGCACTTGGGATCTAGGAGTGCCTGGACATTGAAGAACAAGATCCTGAAAATGATTTTCCAGAACCCTAATAGGGACCCATTAGCCACTTGGCGAATGAGTCCTTAGTGAGACCCAAAACAACACTTTTCCAACAAGGTACACATCATTTGAACATCTGAAAATTTTCCTTTTTGCTGTTATAAGAGTTAGGATTATTTTTTGATTGTTATTTATACATTATTCCTCTCATAATTGAGTGAAACATGAAAAAGTAGGTGAACCCATTTGATTAACCTCATTTTTGGGTTCATCCCTTTTTCTTTGTTTCATTTTGGTGAACCCGACTTCTTGAGCATTGTAGTTTTCTGATCTAGGAGTCTCTTTTCATCTTAGATTAGATCTTGTCTTCATTTTCATTGAATTGATCTCATTTAGGGTGTCTTAGTTTGCATTCAAATTTGCATCTCATATAGGGTTTTAGGATTGCATTGTTTGCATTCTTTAAATCTGAAAAAATATAAAAAAAATAGTCATTTTGCATTTCATCTTGCATATCATTTACTTGCATTTGAAAATTAAAACAACATTGCATATCAATCTAGTTTTTTTAAGTCATCATTTTGTCATAATTTGCACTCAAATTTCACATTGCATTTACAAAAATTTGAACCTGAAACTTATTGTAGCAAACCTTAATCTGAAAATCATTAGAAAAGGCTTAAAAATTTGTAAAAATAATTTTTAAAACCCTAATATAGGACCCATTTGCCACTTGTCTAATTAGTCTTTAATCAGACCTAACTCTGCATTCCTAGAAATTAAAATCTTTAGTTTTTTGCTTTTGTTTGTTGCTGTCAGATCTTTGTTTCAGTTTGTTTAATTTTTGTTTCATTCATTTCATTAGATCTAGCTTAATTTGCTTCATTTAGTACATTGTCTAAATTCAAAATTGCATTTCAACATTTCATTTTCAGATTGTTGCATAGTGTAATCAACAAAATGCCTTGTTTAGAATCTAAAAATTGCATATCATTCTAGGACCTTACATTGCATTTCAAGCCTCTTTCCGTTTTGGGTTTGCACATTAAGTTTGTAAAACTTGTATGAGCTTTACAACTTGGTGTCCTATTAGCAATACTATTGTTAGACATAGTTCAAGTCTCATGTCATCCCGTGATATACAATTTTTCGTGGATCTTGGGTTTTCTAGCTCTCTTCCTAATATTGTTGATAATCAACCCTCTATGGATCATAGTATGCATACTTCATTTCCCATGACTTCCATACCTACAATCAATGTGCATGATGTTCATTTCTCACAAGAAGATATAAAAATACTAGATGAAAGCCTAGAAAAGTTCCAAGACATTATACTTACTGAAAGTGTGGACATTAGTATGTTTCCTAGTTTACACAATCTAAGGAAATTGCTTAAAATTGGAAATGAAACAAAGATTGTCAAATTTCAATAGCCTTAATTGATTCCTAAATGAGAACTTAAAAAAACAAGACAATAATAACATCCATGCCTTGGTCAAATTTATTGAAGCTAAACCTCATAAGGGCTCAACCAAAATACCTCTTGATATTGCTTTCTCACAAAAAGACATACTTAAACGTGCACCTGATGGTCCTCTTTACATAGCTGGAAGAGTCAATGACAAGCCCACTAATGGGATATTAATTAAGCCCATCTATGGAGAGAATGTGATCACCGAAGAATTCATATTTGTGCATGAACTATATCAAGATACATATGATAAACCAAAAGCATGGATCAAGACGCATAATGGTTTTTCTTGTCATATGATAGGCTTGATAGATCTCCATTTAAAAGTTGGACCGAAAAAATTAAATGTCTCATTCACCATCATTTTGCAATCAGACCAATTTCTTATGAAGTTAGGCTATCCATGGATTTTCTCCATGAATTTCATATCATTGATAGTGCATAAATGTTTAAAGTTTCCCTTTTCTAATAATATCTTTACTATGCATCATAGTGGGTTTAATCATGTGTCTTCTCGAGGGAACTTTTCATTGGATTTCTTTTGGCTCAAGCCTATTGAAACTATTAGACCTCAAGAAGACTTATTTTTCAAATCCTATCATTTAAGCTCAAGGAAAAATGCATAACAGAACTATCTCATAGAAACATACCTCAACCCTCCATTGAGCTGCCTATCCTAGACAAAACAATGATTGAATTGAAAGTCCTTTCAAACATCCAAGAGCAGCCTATGGAAAAACCTCCTACAATTTCTTACAAGAGAGCATGAGACAACAAAAGCAATCCTGTCGTGCCTCCTAAAATTAAACAAGTTTACAAAGCTAAAGAGAAAGTGTTTGAACAACCTCCTATGGTTCCTTTTGTTCCTCCCCTAAGGGAAGAAACGAAACCTATGATTGAAAAACCTGCTCCTACACAAACACAATTTGATAATAGATTTAAATGAAACCAAAATGCTAGAGAGGGTAGGTGTAGACGTCGTGCTATTTCTCGTATGTTACAAAATCAAGAAGAAAAGTGCAACATAGAAAATCAAAATCTGAACTTACCTGAAGCAATGCATGATGAATCTATACCCTCACTACAATGTAAACAAAAACCTTCAAGAGACATTGTCATCTGACCTCCTATTGTGATTAATCTAGATGATGACATTGACATTGCAAAGATTGATGAACAAGTGCATAATGAGTTGAATACAATGTTTTCCTTTTCTATGAGCTTGAATGACATCTCCTAATAAGAGTGTTGAACTTAGTGCTTCCCCTAGTTTGACACTTTTTGTTGTCCCTTTGGCTAGTTGTCCACTTTCCATTTATATTGATTGAGATTGGGATGCAGATGACCTGCTATAGGTTGACTCGCATGTGCCTTATTAGTCTTTTGATTTTTTTTTTTCATGTTTCTTTATGTGATCACATGTGTGTAAGATGATCCCCCACGATGTTTAGTTTGATGTATCTCTCTTTTTTTGTGCATTTCTCTATATGTATCTACATTATTCTATATGTTGTAAAGATTTTATCCTTTTTCACTTGTCTTGTGTTTTCCTTTTGGGGATGACACAAGGTGTTGAGACATTTAGGTCTCTTTCATGTTGACCTAAAGGATTTTTCTTTGTTTTCGCTCTCTTTGTGCCATCCTTCTAGTTCTATGAGTATTTGGGGAATGATGACAATTATGAGCTCTATGACAATATTGTAGCAAAGACATACTGACCCCAAATCCATAGATCCCTTTCGTATTTATGGGGGAAACCCCTCCTTCATTTTTCATGATGTAGATTTATTTCAAAAACATATGACTTGGCATAGGTTTTTCCGAGGAAAGCTCTCATGTCTTAGGAGAAAACATTGGCTACTTTAATGCAGTTGCTCACAACAATGGTGTTAGCAACCACTTCAAAGTGGGGGCATACATCGATGAAATCTTTCGACATTTTGCATATTTCATGGTGTGATGCTCTTTTTCTTGTGATGCATCCTTTTCTTTGTGGTGTCATTCGGTTTGATGTACTCCAAGAATGTGATATTTCTAAGCATACAATTTCCCTTAGTGGCATGATGCGAAACGAGGCATCCCATAAGTGGAAATCAAATATTCTTGATTTTTCCTCTGGGAGACATTAGGCATGATGTTCCCTAAGAAGAAGACCTTACACGAAGCAAAATTCCCTTGAACAAAAACAAAACAAAAAAACCACAAAAACCTATAGACATAAAATTCATAAGCATTTATCATTGTGGTGCCTTATCAAAGTTGTCAGGAGGATAACTTTGGTATGGTATGGGAGGCTAATATGATTCTCTCATTTTCCACCTTTTTGGGATACTCACCTAGTGGGTGGACTGAGGTTCCACTACCCCAGAGTGAGCACACATGTGTTATAGAGAAACAACCTAGACCCGGTGCACATTGTGTTGGATAGACTGTCGAAGCTTGATCCTTTTCTCAGAGAAATAGCCATGTTCCACATCACATTGGAACGGTTGAAGCTTGATCCTTTATTTTTTAATCTTTTTCCTTTTGGTCTTTGATAGTTTATGATTGTGTATATTTTTCATTGTTGCATACATAAGTGTCTTGAATATCTACTTTAGTGTGAGTTTTACATGGGGGAAAATGTAGTAATGGAAAAAGTATCTTGTTTCCTTAATTTGGGAATGATTAATGATAAATGAACCTAATGTTGCCTTGATTTAGTTGTAATGTGTTTTACACATTCACATTGAGTCTAGGGCCCTTTTTAATAAAATGGACTTAATGATGCCTTATTTATGGTGTTGTAAAGTCTATCTTTACACTTTCACACTAATCTAGGGCCTTTAATTAATTAATTGAGGTTAATTGAGCTTAATTAGCGCCTTAAATTCAAATCCAAGCTTGATTTATTGCATTTTCTAAGGGATAAATCCCGACGAAACTTATTAATAATGTTTCACAACACTTAATTTTGCAAGGTTTGAGTCCTAGGCTAGTGACCTAGGACCCATTAGCCACCTAGAAAATGGGTCCTTCCTAGGTCCTAGGACCCCCTTTTTGCATATTATTTCATATCCCCAAAACTTGTCCTAGTTGAGTGTGCTAGGACCCATTAGCCACCTGGCGACTGGGTCCTCCTTAACTTAGGACACCCCTTTTTGAGCTTATTCTTGGTGGGATTTTAGTGATTTCAAATCCTAGATCTGATGTTGGCTTATTTTATTTAAATTTCGAGATTAAATCTTAAGCTAAGTATAAATATAAGGTTATTTTACATAGTTTCATCCTAAGCAATAACTAGATCTTCATAAGAAATCAAGAGTAATTTTACAAGAGTGTTTCAAAGGCATTCAAGAGTAGATTTATCAAGGTGTTATTGCAGTAATCAAAGGTCATATCATCATGTAAAAGTCATGCATTTTGTTGAGCTAATGTGATGTTGTAGCATTGGTGATCAAGTTCATGATCAATATCTACTTATTGAGGCCACTTCATGCTAAGTTGTTGATTTGTACTCCAAGAATTCATCTAAGGTATCATTATTTCATGTTTCATGTTCATGTATCATTATTTAATCATAGGGTTTAATTACCAAAATAGGGTTTGACCAAGGAAAACCCCTATTCCTTAACAATCAACATTTTTTCTCCTCTTTGATGTGTGATTGCAGGTTTTAGGTTGAAGATCAAGTGAAGAGCAAGATTGTCAAAATTTTCAAAACTGTAAAGTTGCTAAAGTTATCATCTTTATTGCAAGATCACAAAAACTAAGCTAGATAATTTATTTTCAACTTTCGGGAGCTAAGCACCTTAGATCTAGGAGTGCAGACATTGAAGAACAAGATGCCAAAACTAATTTTCTAGAACCTTAACAGGATCCACTAGCCACTTGGCGAATGAGTCCTTACTGAGCCCTGAAACAACACTTTTCCAACAAGGTACACACCATTTCAACATCTGAAAACCTTCCTTTTTTTGTTATAATAGTTAGGTTCATTTTATGATTGTTAATTATGCATTATTCCTCTCGTAATTGAGTGAAACATCAAAAAGTAGGTGGACCCATTTGGTTAACCTCATTTTTGGGTTCATCCCTTTTTCTTTGTTTAAATCCCCTAGCCATTTCATAAAATATTGTGAGATTTGACTTATTGATATTCCCCCTTGTTGGTGATGTCATTTATAATGCCCCCTGAGGGGTGATCCCACAATACTAGTTTACAATTTTTGGCCAAACTAGACATTGAACTAATTTTTTTTAACTAAATCTTCACTTTTGGGCACCTATAACGGCGAAACCATGAGGAATTTGAAGATGATTCAAACTAGTGATTTGTGACATTTTGTCTTTATATTCTAAATATATTTTTTTCAAAATTTTTGGAATCATATTTGACTTCTTTTTCGATCTCCTTTGAAAACTAGTTTTTAATAGTAAATACCATTTTTAAAGAGTGACGTTACTGGCTAACACATAAATTTTTTTCTATGAAGGATAAAATTCTATTTTTTTTGAATTTAGATTTGTAACTACGATATCTAGTGCATGGAACTAGTTTCATATCATTTGATTGAATATTTTTTTCTTAATTAAGTTTCAAAATCAAACCAATTATAATTTAGACATAATTTACTCGCTAAAACATAACTCTTTTTTTTATGTATCGAAATTCAATTTTTTTTTTGGTTAGATCAAGGATATCAATATCTAGTGCATAAATATTTTTTCAGATTTTTTTTTGATAATCTGCTATTTCTCCACATGTGAAGAATAGAGAGCTTGATTTTAGGTGAAAAACCTACATTCACAAGAAATAAAAATAAATAATAATCAAATTAAATCTATTTAAAATTATAAATTTTGGGAATCTTATAGTAAGGAATACATACTTACAAAAAATAAATTTTAAATGAATTCATTTGATCCCCCAAAAGGTAAATCAAAAGTGGTTTTTATCAACATTTTGATACGTGCAAAGGAGACTTCGTTATAGGCATGGTTTAAAACTAGTGGGGTTCTATCCAAGGGGGTTTGATCTAAGGTGGTTTGATCTAAGGTGGTTTGATCAAACCCTCTTCAATTGGAATCCTTTAAATGGAACTTTTGAAGGCTTAAATTATTATATTTTCTAAAAATATGCGATCTCAACAAAAAATAGGATCTCCTAGAAAGTGTAAACCACTATTGTAGGAACACCTTGAGGCATGGTTATCAATTCATCCCATGTGATGTTAAGAATTTTTTCATCCCTTATGACATTAATCTTGGTGCACCCCCTAAGGTGATTTTTGTGTGCTCCTTGAAGCAATATTTGCAAGATAGTCCATGGATTTGGCATAACACAACTTGCTAATACATGAACTTGAGAAAATTTTAACATGGCCACCAAGAATAATACAACTTGCTTACCAGTTGAGCCATATGGTTCATAAGTGACCTTACATCCTTATGAGAGAACCATTTTGTTTAAAAAAGACATTTGATGGATGAATTTTTGTATTTGAGACAAATTTAAGACTGAGGTCTCTTTTCCTTATTGACTTGAATCCTTTAGTACTAACCTTGTATTTTTGTTTTCTGATTATTGCATGTTATGTGTTTTCATCATTTTGGTGTTGTTTGTGTTTTGTTTGATGTTCATGTTATGTTTACATTATGTTATGTTTCTTCATTGTGTATACTTCATGTTTAGATTACATACATGTGTGTTCCTTTTTCCTTATATTGTTTTGGCTCAAGATCTTGAATCTCAGGGACTTCCACGCTTTCACCTAGATTCAGTGCCATCCCATCTCTTCAATTTTTTGATAATTGAATCCCTCTTGACATATTCTTAATTTAGTGTGAGTTTGAGTATAAGGTACTCTCACTAAAGTGAGGGCTAAATGTAGTGTTATAAATTATCTCCTTGGAAAATTTCACACTAGATTTTTCTCCCCTCTATATGCACCTAATTTCCTAAATTATGCATTCCATGGCCCATTTTATCATTTATAATAAAATCAAATGTGAAAGACCAAAGTATGCATTTAATATTTTTCGCTTGACATTTTAGATCTCAAAAAAGTGGGATTTGGACTAGGGCACCCTTAGCACCCTTGTCCTCTTAAAATGGCTCCAAATTTAAATATGTCAGTGTTGGTAATTTATTATTTAAAATTCAAATCCTAATGGTTAGCCATCAAGATTTAATTTTTGATGAATTAGATTAATTGCATATATATACATAGTATTTTCATAATTTTAATTAAGAGGATTAATAAGCATTATTAAAGAGAAATTATTATACTTCAAAATCAATTCAAGATCAGTTCAAGAGTAGTCAAGAGCATAATTTATAGAATTATGGCAATATTTCATCATCCAAGAATCATGTCAAGGTTTATGTGAGTTTGTTCATTTTTACACATGCATTTTGTTTGTGAGTACTAATTCTTGTAGGTCTTGAAGTCAAATCAATCCAAATTTCATTCAATCCTTGAAGGTGATGAGAATGAATTATGTCCATCAAGGAGATTCGACCTGAGCGGTGAGTTGTAGCAAGTTGTCAATTCATTACTCCATTGTCATTTAGCCTCTATCCATCAAAATGATAAGATCTCTTTATCATCAATTTTTCCATTGCCCAAAGTGAGCTCTATCTCAACACATGGAGGTAGATGTGAGAATTTTCCCCCTAAAAACAATGCACCACAAGAAATAATGGCTAAAAGGTCTTAAGCTAGGATAAAACAAAGTGTCTTGGGAGTTCTCAATATATGCTAGGTGATTTGAGGCATAAGTTCATGAATAAAGGCCTTATCTACATGTGCATGAGACTGTGAGGGCCTCTCCTAATCTCTTCACCTCCAATTCTCAATGGGCCAAAGGTATTAGGGATTAAATCCAAACATGATGATGACTCACTCGTTGATGTACATCTTTCACATTCACCCTTTTATATACCCAATAAAAAATGTGGTTGAGGCCATCCTTTCTAGAGATGAAATCCTCAAGAAGGCCTCCTAAAGGGAAATATTTATAGGTGTTTTTGATCTCCAAGATCATATGAAGTGCAAAGAGAAAGCATACACACCTAAGATCTTGGGATTAATAAATACTAATTAGATAAAATCAAGGTTTTTGATCTCTAAGATCATCAAATGGTGCAAGGAGAGACAATAAACCATGAATTAATCTCAAACAAAGGAAACAATGTTCTTTGAGCCCTACTTTAATTTAATGCCTAAATTAGTGGGAAATCAAACGTCTTTGACTACAATACATTGCAAGAAAAATTGTTAGTAGTTGTTCAAAGTATATGAAAGCTACAAAACCACCATTAGATTAATCAAAATGAAAAATCCAATTTAGGGAGTTAATCCAATATTATCAATGAGAACCGATTACAGCTATAAAAAATACTAAAGTATTATTATAATTCTATATTAAACTTGATACATTGTATTAAAAACCACTAAATGTTTATACCAAACACATCTATAAAAAAATAGAATGCATCTGCCGATTTAAAACATATCAATGGAAATCCCAAATTTACATAGAAAATAGATTTAGATTAGTGAAAAAGGGAGTGAACCACTGTAAATAATAACAATGATAAAATGGGCATCATATCTTGCTATATAATTAAACCCCTATTAAAAACCCAAGAGAAAAAAATTAAAAAAAGTGATGAAACATGTGATTTAAAATAGGAAAGAAATTGTTAAATGAGTATCTTATGCATTCTCCAAAAATTAGAACGCTTCCACTTCAATTTAAAGCATATCCATAGAAACCCAAAATTTGCACAAAAGATGGATTTAGATTAGTGAAAAAGGGAGTGAATCCTTTGAAATAAATAACAATTTTAAAATGGACATCATGTCCCCCAATTAAAAATCTGAGAGAAAAAAATCAACAAAATGATGAAACACTTGATTTAAAAAAAGAAAGAAAGCATGAAATTAGCATCCTACGCATCTTCTAAAAATTAGAATGCTTCTACCAATTTAAGTTAGAATTCCTGAAACAAAACCTATAATGACAAAATACTAAAAAACACCAAAAGTTGATTAGTGACTTAAGAATGTGGTTGGGCATGCAAAAATGTGTTATACTTTTGAAAATTAACTACAAAAGAAAATTGAAAGAAACCTATTCTAAATCACAATCAAAGAAAACCATCAAGATTAGACAAAAGGGATATTCAAAACTAAATATAAATTACACCCAACACCATTGAATAATCCATTGACATGTCCATGATATTTTCTTGCATGATTTTTTTTTTTTTTAGGGTAAGTATGGATTTTGAAAGGGTCTAAACCCTTGTACAAACGAAAGAAGTAGACAAAAATAAGTGGGAAACAAGGGTCCCAACCCTATACAAAGGTGGCCAAAAGGCTGGATGAAATAGGCCCAAACATTTCATAAACAACATAGAAATACTACAAACAAGAGAAGAGGAACAGTTGTAGCCAAGCTATCGAACAAGAAAATAGAAAAAAAATAGAGATTAGGGACAACTAGAATCCCACTTAGAAAAACTTAGGTCAAGAGGGAGTTGACCTTTCACCCACAACACGATTATGAATTTGGGAAGAGGAAAAAGAAAGACCTTTCCTCCTTCTATGAACAACATTCCAAGCAATACTATCATCTAAATTCTCATTAGAAGGGGAAGTATGATGAGAAACCCCCAAAGAGGGACTGTTAGCACATGAAGAGGGAGCATCGACATGCGTAGGACAATGTGAAATAGGGGGGATTCCCCCATTAGGAGTCCATCAACACAAGAAGAACAATTAGGAGGTTTAAAGCCAAGGGTAGGTCGGTCTACAAGGGGTAGGAGCTTCCACCATAGAGTCTAAGGGCATTGGAGTCACACTAAAAGCAAGAGACACATCATCATATTTAGAGGATTTATTTGAAAAATAATCAAGAGCATGGATAGTTAAGTGGTCATCATTACCATCCTTCCACCATGTAGTAGAGCACTTGTGATGCGAGAGGACAATCTAGAGCCAGGTGATTGACCGAGAAGCATCAATGAAATTTGAAGGGGAGGACCTCATAATTAAGAGGTTGAGTCCAAGGCATGTCCCCAACAATCAAAATCACATCTCCATGAAAGGGGTTTGGAGATGTCAATATCCACCAAAATGCACTAAAATGTGGAGTGCCCCATGAATGAAGTAGAATCATCAACTTTTAAGAAGCAACCATTAGAGTTACCAATGGCCTCATAACATGAAGGCTCCCAAAAATGTAGAGGGAGATTCAAAAGTCTAACCCACAATAGAAGCACATTTAGTGGCTCAATAAGTGGATTAAATTTTGACTAAGGCTTATCAAAAAGAGAGTGCTCTCCCAAGCCTATAACTTGCCCAACACCAAATCTCTATCCTTAGAGGAGGAAAAAGAGGAAAAAAAAGCTTTAACATAGGGGAGGAGTTCAATCTTACCTGCCATAAGAGGCCTCCATGAATCCAACAATCATTTATGAAGATCAAGAAGAGAAGACTACATATTGGAGAACTTGTACACCAAACCCCTACATTGGTAGAAGTCCTCATTTTTCACCACATCTTGGCCACAAGCACCACTAGTGATGATTTGGCACAAAGAAGAGGATGATGTATCTTCTTCAAAGGGCAAGCAACACTAGAACCAACAGCTTGAGGAAAGTTATGTCCACCAACAATAGAAGTCAACACTAGAGGGGGGAATTAGAAGAAACCTTGACACCACTAGAAATAGGAAGAGAAAAAGGTGCAAAAATAATAGCAAAAAATCACATGCCAATAGCAACAAAAAAGAAACTCATGGTTACATTAGAAACATGAAGTAGACCCATGGAAACATATGAAACAAAGCCAAATGACATAGCAATAGATGTAATAGCAGGAAGCTCACCCATGGTGGATGAAACCCCAGTAGCAGATGAAGCAAAGTCAAACAAAACACCAAAAACAAATGTAGACAAACCATGGATCCATTCAATAAGAAACGAATGAGAGGGATTAGGAGCGGGAGAGCCCATTTCAAAATTATGAAAGTCTACTTGTTTGCATGATCTAAATGTTTAAGTGGTGAAATTAGTAGTATATACTTGCTACTTGAAAATATCTTAAGATGGGCTAGATTTATAAAATTTTGGATTGATGGGTGAATGGTTGAGATTGTTTGGAATGATCAAAGGATGAGGTTAATTTTGGTCTCTCAAGCACAAGGAGATGGACAAGTTTCCATATGGTTAGAAAAATGGTTGGAAGGTTTGAACAAGCGGAGAGGAATGAAAACCTTTCAAGGTTCCACTTATCATAGGATTAAATGATTGATTTTTAAATTAAAATCAATAATCCATGTACATACAAATCTAAATTAAATAAATGCAAAAACTATTTAATTTGAGAGGAAAGAGGAATTTTAGTTAAGTATTAATTTATCTAAAGTAATGGTGATTTTTAATGAGAAAAAAGGAGAAATATTAATTAAATTCAATTTCTTAATATATGTGGTGATGAATATTAATTAAATAATGCAATATTACTTAATTAACATTAGTGATGAAGGAATATTAATTAAATGATAAAATATTATTTAATTAACAAAAGTGTTGGAAAAAGGGTAATTTAATGGGTAGTAAGCAATTTAGAAGAAATAGTGAAATCAAAGTGTCAATTTTAGATGTCTACTTAACAAATCATGAATGGTCTCTAAAATCATGTGTTGAAAGTTTCTAGTTAAATGACAACACCCAAATCAAAATGAGTTAAATTAGAAACTTTTTCTTTCAACTAAAGTTCTCCACTTATAATCTTATTTGTCTTTTTGGTGATCTTCTTTGATCTTCTCCAAATCTACACTTTTTCCAAATCTACACTTTCTCCCCTCTCATCATCCTTTTTTTATTTCAACAACTTTTACATTCTTTTTAAATACTCATGATTACATTTAACAACTCCTATAACAACTAAAATATAATTACAAATGACAACTAATACTACTTAAAATGAGTGTAAACAATTAAATAAACATTTTATTTTAGTACAACACCTATCCCAATAAAACTCATATAAATCCTAACACCAACATCTAACCATATAAATCTTGTGTGCAAAAATACAAACAAACACAATCCTTCAGCTTAATATAGTCTTTCATTGAAATGAATTTATCTGTTCAAGCACTGAGCTTGGTCGATTTATTACTTGTCTTACCAGCTGTTTTTAAATCTTAAGACTGGTAGATTTACACTAATTGTATAACTTGGAGAGAAACAAGTGTTATCTAACTATTGAACATCTTGCTTTTCCATTGTATTTGGATCCTTGTATTGCTAATTCGTCCTTTGGCTCCAAGTTTCCTAACACTCTCTTGTGCTGCTCTGTCTTTGGTGGTGTTTTTCTCTTTCTTTAACACAATGCCAACTTTTACATTTTGACATTGAGAACAGGTTTTCATGCAAAGTGTTTTTCTGTCGAGTTTACACAGACAACTTTTAGCTCTGCCACGTTCACTTTTAACTCTAGTCAACTTTATTGTACTCTGGAACCTAATCTACCAATCATCTATTCTTGGAACTGGAAAATTTCTGCATCACTTGTGATGTTCAAATATTTGGAAACTTAATAAAATTATCGTTTTTTGATTTGATTGTGTATGAGTTTTTTTGCATCAACGTTTCAGATCACATTCTGTGATTTATCATCAGAAGAGAAGAGAGCACCCTAACTTCGTGTTTCTCAAAATCTGATGTGGAAATTTCAAATCACTCCAAATATTTTACAACAGCTTACTTGGCAAGTCTCTTGTTTATAACTAAGGTTTCAAGGCCACATCATCAAGTATGATACCACATCAGCATGCTTTTGGTCCAGGTGTCCCAAAAGACCCAAAAAAAGTGAGACCGTTACTTGTGCACTAAATCATGTTTTATTGGTGTGCTGATGTGGCATCACATGATTATGGATAGTTATCATCAACACTAACAATTTTAAGTCACAACTATTGATTCAATATTATTAAAAATATTAAACATTATATCAACAAATGCTATAACAACTGTTGGAACATGCTGAAGTAATAGATCTTCTCCTTTATACTAGAAAAATTTATGCTCCCTCCTAATTGGATTTAACATGATTTGGCTGCACATAATACTTCTTTTGAATCCAAAACTAAGTCCCCCACCATCGGTAGGACAGGTGCTTCTGTCTTCCTCATCTGACATGGAAGACCTGAAAAACTTTGTGCTGTCAATGTTCACTGCAGGATAGATTGGAAAATCAAGATTCATAAATTTGTACTATAACAACTATTGAAACATACTGAAATAATGGATCTTCTCCTTTATACTAGAAAAACTTATGCTCCCTCCTAATTGGATTTAGCATGATTTGACTGCACATAATACTTCTTTTGAATCCAAAACTAAGTCCCCCACCATTGGTAGGACAGGTGCTTCTGTCTTCGTCATCTGACATGGAAGGCCTGAAAAACTTTGTGCTGTCAGTGTTCACTGCAGGGTAGGTTGGAAAATCAAGATTCATAAGTTTTCTGAGCCATTCATCGTTGCTGTCGGTTGCATCAACAAACAGTACAGTACTAAAATTCATTGTGTGCCTGACAACATGTTTTACCACTTCCATCATTTGCAGTTGATAACTAGATTGAATTGCCATATAAATGCCAACTACTTAATATCTCCAAGAAAAGTATGGTTTTGTGGTCACTGTGCAGTACAGTCTTCTTTCCAAGTGGATAGTGGTTGCAATGTTTCAAAGCTTGAACAGTAGCTTACAACTTGTTATCATGTGTTGGATGGTTTGCTACTGCTTGTGATACACTATATGTAGGCCTTGTTGCTTAAGTACCATTCCTACCACTTATCTGAAGTAATTTTTTATTTTTTTTGGTTCCATCTGAAATGATATCTAAAGATTTGCCAATCAAGTTTTGGCAATACAAATAATTTCTATTTGAACTTGTGGAAGGTGCTTCTTGTGTTGGAGCGCAATGAAAGTTTCCACCAAGTCCTGAGAATAGGCACTTAGTGGAGCTGCAGTGCCCAGGAATTTAGCGAACCTGTAAAGATATCAAACTAATCAGATTAAACCATGCACCTCTATCATGTCGATATGTGTTGGCAAAGTTTAGTTCACATGGGTCTTGCCAAGGTCAATCCCCAATCAATCTTAGGCTATAGTGAAATGCATTCCAAAACAAAACCCTTAAATTTTAGACTTATGGGTGATTCTAGTGGGGGGTTTATGAATTCCAAATGGTATAAATGCCCTTCTTGAATCTTACAAAACAAAAGTGTGATCTTTATATGCATTATGACAAATTGGTAAATATGACGTCTTCAAAATCTGATTTATGAATTTCATAAAGGTATATGGCACATTACATTATTTAAATGATATATGACTTTTACAAGCTTTGTTTTGTCTTGAAGTTTGTCTTCTGAGAATTCTTATCATGAACCTGATGATGACAGTGGTTTGAATACATTTTTAATTTTAGTGAAATACACAACAAATAAATTAATAAATTGTCTATCCTTAGTAAATTGTTTTTGATTTTTTATGGTGATATTGTTCAAGGATTGAGAATTCAGTTATGTTCTTGTTAGGAATATGTATAACTAATTGATCAATGCAATGACACACTTGACATGTTGGAACAAGAATAAAATCTTAAAAGAGCGAAAATGATAATTGCACTAACATGAGTTTTACAATAGAGGCAAAAATGATCAAATAAATAACGTGGACATTGCATAGATAAGATCACTGGTAATATAAAGACAAAGACAAGAACTCTATGGGTGTCTAGGTATTAAAGAGTAGGTGTAGCATACAGCACTAGATAGGAAGACTCTTCAAATCTTCTCTTGAAATAGACATAAAGTTTGTTAAATGAGTTTTTCTGGATGACAGTATTGTGCATAGGGTCCATGCACTCTATTTTATCCTTACTATGACTGAGGTCTATTGCTGCTCCTTGTGATATTCAGAACAAGCTGAAACCTTTTGTGAACTTAAGGTCCACTTTGTATTTTCATTGCTTCAAACTTCCCAAAACACATAAAAGTTTCGACTAAGATATCATAATAACTAAGATAATAATTTCCTTGAAAAGATCAATCACCACATCTATCACTTATAATTTATGTTTAGTCAAATTAATCTCACAAGCTTTCCTCTTTTTGATTTTTGAAAACATATCATTACAATATTTACTCAAAAATCTCCTTAATAAATACTATAATTAATACACTTTTCTTGAGTGACAAGCATTTGTGATAGTGGTGGATGGATACAGATCAAACACATAAAATATTGAAATATATCAAACAAAAATTATTTCAACACGTGCTGCTGCACCTCATTCCATTGCTTCATAACATGATTACAAATTCATATAGCGAATATTACAACATTCTCATGACCACTTGATCATGTTACACCTTGATGCTTTGATCCATTACAAATGTCTCAATATATAGAGGTCTTAGAAATTACAAAGTACATTCTAGAACGTAAACTGAGTTATCATCACTTGACAAATATTTAATATTTTTTCATATTTATTCTTATCTTTTAGTTACTCTAAACCGACTTGATCATAACATTAAAGTAAAAAAAATTAAATATCCCAACAATTTGCAACCTTAATTAAACTTAATTATACGCTGAATGATTATGCTTCATCCAAAACTAGATAATCCAGAATTCAGAAGCAAAAACTGTCTAAAAACATAAACCTACCTATTTAAACAATAATGAATCTGAGAACATATACAAAACCAGCTATAACAATCTCAAGATCTAGCTAAAATTTTAATTAAGAAAAATGTCCTACCTTGACTTTAACGGATGACATCAAACAAGCTAAATCTAATTGTATAAACTCGCAAGCTTCGGGACTCCAAAACATATTGAAGTTACTTTAAAAGCAAGTCTCAAAAATATGAATTTCCTGATATAATATTTGGAACCTGATTTTTACATGACCATAAAAAATAATATGTAATGATTGGGTACAGAAATAAAGATAATCTAAAGCAACTTCGCATGCAGTGACACTTTGGAAGGATAATGGCACAAAGCACATGCTCTGACAAAACACACCTCACAATCAGTGGAACATAATTTTAGACAACCTAAGATCCGTGAGCGAAAACAAACTAGAAGGTGTAAACCCAGATTTAAAAATAAATGGAGATCTTCGAAATAAAGGCAAAATTGATTGAGAAAAAACATTAAAAAAAATAAAAAAAACTTAGTCAGGCAAACACTAAGTGGAAATATTAAAATCTACCAAGAAAATTTGCTTACTTGGGCATGTTGGGATGAGGTCACAATATCAATCTCAGTTAAACAATTGAGATGTTTTGAACATATATTTCAATTTGAGTGATCCAATTATCAACCTTCTTTCATCAACATCTTCGTCAAATGATGGTATTTTAATGTTGTACTAAATAAAGGCTAGTTAAGAAAATTCTTATTAGCCTTTGAAGATTCTCCTTCTTTCTTAAAATTGGGTTAATCACCATCCAATTTCTGATAAGATAAGATGTGATATTAACCTTGCAATCCTATTTCTAATGTTTGTATATGTTAAATTCAATACTTGAGAATGAGTACTAGGATGCCCATGAGGTGTTGAGCGATAATATTTAATTATTACTATTATTCTTATAGGAATTGTTATAATTTTATTTTTAGAGGGAGCTATAGTTGGTAGTTCAATAGTGGGAGTTGCAATTGCCATTTTTGAATGCGATGACTTTCTCTCTCCTAGGTACTAGGGAGTCACTAGTGAAGATGGAGAATCTTCTTATGATGAGTGGGGTCCACATTAGTTGGTCACTCCATTAGAAAGTACTAGATTTGGGAGTGTGTGCCCATCTTCTTCATGGTTCAAAGATTTGTTTATTTATGAAGTCTATCTTGAGTGCATTAATGAATTTGGTCATAGTAGTGTTGAATTTTTGCCAAGACCATGGATTTGTTGATTGGATTTTCGAAAACTATTTGTGGCTTTCTCTAATTGGTTCTCTATAAATTGCATGCATTAGATGGAGGCATCATGGGTTATGCAAGTGTGAGTATTATTACAGTGCTAGAATACTATTAGATTGAAGAGTGGATTTGATTATATTGAAGTAACAAAATATTCTTGATAGATACAAACTTGGTATCTCTTTGATGGTGAATTTCTTTTCTTGAAATGGTTCTCCATGTACATTGAAATTTATGCATGTTTTCCAATTTTAATTTGTGGCTATACATGTTTCTCCATGATATATTGCTATTTCAATGGATAATCACATGTTGCCTTAACTGGTTAATCAATTCTATTCACTATTTGTTTATACTTTCATTGTAATTGTTTACTTAGTTTCTCAACAATCTCTTAGAAGAACACTTGCATAAATATTTTCACAGTCTCCAATGATTGAGAAAAACTTGCAATAAAATTTTCCATCCTTTGGAATCTTGCTTCAACATTTACGCAATCTTCTTTTTCTATCATGCTTCTCAATTCTTTTTATTTGTAGGATTCAATTTGTCTTTGCAAAGGTAAAATATTCTTCTCACTAGTCCTATTTGTGGACATGAACTTGCAAAACACTTAAACCACACCCCCCAAAAGAATGAACTTTTTTTTATATTGATTAATATGTAAAGTCTAACTTGGATATACCTTAACTACATTGTCAAAACAAATATTCTTAGCCATAAATTTGAGAAAAAATTCCTCAAAACTTAATCAAATTTAATGAAAGACAAGAAACAACATAGATATTTAAACACCATGAAAATGAGACCAAAATACATTAGAGAAACCTCTTGTAGGTAAAAACTCCAAAAAATGTGAGTATATGCTCACTTAGTATTAAAAATGATTCATAAAGATTGATTCCTTAGCCCCTTGGGCCTCCTATAAATTTCAAACAAGATGTCTTACTCCACCAATCAAAACCTCCCAATGAAATCTCTATCATCAAATCTTCTATGACAACCATGAACTTGAGAAAATAGAATACAAAATTTTATTGAAAAACTCTTAACCAAGAGAACTAAGATTCAAGCAAGTATGTCAAGTTTGACCTCCAAGACATAATAGATAGAATCTCTTGCCATAGGGAAGTTAACATGATCATACAAAGGGAAGAGACAAAGGAAAAAATGAGAATTTATAATTTTATTGGGTGTATACAAGTCATGATGCTTTTTATAGAGAGGTGATCACAAATTTTTCATTATAAATAACACATTCACTCTAGGGCGTTTTCTCTTTTGTTGCATGTACAAAATGATAATTGAACACTAAAATACACAAAATCCTTTGATCTTTTTGCCTCCCTTCAATCGAAGCCTATACATGAATATACGTCATTCCACCCTAAAAAGTTTCCAACATCAAAGAAATAGTCTATTGCCTTAAATCATGCCAATAAACACAAAAATAGATCCTTTTTGGATCATACAATATACAATTTTATCTAATATATATAAGATCACTGTAGACACCCAAAATTGTCCATGTCGTAAAATTACCTAGTCGATACATGACCTTGTAAGACATCTTGTATTATTTTACCCTAGGTAATTACATTATCCCACTTATCCCATTTATTCCACTTAATCACCTTCCCAATTAATTAAGTAAGTCTCATTTATTTAATTAATTCCCACTTCACATGTCTCAAAATAATTCAAATTAAATATTTGAATTAATCCTTCACTTATTGTCACATTGTAACATGTGTCACATGACTACAACTCTTCACATGCACAAATAATTTAAATAATTTTGTTATTTAAATTATGAGATTCCCACTTACATTGTATTTTTACCCCCATTCATTGTGCGTCATAAGCATCTTTTCTTCCAAAATAAATTAAAAAATCCCACTTATTTCCTCACATCCTAATTTTAGCCTCATGTCATAATCCACTTAATGTGTGTCATAGGCACTAAAATAAACTTTTAATCCTAGCCATACATATCAAAAATTTGACTTTTAATATTGGCCATTGAATCAAATCAACCTTCTCCTATAAATCAAGCCTTTCACAGGTCATTTGGGAGAATCTTCTTCTAGCATCCTCACTCTGCCAAAATTTCTTTCAATCTTCTTATCTATCTATCTATTTTTCTTCTATTATCTTCATCTTATCGTTATGCTGCGAAAATGAGCAATCAACATATCAAATCATTCAATCCTTCAAAATCTTGCATTCTCATGCAGGTGGAGAAGAGCAATGGAGATAAATCAAATCTAGCTTGGAGATCGGTTTGCTTTGCTTTCTTGTTTTGATTTTCATGCTAGTTTGTGCTCTATTGTGCTTGTTAGGGTTTTTTCATTATAATTTGTTTATACATTTTGCTCTACTATTTTTACCCTAAATACAATCACAATACAAAATAGAATTCTATTTTAATCAATTATTCACTAGTTATCAATCTAATTCTATTGGAATTTAAATTTGTTCAATTATTACTTATAATACATGAACTTCCTATAATAATATTTTTTTTATTAAATTATTCTCTTAATTCAAATAAATAAAAAATTCAATGGTGATTGTGTCATCCTTCTTATCAAATTTATGTTGCTATTAATCAATAATTTTGCATGCATACTTGAGACCAATTAATATCTTATTTCCTTTGTATTTTATCACAATATAGCCTCTATCATCCTTGATTAATTGTTGCTTATGTACTCTATAGTGGAAAATGATGACATGATACCAAAAGAATAGAATGACATTTTCTCAAAATTTTCATTGATATATATTTTATTTAATTGAAAAAAATCTAGCAATCTAAAACTTCAAATTTAGATTTTCAATTTTGGGTGACCCCCAATAGTGGTTTACAATTTTTGGTCAAACTGGACACTGCAATTATTATTTTTAACTAAGTCTTCATACTCGGGCTCCTATAGCAGCTAAACCGTGAGGAATTTGAAGATGATGTGAACTAGAGTCTCATCATATTTTGTATATAGATTCTAAAAATATTTTTTTCAAAAATTTTGGAATTAGATTGCACTTTTTTTTCCATCTCCCACGAAAACTGGTTTTTTTTTCAGAAAATAACATTTTTAAAAAGTGACGCTCACCGTATACAACATAATTTTTTTTGTATGAAGGATAAAATTCTAATTTTTTCAAATTTAGATTTGTAACTACGATATCTAGCACTTTCATTTGGTCTCATAGTTTTTTATTAAATATTTTTTTCTTAACCAAGTTTCAAATTCAAACCAATTGCAATTCAAACATAGGCGGACTGTATACAACATAATTTTTTCTGTATGAATCGAAATTCAATTTTTTTTTTAATTGATCAAGGACATCAATACCCAGCCTGAACGTATTTTTTAAAATTTTATTTTGATAATATGCTATTTTTCCACATGTGCAGAACAGAGAATTTGATTTTCAGTGAAAAAGCTATGTTTAATAAAACTAAAAAATAAAATACATAGTAAAAGAAAACAATATTAAAATTATATTCGACGAGTAGCCCATTCTAAGGACTATCATTATCTAGTTGGGTTTCTGAAGTTCTCTGTATTTTCATCCTCAAATTGAGCTTTGAAAGATAATTTTTTACAAAAAATTACAAATTTTTGGGGAGATAGTGAAAGAAGGGGGTTTGTTCGAACCTGTGTTTGGCCGAACCCAAAAAATATGTTCGGTCAAACATGGGTTCGTTCAAACCCCTCTAAAATAATGAGCGAAATTAAGGTTGGGTGGTTCGATTGAAACCCCCTAAAATATGTTCGATCGAACCTCTGCAGTATACATACAAAAGTCAAACGGCTAGGGTTTTTTTGTGTTTTTCCGAGCTCAGTCTGTGTAAACGGCGATTTTCAGGGGACCCTCGTGCTTCCAAGCGTGTCAGCTGAAAACTACAATTCACAGGTGAAAAATAATGGTTTTTTTGAGAATGTTATATATTTTATTTGTTATTGTTGCATTTTTTAAATTATTTTTTTATTGTTGTAAGTTTTTTCAATTGTTTTGTGACAGATTTTTTGCATTTTGGAGGAGGATTTTTTGTTAGCTTTCAAACATTTTTAATTTGAAGAAGAAAATGGGACAAAAAGAAAAAAGGAAAAACAAGGCTCAACGAAATTTTTCAAAAGATAAAGAAGAAAATAGACGTAAACAAAAATTGACAAATTATCATAGAAGGAAACAAGATACGTGTTTATTTATTCTCTTTCTCGTCAAATATGGGTAAATTTATTTACTTACAATAGTGGGTTTATCATATGTTTTATGTAGCAACAAGAAAAAATGCATCAAATAATTGATATATAAGAAAATTGAAGGTTCCTCATTTCAATTTTATGAAAATGAGAACTCAAATGCACATCATCAATTTCCTCTCAATTACTCTCTTTCTTCATAAATAATTATTTGTAGCATCAATGGTTCATCTTTATACATTTTTACTTTCATATTTTCTTCATTAGATCCATGATACTTTATCACAATTCTATATTCTTACTTCTATGCTACAACCTTTTTTTTTCATCACCATCTATCATTTCTTGCATTTCCTTGATTTTTTTATTCTACATCATCACAATTTATCATTCCTTCATATTTAGATTATCTTGAATGTATTTATTATTGTTACATGAGCTTATGTGCATTCTTAGACTCAATTTCACTTAGCATCCCTTTTGCATTCTCTACTAGTGTTTCCTCCTTGAAATACACATTTTGATCCTATGGCCTTCATCTTCCTTCCTTACTTGGAAACAACCAATATGTAGTGCCCCACATTTTTTTGCATTCTATTAATAATATTCCATATATCTCCTACCTCCTAAAATAGGTTTCTAAATTTGTCTAGTACTCTAGATCTAATCTCCATATCAATTGCAAACATATTTGTGGTGCTTACTACTACTCTTTTATGAATCCTCATACTAAATGTTTTACTAGTTTTGATCTACAATATATTCTCTTTATTTGTATTTTTTTGTAGCACCCAATTTTGCATCTATATATGTTTATGTCCTTCTTTAAATCCTTATATTTATTTCATCCAATTGTGCATCATCAATTATATCTATGGTAGAAACACCATCTTTCATTGGTATTCCCCCCTCTATCTTGGTATCTCCTTTTGTATCAATACATGAAAATCAATAGTAGGGAAATCATTATGTATAACCAAATTAGATAAAAGAAGATGACACAAGATAATTCAACAAAAGAGAATTTCTAAACTCATCTAAAAAACCTAAATAGTGATAATTAGTTGAGAAGGTGGGGATAGCTCAAACACCCCACAAACACACAAAAATTGGTAAAAATTATAAGTATTATAATAAATAGAATCATATTAGTTAACAATAACTATTTTTGGATTAGGATAGATTTAACAAGTACGATGAATATACACATAAAAAATAAATTAACTAAATAAGTTTATATGCGAGGAACATATAATATAGAAATATGTATCTAAAATAATATCTTCTAAATTTTTTAACACATAATCTAACATAGAATTAGAATATTCTTCATAATAGTGAAATAATTCATAAAGAAATAAACATATTGATAGTAAAAAGAAAAATGTATTGAATTTGATTACCTTTAAAAAGTTGAAAGTTTTAACTAACTTTATTTCTAGATAAGATTAATAACACAAAAATACTATCCAAAATAGATAAATCAGCAAGTGTAAATGGTCTTATCTAAATTGGTTTCACCTATATAAACTATGCAAACTTATTTTTCCTATAAAAAAAAAGTACTATGTTTTTATTAAACAAAATATAAAAAATGGGATTTAATTATAAACAAAGAAAAACCTAAAATGAGAGTTGAGAAATAGATAAGAGTTGAGAAATAGATATCTCACCATGATAGGATTCTAGAATATGAATCAATAGAAGATAATAAAAATTACATCATGTTTTCTAGATGATAGCATGACTACATTAAGGTCTATATGACTACATAGATTTTTGTTGTACATAAAAAATACCAGTTTATACAAAAAAATGAATGTCTATAAAATAAGAATAAAATACACAACCAATAACAAGAAACTTTAGTAGAATAACATGATAATTTGTTAAAATAAATTAAATGACATAAAATGGTCATAATGTTATTTAAATTAAGCTCTAAGATAATATATAATTATGATAGATAGGAAAAGACACAAAAACTCCATATGAAGAGATTTCCAAGAATACATGTGGCTCTAATGCCACAAAGGGAAAGGGGTGAATTTTGGTTATCTTACCAATATTGTCAAATCCCTAATTTGGTATTTTTACCTCCACAAATAATCAATTAAAAAGACATTAGATTAATATGGTTGCGCTCTTATCCTATGTGCATCTAGAACTAAGACGAGTACAACATAAAAAATATATATAATCTATAGCAATTTAAGTGTATCCCTTAGATATATGAAAAAAGAAAATTTGAGAAGATGGATCAACAAGCATTTCCAAGAGAGATATGAATCTACAAGAAGAAATATGAATTTTTTTTATTATGATATTTTCTTAGGTAGCTTCCTCAATGAATATAGCCATCTAAATATGTCATCTTCTTCTACATCTCTTTCTTTTGCTATCTTATTGCCATAATCTTAATCTATATTCATATTCAATGATATATGCACTATCTAGCCCTCCATGTATAAAATGTCAATTCTTCTTTTTGGGAGTCAAAGATTTCATTACATTCTACATGAACCAATTTGAGATTAAGCAAAATTTTATAAGAACCAAAGAGTCCTTTTGAATCTCAAACACCTCAAAATTTAACATCATTAGTAGAAATCTTTAAAATTTAATATATAAATATAAAAAAATGCATTGGAAAGATTTTGTAACATCATTTGAGTTTATAATATCTATATAAAATATCCAATCAAAAAGAACATAAATATAGGTCCAAACAAATTTTAGATATATATATAGTGACGTCTTGCATATTTTTACTTCAGGACGTCTTGTCAAAGACTAAAAATTGGAACTACTAACTAATTTGGTGTAGGAAAATTGATTGAAGACTTATTTTAAAACCAGAACCATCATCTTTGTATGCGTTTAATACCTTAGAGGGGCCTTCCTCGCAAGAGGGAATGACTCCAACTGGTTTTTTCGCTCGGGCCGATATATAAAAGGATGAGTCTAAATTGTCAAGTCCTCATGGTATGTAGGCCTTAGCCATGCATGTACCATTCGAAAATAGGTACCGACCTTTTCTTTTAAAGGTATAAGAGCCCCTAGTAGAGTGGTTAAAGCCTTAAGTGGCTTGTTGTATGCTCGTGAGGTGCCATATCCCCGAGTATTCACTAGAACCCTCTTGTTTTAGAAAGCCAAAATCCCTTATATTCATTGGTGCAACAATGGTCGTTGCCAAGGCATCCACATTCTTGCAGTTCTTAGTAGAGGTGAAGAGTCTGTCATGGGAGATTCATGAGGCTCGAAGCTTGGTTGACCCGAGAAATGAGTGCAATGTAAGGGGGAGCTAGTGTGGCCAAGCTTCTAAGTCACCCGCTAAGAATAAGTGCGGCTGGGGAAACCCACGTGGAATCCAGTGAATATAGTCCTTGCCAACCTTAGGATTTGTGCTTGTATTGTTAAAATCAAACATTTTGTCTACTATGTCTTGCATGTGTGTTTAAAAATAAACCTCAAACAAACATCACACCTAGTACTTGGCAACAACTTAAACCTTGCAAAATCCCAAAACATCAAACAACAAAAATATACAACATGAACAAGTATCACTTAGATTTCTTGGGGCCATCATCCTTTAGTTCTGATTTTTCAATCCTTGCATTCCACCTAGTCTTTCCATCCCATATAGTCCTTGCATATTCATAGCACTTTCATCATAGTCCTTACATATTCCTAGTCTTGCATACATAGATCATAGATCACATAGTCCTTGCATACATATATATCATTCCACCTAGTTCTTGCATGTACAACCCCTTGCATATCAAGATCCTATCACCTAACCTTTGCATGTTCCATGAATTTATTCCTTTTCATATTCATCATTGATCAAATAGAACCCTTAGCTTGCACTGCCACTACTCTTCCTAGGTCTCAAAATCAACCCATTGGCTATCTATCACCCACATCACTTAAAGTTTATCATGGAATTGAATTAGGAAACATACCATTATCCTTGCTCATCTAAAGAAATCCTTTGGAGTCCATCATCTCCTGCATACCCTTTCTTAGTCATTGGTCCCTTGTGTTTATCCATCATAACACAAGTCAAGCCTTGCATCGTAACCAAATTTGGACCTAGAGTTGCATTTGACCTCTTGCATTCTTAGCTTATCACATCATATCATACCATTTTCATATATCCCATCTTAGAATCATATCCTTTTCATTGCATCCTAGTCCTTACATATTCCTAGTCTTGCATACATAGATCACATCACATAGTCCTTGTATACATATATATCATTTCACCTATTTCTTGCATGTATATAACCCCTTGCATATATCAAGATCATATCATCTAACCAAGTTGCATAGATTCCATGAATTTAGTCCTTTGCATATTCATCATTGATCAAATAGAACCCTTAGCTTGCACTTGGACACTACTCTTCATAGGTCTCAAAATCAACCCGTTTTCTATCTATCACCCACATCACTTAAGGTTTATCATGGACTTGAGTTAGGGAACATACCATTATCCTTGATCGTCTAGGGAAATCCTTTTGGAGTCCATCATATCCTACATACCCTCTCTTGATCATTGGTCCCTTGTGTTTATCCATGATAACACAAGTCAAGCCTTGCATCGTAACCAAATTTGGACCTAAAGTTGCATTTGACCTCTTTCATTCTTAGCTTATCACATCATATCATACCATTTTCATATATCCCATCTTAGAATCATATCCTTTTCATTGCATCCTGTTGGTGTAATTAAATGTTTTGTACCTTGTCCTAGGTCATAATTACACCTTAGTTAAGTTTACTTAGGGACCACATAGGAGTTGTTGGAGAATTTCCACCTTTGGTGGACTTATCTTCTTATTACTTTATCACCTCCACCTTTCATGGACATATCATGTGATTAGGTTTCCACCTTTTGTGGTAGATCCACTATTTGTGGTGGTTATCACATTATCACCTTTCCACTTTAGGTGGAGTGATAGTTTTTCATTGTTGTCTCATGTCATAAGATTATGACACTTGTCATAATCTTATGCACTCCTATGTTCTCACCTTGGCTAGATAACCAAGGGGTCTCTCATTGTAAAAACAATACATTGAAGCAATTGATCATTATCATTGACATTGAATACAATTTATTCTTGTCATATTATTTTCTCTCTTCTTTGTGCTTTCTATTTGGTCCATAGATCTTGGCATCCATAGCCAATTCTAACATGGTATCAGAGCGGGTTGGGTGCCATTGGAGAGTCTTTTTCTGAAGAGAGGTACCAGATTTGGGGAGGTTCCATTTTTGGCTCTTTATTGCAGGTTTATATCAGAGCTTGCTGGTGCAAATCTAAGCTCACCATTGCATTTGGAAGGTTCAAGAAAGTCGATTTTACCTTTTGTTTCGTTCAAATCGGACATATGAGGCCAAATCTCTGAATTATGGTTGCCAGATCCGGAAGGTAGCTGCATTTTTGGAACATTTTAGGTCAAATCCGACCTTGCCATCGCATCCAGAAGGGCCAAAAACCCTAAGATCGACTGTCCAATCGTCCAAATCGGAGCAAGTCATCCGGTGAAGCAAAAATGTTTTGTCCGAAAAGCGGTATGACCCCCAGGTCGCCATCATTGCGTCGACGGTACGATTTTCTTAAAAATATTATTTTGTCCATCGAAAAATATTTTCAAAAATTATTTTGGAATTTTTTTCTGAAGAAAAAAAAATCAATGTGCCTATTTAAATCTTTTGGAAAGATTTTATTTTAAAAATAATTAAAAAAAAAAGCAAAAAAATAAATTTCTACAGACTGTACCCACATACAGTCGCAAGGTAGAGGGTCGTACCTACCACCTCTGCCGCATTGCCCCATGGCAGGAGGCCACTAGTTGGCCGCAGACCCACCAATCATTCCGGCAGCCCCCGCTCCTAGTCAACTGGCGAAAAAATCAACAAATCCGGCGTCAATCAGAATATTCTGATTCTTCATTCCACCACCAAGAGTTACAAGGAATATTCCGTCGGTTTCTCTAGATTCCGGCAGGGAAGAGCATATTCCAGCGGATCCCGACAAACCTCCGACGGTCATTTAACCATCAATCTTAAGCCTTTGACATGCGAATATTCCAGGCTAGGGGTATATTCGATTTTTGATGGCCAGGAGGACGTCAAATTCAAGCCATTGATTTGCTGACATCAGCACTCATTTGAAATTTCTTGACCCCTCACGGATGAGCTTTTGATTTTTGCAGTTCAACTTCAGAGGCTCATATCTTGCTCAATTTGGCTCCTTTTTTCGAGAATTGTTTTTTGATTTGGGCTAATTTTTCGTGATCTTTATAGTGGTGCAATCAG
Source organism: Sequoiadendron giganteum (assembly GCA_007115665.2). Lineage (NCBI taxonomy): Eukaryota > Viridiplantae > Streptophyta > Pinopsida > Cupressales > Cupressaceae > Sequoiadendron > Sequoiadendron giganteum. The sequence continues at coordinate 636,496,199 of CM021105.1, read as the reverse complement.
TTTTTGGTTTTGGCTTCTGGTTTTTTCCAAAAATTGTAGATTCTCACAGGTGTTGCTACTTCGTCCTCATTTTGGGAACTTTGGGAGCTCATAACTTGTTCCTACGGTAACATTTTTGGGTGCCATTTTTTTTGAAAGTGTAGGATTTTTCCTGTAATTTCTAGTGATGTGATAAGATTTATCTCATCTACTGTAATTTTTTCACTATGAGTTTGTAGCCTATTTTGGCAATTTGCATGTACCAAAATCAAAGTCCACTTTGCTATTATTGGCAGTGGCAATTGTAAAAACGCTAAGTATAAAGTGCCAAATCAGATATTTCTTGGAGGGCTTCATGATTGAGTGATTTGGGGGGGTAATCTTTTGCTTTTGTTGGTTTATGTCTCTTGATTGGTCTCTTGTGTGACTAAGTTGAGAAGTTTAATATGGGAATAAAAAAAAATCCTGCTGTAATAAGGTTAAATCCATGGAACTTTAAGTCTTGGCGAGATGGAATCCTAACACATTGTAGGTGGCTCAATCTTTTACCATATCTCTATGGACTAGTTCCTAAACCTTCATCAAAATGGAAGAGAGTTGTGTGGGACATAAAAACATAACATATTCTGGGATTAATTGGTTGTAATATTGATATTGATATACTAATGGCCATTGACGATATTGAGATCCCTCGTGATCTTATGACCAAACTTTGGGAGATGTATGGAGACTCGAATGAACCTCCATTTCTAGAGGATCCTGTTGCAAATTGTCTTGTTCCACTTGCAGAGTTTCGACCTATTGATGATAAAATAGCTAAAACACTTGCTGATTGGAAAAGGTATGGTAGTTTTGATGACACAGAACCTTCTCCTTCTCCTCCTACAGAGACATCTATTGAGACTTCAGTTTCTATGGCTCCTAATCCAGATTTAGAGGGTTCATCTTCTTCATCTATGAGTCAACATCTTGAGGCTGAGGATTCTTGTGATCTAGCATTGGAAGATTCATTTACTGTTGTAGTTGATGATACTTGTGATTCCACAGTTTGGGTTCCTTGTGATTCAGTGCAATAGGATATACATTGTCTTCCAGATATGGCTGCTTTGGATGGCTTCTTGACAGGTATTTTAGACTTGTTTGTGGAGTCTCATCTTGCAGATTTGGGGGACATCATTGATGAAATTCATCTTCTCTTTGATGAAGATGCTCCTTCTTCAGTTGTTGCGACGGAACACTCTGAACCTCTTGTTCATTCTCTACATGATCATTCTTTGCAGTTTGGCGTGAGTGTGGATACTTTTGGACAACATTTGGAGAAAACTTCTTTGTCTTTAGAGGGGATATCATTCTCTTTGAATCATGTTCTACATTCTTCTCTACTAGATGTTGGATTGTACTCTTCAGCAGTGTGGCCTAGAACTCTTGTTTGGAGTGTGTCATCTTTCGGCATCGACATGGAGACACTTGAGCATGCTTCAGAGACATCATACATCCTACATACATCCTTGGTTTTGTTTCTTCCTAAGGGGAGGAACGTTGTTCAGCGAAATTGGATCATCTTCAGCATTCAATGTCGAGCTTCTACCATCATTGCAGGAGACTCAACATTGAGGTGGGGCTGCCTTGTCTCTCTTCTACTTATCTCTTATGGGGGTGTATTTTTCCTCACATGGGGTTTTTACCTTCTCATGCATCATTGAGAGCATTTCCATTTTGTATTTCATCTCTCTTTTGGGGAGGAGTTTTGTCCCACTGGGTTTTCTCCTTTTCTCCGTTTGTGAGAGATTGCATTGCATTTGTACATGGGTACCTAACATGGCCTAGTTGTCGGGACCCATCTTGCATTGTTTGCATTTGTGTACATTCTCCCTAAGTTGCACTTAAGGGGGGGTGTTGGTGTAATTAAATGTTTTGTACCTTGTCCTAGGTCATAATTACACCTTAGTTAAGTTTACTTAGGGACCACATAGGAGTTGTTGGAGAATTTCCACCTTTGGTGGACTTATCTTCTTATTACTTTATCACCTCCACCTTTCATGGACATATCATGTGATTAGGTTTCCACCTTTTGTGGTAGATCCACTATTTGTGGTGGTTATCACATTATCACCTTTCCACTTTAGGTGGAGTGATAGCTTTTCATTGTTGTCTCATGTCATAAGATTACAACACTTGTCATAATCTTATGCACTCCTATGTTCTCACCTTGGCTATATAACCAAGGGGTCTCTCATTGTAAAAACAATACATTGAAGCAATTGATCATTATCATTGACATTGAATACAGTTTATTCTTGTCATATTATTTTCTCTCTTCTTTGTGCTTTCTATTTGGTCCATAGATCTTGGCATCCATAGCCAATTCTAACATGGTATCAAAGCATGTTTGATTCTAACACATCCCAGTCCTTACATATTCCTAGTCTTGCATACATAGATCACATCACATAGTCCTTGTATACATATTTATCATTTCACCTAGTTCTTGCATGTATGTAACCCCTTGCATATATCAAGATCATATCACCTAGCCAAGTTGCATACATTCCATGAATTTAGTCCTTTGCATATTCATCATTGATCAAATAGAACCCTTAGCTTGCACCCACTACTCTTCATAGGTCTCAAAATCAACCCATTTGCTATCTATCACCCACATCACTTAAGGTTTATCATGGACTTGAGTTAGGGAACATACCATTATCCTTTCTCATCGAGGGAAATCCTTTTGGAGTCCATCATCTCCTACATACCCTCTCTTGATCATTGGTCGCTTGTGTTTATCCATCATAACACAAGTCAAGCCTTGCATCGTAACCAGATTTGGACCTAGATATCATCCCACATAGTCCTTGCATATATATATCATTTCAAAAACAAAAAAATCTACGTGTCCTCCAAGTCAAGTTGTCCACATCATCTCCAAGTCAAACTTCTCATCCTCCATACCAACTATGCATAAGCTTTCATCCTCCATCCACCTACCTTCACCATCAAGAGTTGCCTAACATAATCCATGCCATTAATCCACAGTTCAAGTGTCCACTTATCACCCTTATCCTCTATTCTTCATTCAGAGCCTAATAATTGTTTATGATCTATTTTCAAATGAATTTTTCCATGTGGAATTCTTAAGTTCAAGAATCTTTGATTTCATTTGATTTCATATGTTCAACTCCACTTATATATCATTATCTCTCACTTTCTTTGCACAATATTTTGTGACATGTACAAATGGCTCAACAAGCAGGAAGTTATCAAGTAGAAGTCAAGCCCAATCTAGATATTGGACCAAACGAATCAGTTGAAGAACACATGGACCTTGAAGATAGGGAGGAGGCCCAAGTTGAAACAATGCATGTTGGAGAGGGGTCAGGATCACTTCCTTCTACACCAATGGATGAGCATATAAAAGTAGCTGAAAAGGTGGGAAAACAAATTTCTTATAGAAATTTAGATCATTTACTTGAAATGGATATGGAGAAACTGAAATGTTATGCCGACCAACCTAAATATACAAGTAAGAGGTCAATGACTAAATTTGTAAATAGAATAATCCATGATCATTTCAATCATCTTGAAACACTTGAAAAAACCCAATTGTTATCATGTTTACTTCTTCGTGATAAGCTGAAAGATTCATTACAATTGTTGGGTGTACATTCTGCATCGAATAAGAGGAAACACATGAGACTACACAAATAAATTGTTGAAAATGTTAAAAAATTTATAGATTCCATTGGGAAAGGATCTTGATCAGTGGATAAGGCCATTGCAAGAAAGGTGATTTTGACATCTGTTTTAAATAAAGAAATATCCAGAAAAAGAAAAATGTTAGGACTTTCCACTGAATTTGGTTATAGTAGAACCACACTAATAAAATATGAGAAAAAGAGAAAGGTTTTGGATGATAGTTCTAAAGGCAATTGGGCAATTATGTGTAGAGCTCCCCATTCTGATAGGATTGAAGATGCTATTAGAAACTTGATCTCGAGTTTTTGGAATGATCAGACTCGTCTGTCATCAAATACTAGAGATGTTATGAAGCACATGATTAAACCTGGTATTTATGAAGAACATATTAAACATTGGCTAGACATAACACAACTTGAGATGTATATGAACTTTTTTAATATGTATCCTCATATAAATATTGGGAAAACAATGTTTGAAAGGTTAAAGCCATATTATGTGAAGATAAACAAGTTTTTTGAAACTTTCTGTTTTCGTTATCACATTGAATTTGATCTCTACTATCAGGTGTTTTGAAAGATGAGAGAAGAAATATATGGTTTTCAAAAGGCACCTCCTAAACATGTAAGTTTGTTCATAAAGGATCTATTATGTGATCATGAAAATGGAATTGAAATAAAATGCATAAAAGGACTCTGTGAAACATGTGGAAATTTGGCTAACTTTCCTTCAACAAATGAAAATGCTGACCTAAAAAAGATAGTAAATTGCAAGAGATACAAGTATGTAAAGTTTCAAACAAATTTTGGGAAAGAATCCACAAGGTTAAACTATGTAGAAGAGGAGATACCTATTGGGAAATTTATGGAAGATATTCAAAAATTGATACAACCGTACATACAACATTCCTTTTATGCTAAGTGGAAAGCAAATCAATTTCAAACATTAAGAGATACTTTCCCACTTGGAACAGTTCTATTAGTAGTTGAATTTGCAGAAAATTACTCTTTTGTACATCAAAAAGAGATTCAATCAGAATATTACTTTTCAAAGCAGGTCACTATTATGGTTCATGTGTGTTATCGACATGCACAATTGGAATTGGATGGTGTTGAGAGTATAGATAAACAATGGGCCATCAAGAAATAATATCACTTTTATTTTAGTGATGATAAAGAGCATGACACACTTTTTGTACAACATTGTTTTACAAAATAGTTTTTTGAGAATTTGAGAAGCAAGGGTGTAAAATTTGAAAAGCATTTTGTATGGTCAGATGGATGTGTGGCACAATTAAAATCATCACGACCATTTTATGCACTTTCTATATATCATAAAATTTACAACATACCACATTTTTGGAGTTTCTTTGAGAGTGAGCATGGAAAGGGTGAGCATGATGGTGCAGGAGCTTGCATCAAACGTGCTTTAAGAAAGAATCAAATGAGTTATTCAGAAGATCATATAGACAATGCACATGATGTTGTTGAATGGTGCAAGAAATACTTTGCATCAAATGGGGTCGACACATCTTCAAGAACAAACCAAAACATTCCACATAGAGTGTTTTGGGAGATATCGAGTATGTATAAATTGCATTTTTAAAAAAATAAATTTATTTAAATTTAAAATTTACACACATATATATACACACACATGTTCAAGTTCACATAAGTTTGTTGCAAGTACATGTATCTAGGTGTGGATAGAAGATCGATGCATGGATGCAAGAGGTTAGAAAAAAAAAGATCTTTACATTATGTTATGAGTTCAGATAGTCACCCTGGATGGACATTATACACAAGGGATTACTCTTGTTTTTGCACTGAGTGCATTGTGGGAAAATCTCATGCATGCAACAATGAAGAAATTGAATATGTTAGTAAATGGGATATGGTGCCACTATTCATTTCAGACACATACGATGAAAATTAGGATGAAAGATTTCAAGACATTCCTTTGATTTCAATTGATTATGACCATATTTCAGGATTGTTTAGAAAAGGTACATGTGTAAGTTTTCAATAATTTAAATATTATATAAATTTAATGATCTTTAAAGTCTAGAGAAAAAATTCTAATTTTTTTAGAATTTTATTGTGTAAATTTGGTGTATAGGAGATGTTTTTTTAGTCATAGCAGAGCCTGGAAACATAGAAGGTGCTAGCTATTATTTACTGCGTTGCACAGAAGAGAGGAATAAGCTAACACGACTTGAAACAAATGATGGAATGTTATTTCCCATAGGTGAGTTTAAATTTAAAATTATATATATACATTGTGTACATGTGTATATTACCTTAAGAACATTAAATATATATTGTACAAACCTTGAGCATGAAAATGTTGTACACGTGCACATGTATTAGCTCAGGTTCAAGTTTACCGTGCAGGTTTTCTTGTTGTGCAAGGGATATATCTAAAAAAGGTCAAAGTTGTTCAACATGGGATTCATTTTGTGGACTATCAAGTTGATAACAAGGTATATCAATATTGTCACCTTATAATTGCTACCGCCCTACATCTTCATGCAGTTCCACATGCACGTGGATGAAAAAAATGGAGACTAGATAGTGATGACCATAAAAAAAACTTACATGTTATTCAAGAGCGGGTTGAACCAGAATGTTTGAGTTGGATTATATCCATGATTTTCAAGTTCACTTGTACATGTACATACATGTTCAAGATGAGAACTTATAGTAACTTGTTTGAACTCTGGATTGTTTTAGTTATAATATATGTTGATGACAAGTGTTTTAAATTTGGTTGGACACAAATTAGGGGTTGAAATACATTGGGAACCTTAAATTGAGTAGATATTTCCAATTATATATTTGTTCCGTGGAATTCAAGTACTTGTTATGTACATAATGTGCAAACCTTGTCAAAAAAAAATTCATTGGAAGAGTGATGGTGGGAGTAGAAGAAAATTTGGTGTTAGTTTCAATGATCCCCAAAAGAGCATGTTTATTTATTTATATCTTCAATAATGTTGTATTTATGTATATAGTTGTATATATTTAATCAAGATGGTTAATATTATAGTTAATTACTTTTTTCTCATGCCCTAAAAAAATTAGCAAGTGATTGCATGTCCCCTTAAGCCATCCTCTTAGGCCCCTTCACTCATCTCCTACATACATTTTTAAAATTTAGGCAAGTTTAATTTATTTTAGGTAGACCTTGCAACTACTTGGCATGATTGTGACTACTTGGGCATTTAACATGTGACAACATATTATATAATGAACTCCTACAATAGTCATCACTTGAACATGAGAAATTTCTAATCTAATTATTTAACTTGATTTATTGTATTTTTTTAACATTAAACTTAGATTCAGGACTCATAAATATCTATAGTTAAATTATTTACTTCCTCTAATTATATGCATATTTACTTGTCCATTATATTTTTTTATGATTTTTATTTTAGGTCTCTTATAACTAGTTGGAATGATTATGACTACTTGTGTATTGAATTTGTGAAAACATAATGGATAATTTTATAATGGTAGGAATCATTTGAATATAAAAAGATTCTAATCTAATTTTCTAAGTTTATTTATTATAATTTTCTCACATGACTTAGAGTTTGACCCATGTATCTATAGTTAATCTATTTTCTATTCTATAAGGTGTATCAAATTAAATTGACATGTGCCCTTATGTTATGTTGCGACATGCCACCATAAACACCCTAGGATAATAAATATGAAAATATTTAGGTTTTAAATCCAATTCAAACTCTATTTCAAGTGGATTGAGGGAGTGGAGGGGTTTTGAGGTGGGGGTATTTCAATTAGTTTCTTTTCAAGTGGGAGTTGAATATTTTATAAAACATATTCTAATAAAAATGTATACTCTAGTAATTTCTCTATTGAAATGTAATATGTTAAATATTATTGCAATTATCTAAATTTAAATAATTTTTTAATTTAAATTATGAACTTTATTGAATCATTGCATCATATTGGAGATTATTGTCAAGTCATAACATGGACACATGATTTCATTTTCCTATTTCCTATTAGGTATATTCCTAGGACAAAACCCTATATTTATATAGATCAATTTGAGGCTTCTCTTGTGAAAAATATATATTTATCTAGATATATATTAATAAGGAAGAGGGATTTGATCATTTATAACAACTTGCATGTTAGTGATGATAAGAATAGGAATTTGAAACTCCTTAATAAAGATACCAATTTCTTACCATAGTTCTTATTCATGTTCCCTAAATACTAGTTTAAATGAATCAAGTGGTAATCAAACAAGTTATTTCATTGTGGAGTTTGTTGTTATTTAATGTATAGATATGCAACATATCTAGTAATTTTACAATTTTTTTACAAGTTAGAAAGATAATAGAGGTATAATTTGAATTGAATTTTCTTAATGTTGCAAAGAATAAAATTTATTTGTTTATTTGTTCTTACTTTCTATCAAGATTTTAATTGTGATGCACTTTATTTTTTCTTACTTTCTATCAAGATTTGAATTTCATCATTTTTATCAAATTTTAAAACTAGAAGAACATGTCCTTGAAATTAATAAATTATAGGCTCAAGTAAATACACTCATTTCTAAAATATCATTAGTTTACTTGAGCTTGGGAATCATTTATTTTATAATTTTTGACTGCTTACTATAAGAGATCAACATGAATGAACTTAATTATAAAGTGGCATTCATTTCCTAAAATTATACTCTAGAGAGATCAAATGTATATATCATATAAGGAAATGTAAGTTGTAAGAGATCATCAAATAAGAAAATGTATGTATATTGAATATAAGAAAATGTATACATATATCATATAAACATGTAAACATATCAATATTGATCAATGTATAAACATGTAACATGTTATAAGCAAAGTGCCAAATGTATGTATATCATAAAAGAAAATGTAAGTTAGAGATCATCAAATGTGGAATACTAAAGATCATCATATAAGAAAATGTCGAATACTAAAAATCATCATATATAGAAAATGTAAGTTAGAGATAATCAAATGTCAAATACTAGAAAGATCATCATATAAGAAAATACATGTAGTAAAGATCATAAATCCAATGCAGGGCCTAATATGAACATCAACTCCTAGTTGAATGATCATCTGAATGAGAACGGTCCTGCTTTGATGGATGTGTTGAGCCCTAAAAATAAAATGCTGTACAAAATGTGTTAAATACATATAATTTATATTAAATATGTATCTAGATCTATGCATACATATTCATGTACATATAAACATGTATATAGACATAAATTTAAAACTCACATGTCCACTAGTAGTAGATTCATCCACATAGTCACGTCGATGTACACAATCTGGAACAAGGCTAGGAGTGACATGAGGTATATCCACCTACAATATATAAATTCATATATATCAATACATGAATATCTAGTTAAAACTAAAATTTACAAATAATTAAAAAGGAATTGAAACATGCACATGCACACATACATGCACATCATCTGATATCGGATGACTCGAGTCCTCTGAAACAGACACCTCCACCATATCAACTGTATGGTCAAGCGACGAACCAATATCTGCATCCATCTGATCTATCCCAACTCATTCCAGAAATGATGAGTGGAGAGGACTATGTAGGCAAGATGGCATCGACGATAACAAACCGACACCAACCAACATCTCAGTAAAACCCATAGTCTGTGCAATTATCGAATGATCAGATGGTGGATCCTGATGTGCACTAGTGTTGGGTTGAGAGTGATGGGATCCTGGAAGTGAATGAGCTCCGCATGCCAAACGATCTCTAACATGCTCTATACCGATCCCATAGTTCTATGCAATGAAGGCATATGCCTCCAAGAGTTCCTCAGCCAAACAATGCAGAGTCCTGCATGCCATATCTCCTATAAGTGCCTCAAGCTTTGTGGGAGTAGGGATGCCTGTTTCTTTGAAAGGATCCATGGTGGTCCACTGTGTTGAATATGGCATGGTTCGGGGATGTCTAGACATCAAATATTGACCTACACGATGAGTAGATATCCTAGTGGTGGCAGCTATAATGTTACCTACAGTATCAATTGCTTCCTTTTGGGAAGCAATGATAATCTCATCTGCTATGGGGGATAGAGATGGGGTGAGAGTAGGAGTCCTCTCACCAACCAATACCCTAAACACTGGGGTTGATCTATCTACTCGATGATAAGTGGGTTTGTCAACAATCCTACCATGACCCTAACCAACATATGGTGGAATGTTCAGGTAGTTGACTTTGAGGCCCAAATGGACCTCAGCATACAACTACTAAACAAAATATAATGGAATCTGGTCATTTTTTGGGTATTGACCATGTGCTACAAGAAATCATGGGTAGATCAATGAGGCCATAGCACGATCGACACACCTAATGACCTGGTATGCCCTAACCTTACGTACATTTTGATAAAATGGAAAACAATTTGCTTTTATCATTTCTTTGTTCACACTATCCTATATTTGTTTAAGGGGAACCTCACCATGTACTTCTTCCCACATGCGGGAAAGAATAGCAGCTACTCTATTTGGAGAAAATGCACTAGTCCTCTCAAGTTCATCTCTTAGTTTTTCTAGACTATGCAATATTGACATGCATGGTTCAGAATATATCCCTGGGTTTGCACCCTGCACTAATGAGTCTTTCAATTTCTTAATCTCATTAGTGGTATTTGTAAACAAAGATTCTGGAGGTGGAACATCTGCATTTTCCATGTTATATATGTATGTATGTACCTAAAGGAGCAATGAGACCTTGGTTTAAATAATATATCTAGATATAGGGAATAGAAATCTAAAACAATTCTAATAATTCATCTACTCATCAATAATATTTCCATACCATTAACAAAAAACATGTTCAACATCTATCATAGTTTTTAATAATCAAAAAATTCAAATTAAACTAGATTGTACAAAAAACATAATCTAAAAAAATTCTAAAATTTAAATTTACAAGTGTGCACTCTAGTACAAAATGTGCTATTAAAGACAATTTAAAAAACATTGATAAAGGTTGCATCTAAGATTTATTTACTACAACTAGTAATAAAGGGAAAGCATCATTACTTAACATTGGTGGTCATGTAAAATCAATTTAGTCATTATTGAAGCCACAAATAAGAGAAGAAAATGAAACAAATGATACGCTTGTAAATATGATTTCAAAACTATGGAAGGACAACATTAGTGCTTCCCAAAAAAAATCTACTTTATGAAAATAGAATATTTTGAAATTGGATGGAAGAATCTTAATGCTTAAAGCTATGATCTAATACATTCTAATCTATATGATGTCCTGTTTATTGGTCCTCTTGAAGATCTCTCAAGATTTAGATAAAACAATAAAGAAATTATTATGGGGTGGTTTGAATGAAAGTAAGTGTATTCCTCGTATTAAATGGGACACTATATGTCTTCCCAAAGGTCTTGATGGCTCATGAATTAAAGTCTTATCAAAATGAAATCATACTTTCTACACCAAGTTGATCTAGAACATGTATGACAAGCTTGATGTGTATTGGAGATAAATACTAAGAAACAAATACCTTGACTCAAATGATCAATTCAAAGTTATAATCAATGCTAATCCACCTGGTGGTTCTCTTATTTGAAACTTCATGCTTAAAAGTAGATCACTCACTGCAAACCACTTGTCTTGGGCTATCTAGAATTTGGAAAGTGAAAATAAATGATTAATTACCTATTTAGAATTATATGAATGTAAATATATCATAGAAGATATCTAGGGTGGTTATATGCTTAATTATTTGAACCATGTGGATTATCCAGGTGGCTTATAGTGGAATTGGAATAATTTTGATTTGGCTCCCATTCCACATAAAATCAAAAGGGTTTTAATGGATGAATTTCACAAGTAAAAATTATATACCACATAGGACAAGTATTTAATATTATATAAAATATTTAGCCATATTGGATTACTATTCAATCAAATGAGGTTATCAAATGGAAAATTTAATATTAAATTCCTTAGGTTGGCTTTCTAGATTGTGTTGGGTAAATCATGCCTCCCATGAGAATACTTATAGGATATAGACTTCACACATTTGTATTTACATATCTATCTAGGGTTCTACTATGCATGTCTACTAAATAATCTTCCAATCAACTATTACTCAAATATTAGTATTCTTCTAAGTTCTAGAATTAGTATTGTTGTGAGTTAGAATGGTCTAATTACCTCTCACAATATCTCTTATCTCTATTTATCAATTGGGAATATGCTTATCATTTTATTCCACTTGGGATAGAATATGGAAGGCTAGCCCATTTAAGATGAGTTAGAATTTATGGAAAGAAATAAATTGATGATTTTTTTATAATGATAGGGACATCCCATTTAATTATTTACAAAATAAAATTAAAATCATCATTTATGAGAATATTTCAACCAAATTTAGAATGGTTTCACATAGAGCAATTGAGTTCACTATCTAGGACAATAGGATGACAAATAACTAGTTAGGTTTCAGTCTCCTATTAGGTTTCTCCTATTTCTTGAGTAAGGTGGGTATGATGGAAATCAGATGGTTGGAACCTCATTTTGGAAGATAAAAAATAAATGTGGATGGGGCTTGCAAAGGTAATTGAACTCCAATTTGGGTTGGTTCTATAATAAAAAATGACAAAGCTAATCTCCTTTGAGTTGTATCTAAGATACTCCACCCATCCAAACATAATGAGGTTGAGTTAGATGACTTATTTTAGGGGATAATATTGTGCCAACATATCATTAAAGTTGTGGGTATTGAAGGAAAACCCCAAATTCTAATGAATTTTTCTCTTTTAGAAGATCACCAATTATAGGCTTAGCTCAAAGTTACAAAAAAATATTGTTATTTTTGGATTGTATGAGGCCCTTCTTGATTAGAAAAATATGAAAAGATGCCAATATATCTATATAATTTATAGAAAACCATAAGGTAGATCATATTGAAAATATAATAATTTAGAATGACACCGAGGCATGGACCAACATTCTTGAAACTATATATAGAGAATAATATACATAGGTGTAACACATGATCTATTAAAGTGATATGTGTAAGTAAGTGAAATGTTTTTTTGGATCAATCAAAGTGATATATGTAAATTGCTTTTTTCAATGTGAAAACATATTCATATTTATCTGCTGTATTTTTCAACCAACCAAAAAAATTATGAAATAGACTTTACTTCATTACCTAGACCAATTATAGAGTTAAAAACTATTGTATAATTGGTGTTTCATCTATCAAATTTGCACTATCTAAAGTATATTTCATCTATTCTTATGCACTACGATTGTTTAAATAGATGCTCCTACACCATCATGCTCAAATTTCCATGTCTAACCTCAAATAAGTTCCATATATATTGAACACCACTCTTTTTATGCATCCTAACTAGCCAATAAAATATATGTGAATTTTAAACTTTTGATGCACAATTATTTGACTATATGCAATATGCTAACCAAATATGATGCTCCTACTACTTCCATATAAAATCTAAAATTAACCTTGCACAACTCTCTAGAATAAGTGCATGATCATCACTAGTTAAAAATAATACCACTTCAAGGTCCTTCTATCTTCCTCTGTATTTTTGGTTGGATTAATGAATGTTATATACATAAATATTTAATTTGAGTGGAGTTATAGTATTGTGATTCAATTTCTTAACTACATGAAGTTTTACATTTTCCCTTTTTTTTCTCCAAATTCTTCTTAAATCCATACCTTGAATAAATGTTTTATGATCTAATTAAATTGGAAAAGATGATATATCTTCATCTATGGAGTTTAATTTCTTAGTTTCATGAAGTTGTATCATTTATTATCTTTTCTTTGAATTCTCAACTTCACACTCTTTTGATATTTGAGTCTTTGATTATTTTCTTGGCATTATGTTGAATTCTATACCAATCAAATACAATTATTCCAAATAATCAAAAACATGGAATCAATTATTCAAATTATTAATTTAATATAGTATAACAAGAAAGTTAGATTAGAAACCAACTTTGGTATATCAAAAATTAAAGTACAATTAAAATTATGGTTAAGACACGGTGATTAGATGATGAATAAGACATACAAATTGTACTCTATTAATTCTAGGATAAATCATGAAACCTCAAGAAAATAAAAATCTATGACATAATGAAAGCCACTAACACACCACCACAAGATCTAGGAAAAAATCTCACATTCACAATATAAGAACTAGGAAAAAATATCAATAAACACACACCTCAAAACATTTTTTGTGGCCCCATGAACTTAAAGTTTAGTATTAGTAGTGTCATCTTCAATTAGAAAGATATGGTGATAGCTATATTATTAACTATATTATGGAAAATAAAGTTGAACTACATGAAATTCATTGAGTAGCTCATCAATCATAGGATTGGGAAACATATCCTTGGTTGTGAGTTTTTTTATATATAAAAATATACTCTTAAACAACATGAACCATCCTTTTTATCAAATAAAGAGTACATGGGAAGAGTGTGGACCACACTAGGTTGAATGACCCCCATCTAAAGAAGGATGTGCACTATTATTTAGTCTCAAGGTATTTTGCACAAAAACATATCAAGGTACTTAAATAAATTATTTGGTGTAATAATTGGAATCAACTAAAGTTCAGGGTCTTATGAAAATTTTGAGGTGATAATATATGGGAATCTATAAACATTGAGATATTTTTGGTTATCACTTCATGTAATTTTGATGATTGAGTCAACGTAACAAATTTAGATAATAACTTGGTAAGTTTTTACCCAATGATACATGTTATTTAATAAATTCTCTATGTTACCCTTGATGATACCTTATTTAGGTAATAACTTGGTAAGTTGTTACCCAATGATACCTTATGTGATCTAATGAGGTGTGTGGAACCTAATTTCACCCCTATGACAGTGTACTTGTGGGAACTAGTAGTAAATTGAATCCACATTTTTAAAGAATTTGTAAATGATGGTCTCAAGTTTATGTAACTATTATTCTCCCAAAACCATGCCATAGCCTCCTAGTGGGAGACCAAATATATTAGGTTACAAAATATAGTTCTCTACAAATATTTAGAAACTTCCTATGTTTCTCCATGCACGCTAGTATGCCCTTATTAGCTATAATTACATAGGAAGTATTAAACATCACAATTATAGAATAATACTTTCACTTGGTTACTAACCATCTCTTCATGGATTAGTATCTTGACACCTAGTGAGTGGAGACTCACATTAGTGTGCTTGGTATGTGATATGATGTCATATGATATGCAATATTAGTTAAGTGATAGTTCTTGAGGCATTATTCATGTTGTGCATAATATGTAATATTAGTTAAGTGATAGTTCTTGAGGCATTATTTGGATAGTGTTATGCTATAAATTATCCTCAACTAATCTATCTAACTTGAGCTCAATTATTTGAATGTGGTAGGCCTAAAATTTAAAATTTAGCATAAATTTCATATTCTACACCACTAATAATTAATTTTTTTATAAAATTTTCATCAAGACTTGGTGATATTCTTGTCACATTATATTGAAAACCCATATTTCACCTAGAATAAGATCATTTGTATGGAATATTAGGTACGATTTCTTTGTTTGGTCTCATCTACAATGGGTATCTTAAATGTTTTTGATCTTTCCTCCTACTAACATTTTGTCAAATTTTGTCTCAACTCTTGTGTTGACATTGAAGTTTTAAGTTAATAATTGAGTTTCATATTTGTAATTTTTTTTAATATAAAAACATATAAATTTTTATCATGCCTATGAAAAAATGGGGGTTTTGGAACAAGGTATGGATACCCATCAAAGCATTTAAATTAAACAACAAATGCAATTCACAAATCGATAACTATGTAAATGGATTTGTTGAAAATGCTTTAGAAACTTTCAAGCAAATGCAATTCATGCTGCAAAGCCAAATTTGATGAATTTTGCCCTACTTGAGCCAAAATGGTAGCTATGTAATAGTGCAACCAACTTGGGAGGATGCCTTGGAGGGTGATGGAGGTTTCTCAAAGGTGTTTGATTCTTCACGTGCTCTAATTTTGGGTTCGCTGCACGCACTGCACTGTTCTAATCTGTCTCTATTCGCTGTGAAAATGACAGAGACTTTTTTTTTAAAAATCCCTAATAGGGGGGTTTGACCGAACCCTATTTCATTCGAACCCCCTTATTTTAATATTTTTGTTCATATGTTTGGGGATTCGACTGAACGTGTGGTTCGGTTGAACCCTATGGTTCGGCTGAACCCACATAAAGGTTTGTGTGAACACTTGGGTTCAACTGAACCCATTCACTTTGTGTAGAGGGAAAAAAAGACTTCCCTTCCTCCACAAAAGTGTTAACCACTTATGTGCGATCACCCTTTTGATGATATCCAAATCTAACATCCTAGTTATTTCAATGGATGTACAAGTACAAATGCTTGAATTTATTTAGTCCAAACTTTACCAATGCTTTAGACGTTAATTTTTTTGTGATGAGTCAAGTATGATAGTAAGAATTGATTCTTTAGCTTAATATTAAGCTTAAACCACTATTCTTTGATCTTTGTATTTACATTTTCTATCAAAAATTATGGACTTAGCTTTTAAGGTCCCATTTGTTGATGATTGTAGCTACGGGCTACATACTTCCGTCTTATTGTGAATAATAAATTAATATAGCCTAATGGATATTCATTTATTGAGTTAATCAAAAGTGAAGAGGTGCTTCACTTGGTAACAATATTATCTTCTAATTGGGCCGACCTTCCTTGGAATTCACATCATTTAATTGTAATTATATTTCTTGTATTGAGGCTGACCTTGTTCTTGAAAAGGTGTGACCTATCCCACAAATTTTATTTATACAAGGTCATTTCCATCCATTTGATTAAAATCAAGTTCATTCATCATATTCACATTCCTAGAAGAAGTTCACACTTGTGCAACAAATCAACATCTTGAGCAGCAGATCATTATTTTTTAGCAACAGACCGATTTCAAGGGGAAATATATTCATGTTGTATATTCGTATCTAGGAGAGGTGCTATTATTCATTGTATCAAATTCAACCTTGTGTTGGGCCTGAGATGTAAGAAGATTTATGCTCTTATTCCTGAATATATAAGAGATATATTTGTTGTGTTTTTCCCCTCAAGTTGGAGGGTTTTCCTAGGGTATCTCGTGGTGTTCATTGTCTTATGTGTTGCATTTTTTGATTTCTTTGATTTCTGATCATAAAAATAACATGGTATCACAATGGGTCCAAGAAAATATCCGATCAAATTTATTAAGCAGTTTGAAGATATGGTTTGGGCAAAGCTGTGAATGAAATAAGCTGGCATGCAACATTGGGACTGATCTTAGGCATGAGCCCTTGAATGAAGTCGTGGGAAGTTGCAGGAAGTCGTTGAACCCTTGGAAACTATCTACAGATCATAAGTTGGGTGTGTACACTATTCTAGTCAGGTTTAGAGTGCTGGTTGAGTGTGCTAGGGTTGGGCACATGTATTTTCAAGGTGTAGCTACATTATAATTGGCAACACCATCCTCCAGTTGTAGTTATTCTAGATTTCCATGAAGTTATTTGCTATTTTTGGGCGCATAAGGAATGTTGGGTAGTCACTATCGCTAAGTTGCCTATCTTCAACACTTGCTAGAATTCCCCTTATACCTACACCAAAGTTGCAAGTTGTGTAGCCTCAAATAATCGCCATTTTTCATAAGGTGTTGAACTATGCATGGATATTATAAAGAGAGGAGACCATATCTAATATGTCTTGTGAGTTGTGTAAAATATAGTTTGGAAGTTACTATGATTCTGAGTTACGATGAACCTATGAGAGGAAAAACAATTTTCTGTGCAATGTGAAGATTGTGGTGTACCAACAAAAAGAGAAATATTTTTTGTTTGTACCCTTGAAATCATTTTCTTCTAAACTAAAATTCAGTTTGTTGAGTTATGCAAATCTGACATCATTTATTTGAATCATGTGTGTTTAGAAAGAGATCATGGTTTCTCTTGAATAGTGATCACTGGGATAAGATCCTTTAGAGATACCGATTACTCTTTGCAAGCTGGTTCATGCTAGGTGTGAAGATTTATGAGTGTGACTCATAAATGAAAGGAGAACTGCAATTTTGACTATGATAGGTTGGTCACATTGATACCATTCTCTATGTGCATGGATTACGATGGTGCCTTGAGAGGCCTGAGCCCATATTGAATATGTTGGTTGCATAATGTATCTAATAAATTTGTGTTGAATATATTGTCTTTTGTTGTGCTGAGATTAGCACTTTTGAGAGTAGAAAAGATGAAAGAAGATGTATCAAAATCAATAAAGATAATTCCTATTATTTCCTTGTTTTTATATTTTTTTATATATTTGCTACATATTTCACTTAAAGTTTGATTCTTATATATAAACTATTATTTATCCTTTAAAATGCAGGATGAGATCAAGTTGTAAAATGGCTACAACCAAATCAATTAAGAGACTAGTGCTTCATGTTCTTAATATTGTTCATGAATTCTTAATATAGTCATGTTGGGATAATAAATCTCACATGATTCTATTCTTGATATTTCTTTGGGATAGTTATAAATTGTTAGTAATCTCTCTCTAAAACGCTTCCAGGACGGATTAAGGAGCAAGAGGGTAATTAGAGATTGCACAAAGAGGAAGAACTTCAAGCATCTTGTGAGGAAGTCATGCCGACCGAAGAAATGATCAAGCTTGGAGTTATAGCTTGCAGCCATGGGACTAAGTTGATGGTTGGAGACATCTCTCAAATACAAAGAACCTATTCAGGTTGTCACTGTGATCAGTTACTTCAAAATCTAAGGATTTGAGACTCGAGTTGAGAGCATGATCGAAAAAAGGATTGAGGTCCTAAGATCTATCAATGATAGGATTTCACTTCTGGAGGATTTCTTTGCAATCTCTAAGGTAGGGATCAAGAGGGAGTTTTTGTAACTCACTGAGAAGAAGTGAAGATTACTGTATTGCAAGGATAGGTGCTAAATCCTTGGAGGACCTCTTTAGCTGTTGAGATCAAAATTGTACAAGAGATTCATTTGGATTTGATATTGGTAGCTCCACAAACCTATTCAAAATGGAGCAATATGGGATGAGGTCGAGGAAGAAAATCCTAAAATCTCTACAATACGAGAGGTGTATGCTAGAAAACATTTCTCTAAGGCAAGTGTTGCAGGAAATCTTGGATGATGAAGTCAAAAGGTTGATGCAAATACTTGAAGATTCAGAGGGAGCCTACAAAACTTGAAGAAGATGGTAATCTAGTTGATCTTGGTTCTTTATGCTGATGATTTATTTCTTACTAAAGAAGATCACCTCATTATCAAATACGAGAAGGAGTTAGCTTCTGAATTTGAAATGAAGGATCTTGGATACATGCATTACTTCCTTGGTTTGGAAGTTTGGCAGAGGCCTAATGAGATCATCCTAAGTCAAGGGAAGTATACAATTGACATACTAAAAGGGTTTGGTATGATGGATTACAAATCCATGTCTATGTTGATGGAGATCAAAATCCAGAAGTTAAAAGAGGATGCAACTAACTTAGATTTGGTGGATCTCACTATGTACAAGAAGTTGATTGGATCGTTGATGTATTTAGTCAATAATAGACCAGATATCTTCTTTGCAGTGAGTGCACTTAGTCAGTTCATGTGTGGACCAAAGAAAATACATCTAGTTGCAGCAAAGCATATCTTGATATACTTGCGTGGCATAGCTAGGTATGGCTTGAGATATTCTTCTGATGTGGACTTGGAGTTGTATGGATATTATGATTCTGATTGGGCAGGGTGTGTTGCTGATCAAAAGGGCACCTTTGGATGATGTTTTAGTTTGGGGTATGTGATGATCTTCTAGTGTAGCAGGAAGCATTCTTTAGTGGAACTGAGCACTACAGAGACTGAGTACATTGCAGCATGTGTGGCAGCTCGAGAAGCAGTGTGTCTTTGGAAGCTTCTTGCAGGATTGTTTGGACAATCATTGGAGCCAACTATCATTCATTGTGATAATCAAAGTTGTGTGAAGCTTTATGCCAATCTAGTATTTCATGACAAAAACAAACATGTTGAGATCAAATACAACTATATCAGAGATAAGGTATTAAGGAAAGCAGTCTAGTTGAGATATACTGGCACTAATGAGTAGATGTAAGAAATTATCACCAAACCTTTCTCTAGAGTAAAGTTTGTGTAATTTTGAGACAAGCTTGGTATTTTGGAGAATGAAGCCCTAGCTGAGAGGGAGTCTCAGTATTAGTGATCTTATGTGATTTTATTTAATGAATTTTCCTCTGAGACGAGGGAATTTGAGGTGTAAGCCCTTGTTAATGCATCTTTCTCTATATGGAGATATTTGAGGTGAAAGCCCTTGTTTCCACCCTCTGGGAGTAGCCATGGTGGATGTCATGTGTTTGACTCCATGAAAAAATCACATGAGAGAGTTCATGATGGTTTTCTTGTACTTGTGTTTATTCACCCTTTGAGAGTAGCCATGGTGAATGGTACGATGAGGTGATGACATCATGTTGAGTGATTCTGTGATGTACACTTGTGCACATGTACCATACATGGGAGTAGCCATGATGGTTGATATCACGATGAGGTGATATGATCCCCTCCACATATAAGTGTAGCCATTGTGGGAGTCATGTTGAGAGAGTCCATGACTTTGTGTATCAGAAGTATTCCACCCTAGCTAAGAGAGAGTGTTGATGATTGTATTCGCGAGCTACATACTTTTGTCTTATTGTGAATAATAAATTCATATAGCCTAATGAATATTCATTTATTGAGTTAATCAAAAGTGAAGAGGTGCTTCACTTGGTAACAATATTATCTTCTAATTGGGCCGACCTTCCTTGGAATTCACATCATTTAATTGTAATTATATTTCTTATATTGAGGCCGACCTTGTTCTTGAAGAGGTGTGAACTCTCCCAAAAATTATATTTATACAAGGTCATTTCCATCCATTTGATATCAATCAAGTTCATTCATCATATTCACATTCTTAGAAGAAGTTCACACTTGTGCAACAGATCAACATCTTGAGCAGTAGATCATTATTTTGTAGCAGCAGAACAATTTCAAGGGGAAATATATTCATGCTATATATTCACATCTAGGAGAGGTGCTATTATTCATTGTATCAAATTCGGCCTTGTGTTGGGCCTGAGTTGCAAGCAGATTTCTACTCTTATTCCTAAATATATAAGAGATATATTTGCTAGGTTTTTTACCTCAAGTTGGAGGGTTTTCCTAGGGTATCTTGTGGTGTTCATTGTCATATGTGTTGCATTTTCTGATTTATTTCATTTTTTATCATGAAACTAACACCATTTTTTAAAAGAAGTAATTTTTTTAACTAGATGTTGATAGTGACGAAAAATTCATAGATTAATTTCATTTTTCGAAGATACAAAGAGATATATTATAGATGAAACGTAACATGGATTATTGATTAAATAGTTTGAGATTGTATGGAATTTTAAAATTATACTTTTATGAGAGTCATGAACCAACTTGATGGAGCTTCAAATTGACATAGAGGGTTCTCAAATAATCAAGAGATTCGTAATTTGAAAATTTGAAATTTGAAAAATTCAAAATTCAACTCATGAGCTACACCTATATGAAGGATATAGGGAAACTTAAGGGAGTTCTACTTGATCCAAGAACTATTTTCAAAGATAATATTCTAAACAATATATGCTTAAGTTTTTCATTAATATTTTTTATTTTTTGTATTTTAAACCTTAAGAGGGGGTGTTGGATTTTTTTTTAATAAAGTCACTATAATTACTTAGTGTTAGTGATTAAAATATTTAGTTGGTTTTTTTTAGTTTTAGGATTTAGTCTCCCATAAAAAAGGTTTTTAGAGAAGTTATCTGGAAATGCACTACTTTGTAAATATCCTTTTATATATTAGGAATCATATATAAAAAGAGTTTTACAATATGGGGGGAAAAAGCTCCATCAAACCTATTTAGAAGTAACCTAGATTATCAATAGATCAAAGATAATAATTATAAACATTAAGTACACATAAGAATTTAAAGGATTGGAATCAACCAAAAACTAGTATAGAATTACTCTCAACAATACCTTTGATTGATATTTATCTCATTCTAATCAATATCATATGTCTTAATTGATGGATTGGCTATTTCATCTGATCCCACATCCTTCAAAACTAGTTAAAATATGGGTCTAACAGTTGGATCCTTCTTATCAATCTTCTCAAAAATTTCAATGCTATGTTTCTCCATATACTCCTTTAGGACAACTAGCTCCTTTTTAAAATTTTGTTTCCTCTCTTCCAAGAAGAAATGCACACTCTTGATCTTTTTTTTGTATAGTTAGGACCTCTTGCAACAAGATCATAAACCTTTCCTTGGGGAATTCCAAAATCACGAAGACCTACAGTAAGATATTTAAAAAGGTGAGCTTCCCACAAAACTTATTAAGGAATGCTCTTTTTACTTGAAAGGCCTCCTTAGTTCTCTTCTTCTAGATAAATTATAAAATCTCATTAGTAAGAATAAGAAAAAAATTATCAAGATCAATAAAAAATCATTAAAATAACAAATTGTTTTATCAAACCACATAAAACCAACTCTATTATCCCACCCAAGCTTGTTCTTGACAAATGGGGTCCATAAAGAAAATACAAATTAACATTCAAAAAATAATTGCTCAAATGATAGTTTTATAACACAATGAGCAATTCCTAACTAGAATACCAAGGGACTACAACTCATCATTAATAACCAAATTCCTAAGAAACAAAATCCACCTAAAAGAAGCTTTCTTAGGCTTCTTTGAGTTAGAGGTCAAATATGCTTCAATCTACAAGACCATCTAGAATCAACCTAGTCAAAGTTTCAACTTTTATTTAACTAGTCTATAATATCCATCATATCAGTCAACAATAAGTATATATTTTTCATATAAAACTAGTTAAAGGGATATCCATCCTTCCAAGTTACCTTAGTAAACACATTTGATGATTTCATCTAAGAAATAGGGGGTTTTGTTTTAAATAATTCTTTCTATAACATAGAGTATGTCATATTTTGAGAAATTGAAATATTAAAATCATTTTTAAAATTATCCTAATTCTTCAAGATCTTACTATCAATTTTTTTTTGAAAGATCAAGATTCCTTTGAGGTACCAAATCTTTGTTGAAAATCCCTAGGTGAGGGCCAAGTTTTTATCATTCCACTCCAAATTTCACCGGACTGATCTAGAGTCAACAAAGATCCTTTGGGCTGAGAAAAGGTCTCACATCCTTTGATAAATTATTAACTTTACCCCAAGCCTTCCAAATTTTATTAAACACAATAAAGCCAAAATATTAACCATCAAAATCTTTGAGAATTCATTTTACAACTAGATTTATACTTTAAATCTTAAGGTATTTTTACCCCAAACCTCCAAGACCTTTCAAAAAAAACCAAGACCAATTTACAACATGTCTTCTATTATTTCCTTTTCCATATAACCATAAGAATTATCTCAAAATATTTTGGATTTTACCAAAATGACAATTCAAAAATAAACATGCTAAGGAGAAATAAGAAGAAATCACTTTTTTGAGTAACCTGCAATCTACCAGCAAGCGAGAGTAGATGGTCTACCAATTTTGATGCTTCTTCTCAATCTACAAGAATAACTAGTCCAAAAGGGCTTTCAAAGAAGAAGAAATGGAAAAAGGGATTCCTAATATTTAATCATCAAGCTTGAGCCACCCCATTACTAGTTCTTATTCTTTATTCACTTTGGAGGATTACTTTCCTAGCTCAAAATAATAGATTCACTATTAGATATTTTGGCTCTTGATGCTTCACAAAATATACAATGTTTTCATCACATTATCAAAGTGACTTTCATGCATTTCAACAAATAACATTGTAAAATCATAAAAAATTGAGTATTTCTCAAGTGATCTTTATTGGGAAGGTGTTACCCATCAAATTTTTACTTGAAAAATTTAATTTTTCCCTCCTAAATAAGTAAGTTTTGATGATGTTGTGGCCTTGCCAAATTTCCTAACCAATTCACCAAGTTCTGAAGTTTCGAAACCACCAGATCATTTGACTTATTTGTATCTCTTGAAATTTTGAGTCTTATCCAATGATATCCAATACAGTCGACGTATTAGAGGTTCTTAAAACTATAAAACTTCCAATAGTTAGTTATAAAGTTATATTCCTCAGCGATGAAGCAACCTCAGCAGGATGCTTGACTTTTAAAGTGTCAGCCCATTTAATAAGTTGTATGACACCTTTAAGGGGATGTCTTTTCATACATTTTAAAATGCCAACTTCGGTTTTAAAACATAATATTTTAAATCCTCTGAAAGGACAACTCTTAAATAAGGAGGGTGGTGAAATAGATTTAGTAACAAACCGGTGCATTTTTTGGAGAAAATAAATGGTCACTCTTCACCGTCGGTGGTTTAATCACATGCATGCAATATTTGGTGACATGTAATGATAGCGCTTGTTTTGAAACTGTTTCCATTTTGAAATCCTTCTTGATTCTAGTCATTTTCAAGACCGTTATTTTTGTAATGTAACAATTTTGGTGTGCATATATATATGGACCTATGAATGTAAAAAAAGGGAGGGGGTAAGCTAGCTTTTAGGGGACATAGTCTTATGGTACAAGAGCTTGAGGTTTTGAACTCAATTTTGGCATTGAAGAAATAAAGAAAATGTTTTTGATATGTGTATTTACTACTATTTTATTTTGATTACAGCTGAACTTTGAATCTTTGTAATTAATTTTCTTTGTGTGCCTTGTTCTATGAGATTATGTTTGTGTTATCTCTAAAGCTTTGAATTTGGATTAATCCACCAGTAAAGTGAATTTATTGTTATTCCTCCTTTGACAACATTTGGGAATATGTGATAAGTGAACTTTGCATCATTTATTCACACTTTATTTACCTTAAGCATCAAATTATCACATCTATTTTCATGGATATGAGTAGATGCTAGTTACCTTTCCTACTTTCTGGTTAAAAGCATACCCAATATCTCTATTCATTGCACATTATTTGAAGGTAGTTGTGAGCAATTACAATTATCACCACAAGTGACTCAACTGTTGGCCAGGTTGTCATTTGTGTGGGCCAGAGTGAAATTAATTAAAATGACAAATCTGCTAACCAAAAGATTTTTGGCGACTCTGCTGGGGATCTTGATTTGAAAGATTAGTGTTTTTATTCCTCAAATTTTTGAAAATATCTCTCTATATGGCGACTTCATCAATTTTTTTTAAAATATCATGATACAAAATCAAAAACTTCAAAGAAATGGGGAGAGACCCAGGCCTACTATCCCAGAGGTTCTTGCTATGGATGATAAAGTACTCCATGAATTTTGGGAACACTATAAAGAGAGCATTGCTGAAGCTGCGAAAATTGGTTTGAGTATTAAAGAAGATCACTCATCTGCACTTTTGTTGAGAAGTGTCCATGTTAGGTTTTTCAAACTAAAGGAGCTCAAACAAATAAAGCATTCCATGCAAGCCCAAGAGAACAAGATAAAGAAACTCCAAGAGGAATTATGAATTAATAATGATGATTCTCCAGGTTCCTCTAGTCCTCTTTTCTTTTCAACTTTTGATGCTCATGAAATGGGTTTGATCAAATATTATGAGAATTTGACATCACTAAAGAAAAATGAAATTAACAATGAATTGTTGAGATTTATTTCTACTCCAAAGTTAGAAATATTTAATTTTGATACTATTGAGGAAGATAAAAGTCTTCAGATTGACTCACAATCAAATTATGCATCTTTTGAGTTTCATGGTCAAGATGATAAAAAGGAATTTAATGAATACATATTTGAGTCATTTCATTTTGAAGACGAAAGAAATTTGGCTCTTATAGCTTTGAGAAATAAGATTTGTATTGAAAATAAAGTGAATGTTTAATTAATGACCCTCTGAGATATGAGATTACAAAAGAGAAATAAATTTCTGAAAAACTAGAGAGTGGCTTGACTCTGAAAAAATTAAAAGCTTTGGATGACAGACCTCTTTGTAAAGAAGAGATTATACTTCAATTTTTCTCATCTATTGAAGGAAAGGATTCTCTTTTTGAAGTTTTAGGTATAGATGTATTCACCTCTTCAGTTGCAGATAAATAATTTTTTTATTTGGTTGCAATAAAGGAAGACGAAGTCTCTGTAACCAAAATGGACCCCATGTTTTATGAGGCCAATTTTTCTTTCAAACTTGAAGTGAATCGAGATATCAAAAGTGGATTTATGCATGATGAGTTTGATAATGGAAATATAGAAAGTGATATTTTTAAGAACCCTGGTTATGTTCACTTACAATTGGAAAATGGAACATCTTTTTGCATTTTATTATTTAGCCATAAAAACATTATCAACAATATAAAAAGAAAGCATCAGAAAGATCAAGAAGATTCCAAATTTTTTGATGAGAAATGGTTGTTTGGTAGGAATCTTTATGAAACACTTCATCTCAAAAGATTCACTTTTACATTCATGTTTTTTAACATATTAATGATTTTGTAGTCGCTTCATGCATGGATGTCTCTGTTTCACAATGGTATCTATTTCTCTCTGCCAGTCAATGGTTTTGCATAGTCTTTGGAGAGTCAAGTAACACACTTTGTCTGAGTGCATAGGTATCTTAGGTTGCTTTACTTTGAGTCTTTTGGGTTGGTCCCATTTTTGGTCTATGCCTCGTTCCCCTCCACCCCATCTATGAAGCAACCCCTGATTCTCCTTCCTTTCTTTTGACGCCATTGCCTAATGGACTTGGACTAGTTTGTACCAATGTTTTGGAGTTCTTTGCACTTTCTTCAAAAAATTAGTCCCCAATTAGAGTCAATGTTACGCATCAAATTTTCACTTGAAAATTTTAATTTTTCCCTCCTAAATAAGTAAGTTTTGATGATGTCACAACCTTTCCAAGTTTCCTAATGAAGTCGCTAGTATCTGAAGTTTTGAAACAACCCAATCATTTGACTTATTTGTATCTCTAGAAATTTTGAGTCTTATCTAATAATATCCCATGCAGTCGACATATTAGAGGTTCTTAAAACTATAAAACTTCTGATAATTAGTTATAAATTTATATTCCTCAGCGATGAAGCAACCTCAATAGGATGCTTGAATTTCAAAAGTGTCAGCCCATTTAATAAGTTTATGGAACCTTTAAGGGGACGTCTTTTCATATGTTTTAAAACACCAAATTTGGTTTTAAAATGTAATCTTTTAAATCCTCTGAAAGGAAAACTCTTAAATAACAAGGGTGGTAGAATGAATTTAGTAACATATCGACACATTTTTTGGAGCAAATAAATGGTCTCTCTTCACCGTTGGTGGTTTAATCACATGCATGTAGTATTTTGTGACACGTAATGATAGCGCTTATTCTGAAATTGTTTCCGTTTCGAAATCCTTCTTGATTTCGGTCATTTTCAAGACCTTTATTTTTGTAATGTAATAATTTTGGTGTGCATATATATATGGACCTATGAATGTAAAAAAGGGAGGGGGTAAGCTAGCTTTTAGGGGATATAGTCTTATGGTACGAGAGCTTGAGGTTTTGAACTCAATTTTGGCATTTAAGAAATAAAGAAAATATTTACAATATGTGTATTTGCTACTATTTTCTTTTGATTACAATTGAAATTTGAATCTTTGTAATTAATTTTCTTTGTGTGCCTTGTTCTATGAGATTATGTTTGTGTTATCTCTAAAGCTTTGAATTTGGATTAATCCACTAGTAAAGTGAATTTATTGTTCATCCTCCTTTGACAACATTTGGGAATATATGATAAGTGAACTTTGCATCATTTATTCACACTTTGTTTACCTTAAGCATCAAATTATCGCATCTATTTTCATGGATATGAATATATTCTAGTTACTTTTCCTTCTTTCTGGGGTGAACCCACATAAGTGGTGAACACTTTTGTGGAGGAAGGGAAAAGTTGTTTTTTCCCTCTACAAAAAGTGAAGGGGTTTGGCCGAACCAAATTGTTCTACCGAACCTTTAACATGGTTTGGTCAAACCACAGGGTTCGACTGAACCCTATGTTCGCTTGAACCCCATTGCCATGAGAGCAAAAATATTAAAATAAAGGGGTTCGAGTGAACTAGGGTTCGATCGAACCCCCTTAATAGGGATTTTTTAAAAGAAAACCTATCATTTTCCCGGACCCTCTAAATTTACCTCATTATTTTAAAGGGGTTTGAGCGAACTAGGTTCGACCGAACCCCTATAAGAGGTTCGACCGAACATAGGTTCGACCGAACACCCTTCTTCCCCTATCTCCTCAAAAAAATGATTTTTTTTTGTAAAAAATTGTCGTTCGAAGCTCAATTTGAAAATCAAAATGCAGAAAACTTTAGAAACCCAACTAGATAATGATATTCCTCAGAATGAGCTATCCGTCAAATATAATTTCAATATGATTTGGTTTTATTATGTATTTTATTTTTTAGTTTTATTAAACATAGGTTTTTCACTAAAAATCAAAATCTCTGGTCTGCACATGTGGAAAAATAGTAGATTATCAAAATATATTTTTTTAAAATATGCTGAGGCTGGGTATTGATGTTCTTGATCTATTAAAAAAATAATAATTTGAATTTCAATTCATACAAAAAAAGTTATGTTGTATACAGTCCGTATATGTCTGAATTGCAATTGGTTTGACTTTGAAACTTGATTAAGGAAAAAATATTCAATAAAAAACTATGAGACCAAACGAAAGTGCTAGATATTGTAGTTACAAATCTAAATTTGAAAAAATCATAATTTTATCCTTCATACAAAAAAAATTATGTTGTATACGGTGAGCGTCACTTTTTAAAAATGTTGTTTTCTGAAAAAAACCAGTTTTCGTGGGAGATGAAAAAAAAAGTGCAATCTGATTCCAATTTTTTTGAAAAAAATAGTTTTAGAATCTACAAAAAAAATGTGATGAGACTCTAGTTTGCACTATTTTCAAATTCCTCACGGTTTAGCCGCTACAAGAGCCCGAAAGTGAAGATTTAGTTAAAAATAATAATTGCAGTGTCCAGTTTGCCCAAAAATTGTAAACCACTATTGTGGGATCACCCTCTAGTTAAAAGCATACCCAATATCTCTATTCATTGCACAATATTTGAAGGTGGTTGCGCCTTGTAAAATAAGCAGAGAGCACTTACATTTATCACCACAAGTGACTCAACTATTGGCCAGGTTGTCATTTGTGTGGGCCAGAGCGAATTACTTAAAATGGCAAATCTGTTAGCCAAGAGAAGGTTGATTCCATAAATCAAAGGATTAATATGGTTGGTTCTCAAGACATAGTTTAAAGAATCTACTACAATCACAAAAAAGGTCAAAGAAATAAGACACCCTTGGTGAGTTGACCTTTAAATACTAATGATCTATGTCAATTTCCCATTAATATCCACTTGCATAGAAAATTCATTAAAGAGAATATTGATCCATTTACAAAAACTCACAAGAAAACCAAAATATTTCAACATATCTATCACAAAGACCCATTCAATTCTATCATAATCTTGCTCACATTTTGACCATTATTTTTTTCCAATGCAAGTCCTTCCAAATAGCTCCCAAGTTCTCCAAAATATATCTCCCCTTG
Source organism: Sequoiadendron giganteum (assembly GCA_007115665.2). NCBI lineage: Eukaryota > Viridiplantae > Streptophyta > Pinopsida > Cupressales > Cupressaceae > Sequoiadendron > Sequoiadendron giganteum. The sequence continues at coordinate 636,466,786 of CM021105.1, read as the reverse complement.
ATAAGCCCAACTTGAATAATTGAGACCACTTTATTCAAAATACTAGACAGTTTGAGAGAAAGAGTCTTCACCATAATTTTATAAGAGACATAAATAATAATGTAATAGGCCTCAAAATTTTAATAAGAAATTTATCCCCATCCTTAGGAACTATTTTAATTATTCCTCTATTAATTTATTCACCCAAGTACTCCTTTTAGAAAACCTCTTGGTAAAATTCTAACAATTCATCTCAATCCAATCCATATTCACTTTGAAAAATTCAATTAGGAGGCCATGAATGCTCATGAACTTACTATCATTGAAAGAATTGATGGTGTTGACAATTCCTTCTTTTGAGATAGATCTTTCAAGATCCAATGCATGTTCCTAACTCATATTTTCGATGGTATTCTTTTAAGAAAAGGCTCTAGCTTCCCTTGTTCTATCCTCCCCTTCTAAATGAAACAAGGCATAGAAAAATCAATGGAATGCTTCCTTCATAAAGTTATAATAATTATATCTAGTCCCATCCACTTCAATAGGACTGATTCTTTCTCCTTTTTTTTTAGATCTTATAAGATTAAATAAATATTTGGAGCTTCTATCACCTTCTTGAGTCTAGTTATATTTTATTTGATTCTAGCACAAGTTGGTTTTTATAATATTGGATATTTCAAAGTAAAATTTTAGTTCTGATCAATTTCCCAATTCCCTAAGGTCATCAACATTCTTCTAGAGTTCACCTTCTAGAGTTAATAGTTTTTCAGGAAAAAAATTTCTATCTTACTCCTATCAAGAGCCTTATTTTTACCTATGGTTTCATATATTTTCCTCTGAAGAGAGACAAAATAATCTCATATGCAAATAGATGAAGCATATTTAATCATGGTTTTAGCTATTGTTTTGTGGTTCTAATACCATCTAGACAATCCTAGTCATTTAGGAGAGATGCATTAAGCTTGAAACTTGAATTATAAACCTGATTTTCAATTTGACTAATCTACTTGACAACCACACAAGCCTCAATAGGAAAATGATTAGACATTGAAGTAGGATAAAGATAAACCACTCTTTCCTTATTGTTTGATATAAAATAAAATAATTCCTTATTAAAATAAAATCTATCCAACCTTGAGTAGATCCTTTTTCCTTGAGATTGATTAAATTGCAACACATGAACCACATGTCATTATTTATTTTATTTTTCTTAAGAGGATCAACAATATTAAGTGCTCTCTTCATTCTAGACCAAAAATAAATCTCATTTCCTTTCCATATACCCTCCTTTCCACCCAATTTTTCCTCTTTATATTCTAACATATTGAAATGCCCTACTATAAACCAAGGAATTTTGGGCAAGGAGTTGGCCATCTAGCTCCACAACAAACACCTTTATTTGGATTTGTTAGAGGAATACAAAGAGAATAAACCACAATAAAAATTATCCTTCTCTAATAATCATATTGACTATATATTGAGCTCACATATGTTTGATAATAATTACAACACCTGATTTACCCTTTTCATGAAGAGTACAATGAACTTTAGCAATCTTGCAAACAAACTTGAAGACACATTCAAGATGAGATCCAAAAAAATTAATTTATTGATGAAAAAGGAAATCCATCATAGATTATCATTGAAAAATACAATAGAATATATTTCTTTTTAGGTAATTTGAATCTTCTAACATTCTAAATGCAAATTTTAAAATTAATTTGCAGCCTGATCAAGAGACAACATTGGTTTCTAATTCTTATAAATCTTATCAAAATATTGTGGGATGTTAACCTCTTTTCCTTTTTTCAAAATTTTCTTATAATTTTGAGTCTCTAGATTGAAGATTTTTCAACTTTCTTCCTCTTCTTCTTATCATTTTGAAATGTAGAAAAAGTGAAACCCTAGGGTTCGACCCTAGGGTTTTGGGCACTTTTCTTAAGGTTTCATTAGATATTTGAATGGTAGTGGGTTTGATGGATTTTAACAAGGTATGTGATTGAATTACAACCTGATGGCTGAGTCAATCAACCCTTAACCAAATCTAGAAATGTCCTAATAATGAAATGCAATGATTTGATTGTCCTAATGATGCAAATTAGTATTTTGATGCTTATAAATATCGAAAATATGAGATTTCACAAAGAAAATTAGACAAAAAAACATCTAGGGGAGGATACTATGCACATGTGGTACAAAGTTTAGCCTGATTTATAAAGAAGTTTCCTTTGGGGGCATCACTATCTTACTAGATACTTTTCAGATCTATTTTCTCAATCCTTTGATATCAGATCTACACCTCTTTTTCTTGTCTACAATCTTGTCAGATCACTATTAGGTATTTTTGAAATTAAGTTTTCATGAGTTTTCAAGGCCTAGGGTTTCAAATGCCATAATGAATAAAGTGTCTTTAAGCTTCCTTCAATCTTCCAAATGTTAGAAATATGAAATAGAACTCGAGAAATTTATAAGAGAAAATCAAAGCTACATAAACTAGAAAAGCATAAAGAATGCACACCAAAACTCTAAGAGATTATGCAATGATAGAATGAATTAAGAGCTTCCAATATTTTTTGATGCAAATGAACACACGAAGCCTTGCTTATATAGGTAATGAATGAGATAGGATTAGACAAGATCATGACAAGTGTCTTAATCCTATCACATGTGACAACTAACTAACTACCTAGGAAATGATGCATAAATAAGATAAGGCTTCTAGAAAAGCCAACTAAGACTTGTGGAAGGAATATTATATCCTAAGTAAACTTAACATGTGAACGTGGCCCCTAATTTCCTAGTGGAATAAATTACTAGGTACAAGACATTAATATTCACACTAACACCCCCTTTAAGTGGAACTTAGGGAGAAGTTTATTATGCAAATGATGCAAAGAATGGGTCTTGGCTACTAGGCCATATTAGGTACCCATGTACAAATGCAATGCAGAGAAATATCTCACAACTAGAGAAAAGGAGAAAAATTAATGGGAAAAAACTTCTCCCTAAAAGAGAGATGAAAATAAGAAAATAAGGACTAAGTAGCCCCCCCATGGATGACACCAACCACACCCCAAGAAAAGCTCTCAAATGAAGGAACTTGATTTTGGTGAAGGGTTTGGTGAAGATGTCTATAGTTTGATATGATTTTAGATAGTACTTGAGATCAATGATCTCACTATGAATCGAATCCCAAATGTAGTGCATGTGGATCGTGATGTGCTTGGTCCACTGATGAGGGACCAGATTGGAAGAGATCTAAATCACACTATGGTTTTCACAATGAATGATTGTGGGCTTCCGAAAGGAACTACCAAACTCAGTGATAATTTTTTGAAGCCAGATGGCCTCAATAGCAACATTAATTGCTCCTTGATACTCACCCTTTATAGATGAAAGAGTAATAGAATTTTTTTTGTTGCTCGACCAACAAATTGGACCGAAACCAAGGGAGAAGCAATATCTTGAAGTAGACTTGCGATCCTGAGAATCGCCTGCCCAATATGAATCTGTTTGTACCACCAAGTCAAAACCCTTGCTTGCTACATAATGAATCCCATAATTCTGAGTATCCTTGATGTAGGGAAGAATCCTCTTAGCTTCTTTCTAGTGTAGCTCATGTGGCTCCTGCGTGAATCGAGAGACCTTGCCTACTACATATTAAATGTTGGGCCTCGTATGAGTCAGATAGATGAGACTACCAACAATTTGTCCAAACAAAGTGCCATTGACCAAGGGTGAAGAACACTTAGCCTAAAGTTTGACCCCTGATAAAAATGGAGTCAGTATAGGCTTAAAATTAGCCATGTGGAACCTCTAGAGCATGAAAAGTTCATACTTAGACTGTGAAAGAGGGATACCTGAGAAAGACTGAGTAATCTCAATCCCTAAGAAGTAGTACAACAATCCCGAGTCTGACATCAAAAAATTATCATGAAGGGTAGTTTTCACTGCCTGAATTATGGATGAGTGACTCCTTGTGATCAACAAGTCATCAATGTAGAGAACCAAGAATGTGTGAGTATCATCCTGATACAATATATATAAATTAGGATCAAAATGGTATTGAGTAAATCCCATTTTCTTAAGGAAGGACTCCATCTTGGCATACCAAGCGCGAGGGGCTTATTTGATGCCATAGAGAGACTTCCAAAGATGACACACAAGTGAAGAATCTTGAATGCCTTGTGGCTACTCCATGCATATCTCCTCTTGAAGATCACCATGAAGAAAAGCACTCTTCACATCCATCTGATGAACATCCATCTATGTGTTGTAGCTATGGTAAGAACAAGGTAGATGAAATTCATTTTGGCGACTGGTGAAAAAGTCTCAGAGTAGTCAATCCTTGGAACTGGGGAGAATCCTTTTGAAACCAAGTGAGCTTAGGCTTATCAAGCGAACCATCTGCTGCATATTTTGTTTGATAGACCCAATTGCATCAAACTAGTTTCCTTCCCTTAGGAAGCGAGACAAGATCCTAGATGTGGTTCCTCTCCAAGGAATTGAACTCTTCTTCCATGGCTACATCTCACTTAGGGACACCAAAAGCTTCCTAAAAATTTTGTGGATCAAAAGATGAAGGAAGGAAGGAATGTGGAGCATCCTAATAATATAATCTTGTTCTCTTGTGATCTGATGGATCCCCTACTCATTCACCTACTGAATGTAAATTCTAATGAGCCCAAAGAGGCCCTATGGCTAGAGAAGGAGGAGAATCATCATCCTTTGAAGATTAATTATGTGCATCCTCATGATCAATATAATCATCTGAAGTGGAGGAAGAAGACTCCTCATCATGATCTAAAATATTATGAACTTTTGAAGAACTATTATCATGATACGAGGACTTTAAGATGATAGTGGTAGGAGAAGTGTTAAGAGAAGGACCAAAAGTAATCTCCTCAAATTGAACACTCCTCTCAATGAACAACTCATATGTGGTAGGATGAATAAGCATGTAGCCTTTGATATCATCTGGGTAACCAACAAATATGCAAGGATTGCTCTACAGATCCATAGCCCTACATTTCTCTACTGGAATCTGATCCCATGCATTAGAGCCAAACACTTGAAAGTGCTTAACTGACAGTTTCCTATCATTCCAAGCTTGAAAAGGAGTTACCCCCTTCAAAGCTTTATGGGGAACACAGTTCTGGATATAACATGCATAGTTAATGGATTTTTCTCAAAAAGGTGTTGCCAAAGACTTGGAGTGAATCATACAATTAGCCATCTCTTTCAAGGACCGATTCTTCCATTTTGCAACTCCATTCTATTGAGGATTGTAGGGGACTATATGCTACAAATCAATTCCCTCTAAAGTATAATACAACACAAACCTGTGGTTGTGATATTCCCCCATTATTTTTATGCAAAAATTTGATAGACTTTCTAGTTTGTTTCTCTGTAAAAGCCTTTAACTCCAAGAATGAATCGAAGACTTCAAAATTATATTTGAGAAAGTACACAATAGTGTACTTGGAGAAATCATCAATGAATGTCAAAATATATTGGGATCTACTGAAAGATGGTTGTGGAAATGGCCTTGCCAAATCACTATGTACCAACTCCAAAAGATGTGAGGCTCTCCAAGATTTTCGTTTGTCAAAATTATCTTCAAGATGCTTGCCAAGAATGTAACCATGAAAAACAACTTTAGAAAAGTGAACTGTAGGAAATCCTATAACCTTGTCTTATTTTTTGAGTTGTTGCAGGTAGCAGTAGTTCAAGTGACTAAATTTTTGATGCCACAAGTTACTCATATCATCTAAATGAGTGAGTATAATAGTCGAAGGAGGACCAGGAACAAAGTGACAGAACAAATAAAGCCAAGACTAATGATTTGATCTCCAAATTGCAACTATAGAATCATTCTGCATCTCATGAATCACCACTGAATTAGGAGTAAAATCAACTCTCTTGCATGTACCCGCGTGAGTGATTTGATAGATAGATAGGAGATTAGTTGATAATGAGGGCACATCAAGAACCTCCTAGAATGTTCCATCCCCATATCAACAGATCCTCTCCCACACACCTCAAATGGAGTTTCATCGCCCGTCAAAATGGAAGTCATAGAACATAGCTCCATAGATTCAATTTCATCTTTAGTTGAATCCATGTGGTTTGAAGAACCTGAATCAAGAACCCATGTGGATGGTGGAGAAGCAACTACTACAAGGGAATTTCCCTTTCCTTTCCCCTTGTTGCTATCTTTATCCTTGTGAGAATATCCTTTTAAACTCTATTTGATGGAATTGAGAACATTGAGATTATTCTTCTCAATAATGTGTGTCAAATGATGCACTTATTTCTTCAAACACTTGTTCTCATCATGACTGAGTTTCTTACAATAGGAACATTCGACCTTCTCTCTCTTAAGTTTTTCACCTTTTGAAGATGTGGTTTCTTTACTTTCTTTTGGAGTAGCTGATTTATAATTCTTATTCTCTTTGCTATTTTTTTTTTTTGATCCTTGTTACTACTTTTTCATATTTGTTCGTTTGTGCCAAGGTTGGCAGCCAAGTCATGAGACTTAGAAGACTTAAGAGTGCCCATTTGAAATAGCTTATCTTGCTCTTGTGTGAGAAAAGTAGATAAATCATCCAAAGATGACATCTTGAATTGAGATCCAAGTGCATCCTTAGTAGCATAGAATGAAGAAACAAATATTGAATACTCATAACTTAGCTTTGAGAGAATATTCGAATCAGTTGTTCATATTTCTTATCACTTCCACATTGTTGTAGTTGAAGCCTTAGTGATTTAATTTTGGTGAAGAAATCTTGAATTGTGTTGAATTTTCTTGGATTTAAACTAATTAGTTTATTCTCCAACATATGACCCCTCATAGAATCTTGTGTGCCAAAAAGAGATTCTAACTTTTTCTATATTTCATTTGGAGTATTCAAAGATTCAATATGAAAGAGTAAATCAAGAGATATAGACACACATAATTCTCTATATGCTGTATCACATTTGTTAAACCACTCAAAATATTTTTCATCTTCAATTGGTTTAGTTTCTAGTCTCATTACTACTCTATGCAAACCAAGTCTTCTTAAGTGAATTTCTATTTATGATTTCCACTCAAAATAGTTGTATGCAACTAGAATATGAATTTTTGTTGATGTCATTATAAAGAAATGTAAATGGAAATGAAAAAAGAAAGTGAACACAAGAACACCCCCACCATTTTCATTAGTATCAAAGATCACCCCGCCAAAATATTATAAGGTTGGGAATTTATAGTTTAGTGTGTTTACAAAGCCTTTTCCATGATACAATGCTCAATAGGTTCAAAATAGCCAAAATTACAAATTCTGATAAAAATTGAATCTGAGAAAAAATATGGAAAAATTAGCCTTATGGAAGTGTAGTTCTCTTCAAGACCTTTCCAACTCCTATTCATTTCCAAAAATCAGAGCACTAGGGAAAAAGTTATGGCTAGTTGAAGAAATTGACACAAGATAGCTTTAACCTAAAATATCTGGTACAAAATGGAAGAAAAATCTTTTTAATACCTCTGTGGATGGAGTGTGCTCATCTCTACCTTTTTGACAATATCTTATTTTCTGAAATCCAATGCTTGAAGAAAAATTTATGAATTTTTGAAAAACTAGCTAAATTTAGCTTGCAAGAAACAAGTTTTCTAGCAAAAAAGTTTACTTCTGATTTGATTTTTGAAAAATCAGCTCACTATTTGTATACAATAAAAAAACCCAAAAATATTTTGAAGCTAGGAAAAAAATACATAAATCATTTTTTGATCGAGTAAGTAGAAGATGAAAAAACAATTTTTTTTAACCTTTAGTCAAGAGAAAAAATGATGCACAACAATTTTTCGTATAGCAATTTTCTTCAGATCTATACAAGATATGCAAAATCTAAAAGACACCCAATTCAAATTTTGACCTTGGCTACAAAACCTAAAATTTTTTTTTCTCAGAAATAGGTGGAAGCTGGATTTATAAAGAAAAAAATTTCTCCAATAAAAAATGACTTTCTTTAAACCCCCGCCTGCAACTATGTCAAATGATCTCCAAGTTGGATGAAACAAAAGCCAAATATGACTTTCTCGAGCCTTTTGGATGCGTTGGAACAATAAAAAATCTTGCCAGTATAACCAAAAATGTTGCAATCACATGGATCTCACAAAAAACATATGCAAAATAAAAAGGTTATTAAATCTTTGGAAATACTTTTTGATTCTCCAGATCGTTCAAGAACGGAAGAGAAGAGCATAAAAGAATTTACAAGATTTTTACAAGAAACTCAATCTCTCAATCAAGAATCTAAGAACTTATATTTCTCAAAATAAAAGCTTTGATACCATGTTATAAATCTGAAATAGATTAAATAACCCAAGAACTTTATAAGAGAAAATCAAAGCTACATAAATTGGAAAAGAATAAAGAATACACACCAGAACTTTGAGAGATTATGCAATGATAGAATGCATTAAGAGCTTCCAAGATTTTTTGATGCAAATGTACACATGAATCCTTACTTATATATGAAAGGAGTGAGATAGGATCAGACAAGATCATGAGAAGTGTTTTAATCCCATCACATGTGACAACTAACTAACTACCTAAGAAATGATGCATAGATAAGATAAGACTTCTAGAAAAGCCAACTAAGACTTCTAGAAGGAATATTATATCCTAAGTAAACCTAACATGTGAATGTGTCCCCTAATTACCCAGTGGAATAAATTAATAGGTACAAGACACTAATATTCACACTAACACTAAAAACTAGAAATCTACAAATTCACAATGAGAGGAAATCTTGCACCATTTTAGGGGCTTCCCTTGGTCAAACCCCATGTTAGTGTTTCCACTTCCACAATGGTAGTGTCAATGATAAATGGATAAATGAAAGGAAGGAATGATGAAATCACAAAGTGCTGCAACTCACCACCCTTCAACGACTTCCTTGAAGGACTAAAGTCTTACGAATCACCTCAAGGTCATGATCTTGCTTTCTTGATTTGCTTGAATTCTTTGGAGATATACAATAAAGGTTAGCTTTCATAAAACAATGATAACATGAACACACATGAACTCACATACACTTTGACATGATGTTGGATATTTAATTGCTGCAATAAAAAATCTAATGGCTGCTCTTGACTTTTCAAATAATGCTCTTGATAATTTCTTGAGCATAAATTCTCCTTAATTCTTCTTAGATGATTTGAAATGATGAAATAACTAGGTATTTTTAAGCTATTATTCTAATTTCCCAAAAATTAAATCCTGAAAACTGACTGTAAAATATTTGAATTTCAAATAATAAAATACCAGCACTAACATATTTGAATTTGGAGCCAAAATAGGGGGACATTGTTAGATGCACAAGAGAAATGAGAGGGAGGTTAATCATTTATTCATTTAAACATCAAAACCCTCATTACCATTTAGATATTTATTAACCATTAAACCATTATCATGCATTAGAAAAATGTAAACACATCCAAATACATAAGAACACCAAATTTATGTGGAAAACCCAAGAAGGGAAAAACCACAATGAGGATTAGCTCACAATATAAAGAAATAGAAACATTGAATATAATAGGCTCACTGTTGCAGGGCTCATTGAAAGAAGGAATCACTAACAAAGGACTCATTTTATAAAAGAAAGAAGATAGAAGAAGGGGTGGCTCACTACTAATTTGAACTACTAAAAATGCATCTCTCTTATGTTGAAGGTACAGTTCCACTGAAGCAAAAAAAACTCATCCAATAGAATAAACTGTAGACACTTTTGGTTCACTGCATCTATGAGTCCTAGGAATTAAGGCTCACACTTAGATCACCAAACTTGATCACTTTGGATTTTTCCAGATCACACACACACTCCAATTAATATACATAACAACTCACCTTATATTTATACCATCCTCAACCTAAAAAAATCTCAATTAGATCGACCTTAATGAAACACATGCACCTCAATTGTGCAACATCAAATAGGTCAGCACAAAACACTTCCAAGGTGTAAAGAAGTGAAGGAAGGCCATGCCAAAAATTAAATGGAACCTAAATATAAACTGACACTCTTCTCAACAATTTCACAAACAACAATCATCCCCATAAAATCAACACTGGCATACTAGGTCGATGAAACCTGCACTAATAGTAACAAGCAACCTCAAACATGCCTCTCCAAGTTTGGAAACATCTCATAGACCACACAAAAATATTCCAAAACATCTTAGAATATTCGATATCATTAGAATATTCACTACTACTACTATAGCCACTTGAAACTTAAGAACACCTTTATTTTGTGCAACTAGACACACTAGCATAGACATCCAATAGACCAAAAAACCTTGCAAAAAACCACAACACTTGATACTTCAAGGGAATTTAGATACATAAAATATAATCACATTCCTAGATCTATAAGCTAAGAACCTTCACTATAGAGAAATGCAGAGCAATATCATTTCTCTTAGATACCCTATTTCACCAAACAAACATACCTTTAAACACATTTTCCACTATAATATGATTTAGAAACTAAAAATATGGATATAGAACCTCTGAAAACCTCTAATAATCATATCAAAACCACACAAGCATATCTTCAACCATGAATAAATGTGGAGAACACTGAACACCACTATGTTACACTGAAATCTCTTTTATTAAAATTTTCTCAAAAGCACTTGGAAACCAAGTGAATCAACTATATCAACAACACTACTAACATCTCTACATAATATATATAGTATCTAAAACATCTCTCATCAACTATAGCACATCCATATATCTCTCAAAACACACTCTACAAATATAGTGAAGTTAGACATCAATGACAACACCAACATTGTATTGACATCAATACCAACAACTCCAAGCTTCCAACAACTCCAATGCTAGGGGTTGACATCATCAACACTAGTAGAATTCCAATATTCTCTTCATACAAGGGGTTGACATTGATGAAAACACCCAAACAACTCATAAATAACTCAAGCTTCCAACAATCTCCCCCTTTGTCATTGATGGCAGTATTGATTCTAAAAAACCATCAATAACAAAGGAAACCAACAACCACTTTGCAACAAGAAACACTCCCCCTAACTAGGGAGTTTCTCATTCTTCATACTCTCATTATCTTTCTCTTGAAATCTCTGCCCCTATGGTCTTCAAACCATATTATTTTCTGCACTATTCAACCAACTCTTTCCCAAGCAATTCTAGCTCTCTCCTACAATACCTTTCTGAACTATGACTTTCAACCACTCTAAATCTCTCCCCCTTTGACATCAATAGAAAACGGCCATAAAATCATCCAATTCTCTTTCTCTCCTCATTGGACAACATTCAAATGGAAACAATTGCACCTTTAAAACTTCACTTGCATAGAATATTTCCTTTTCACATTTGCGTACACCACTTTGAAACTACTTGCAACACCAGCAAGCAACTGTACTACACTTACTTTTCTACACTTTCCCTCTTAGGGGAAAAAAATATGCTACATATGACTTCACCAACCAAAAATAAAACTACCTAATCCCTCTGAGAGGTAGCCTTCATCATTACATAATAAAAGAATAAGTATTGAATTTCTCCACTAGACTGATGCACACTCTTATGCATCTAGCTGAAAGGAGGGGCAATAACCCCTAAATTTTGTTGGAGATGCTCAAATGTATATTTATGAAGATCCTTTGTGAAGAGTTGTGAAGATTAGTTTGGATAATGATTCACATTCCCCTATTGTTGGAGATATGGTCTTGCAGTTTGGGATTCAAATTTTATGTTCTATGGATGTTGCACTCCTATATTTTTAGGTCACCTTTATTGTTGAGGAGGTTTTTGTTAATTACAAAAGGTTGGAAGTGTTGTTGGTTGTTTAGAATGGTTGGAAAATGATTCACATTTCTTCACATTAGTTTTTTTGCTCCTACAGTTTGGTGTATGCACTCTCAGTGTCTATGCAATGTCGGTCCAAATTCCATGTGTTGAAGTGGTCCGTAAGTTGACATGTTAATGTTCTATCTCATAGTTGTATATTTTATGCTTTTGGGATGAACTGTTCTACTCTTGTATTGGTTTGTAGTAGCTATTAATGGCATGACAATATAAAATAAGGGTCTAGAAGTGTTGTTGGATGTTCAAGGATCATATCTTTGTGATCCACACATTAGTGGTTGATATCTTTGATGCTGCATTTGTTGGAATTATTATCATTGTCAAGGGGTAGTCGTGATGGTCATTAATATTAGTGAACTAGCTCAAGAATATTTTTTGTGGTTGCTTAGTACAAGTCTTGAAAAGTTGCAAATGTTGTCAAGAAACATTGCAAAAGTTTCTCTAATGTTTCATAGTCTTTATGCAAGTAGTTTTGAAGGTTTTCTGAGGAATTAGATAATAAATCAAATATGGATTCTTTTGAATACATCTCAAGTGTACAATTCACAGGTTTAGATGATAAGTGATGAGCTTAAAAATGAATTATATTTTCTCTCGGCCATTACTAGGGTTTCTTGGTAAAACCCTAAGGATTTTAGTCATGGAATTCATATGAATCTCTATTTTTGCATTGAATTGTAATTGGTGGTAATAGGTTGCTTAAGTTATAACTTAATCCCTACAGGTCATTGTGTTATTGACCCATTCATCCTTATTATTACTGGCTTGGTGGAGTGTATAAATATTTTAATTTTTACTAAGTCTGATGCATAATTCTTTAGCTTATCTTGATGAATGGTGGTGATCAGAGTTTGAAGATTAGGTGGCTCTTGCATGCCCGCAAAGCTATATGGATTATGTTAGCTCTTGGTTGTGGAATCACAGAATCACACCACATATCTGGTGAGACCAAGCACAAGATTATCTAGTTTTCAAAGATCGATGGTTAGTGCAAAGGGTGTTAGAGATCAATGGCTAACAAAGAATCACATTTACAAGTCTTTTTGACACAATAATATTTGTGATAACATGAAACAATGAAAAGTGTCCAAAGGTGATTGCATCATACAATTAATATGCATTGTATATTTCATTATAAAAATACAAAGCTAAATCACACTAAGAAAAAGAAATGCAATTAAGATAAATGGTACATGTTGAAGGTGAAGATCGAATGGTTTCTACTATTTTGTCGAAAGGATGGTGGGTCCCCATGTTAGCTTTGTGAAAATGTGGAATGGCTTCGCATGTCCATGATGATAGGTGGAAATCATTCATTGTATCACATAACTCCTATACATAGCATATATTTTTCTTCAAGCATGAAGAAAAATTGTGCTAAGCATATGGTATACAATAAAGATCAATGCCACAAATATAAAGAGAGATTGATTTAATGGTTACATTTTAAATTTGATACATATCAATAGAGACCACCAAATTATAGTGACAAAGGAAAGATCAATGACTAATATTTAAACTGTGCAAATAGTTACTTCCAAAAGATAAAATTTGTTAGACAGTTACATAGATGAAGCTGATTTAAATGTATTTATGAAAAAACATTAAGGTGATAGTTTCAAGGGATTGTGAAGCTGTTAGGGTTTGTGTAACTTGGGAAATAGTTACTTTCATGGTCAAAATGGCAGCATGAGTGGTTTTTGAATATATAATTTTGTCATTTAATGTGTATAGTGGAGATGTAAATGCAAATCATTGGAATTCATAGAGGTTACTGAATTGAATATATTCTAGGTTTGGTAGAGTATATTGTGATAGAAGAAAACTTATCAAAGTGATGATCTTTATAGGAGTGAAAAGTGAGAGGTGAAGAGATGAGGAAGAGAGTCCAGATTACTAAATTGAAAAGGTGCATTCCAGTTTGAAGAAGAACTAGTATCAACATATATGATCTTGTAATGTTGTAGATATTGGTCTCTTAGAAATATTGACTTGGTGCTCAATTAGGTGTGTAGTGTACCTTGAGGTTGGTGCCTCAAAACATTGTCATAGGAGTGTAGTGTACCTGGAGGTTGGTTCCTTAAAAAATTGTCTTGGGTGTTAATGTACCAACAAATTGGTGTTTACAAAACATATGTGATATATCTTTTAGTGAGGCTAGATTAGAATAGTATATCCTAGTAGCTATTCTCACAGTGATTTTTCCCATGTATATCTATTGTCTTCTTATGTATGTGATGGTTTTTGGTGTGATATTATTTTTTGTTTGCTGATTTATTCTGTTAAAAAATTTCATACACTTATTAACCCACCTCTTTGTGTATTGGTGTGATTTCAAACAATTGGTATTAAAGCATAAGGTTCCTTGAAGAAATTTTAAGAAAATTAAGGTATATCTTGTTTCAAGAACACTATGGATGGGAAAGAAGGATCTTATTCAAACAAATAACCATTGTTTGATGAAAAAAATTATGCATTCTGGAAAATCAAATTGCAGACTTACCCGACTTCTCTAGGATTTGATATATGAAAATATATTGTAGATGGCTACAAAGCACCAACAACTCCTCCCACTGACTCAAGTGATAAGAAATCCTATGAAAACAATGTGAAAGATAAAAATACTATTCTGTGTGGTCTAACCAATGCAAAACTGGTTAAGGTTATGAATTGTAGATGGCTACAAAGCACCAACAACTCCTCCCACTGATTCAACTGATAAGAAATCCTATGAAAACAATGTGAAAGATAAAAATACTATTCTATGTGGTCTAACCAATGCAAAACTGGTTAAGGATATGAATTGTAAATCTACCAAATATGTATGTGAGAAACTACATAATATCAATGAGGGTGATGATAAAGTGAAACATGAAAATTTTCAAACTCATAGAGGAAAGTATGAGACTCTTAAGGTGAAAGCTGAATAAAATATTGTGGAATACTTACTCAGGGTAGATGAGGTAGTGAATGCAATCAAAGGTCTCAGTGAGAATATTAAAGATAAGGTTGTTGTAAATAAGGTTCTAAGGTCTCTCCTACAAATATTTGATTCTAATTTTTTTACAATAGGAGAAGCTAAAGATATAGAAAATTTCTCTATTGATGAATTATTTGGGTCACTAACTACATATGAAATGAGAAATGAAAGTACACACTCAACAAAGAGTGAAGAAACATTCAAGAATTCCAAGTTCAAGAAGATTGAAGATGATTCAGAACTTGATACCAATTCAAATGACGAAGAAGAAAATTTTGTACTCAAAATATTGAAGAAAGGCATTGGAAAATATAAAGGTAAGTTACCTTTCAAATTTTTTAACTATGGTAAAATAGGTCATTATGCCTCAAAATGTGCTTTAAATGAAAATGAAAAGGGAGATAGTTCTCAAATTCAAGAAATTTCCAAACATGAAAAGAGAAAAAATGGTAAAAAGAAGAAGAGTCTTTAGATAAGGAAATTAGTTCTTCAGATGATTGTTCTCCTACAAGCGAAGTAGGTTAAATTTCATTTATGGCTAAAGAAGTTAAATAATGTGAAGATTCTGAAGAGGAAGAAGAAGGTGAGGTAGATTTGGAAGGTGAACTAGTCTCTGCTTTAGAAGACTTGAGATATGAAAGAAAATAGAATGAGAAGTACAAGTCAAGGATTGAACAATCTAAAAAACTTGTCATTGACCTAAAGCTATAGTTGGAATAATAAAAAATAATTGTAGAGGTAACTATTTTGGATTTGAAGAACAAACTAGAAGAGTTTCATAAACTAGAGGTTGAATTTATCTCTTTAAGGAAGGAATTAGAGAAGATAAATTTGTAATTAAATAGAAGTATCAAGCTTGGAAGTTTTTTTGAAGTCCTTGATGAAACAATTCACAGTCAAATGTCTATTTTCAACAAGTTTTTTTATTTAGGATATGAAGGAAGATAATAGTTTCAAGGATTTTGTCTCTAAAAATAATGCAACCACCTCCAAGAAGTCTAAAGAGTTCATGAATAATAAGAAGATTGAAGAGAATAGGAAAATGGATGATGGGTTCATCAAAGTGCACAATACAAAGAGGAGATTCAAAGGCCAACATGCAAGACAAACTAGGTTTAATTATGATTTTCATGGTTATTGGTTTTCATGTAATAAATATGGATAGAAAGCTATGGATTGTAGGATTAGACCTTTTAGAAATGATAGACATAATTTTGGAAGAAATAATCCTTTTGCTCCTTTAGTTGGTCTAAATGATGTTTGTTATAACTGTAATAATTATGGAGATATAGCCAAATTTTGTAGAAGTGTGTTTACTAAGCCCACTATTCAAGATAATAGGAAATTCATTTTTGTTAGTAAAGACAAATCAACTTATGATCATGCAAGTCCAAAGAGATAATTTGAACCCCTTGCACATAAGAAATAATATCCACAAATTTTTGAGGAAAAGTAGAAAAATCCAAAAAGATATTGGAGAGAGAAAAAGACTAATATGAAGAATGAATAATCAATGATTGTCCAAATAAATTGTCATGCCAAAGGACAAGGTAATCCTTGGGTAGTTTACTGTGGTTGATCTATTCATATGACTGGAGATAAGAGAAAATTCACCAGTTTGGAGAAATGGAATGGAGGTAAAGTTTGGTGATAACACTATTGCTAAAATAATTGGAAAATGTACAATATACGTAGATGGTAAAACTGATGTTCAAGATGTGTTGTGCATAGAAGGATTAAAACATAAATTTCTTAATATTAGTTAGACACTTGACAAAGGATATAATTTATTATTTAATGCTAGTAGATGTGAGATAAGGAAAGCTAGCTTTGGTAGACTTATTTCTAAGGCAAGTAGAACAAGTAGTAATTTATACCATTTAAATGAGGTGAAAGGTGGAAAATGTCTTTCAAGAAAAAATGATGAAATTTGATTATTGCACAAAAGGATGGGTCACATTAACTTTCACTATCTAGTGAAAGTTAGCAAGAAGAATGCGGTCAATCTTATGCCTGGTATTGGAAACCCAACAAGTAATTTTTATAAAGAATTCCTTGAAGGAAATCAAACTAGGATCAGATTAAAGACAAAATAATATTCAACTTCTTATCCCTTGGAGTTGATACATACAAATCTGTGTGGGCCAATAAGAACTAAAAGAATCAATGGAGAAAGGTATTTCATGTTGTTGATAGATGATTATTCAAGAATGACATGGATAATTTTTATTAAAGCTAAATCTTAAGCTTTAGAAAGATTAAATTTTTTTAGAGCTATGTTTGAAAATGAGATTGGTTCAAGGATTAAATTTTTAAGGTTTGATAGAGGTGGAGAATTCACTTCTAATGAATTTGATAAGTATTGTTAAGACATGGAATTAGAAGACATTTCTTTGTACCTAGAACACCTAAACAAAATGGATTTGTTGAGAGAAAGAATAGAACTATTAAAGAAATGGCTAGAAAAATGTTGAATAAAGCTAAATTATTTGATAGATACTGGAAGGAATAAATTCATACTGTTGTTTACATTCTTAATAGATCATTGTTAAGAGTAAATCATGATAAGACTCCATATGAATTATGGAAAGGTAGACCCACATTTGTTAAGTATTTTAGAATATTTGGAAACAAATGTTTTATAAAAAGGGATGAATAAAATTTGAGTAAATTTGAGACAAGATTTTATGAAGGAATATTTTTGGGTTATTCAACTACAAGAAAAGCTTATAAGTGCTACAATAAAAGGTTACAAAATATAGTTGAAAGTGTGAATGTTGAAGTGAATGAAGATTACTCTCAAATATTCAACAAATATGACATGCATTCAATAGTCCCTTCTTATGAAGAAAAAGAAGAATTTACAAAGAATAGTCACAAGAAGAGAGTGATTCTGATGAAGAAGAGAAACCAAACACTACTCCAAAATCTCAACCCCAATTTATCAAAAGAGATCATTCTAAGAAGAAAATTCTTGGAAACAAAGTTGATGATGTCATGCAAAGAAGAAAGCTTGCACAAAAAGAATAGGTAAAATATTCTTCTCTCTGAAATAGAGCCTAAATCATATGAATAAGCTAGTAAGGATGAAAGGTGGATTGAAGCCATGAAAGAATAAATTAATCCAATAGAGAGAAATCAGACTTGGGAAATTGTTCCTAGGCTTATAGATAAGAATGCCATAGGATCAAAATGGCTATTTAGAAATAAACTGAATGAAGAAGGGAAGATAACAAGAAATAAAGCTATATTAGTCTATAAGGGCTATGCTCAAGTTGAGGGCATAGATTATTATGAGACATTTGCACTTGTAGCTAGGCTTAAAGCTATTAGAATGTTTCTTGCATATTCAATTTATAAGAACTTCAAAGTATACTATATGGATGTAAAATTTGTATATTTTAATGGTTATCAAGATGAGGAAGTTTTTATGGAGTAAACTGATGTGTTTATTATGATTGAAAATAAATATTGTGTATACAGACTGAAAAAGACCCTATATGATAGGACCTTAGGGATTGGTATACTAGGTTGGACAAATATCTCCAACAATAAGGGTATAATAAGGGTATTGTTGACATTAATTTTTTTTTTCAAATGTGAAGGTGAACATATACTAGTTGTTATTGTATGCATTGATGATATCAGTTTTGATAGCAATTGTGATAAGATGTGCAAAGTTTTGATACTGCAATGTAGAAAGATTTTGATATGTCCATGCTAGGAGAATTAACATTTTTTCTCGGTTTACAGGTCAACTAGTTAGATACAAGGATTTTCATTTCTTAGACTAAATGTGTGAAGGAAATTTTGAAGAAACACAAGATGGAAGATTGCAAGATAGTTAGCACATCTATGATCATTAGATATAAGTTGAACAAAGATTATATGTTTGATTTAGTAGATCAATCATTATATAGATCCATTATTGGAAGTCTCTTATATATCATAGAAACAAGGCTTGATATCATGCAATATTTTTGCATGGTTGCTAGATTTCAAGCCTCTCCTAAGGAGAGAAGAGGATTTTTAAATACTTAAAGAGTACTTCAAAATTTAGTCTAGATGGTGTTGAAATGAACAAGACAACTGAGAGGGGGGGTGAATCAGTTGTATGTTATCACATTCACCAAAAATCTTAAATAATTCCACATTCACTTTATGTGTTATTAAGTATGAGCATGAAGTGAAAATAATAGAAAGAAAACACAAGAAACACTAGATTTATGTGGAAAACCCAATAAGGGAAAAACCATGGTGAAGATCAACTCATAATATAAGAGTAATTATAAAACTGATTACAAAGAGGCTCATTGCCAAAGGGCTCATTTACCAAGATAGGACTCAATGTCTAGATGGGAGGCTCACTTCCTACAAATAAAGAAAGATAGAAATATGAGTGTTACACAAAGAGCATTATCTCAATGCAATAAAAGATCCACCACAACTTGCACACATCCATAGCCTTGATAAGAGAATCGCAGACACCATCAACTCACTACTTTTGCAGTCTAACACATTGAATTCCTTGCTTCCTAATTTCTTTTTCACACAATATCTCACATCTACCTTTCTTCTCACACTTGTGGCATCTAATCCTTAACATCTTTCCTTTTATTTATACCATCTTCAATCTTAGAAACTTTCTCCAAGGTGGACTACAAACTCTTCATTTAAATTTTTTAAATTAGGTTAGAAAATCAACATTCCCATGGTGGATGAGAATGAGAGTGGACCAAACCAACACTTAACCAGGACCCAAAAAAACATCTTGGATCAATAACACACTTCCTTAATTGATACTTATCCTTCGCATTCTGTGTAAACACTAGGTCAACCAAAGCTAATGAAAACAACAATGCACTTTGAAGTACATTCATCCACAACAAGAAGATAACATGCACACCACATAACATGCTTCATCATACATTGGAACACATCTTATATTCCTTTAGATTCATTTGTAGCTACTGCAACAACGTTCATACAAAGAACACTTTCCATCAGTCCATCTGAACTGTACAAACACACATAGTAACTTTGAAACTAGTCTTTCAAAGCGCCAAACCATGAACACCTTTTATAGAACATTGATAACAAAATTACAAGCCTTCTTCTAGATCTGAAATACCTGAAACAAACCAGAAGAAGACTATAGAGGAGATAAATTTCTCCTAGTCCATAGACAAACAACTCTATCAAACCAGTTCACAAATCGGTGAACTCAACTTTCACTCTTCATCAAACCAGAATCTATAATCCAGGATATATCACCCAAGGATTCCCTTAAACAACAATAAAAATCCACACAAGCATAGGATCAACAAAAAATAAATGTGGACATACTAGAGGATATTCTAAGCACACACACATTTTTTTCTTCACTATTTATTAATTTTCTCAAAATCACTTGGAAACTCATCATATTAGCACACTTGAAACACCATAAAGATAGATCCATGCACTCACAACATCTCCACAGTATCTCAATTATACATGCACCACCTACAATCACTTGTTTCCTTTCACTACAACAACCTATATTGTGTTGACATCAATGACAACACCACCATACTCATTCATACTTGCAACAAATGGTACCTTCTTGGTAATGATTTCACTTTAACTACATACACTAATGTAGATTGGTTTGGTTGTGTGGATGATAGAAAGAGAACTAGTGGCAGTGCATTCTTTCTAGGAGATAGATTGGTAGCATGATTAAGTAAGAAACAAGAGTAAATTTCTTTATCTACAAATGAAGTTGAATATATTATTGTTGTATCTTGTTGTACTTAGGTGTTGTGGTTGAAACATACATTAAAATATATTTAGGTGAATTTTGATGGGCTAGTTATTATTTTTTGTGATAATATCAGTGCAATAAATATCTCAAATAATATTGATATACATTTTGGAACCAAGCACCTATCCATTAAGTATCATTTTCTTAGGGAAAAATTTGTTGCATATGAAGTCAAATTAGAATATGTGGCTACAAAAGATCAACTAGCAGATATATTTACCAAACCACTTCCAAAGGAGTCATTTGAACAACTTAGGGATAAATCAGGAGTTGTTCCTTCTCTTATCTCTCCTTGAATATAGAAGGTATTCATCTAGGGGGAGCCTAACAGAGTAATTATTTTTCCCTGGTCTAGCCCTTTATAATTATTGTCAAAGGGGGAGAGTAAGAAAATGGGAGCGAAGTATGCATAGGTATGCTCTGGTGATTCGTGTTAGGGAAAGAGTATAGCTCTAGTGACTGGTGTTAGGGAAAGAGTATAGTTCTAGTGATTGGTGTTAGGGAAAGATTATAGTTGAAATAAAATTATAGTGTTATTTAGGGGGACAATAAAGAAAATTGGTGTGCAGGGAGAATGATGTAATTATGTAGTAAGGAGGAGTATGAAAGGAGTTTCCATTTTTATCAATTTTTTCCAGGTGTTGCCATCAATTACAAAGGGGGAGATTGTTGGAATTATTGTCATTGATGTCAAAGGGTAGTCATGATGGTCATTGATGTCAGTGGACTATCTCAAGAGGCTTATTTATGGTTGCTTAGTACAAGTCCTAAAAAGTTGTAAATGTTATCAAGAAGCATTGTAAAAGTTGCTCAGATGTCACATATTCTTGATATAGGAAGCTCTAGAGGTCTATAGAGGAATTCAATAGAAAATTTGATATGGAATTTTTTAATACATCTCAGGCGTATGTTCTACAAGTTTAGATGATAAGTGATGAGCTCAAAATTAAATTATCCTTGCTCTCAGCCATTACTAGGGATTCACAGTAAAACCCTAAGAGTTTTAGTAATGGAATTCACATGCATTTATATTTCCGCATTTTTTGGCAATTGACAGTAACAAGTTTCTTAAGTTATAAATTAAGCCCTATGGGTCATTATGTTATCCACCCCTTCATCCTTATGATTATTGACTCGATGAAGTGTATAGAGATTTTAATTTTGTATAAGTCCAATTCCCAATTCTTTAGCCTAGCTTGATCAATGGAGGCGATCATAGTTTGAAGATCTGGTGGCTCATGTGCACCTACAAAGCTACATGGTTGATGCCATCTCTTGGCTATGAAATCACAAAATAATACCACATGTCTAGTGGGACCAAGCACAAGACTCTATTTTGCAAAGATTGATGGTTTGTGCAAATGGTGTTAGAGATTGATGACTGGCAAAGCATCATATTTCCAAGTCTTTCTAACATACCGATATCTATGATAGTGTGAAATAATGAAAAATGTCCAAATATTATTACATCACATAGTTAATATGGATCACATATTTCATTCTAAAAGAACAAAGCTAGATCATGCTAAGAAAAAGCAATGCATGAAGATTAACAGTGCACATTGAAGGTGAAGATTGGACTGTTTCCATTATTTCATAGAAAGGATGGTGGGCCGTTGTGTTGGCTCTGTGAAAATGAGGAATAAAAATGCATGTACATGATGACAAGTGGCAATCATTCATTGCATCATATAACTCCTATACATTGCATATATCTTTCTTCAAGCTCAAAGAAAAAATGCTCTAAGAATATGGTATGCGATAAAGATTAGTGGTGCAAATCTAGAGAGGTTGATCTAATAGTTGTGTTTTAAAGTTGAGACATATCAATAGAGACCATCAAATTATGGTGGTAAAGACAAGATAAATGGATGATATTCAAAGTGTGCAAACAATCACATCCAAAAGATAAAATTTGATGGGAAATTATTGCTCGATGATGCTGATTTAAATGTATTTTTGAAAAATCATAAAAGAAATGGTTTCAAGGGATTGTGAAGCAGTTAGTGTCATGGTTAGAATGGCAACATGAGTGGTTGTTGAATATAGAATTTTGTCATTTTATGTGTATAGTGGAGATATAAATGCAAATCATTGAAATTCATAGAGGTTATTGAGTTCAATATGTTTCAAGTGTGGATGATTATATTGTGATAGAAGAAAAGCTATCAAAGTGATTATCATTGTAGGAGTAAAAAGTGAGAGGTGAAGAGTAGAGGAAGAGAGTCCAAATTACTGAATTGAAAAGGTACATTTTAGTTTGAAGAAGAACTAGTATCAACATATATGATCTTGTAATGTTGTAGAGATTGGTGTCTTAGAAAGATTAAGTTGGTGCTCAATTAGGTGTGTAGTGTACCTTGAGGTTGGTGCCTCAAATAATTGTCATAGGAGTGTAGTGTACCTAGAGGTTGGTTCCTTAAATATTTTCTTGGGTGTTAATGTACCAGTAAGTTGGTGCTTACAAAATATATGTAATATCTCTTATTGTGAGGCCAGATTAGGATAGTAGATCCTAGCACCTATTCTCACCGTGGTTTTTCCCACAATGGGTTTTCCATGTATATCTAGTATCTTCTTATCTATGTGATGGATTTTTGTGTGATCTTATTTCTTGTATGATGATTTATTTTGGTAAAAATTTGCATACACTGATTCACCCCCTCTCTCAATGTATTGGTGTTCTTTCAACAACATTGTGCTTTATGGTAGTTCTCTAGGTAACTTGTGAATACTTGGCTAACCTTTCTTGTGCAATGTGCTTGAGGGTTAACACCAGCATATGAAGTTGTGTTAAGGTGTATTTGGGCTCGAGCTATCTTGGTTAGAACCACACTGAGTGAATTCAGTTGAAGTTATGTTTTTAGCTGACTAGTTATGTTCTGCATGTTTCTTGGTTGCTAACTTGAGTTGGTGTGTGCCTACATGTGATTTTTTAGAATATGTAATAATGTTTTTTTGGTTCTCTCTATCTCCTAGATAGGATCATACTATGTTTTGTGGCCGACTTGTTGATATTATTGTTTATCTTCTTTTTGGCCAGTCTAATTAATGTTTTGTGATCTTGTAGTGGATATAAATGAAAGATAAAGTTTGTTGAAAAGAGTGAGAGTGTGCAATATATTCAATATCTCACAAAATAAGTGAAAATACATTTGGAAGAAAGACCATATGTGATTTAATGTCTTAATCAATAGAGTGTATTGAATTGAAGCATTTTGTAAACTAT
The DNA here is from genome assembly GCA_007115665.2 of Sequoiadendron giganteum. NCBI lineage: Eukaryota > Viridiplantae > Streptophyta > Pinopsida > Cupressales > Cupressaceae > Sequoiadendron > Sequoiadendron giganteum. The sequence continues at coordinate 636,442,889 of CM021105.1, read as the reverse complement.
AAACTTTCATGTATCCTACTTTGAGATAGTGAATCTCATCAGGTCTTTGTATCTTGCCCTAGAGTTTTGTGCTTTAATTTGTAATTCCTTTGTATCTTTACCTAAGGTTGTGCACCTTAGTCTACAAGTATTTTGGTAGTGAGCACTATTTTATAAGTAGTGAGCTTCATATATTATGAGTTAACTCACCATGGTTTTTTCCTCATTGGGATTTCCACATAAATTTGGTGTCATCTTATGCATGTGTGTTCCTTGTTTTATCTTTTATTGCTGTTGATCTAGTTAAAATTTGTTGAAATTTTTAAGAAATTTAATTTATGTATCTTTCATTGTTGTTGATCTAGTTAAGGGTTGATGAACTTGTTAAGAGATTAAATTGCTATATCTTTCATTTTTGCTGATCTGTTTAAGTGTTTTTGTGTTGGTTAAGAAGTTTGAATTGTGCTAAAGGTCTTAAGTTCTATAGGGGTTTAATCTTTTGAATATATTGATTCACCCCCCCTCTCAGTATTTGGTGTGTTCAACATAACCTAATTAGACTATGTTCCCTAAAATGTAAATTGTGAGATCCTAAAAACTAAGAAAAAAATAGAAATTTGTAGGTGGATCTAGGAGGTGCAGAGTGGTAGGTACCAACCCAAAAATGATTATTTAAACCATTGTAGGACATAGTCACTAAGGGGTATTTGAGTCCTTGTAGGGGTGTCCTACTCAACTTTTGGGGTCCTCTAGTGATAAGTCTGAGACTTCCATTTCTGCTTACAAAGTTTTTGGAACATTGTTGGATAATTCTATAGGTGAGTTTCCATGGCTTGACAAGATGTATGAAAAAAAATGAAACAATGGACATATTTTCTTCAATATTTCTTCAATCCTCTTCAAAACTATAGCCTATACATTCAGAGAGAGAAAATTTTGGGAAATTTAGGGGCTTGCCTCAGACAAACCCCGTGTAAGTGGTTTCACTTCTACAATGGCAATGCCAATGATGAAATGATAATTGAAAGGAAGGAATGATGAAACCATAAAATTTTGCAACTCACTGCCCTTCAATGGATTCCTTGAAGGAATGAAGTCATTCATATCACCTCAAGTATTTAGATATTTATTTTCTTGAATGCTTGAATTCTTTGGAGATGTACAACAAGGTTTAATCTTCACAAAACAATGATAACTTGATAAAATGAATTCACATACAGTTTGACATGAGTCTTAGATCTTGAATTAATGCTTTAAAACTCTAAAAATGTTTCTCTTAACAATAATTATTTCTCATAAATTCTCCTTCTAATTTCCTTCTATTATTCTTGTAGTTTCAAATGGTGAAAATACTAGGTATTTATAGGCATTTATCTAATTTTCTGAAAAATTAGATCCCAAAATTGAACACTTGAAATATGAAATTTGAATTTTAAAATTTTTCCAACAACATGCCCAAAATTGGGTTCCGGCTAAGAAGGGGACCCATATGCCCAAGGGCATATGGTTCCTAGCCTTGATTTACATGATACTAAGTATCAAGGGTAATTTAATCATTGGATGTATTTATTCAATGCTTGCAATTTATTGAAAAATAGTACAAATGAGCTTTAGAATACATAATTTTAGGACATTAGGGGGTCAATTAGGCTCAATAATTTATGGGGGCCAAAACATAGTGTGAAATTGTCAAGGGTAAAAAATTTCTACACTACATTTAGCCCCCACTTTAGTGAGAGTATGAACTTACGCTCAGACTCACTAAAGTAGAAAAATATGTCAAGAGGGTCTCCAAATGTTGAAGAGGTTGGATGACAAAGGATCTAGGGGAAGGATCAAGCCCCTAGAATCCAAGATCCCATGGCAAACCAACATAGGCACAAAGGAACACACACCTATATGTATGATATGAAACAATCCAACATACAAAAAAATACATGTCAAAATACATGAGATATAATGATGAAAACAGATGACATGATGGAACATAAAGATGATGATGAAATGAAAACAAACCTAATGTCACCATGATGTAAAAAAGAAGAAGACACATGAGAACACATAACAAAGATACAAAAATTTATTACTAAGGGGATTCGAGTTGATAAGGCAAAGAGACCTCGACTTAAATTTTCTCAAATACCAAATGTAATCCATTAAATAAATATTAGCTCATATGAGGACTAGAAATTTTTGTTATGCCACATCACTCATGAAACACATGGTTCCACTAGAAAATAAGGTGTGTTATGCTAGTTTTTCATGTTAAAATGGTGCTCAAGTTCATGACCAAACAAGATCCACTATACTAAATCCATGAGCTATCTTGCATAAACTCACCTCAGGGGGTGGAAAAAACTCACTTGAAGGGGTGCAACAAAACTCACGTCAGGGGGTGCATAAAAATCACCTTAGGGGGTGCATAAAAATCACCTTAGGGGTGCATAACAACAATAGGATAAGGATAAAAATTCAAGGGATGTTGTATCAACACCACCACAAGAGATGATAAAAATGGAAAAGGGGATTTGCTTAATATACAAAAGGTCATACCTTAGAGGATACTGCTCACAACATCACCGCCAAGAAGAGGGCTAATCATGAAAAAATGAATTTGTTCCTTAGGGAATGTCATATGCCAAGAAAGGTCACACTCTTGAGGGATATCAAGCCAAATATCGCCACAAAAGAGACACTCACATAGATCAAGAAGGCCACACTTTGATTGAAAAGGTCACACTTCCTAGGAGATATATGTCATCATCACTAATAAGGGGCTATTCCTATAAAAAAAATGAGTGGGGGACTAATGCCCCCCTTAACATTTTAGTGTACTTGCTACACTAAAATTTTAAGGAGATAAAGAGGGATCCCTTGCTAGAAGGAATGCACCTAGGACAAGGCTACCTAATCCCTTTCCCCCAAGTATAGGGATAAATATGAGACCAAGATGGATGATGATATCTTGCTCCTTGTGAAATGAAATATGATTGCATAAAGCCTAGTTTATACCCTCATACATGGTAGTGAGCATTGTGTGATATTACAACTACCACATGGCAAGGAGCAATAACTAATGTTATTGATTAAGGGAAAGGATTTATGATGTTTTTGTCATTTTTGAAGGACAATAGCTAAGATCTCTTGTTGTTTCTTGAACATTGAGCTCTATAGGGACACAAGTTCCTTGTTCTTTAACACCACATCATTTTACATTATAACCAAATTATTTCAAAATTTGATAACCTCTTCCATAAATGGCTTCCATTTTTTTGAAGAAGGTGATTCTTCATGATCATATTCATCATAAGTGGATGTGTAATTTGTGTTTTCTTATTTGCTAGAAGTTATGGAATTGGATGTTTTTGATGACTTAGTGATATAATTTGTTGATGTCATTGTGAATTCTTTCTCTTTTTTTCTGATTTATGTGTAATATTGTACTCTCTCATGAATGTAGGTGTGACATATAATGATCCCAAATCATCATCCAATGACTTTGTCACATTTGAAAGACACCTATATTTATCCTTAACTTGTAAAGGTTCCACTTTTGTAGTTGGTGTCAATGTGCTAAGAGGATTTGTCATTCTTGTTTTAGTTTTAAAATAATTTTTAGACTTTGGATCAGCTTTTATCATGTAAAACTTATTGTTGCATATGTACTTCATTGAATGATGAAGCATTGAAGACATTCCTTTAATCTCATGAATCCATGGTCTACCCAAGAGAATATTATATGAAAGATCATGAGGTATGACATGGATAGGAGTTTGTAATGTAACCTTACCAACTTTGGCAAGTAATGTTATCACCCCAAACAATTATCTTCCCACATTATCAAAATATTTCATTTTTTATTTATTTATTTTCATTATAATATACAAAAAAATGGGTCAACCTGTTGGCAACACAAGGGCATAACTGTGAATTAGTTGTCTTAAAAATTATACTTATTAAGCTTATTCTCAGATATGATAAATGAAAATGAAAGCATAAAAAATTACCACATCAAAAACACACATAACACCAAGATTTTTGTGTGGAAACCTTGTTAGGGGAAAAACCACGGTGGATGTTAATCCACAAGATTATAATCTATTAAAAGTATTATAAATGGGGAATGCACATGCATTTAGGCACACTGCCTAGAGCTCACTTTTCAAATACAAAAGGCTCACTACCCAAAGGAAGAGTCACTATCTTACAGTCACATTCAGATTACATCCAAAAGATCTTGAACTGAGAAATTAGCATATGCTAATGCCTGATTACAATTTTAGTTAAGCACATGAACACTTTCTTCTGCTCACTCTTCTTCACACTTTACTTCTACCTTCAAAATATTGGAACATTATTCACATGCAACACATGCAACACATCACAAAAAATTTCCTCAAATGGTATAAACAATTGATCATATATATATTCACAACTAAGGATAACATCAACTACTTGTCGGCCCAAAAAAATATAAAATGTGTAGAAACTGTCGACCCAAATCAATAAACAATTTATTAATGCGAACCAAAAAATTTCAGCCAAAACATAGTAAGGACCCAAAAAAATATGTCTCGAACACGAAACACCTTAAAAAAATATGTCTCGAACACGAAACACCTTAAAAAATTATGCCTCAAAGATTCACAACATGCTAAATCACCTTGTCGGTCATGATCATGAAAAATATGAAATCACAGAAGAAAATCACCAATCGTGAGCACAATAATCAATGTGAACCAACAACACAGATAGAGAATGATCTATAAATATCCACAAGCATCATGAAACACCATAGAAGCATCCACAACAACTCAAATTACTAGAATCACATCTTCTTTCAGGAACACCAACTAGAGCAACAAAACATCTGTCGAACATAGATATTCATAACTTAATCAAATCTTCATGTGAACCTCTGAAACTTCATGTGGATAAACTAGATATACTTTTCAACAAACCCTTTAATCTGAAAATTCTTATCCTCAATATATTTAGTTGGCCATCATATTGAACTTCACTGCATCACTGACACCCTGCAACTTATTTTATTACAATTTTCTCAATATCCTCGATATGTACAACCTTAAAGACATTAATAAAAATAGTGTTGAAATCAATGACAACCACATATCAGAAATATCCAAAAATATCCGCCTTTGGCATTGATGGAAACACATTATGTGAAAAACACCATCAATGATACTTTCTCTTAGCACTTTCTCCCCCTTAGATTTTGACTCTTTTCTCCTTAACTCTTTCACAGTTTTTCACAAGACTTTTCTCCCCCTTTGACATTAATGAAAAAGGTACACATTATATTTCTCCACACAAGCTCTGAACCACATTTTTCAAACATCTGACTACTCCCCCTAAGTAGCAGCCACCACAACATCAATCTGGATCACAAGATATGACTATAAAATGCACAGACTAATTCAAGTCAATGCATCTTAATTCTGATTAGGAGGGGTAATCACCCCTAGATTCCCTCTGAGATACTCAAAAGTATCCTTAGGTATGGGCTTGGTAAAGATATCTACAATCTTTTCCTTAGTGGGCACATACTCCAATCTGACTTCCTTTTCACTCACCTTCTCTCCCAAAAAGTGAAACTTGATATATATATGCTTGGTTTTTGAATGCAGCACCAAATTCTTAGAAATATTAATTGCACTTGAATTATCATAGAATATGGCAATAGGTTCATCATAAAAAACTCTGTTATCTTTCAACATCTGCTTCATCCACAATAATTGAGTACAATTGTTAGCAAAAATAATGTATTTTGCCTCTGCAATAGATAAAGAAATGGCATTCTTCTTCTTACTTAACCATGAAATCAACTTTTTTTCCAAGAAAAATGCACCACCACTAGTACACTTTTTGTCATTCACATTTCCTACCCAATCAACATCAGTAAAAGCACTCAAAGTAAGGCCATCTTCTTTAGGATACCATAGGCCAAAATCAACTCTCCCCTTTAAGTACCTGAAAATCCTTTTCATAGTTGTCACATGAAATTCCTTAGGATCAACTTGAAATCTTAAAACAATGCACACGAAATTCATGATATCAGGTCTAGTTTAAGTCAAATAGAGAAATCCACCAATCATGGATCTGTATCTAGTGTGATTTGTTTTAGGAGTATTGTCATCTTGTGTCAACTTACATCTGGTCACCATAGGTGTACCAACTAGCTTTGAATATTCCATACCAAAATTCTTTAGCAATTTTTTCACATACTTGGATTGAGATATAAAGATTCCTTTATCTAGCTGAGCAATTTGCAATCCCAAAAATAATTTTATTTCTCCAATCATAGACATCTCAAACTCACTTTGCATCTCATCAACAAACTTCATGCACAAACTATCATCTCCTCCAAAAATGATATCATCAACAAAGACTTCAACAATCAAATCTTTATCATGATCAATCTTGAAATAAAAATTACTATCAATAGTACCTTTATTAAATCCAAGCTTTGACAAATACTTGTTCAATCTAGAATATGTAGGAGTTGACAAAACCAACTTTAGACTCCAAGATCATCTGCATGCAAATGGATACCTATCACAAGGAAGAGAATGGATGGAGAAAACAAACAAGGGTTTGAAGCTCTGAAAAAATAGAGAAATTATCTCATCAGAACAAAAGGGAATTGATATAAATATACAATGGATCAATCCTTATAAAAAGAGATCATGCAAACCCTAAAGAAACCCTAATAGGAAAAACCCTAAAAGAAGCCCTAATAGGAAAACATTTAATAATTAATATAATTATTAAATGTCACTTTATGCAAACTAATGTGAAATATTAAGAAGGGAAAAAAGGTAACTTAATCAATATAATTAAGTTAAAACCTTTACTCTAACACCCCCCCTTAAGATGAGCAACAATGCAGCTACAAACAAATGCAAGAAAGCAAAGGTAACTACAATACAAGAAGGAAAACATGGGTCCCGACAACTAGGCTAGATTAGGTACCCAAATACAACCAAATCTTTGTAAAGTGGAGAAATAGAGAAAAAATCATGGGAGAAACTCTACTCCAAAAAGAGATGCAGAAAGCCATGAAGAACATCACTGAAGCAGAAGAAGTTGCAAGCAACTATCGAAAGATGACTGCTATGGTGTTGAAGAACCTCCGCTGAACATAAGATGATCAAGATCAAGAAGACAACAATCTACATGAGTACCCCAAAAGACACTACTCGAATTAGATGGAAAACAAAGGAAAACACCTGGAATGAAGATACAGATGGCACAAGTACCAATAGTCTAAAACACTGATCAACTAAGAATGGAAGATTCCTTCCAAGGTGACACCAAGGAAGAATTAGCACAAACAGTATAATACCCCCCCATAATGCTGAACTGGGAGAGCCTGATAGATCCACTGAAATGATGTGAAACAACCTGTAGTGCATGAGGAAGAATAAACAACATCTGAAAGTGCAAAAGAAAGCACTTACAACTAAAAAAGTGGTGTGCAAAACAAAGCACACATGCATGAGGCTAGAATGATATGGATTCACTGTCATCATGGAGGGACACTCACTAGACAAAGGTGTGATGGAAAAACAAAGGCACTACACAACCCCCCATGGCACTTTATAAAATAGTGTGAGTACAAAATATGGCACAACCTTATGTGCAAAATCCCCCAAAATACAAGCACAATAGTGTGGCACTTCATCTCAATGCATTTACATAAAATATTTCGTACAAATGATGCTCAAAATGCCCATAAAGGACAAAAAACTAGAAATACATGAAGAAAAGCCAAAAATGAAGCATCCCATGCAAACAAAAAGTTTCCAAGAGCAAATCTGTCCAGGTAATTCACTAGAGTGTGAAAACACAAAAAACTAAATAAAATATACTTGGAGTGAAATCTGGAAAAATTGCATGGATGGAACTGAAGAGCTCTAAAATATGGTTCCAATGCCACTGAGATTGCAAAAAATGGAGAAACAAATCAAAAGTTATGAGCTTGAGACTTAAAGCAACTCCTTTGACTTCAACTCGCTGTATAATTCACCATAAGATAAATGAAGTGATGAAACCCACACCACTAGAAATTTGACAGAACCAACTTTCTGACGATATCTCATTTGCCAAAGAATGATATCGTATGCCCAAGTTACGACCTCTGGAAAAAAATAGCTCCAAAGGGGAAAAAATCCTGTGCTGCATTAAATTTGACGGTCATACGACTGTCATAGCAAAAATGTGGGCTTAAATTTGATGGTCAAACGGGCGTCACCGCATTTACGCAATTGGGCTTATTACATGAAAGAATATTTTTTTAAATAAAAAAACAATAAAAAACTTTACAATTTTTTTTTTTTTGGGTGGGGGAGGCACGTGGGCCCACCACCACTGCACCCAAGAGGGCGCAGGTCCCTGTGGAGGTCTGCGTAGCTACGGAGTTGCACAGTTATGAACCTGCATAGAACCTGCATAGGGGTACCCGCCTGCGTAGGTACAGGCCTAAGCAAGCCTTAAAAAGGCTTTGCTTTTTTTGCCTTTTTTTTTTTTCAAAAATGCATTTACAAACTGTATTTTTTTTTTATAAAAAAATTTATGACGAAAAATGCAAAAATAAAAATAAATGTTTACCAGGCTTTTTCCTTCGATTCGCACGTAGACGGACGACTGTACGGCTAAAAACTTTTTGCCCCTAAAATCAACTTTGTCCAAAATGGATAAATGAACAGTCGATTTAGGGGTTTTGGATTGTTGTGGACAGAATGGTGAGGTCCGTTTGGACTCAAAATTCTTTGAAATTGCAGGTGAATCCCTGGATCAAAAAATGCAAACCCCAAAACTGTGAATGCATGATCCATCCTTATAGCTCCAAATAGCTCCAAATTTTTCAAACAAGAATAGGCATGCAGCAGGAAAGCTCTGATACCATGTAGGAGTTGACAAAACCAACTTCAGACTCCAATATCACTTGCATGCAAATGGATACTTGTCATAAGGAAGAGAATGGATGGAGAAAACAAAAAAGGGTTTGAAGCTCTGAAAAAATGGAGAAATTATTTTATCAGGAAAAAAGGGAATTGATATAAATATACAATGGATCAATCCTTATAAAAGGAGATCATACAAACCCTAAAGAAACCCTAATAGGAAAAACCCTAAAAGAATCCCTAATAGGAAAACATTTAATAATTAATATAATTATTAAATGTCACTTTATGCAAACTAACGTGAAATCTTAAGAAGGGAATAAAGGTAACTTAATCAACATAATTAAGTTAAAACCTTTACTCTAATAGAATAGCATGCTCTTGGGGATTGCTTTAGTCCATACAATGCTTTCTTCAACCGACAAACCATATCTCCTTGATTAGTTAATTGAAATCCATCAGGTTTCTCAACATACACTTCTTCATCTAGTTCACCATTTAGAAATGTTGACTTGACATCCATCTGATAAACCTTGAAGTTTTTGTAAGAAAGATAAGAAATAAATAGTCTCACAACATCAATCCTAGCAATAGGAGCAAAAGTTTCATCAAAGTTAATTCCTTCCATCTGATAATATCCTTTACAGACCAGTCTTGCTTTGTTTCTAACAACTTCACCTTGCTCATTTAGTTTGTTTCGAAAGACCCATTTAGTTCCAATTACACTTTTTTCCTTAGGTCTAGGAACAAGAATCCATGTATCATTCTTCTCAATTTTTAGTATTTCTTCTTTCATTGCTTCCACCCAATGTTCATCTTTGCATACTTCATTGACACTATTAGGCTTTGTCTTTGAGATCAAACAATATTCTTTTGCAATTCTTCTCCTAGTTTGAACACCTTTGCTCTTATCACCTATAATCTAATCTTTTGAATGATTTAGTCTTGCATACCTTGGAGTCTTAGGCTCTTGGACTTCAGGCTCTTGTGGTCTTACTTCTACACTTTCACTAGTTTCTTCCTCTTGATTTTTTTGATTCACTAGAATGATTTGAACTTGATTTAGAGTCTGAACTTTCTTTCCTTTATCTGAACTGTCATTCTGATCATCTGAATCATATCCATAGGTTATGGATGGTCTAAATGTGTCTTCATCAACCTTGACATTAGCACTTTTAATTACTTTCCTCAATCTCTTATTATAGTACTGGTAGGCTTTAGTTTTAGTAGAATAACCAAGAAATATTCCTTCATCACTTCTAACATCAAAATTTCCTATATCTTCATCTCTTTTGATATAGAATTTACTCCCAAAGATTTTGAAGTATCTAACAATAGGCTTATGACCAAACCATAGCTCATAAGGTGTCTTACCGGCATCACCTTTAACATGTACCCGATTGAGAGTGTAAATGACAGTACTCATGGCTTCTCTCTAGTAGATGTGAGGAACATTTCCTTCCAGCATCATAGTCCTAGAAGCTTCTTGAATTTTCCTATTCCTTCTTTCCACAACTCCATTTTGTTGAGGGGTGCGAAGGGCATATAATTGTCTCTTTATCCCATGCTCTTCACATAAAGAATTAAACACACTGGAACTCAATTCACCACCTCTATTTGATCTCAGACATTTAATCTTCAGATCTGTCTCTATCTCAACTATAGCCTTAAAAATCTTGAATTTCTCTAGAGCTTCAGATATTTCTCTTAAGAAAGTAACCCACATCAATCTAGAAATATCACCAATAAGTACAATAAATACCTGTCTCCTTGTAAGCTTCTAACTCTAGAAGGACCATACAAGTCAGTATGCACAAGCTCTAACACTTCATTTGAACAATGTTATTTACTACAAAATGAAATTCTAGTTTGCTTCCCTAACTAACATTCCTTGCATATGGGCGGGTGCATGGAAATGGGTAGCAATTTTGTGGACACCTTTCAAAAAAAATTTTGAAAAGAAATAACGCGCTTGTGTTATAACCCGCTCACATTATAGTTTGTTGTGCCAAGCCTAAGGCTTGGCAACAAAAAACAAATAACGCGAGCACATTATAACGTGCTCGCGTTATTGCTTGTTAAAAGAAAAAAAAGTGAAAACTTGTCATTATTATTTTGACTGGTTTTTTTTTTAGATGTGGCCAAAACCCCCATAGTTTCATGCTCACGTTCTAGGACAAGCAATTTGACAATTTTCTTCACCAATAGTTTCTATTTCTTTGCAACAATGGTGCCACGATGAGGAGGAGGTGTGAGAGGTAAGGATTTTGTGGTTTTTGTTTTGAATTAGTTAGTTTTAGGGTGGATTTGTTAGTTTTAGGTTGAATTTGATATATATTTGTTTGAATTTTTAGGAGATGCAAATCAAACTGCAAATCCTCAAGATCAAAATCAACCACAACAACAACCTCCTCCACCAATCACTCAACCCTCTTCTGGCACTCAACAAAATTTAATGAGTGAAATTGAGGACAACAAAAAAAATTTGAGGATTTGATCAGTAGGTTGAGTGATCCAAATGGTTCAACCATAGAAAGAATGACCCTAGAAAATTCATTGAAAGATATGTTAAAAAATGTAGATTCAATTAGCAAACAAATAACTGGATGGCAAGATAAGAGGCAGGTGGCTAGGGATTATTATGCAAATAAACTATCATACAAAGATGTAAAGGATTTAAAAATTACAAAAGGTGATTTGTACTCATTATTCACCAACCCACACACAAATCAAAATCTTAACCTCAATGCGAAGAGGTTTCCTATGCATTGGTGCCACCACCAACAGATTAGGGACCAATTTTATGATAGGTGGTACATGGTCTTCGATTACCCACCATGCAAAAATTGCAAGGTCCCGCAATATTTCCTTAGGAAACTATACAATGAGTTCATATTGAACAAAATCCTAAATTATTTTGATATGAGGGATTTCCAGAGGAGAGGTGGGGGTTCAGCTCAAGATAGACCCAGTGCACAGTCGGATCCTACACGACAAGGTAGATGAGCTCTCGCTAGGCCACCTCATGAGCACATTGTTATTCCTTCCATCGTGAAGGAAAGTGCTGACGTAGAGACATTGCAGGTGATCAATACTTTGACCTAGAGTGTCATCCATCATATTAGCACTATTGTACAACATCATCTAGGGGAGTATTCAAGTGGTGGCCTCCGAACACATGTGTGTCAATCTTGCAGGGCTACTTGTTCATATGACCCCACTGACACTTAGGAGACTGGTACGTAAGATCCGCCTGCAGCTATGGAGATGGAGAGGGTAGCTGACATTTTGCATGAGGCATATGACATTGATAGTCAGGTAAAAGTTAGTGCATGTTCATTGAATTTAATTTATTAAATTTTGATTTTGAAATGCAAGATTAAATAAAAATGTTTTATGATTTTAATAAAATTGCAGGGTCACAGTGTTGAGACTAGATACACTAGCCCCCCACCAACTTATTTTTGTAGTACACCTATCGCTGGGGTATCTAAATAGTAAAAAATTATAAATTTATTGCATGTTAATAGCATTGTTTTAGGAATGGTAATTTAATATGCGATTTTGGATGTTGAACAGACTAATATTGGAGGTTTTGATGGAACACTTCCCAGTGGCGGTGGATTTATTCAAACCTTCACAAAGGTAATAGAATAAATATTTTAACTAATGAATCAAGTACTTAATATATTTGTGTATTTTATATGCACATCGTTGATTACGTTGAATAATTTATTGTTTTATTTTCAGATGTTGCAAGCCAAAACACCTCCGAATGTGACAAGGGCAATGGAGATTGGTGTGTCATCTTCTATACAATCCTCGATAGATTTGATAGGAGAGGTATGAGGCAAATTAGAAAATTTCAATTTACATTTGTTGTTATAGATGCTAGTTAGTGATAAATTAAACCATTATTGATTGACGTTATAGTTTAATTTCTATTTGTATGGTTTATAAAGGGCTTGAGAATGCCTGAGCATGGGCATGAGAATATTTCTCTCATGGAGAGAGATCATGAGATGGCGGTAAGTGATTATTTTATCAAATATATCATTTTCTATAATGTAATTTCTATATATTCATGTCTTTACTTATTATTGTAATAGTTAAAACTTCACCATGAACTAAACCCTAGGAGGAGCAGTAGGAGCACTTCTCGTGTGCATCAAAAATGAGTGACAGACCTATCGCCATCTGATTGAAAAGGAAAGGGAAAGAATTTATTTCCAGCGCATGGAGAGAAATGAATTTTGATTCTAGATCCCTTTGTTGTATGCCTACATGGCAGTTTTGTACATATTTTTATTGGACATATTTGACATTGTGTGCCTATATGGGATTCTCGTAAGCCTATATGGCTATTTTTTACATATTTTTATTGGACATATTTTACATTCTATGCCTATATGGGATTCTTGTAAGCCTATATGGCTATTTTTTACATATATTTCATACTTATACCGACATATATTGATGTATGCCTACATGGCTATTTGGTTAATATAAATATCTTTTATCGATGCCTGTCCATATTTGTATTCGAAATTGATGGTTCAAAAGATATGAGTTACATGTATTCAAGTTTATACTTTACAAATTACGTGTATACTTTGTGACTTACGTGCGTTTGAATGTATACTTTGTGGCTTACATGTTTTCATGCGTATACCTTGTATTCGTGCATATACTTTGTATTAATTTGTGTATACTATGTATTCATGTGTATACTTTTTGAGGCTTACATGTTTTTGAGTACTTGTTCTTCCCTTATTGACATCTACATGCTTGAATTATTCATGTGTATAATTATTAATTGGTTAGCCCTAGCATTGATCATTGTTGTCCTTCATGATTTGTCTTGAATATTAATTGATTGATGCTAAACAACTTTATTTAAAATAAAAAAACATGTTTACAATTGGCATTCCATGAAATGATTCATAAAAAGATTCCAATATGTTCTTGATGTGTCACTATCGAAAGATTTATATGTCAACTTTTTGCAATATTATTTCTTGTATACGAAATGGACTCAAGAGAAAGCAAGTTATAATCTATAATACAAATAAGAAATGGACTCAACATTGTCCTAGACCCCCAAATAGGTCTATTTAACAAAGCAACATGCTCTCAATCACTCTTTGAATTGAAAATCACCATTGGTGATGCAGAGTGGCTCAACCAAGTTTTGATTTGACACAGCTTCTCTCAAATATGCCCACTAAGACTCCAACATTCACTTGACTCAATGATAAGAACTTTCCTATTCCTTTATGGTTTTGCACCAAACCACCACCAAAAGAAAGCCAACTCAGCCCTCTTTCAATCCATGTTAGCCTTGGGACCGTACAAAAAACTTGGAGGTCATACCAAGTACGGTATCAACAAGTTTTTATCCAAAATCTAAAAAAAAGAGAACGATGTGAATAATTCTTATTAGATCTTCTCCAAAAGTTCATCAACAACCTCCATTCGAGCCTCTTAATGCTTTACATAGTGTTTTACAACCTTCTCTAACTAATCCATGCCCTCAACTAACTAAAAACCAACTTTCAAAACAAGTAACCGTTGCATTTCAAATTTGTTGCTTTAAGCAACTTACAAATTTGCAACTTTAGAATCCTCCAACCTAATGAGTATATCTAATGACCTCTAAAATCCTTGAAAATATGAATTTATTTTTATTTTTACTATCCCTCTCTTTTTTTCCTTCCTCAATTTCACTAGGATCATACATTGACCTGATTTCCCCTCCTAAAGTTTGGACCACATCCATTACCTCCACATAAAACTGGACATCCTTGGTCTTCTTGGTTCCCACACCATGATATGGTTCTACAAATGATAATGAAGAAAAGTAATCATCTTTCTTCCTCTTCCATGAAAACCAAGCTCTCTAAATGGTATATCAAACTCTAGTTCAAAATATTTTAGATGAGGTTGCTGTTAAAAACCCTAGATCAGACATGCAAACCTAAACACCTTCCACAAAAGAGAAAACATAAAAAGCAGAGCTTTGCATGCAGATGTGCAAATTGATATTATTCAGGAATTCAATGTTACAATGAGATGATTTGCTTTATAAAATCAAAGTATGCAACCCTAATGTTGACCTAAAAGGTAACCCTAGTGTGCACAATTAATAATTAATCAATTATTAATGTGCCTAAGTTTAGCTTAAACAACTAGAGGAATAAGTGACTTAATTAATTAACCAGTATGATATAATTAATTAAGCATATAGCTTATTACTCTAACACCCCCCCTTAAGATGAACTTAGGAAGAAGCTAAAACACTAGAATAAGATGCACGCAAGCAAAGATGGGTCATGACAACTAGGCCTGATTAGATACCCATTTACAAATGCAAGAAAGAGGTAGAGGAGGAAAACCTAGTGGGACAAAACCCCCCTACAATGATATGACATGTTGCAAAGAAGCACTGGAAGAACACTGTAGAGTAACACTGGAACTGCAATCTGGAAAGCAAGGAAAGATACTTCTGTCTACAAGAAACCATATCAGAATCATAATGATGCAACAGCATACCAGATGCCACGGAACACTCGAAAACTCCAAACGGGAACAACGCTGGAATCTATGAAGCAGCAGTCAATTATTGAATGATGTATTACTAAAAACAAAGTGCAAAGATGCAAGTTGTACTCTCCCAAGTGTCAAAATATCCAAGTAATCTCCAAAGCACCCATCGGGCCAAATCTGGAATAATGATCAACCTGGGATAGATATAGAAAAAAGTGCATGGACAGCAACATAAAGCTCCTCAATACCTTTCCAACGTCGCAAACATAGCAAAAATCAGAGATTGTGGCAAAAAGTTATGAGCTCATAAGCATAAAATAAACATCTGACTTCAACCAGCAATAAATGTAGTAAAACCAAAAAATAATGAAAAATAAACTGCACCACAAGATAGTGTTAAGAACCAGCTTTTCGGTGATATATCATTTGCCCGATTTCGATACCGTATGCCCAAGTTATGCCAAAAACAAAAAAACTGCTCTTTTAAGGCAAATTAGGGTGAGGAGGGGACAAACTGCCGTATGACCGATGACGTCATGCTGATGTCAACAGTTCAGCGCAAAAAATTTGATGGCCATCTGGCCGTCGGCACAAAAATTCAGCCCCCTGCAGAAATTTTTTTTGGCCCCTAGGCGCCATATGACTGTGGGCGGGGGCTGGAGTGGGCCGAGGGTCGGGCGCGGAGCTCCCGGTCTCCCATATGACCTTGCCTGGTGCTGAGTGGGCCCATGGGGGCTGAGAGTGGACCGGCGGCAGATGGAGGGGGAGCCATCGGTGGCGGCGGCGGGCCGGTGGCCGCCCGGTGGTAGAATTTGTTTGAATTGCAGTCACTAGTGCAGAAGCCAAAAATGTAGGTTTTTTTGAACTTTTTTTGCATTTTTTTAAAAAAATGTGCCTCAGGAAGCGTGCTGTGGAGGCCGTATGGCTTCCCTGGAAATTTTTTTTTTCCTTCCAGATCAACTTCGCCAAAATCAACGAAACCAAGGGCGATCTTAGGGTTTTGGGGCGCTGCGAACGCGATGGCGGTGTCCGTTTTGCTCTAGGATGCTCTGAAAAAATGACAACCTCCAAAGCTTGCGAAAAATCACCCAGCTTGAAACCCTCACAGATTTGGCAAATCATGGCCAAAATCTGCAAAATGAAAGCCAAACTTGACTTTTCCAGCGCTTTGAATCCAATGGTGAGGCCCGATCTGATCCAAGAGACTGCATAAATGAACTCAAGGCATGAAATCTTCGAGGAACCCCGAACGAACTCTGCAATGAATTTCTCCATAATTTGAGAAGGGGTTGCATGTCAAGGCTCTGATACCATGTTAAAAACCCTAGATCAGACATGCAAACCTAAACACCTTCCACAAAAGAGAAAACATAAAAAAGTAGAGCTTTGCATGCGAATGTGCAAATTGATATTATTCAGAATTCAATGTTACAATGAGATGATTTGCTTTATAAAAGCAAAGTATGCAACCCTAATGTTGACCTAAAAGGTAACCCTAGTGTGCACAATTAATAATTAATCAATTATTAATGTGCCTAAGTTTAGCTTAAGCAACTAGAGGAATAAGTGACTTAAATAATTAACCAGTATGATATAATTAATTAAGAATACAACTTATTACTCTAACAGTTGCTCCCATAGCTCTCTTACTCGCTTGAAAAATCCTTGAAAATATGCATTGATTTTATTTTTCCTGTCCCTCTCTTGTTGCTCTTCCTCAATTTCTTCAGGATCATACATTGACCTTCTTGCCCCTCCTAAAGTTTGGACCACATCCATTACCTCCACATAAAACTAGACATCCTTGGTCTTCTTGGTTCCCATGCCATGATATGGTTATGTAGATGAAAATGAAGAAAAGTATTAATCTTTCTTCCTCTTCCATGAAAACCAAGCTCTCTAAATGGTATATCAAACTCTAGTCAAAATATTTTAGATGAGGCTTCTCCCATAGCTCTCTTACTCGCTTGAAAAATCCTTGAAAATCTGCATTGATTTTATTTTTCCTATCCCTGTCTTGTTGTTCTTCCTCAATTTCATCAGGATCATATATTGACCTTCTTTCCCCTCCTAAATTTTGGACCACATCCATTACCTCCACATAAAACTGGAAATCCTTGGTCTTCTTGGTTCCCACGCAATGATATGGTTAGCAAATGAAAATGAAGCAAAGTAATAATATTTCTTCCTCTTCCATGAAAACCAAGCTCTCTAAATGGTATATCAAACTCTAGTTGAAAATATTTTAGATGAGGTTGCTCCCATAGCTCTCTTACTCGCTTGACAAATCCTTGAAAATATGCATTGATTTTATCCTTATTTAACATACATGAACATGATATGATTATATACATGAAAAGGTCACTTAAAAATAGTATAATCAAAGTACAAAATGTCTTAAAGAACTATTCATAGTTATATCGGCCTATCGAGGGAATGCCATAATTCGTTCCACTGATGTTTATCTGTTACAATGATGTGTTTACTTTTGTTGACTCTATCGGTATATCAGGGAGAGAACCTTAGGAATCAGCCCAATAGGGTATTGTTACTCCAATACTAGATTGTGAGCTATTTTCATTGGGCCATCGGCGGGGTTGTGATGGGGGTTTCACCGATGAAGCATTGGTAGGCCGATGGTATTGAATTTTGCTAGGAATGGGTGAATGACTATAGGATTTCAATTTTATGGGTGAATCACTAAAACCACTGAACTAAACCTTCTTCATCAAATGGAGGAACAAGGTGCTCTGCACCAATGATCATACACTTTTTGTGTGGAATAATCGAAATTCTCAACCATCATTTGTATGTTTCTCTTTTCCAATGTTTTGCATGCCATCATAAGGGATGAAGTCAGTTGAATGCAAGTTGGATCAATTCCACATGTTTGGGTTTGAAAGAGGAACCTACCTAGTGTAACCTACCTATTGGGACACATTGGAGAAGTTATTTTGGTCACACAAATTGCAAAATGAAAGTTGCACCACTTTGCAACTTTGCACAACTTGAATTTGACACTTTTTTGATCAAGTGAAAATCCACCACCACGGGAAAACCACTCTGATATATCCAAAACCGAGAGAGGCTTTTGTAGATGAGCCCAATTCAATCCTGTAGGATTAGATGAGAAGTTTCTAAGCATCACGATAATTGAGTAATAGCATGCTGAAGTTTGCAACCATTTTGCACTTTGGACCCTTAAGGGATTGATTCGGTGGAACATAGCTCAGAGCGATTCTGTGTGTTTCGGTGCAAAAGTGGACCATTCCTAGTGTAAAAATACCTATTCAGACATGTTGGAATAGTCCACTTGGTCACATGAGTTGCAGAATGAAATTTTTACCACTTTGCAACTTTGCATTGCTTGCATTTGACACTTTTTCCATCAAGTGAAAATCTGCCACCACGGGAAAACCACTCCGAGATAGCAAAAACTGAGAGAGGTTTATGTAGAGGGGCCCAAAGTGATCCTATAGGATTAGACAAGAAGTTTCTAAGCATCATGGTATCCAATTAATAGATGTTGAATTTTGCAGCCATTTTGCACTTTGGACCCTTAAGCGATCAATCTGGTGGAATGTAGCTCGAAGCGATTCCGCATGTTTCGGTGTCAAAAAGGACCATGAATTCCACAAAAATACCTATTCGGATGCATTGGAGTAGTTAGTTTGGTCACACGAGTTGCAGAGAAAAACTTGTAGCACTCTGCAACTTTACACAGCTTGAATTTGACACTTTTTCGATCAAGTGAAAATCTGCCGCCACGAGAAAACCACTCTGAGATAGCCAAAACCGAGAGAGGTTTTTGTAGAGGGGCCCAATGAAATCTTGTAGCATCATATGACAAGTTTCTAGTAATCATGGTATCTGAGTAATAAAATGTTGAAGTTTGCAGCCATTTTGCACTTTGGACCCTTAAGGGATCGATCCAGTGGAACGTAGCTCGAAGTGATTCCGCATGTTTTGGTGTGAAACAAGACCACACCTACCATAAAAATATCTATTTGGATGTGATGGTGTAGTTATTTTTGTTCACATGAGTTGCAGAGCGAAATTTGCACCACTTTGCAACTTTACACAACTTGAATTTGATACTTTTTCCATCAAGTGAAAATCCGCTGCCATAGGAAAACCACTCTAAGATAGCCAAAACTGAGAGAGGTTTTTGTAGAGGGGCCCAACGCAATCCTATAAGAGTGAGAGAAAGAGGGAGAGAGAGGGAGGCGTGGAGGGGCTGAGGAGGAGGGAGGAGGGGTGAGAAAGAGAGAGTGGGGAGAGTGAGAGGAGAGTGGGAGAAGGGAGAGTGGAGGATTGGGAGAAGGGTAGAGGGGAGGAGGGTTAGAAAGAGAAATAGGGAGAGGAGAGTGAGGGAAGGAGGGAGGGAGAGTGGGTTAGAAATGAGAGAGAGGGAGAGAAAGAGAGAGTCAAAGAGAAAGGGGGGGAGAGGGAGAGTGAGGGAAGGAGGGAGGGAGAGGGAGAAAGGAAGAGTGAGAAAGAAAGAGGGAGAGAGTGGGAGAGTGGGAGAGTGGGAGAAGGGGAGAGTGGGAGAGAAAGAGGGAGAGAGAGGGAAGGAGGGAGGGAGAGTGAGGGAGGGTGGGAGAGGGAGAGAGGAAGAGTTATAGAGAAAGAGGGAGAGAGGGAGAGAGAGTGTCATGTACTGATTTTTATCAGTTATTTAATTAAAAATATAAATCATGGGATTTGCATGATTAGGTTAGATGATTATAAAAATTGAAATTGAAATTGAAATGGAAATTTAAATGCAAATGAAATGATTTGAAATTCATTATTATGAAATTCGGGGTTTGTCATTGCTGATGAGGATTTGAGTGCAAGTGAATGCAAGAACAGGTGAACAAGAATGAAGGCAAGAACATTGTTCAGGTAGAGTTGTATTAGCCATTAGACGTTAATAAGGATGATGGAATCTCACATACCACTTAGTTTTTATTAATGTGTTTTCGTGATGATTATTATTTGGAAATCTTATGGATTAAAAAAAGTTTAATGAAAGGAGTTACAATATTTATGGAATTGAAATGAACTTATTAAATGAATTATTAGATTGTTTGGAATTAAATACTTTTTCTCTTTACATTTGGTATCAGAGCCACCAGGTTCTGCACTAAAACCTATGAGCTCATTACACAACAATGCGTAAACCTTATTAGAAGATAAAGGTTGAATTTTTTTTGTGCTAGAATGGCAAGAGAAAAGAACTTAACGAAGTGAAAAGGAATATGTAAGCATTAGTAACTTGTGTAATTGGGGCTAGTTAAAGATTTGTCCCTAGAATCAGAATTCCTAAACTAACAACTGATGATAAAACCTAGGATTTCGGAAGATTATGCAATCAGGTTATGAAGGAAGGTTAGGAAGAATAACCTATACATACATGACTCTATGAAAAATAGAATGAGTAGGAATGAGATAAATTGAATTGTAGCAACCTACAATTGTAAAAGAGTCAGGAACTCTTGGATTAGTGTAAACACTACGAATCTATGTATGCAAGGTCAACATAAATTTGGTTGTTCAAAGTAGGATATCAACGAAGGAAGTATCCTCAAGGGTTGGGGAACTCATGACTTAAACTCTTGTGTTAAGATAAATATCTTGTTAGAAAAGAGTTAGTACTGAGGAATTGAGAAAAGACCAGATTGGTTAGAGGAAACAATCAATGACATGAGCAAGGTTCCTCCAACCAAAATCAATGAGGTTATTGAAGTTTTTTGAATCAAAGAACTTATGAGTAATGGTTCCAAAAGGGAAAAGGAATGCAACATGGCTCTATGTTTTAGGACACCAGACGTTGCAAGGAAAGCAACACTCTGAGTTGAGAAGTACATCAAAAAAAGAGGTTT
>CM021105.1:635749234-635779112 GCA_007115665.2 Sequoiadendron giganteum | reverse complement strand
ACCCTCTTAGTCCCTCAACCCTCAATCCTGATCCCTTAAACCCTAATCCCTCAATCCCTATACCCTCTTCATCCCTCAACCCTCAACCCTCAACCCTTAAACCCTAGTCCCTGGACCCCTCTACCCTCTTGATCCATCAACCCTCAACCCTTAAACTCTAATCCCTCAACCCCCATACCCTCTTAATCCATCAACCCTCTTAATCCCTCAACTCTCAACCCTTAAACCCTAATCCCTCAACCCGTATACCCTCTTAATCCCTCAACCCTTAAATCCTAATCCCTCAACCCTTAAACCCTAATCCCTCAACCCCTATACCCTCATAATCCGTCAACCCTAAACCCTTAATCCCGAACCCTTAAACCCTAATCCCTCAACCTCTATACCCTCTTAATCCCTCAACCCTCAAATCGTAATCCCTCAACCCTTGAACCCTAATCCCTCAATGCCTATACCCTCTTAATCCTTGAACCCTCAACTCTCAACCCCTAAACTTTAATCCCTCAACCACTATGTTGGTTCTCAAAAACGCTGGTTTCAATGAACCATGAGAGGCTACCAAATTCTCAATACGTTGTTGGTCAACTAACAAGGCCAACCTGTATGCTTGAACCCTCTACTCTTAAGGCTCTGCTAGACCTAGGCGGGTGCACCTATATGAGTGACACAGATTTTGAATTTTGTTTCTCCTACCTGATCTAACTACCCACAAATGGCAATTTGATAGTGGAAAGAATATGATCCTAACTTGGTATGAGTTGTATAAGGTATGAACTAATATGTTTAATTTAGAGATGTTAAATGAAATGGAAAGAACTGATGTAATCTAAATAGGGGAGACCAGTGCCTTGTTGGGTAAAACAGAGTCAAATGAAAGCTTTTAAATGAATGGTTTCTATTTGGAAGGGATTCTAATTATTTGGCATATGATATTTAGTCTGTAACTTGTATAAAAATGCAAGGATGTAATTATCAAACTCTTCTTAATGATCCAAATGATAATTTTCCAAATTACTGTAAATGATTTGAAGGAATTAATCTTTGCTTGAAAGAACCAGCCAATCACATCACACAAATACAACAAATGTGTATTGATAAAATTAGAATATACTTGATATGTCAATTTAAATAATAAAGAAACATCAACCTTGGAGACAAATTGATAATATTCAAATTTATTTCAACAAATAATTGATACCAGAATAATGCCACAAGATTAAATTTTATTCATCTAATTCTTCAAAATTTACACATGCATCATAGTCTCCTGAATGCCATTCTTGAAAATATGTACAGCAATATTCCTATTTTTTCTTCCTCCCCTTTTACCTCTACTTTTTAGATATATTTATATATTTCAGATCATGGGTCACGACCCTTCATTTTGTGGTTGTGGTCGTTTAGATTTTTCATAGTTTAAATAAAACATTTTAATTAACTGCTCTGTCGAAAAATTAATCTTTGAAATTATAATCGGGCTTTTAATTTTACTTTATATCTTTTCCCGCCCTTTAAATTTCACTTCCCATGGATTTTAACATCTTTACCACTATACCACAGTCATGCTATTCATACCCTGTGGAATGGCGGTATATTGACTTTTCAATGGTCTCATAGTCATTTACTGATCACCGTTATCTTTATGTTTACCGTGCTACCGCGGTCTTTGACTTTCTTACTCGCAGTATCATGGTATTTGACTGTCACTCACTTTTCATTCTTACCACCTTACCGCCGTCTACATCTTTGCTATATGCGGTACTGCGGTAGCCGCTAACCATTCACCGCACTACCACGGTCACTGGCTTAATTGCCAGAGGTACCATGGTAGCCACCACTAACCATTGCTTCACTGCTTCGCTTAACTGTTACTGTGGTCTTTGTTTTGACTATGTGCGGTATAGTGGTAACCGCTAACCGCTTACCACACTATCACTTCACTAGTGCCTTCATCGGTCATCTCACTGCCACCGTCATAGTCGTTGCTTGCAAACCTAGTGACTGTTTGTTTTCAACCGCTAGATCATTGACCGCACTACCGCAGTCACTGGCTTAACTGCCAGCGGTGCCGCGGTAGCCACTTTATGCTGCCTACTAACCGCTACCGCCATACCACAGGTGCCTTTGTGGGAGGCCACAGTAAAGCGGTAAGCGACATAGAATGTGAATTTTAAGGAAGCGGTAAGGGTATTAAACATATATAAATGGAAAGAATGATTTCTAATGGAAGGATAGTAAAAAATAGGTATAAATAAATAAAATTCCTTAAGGTAATGATGGATTTTTATGGAAAATAAAAAAGATAATCCTAGGAATTCTAGTGGTAAATTTCAGTTCTAACACACTATACCCTCTTAATCCCTCAACCCCTATACCCTCTTAACCCCTCAACCCTTAATCTCTAATCCTTCAACCCTTAAACCCTAATCCCTCAACCCCTATACCCTCATAATCCGTCAACCGTGAACCCTGAACCTTGAACCCTTAAACCCTAATCCCTCAACCTCTATACCCTCTTAATCTCTTAACCCTCAAACCGTAATCCCTCAACCCTCAACCCTTAAACCCTAATCCCTCAATCCCTATACCCTCTTAATCCTTGAGCCCTCAACTCTCAACCCTTAAACCCCAATCCCTCAACCACTATAGCTTCTTAATCCCTCAACCCTCAATCCTTGAACCCTAATCCCTCAACCCCTCTACCCTCTTAATCCCTCAACTCTCAACCCTAATCCCTCAACCCCTATACCTTCTTAATCCCTCAACCCTCAACCCTCAACCCTTAAACCCTAATGCCTCAACCCCTATACCCTCTTAATCCTTGAACCCTCAACCCTAAACCATTAAAGCCTAATCCCTCAACCCCTATACCCTATTAATCCCTCAACCCTCAACTCTCAACCCTTAAACTTTAATCCCTCAACCCCTATACCCTTTGAATCCCTCAACCGTCAACCCTTAAACCCTAATCCCTCAACTCCTTTAACCTTTACTCTATAACCTATTAATCTCTCATCCCTAAACCCTAAACCCTTAAACCCTAACCCATAAACCCTCTACCCTCTACCCTCTACCCTAATCCCCCAACCCTCAAACCCACTTAGTAAACTCTCTACCCTAATCCCTCAACCCTCTTGACCCTTAAACCCTCAACTCTTAAACCCTTAAACACTCAACCCTAAACCCTCGACCCCCAACCCTAACCCCTTAAACCTAAATTGTTAAACCCTTTACCCTCTACCCTCTAACCTCTACCATCAACCCAATACTCTCTACCCTAAACCATAATCCCTCAACTCTTGATCTCTCAACCTCTATAACCTCTAGCTTACATATTGGACCTCAACCCTAATCCCTCGACCCTATACCTTAAACCCTCAATCTTCAACCCTCTTCCCTTAAACCCACAACCCTTTACCCTATACATTAAACACTCAACCCTCAATTATCAACCCTCAACCCTTAATCCCTCAACCTTCAATGCTTAAACCCTAAACCCTCTACCCCTTACATTGGACCCTGAACCTAATCCTTCAACCATATACCCTCAAAACTATACCCTAAACCCTCTACCCTCAACCAAGTAAACCCTTAACCCTAAACCCTTAACCCCAAACCCTTCAACCCTAAACGCTTAAACCTTAAACCTTCTACCCTATACCCTCAACAAAATACCCTCTACCATCAAACCTATTCCATCAACCCTCAAACCTTAAACCCTAATACCCTAGAAACCATCAACCCTAGACCCTCAACCCCTATCGCTTTCTCTCTATCTATACATCTCACCTCTCCCTCCTTGTCTCCCTCCCACCCTCTTTAATTGTCTCAATGTACCATCTCCCTCTTTCTACATACCTCTCATTCAATCAATCCCTACCACCCTCTCTCACTCCCTCTCTCTCACACTCCCTCTCACTACCAGGTATCTCTCAAGTCTCTCCCTCTCACCCCCCTCACACTCTCAAGTCTCTCCCTCTCACACTCTCAAGTCTCTCCCTTTCGCACCCTACCTACATAACCCTCTCTTTCTCTTTGTCTCTCTCTCTCTCCCTCTCCCTCAATTCTATCTCTCCCACACCCTTCTCTCTCTCTCCCTCTCCATCAATTCTCTCTCTCTGACACCCCCTCTCTCTCTCTCTCCCTCCCTCTATCCCTCCCACCCCCCTTCTCTCTCTCTCCGTCCCTCTATCCCTCCCACCCTACCTAGTTAATCCCCCCTCAATCCAACCCCTTCTCTCCCACTCCCTCTCTCTTAAACTCTCACTTCGAACCCCTCTCCATCTCTCTAGACTCTCTCTAAATTCTCCCTTCATCTAAAGAAATACATAAATGCATACATACAAGCATAATACATTTGCACATATAATCTTACATCCATACAAGCATACATACATACATGTACATAAAGATATATCAACATACATCAATACATTAGCATTTAACATAAAGTAAGACATAACACGGGCGCGTTATAAAGTTCTCACGTTATGTGCTAATAGACATGTTTCCTGTAGAAGCAAAAACCATGTCAAAAGTGAGGTATAATGTGAGCGCGTTATAACGCGCTCTCATTATAGCGCGCTCGCGTTATATCTTGCTTTGAGAATTATCGAACTTTAAGCTTGGTATTGCCTTGGAATTCCAACCCAAAGGCTTGAAGAGCATTCCCAACGACCAGAGACGTGTTTTTGAAAAATCCACCATATTTCTCATAATCGAGCTCGTGCTCACCGTCAGGATTGCACGTGGTTCAATATCAAAAAAATCGAGCACATGGGTAATGTTGGGTTATCTCTTAGCTATCCAATGATGTAATTTATTTCACTTTCTGAAAATGTTAAGTCTTTCATCCATAATTTATTTTATCTGTATGTCTTTTTTTTGCCAAAAAACAACGTTTGGTATTTTTTTCGTTATAAATTAACCGTTCATCAATTTTTCAAATAAATTACATTTTTAGAAACTAGAATCCATTCTACAAAATTAAAAAATTAAAAAAAAAAAATCAATTAGTTTCCAAAATTTGTAGGGGTAGCATGGCCAAAATTCTATTTTTAGGATATGTCCACTTCGCAAATTAGTAAAAAATCAAATATTCATTAAAATATTATCAGAAAAATTGTGCATCAACTACATACTGTTAGCTAACTTCTGACCATTGCGATTTTAAAAATACTAAAAAAAATTTCACCATACAAGGGTTGTACAAGAGTTGCTATGTTATGTTTTTTTGACAAAAAAAACACCAATTTGTGTACGTCCCTCGTTTGAACCCCTTAATCTCAATCATTTTCAAAATAAATTAGTATTTTAGAAAGTAGACTCGGAGCACTTGAATCCTTCTTTTTGTTCCATCTCAAAATTTTGAGTCTAAGTATCCTCAATTTCATGTCCAAGGTCAGTATTTCCTGATTTTAGAAAAAAATTGTCCACTTAAGTCCCCTTTTTGTGAACCATCTTGGTGCACTTACCCCTATGTTTTTTTTTAAATTTTTATGGATTTTGTTTTCTTCAGAGTTACTTTTCAACATGTTTTTGGATTTTTGACACGATACAGATGGTTGATACCTCTTTGACGATGATTGATGTTGCGCTGTGATCTTTGTTTTTGTTTTCCTGCTATACTAGTGTTCGCCCTTTGGTGAAATTGATGTTTTTGTTGCCCCTAGTGATATCCAGATGTTGCCCCCAAACTGTGGAGTGATATTTGACTTTTTGCGAAAATGATTTTGATATGGATGCAAAGATGGCAAGATGAATGACATGATATGAAATGGTACTGACTGCCATACTAATGGTCCTGATATGTATCGAAATAGATGAGAAAGTTGATCGTAGAATCACATACGACGTGTGTTTCCAGGTTTTCACCATATGCTTTGATTACACTCTTCGTGTTTTTGTATTTTTTATTTTTATTTTATTTATTTATTTATTTTCTTATTTTTCTTATTTTTTGTATTTTTGTGTTGCCAAGATTCCTGTTTACCAAGTTTTTCATCAAAGACTTTTTTTTCAGAAGTTTGACCCATGCACTAGGAGATTCAAGCATAGAATTTTTGGAGATGAATACTATTGATAGGTTCATCAAACAAATCCCCTTCTGAGGTGGATAGCTGATATGCTCTTGATCCATATACTTATGTAACGACAAAAGAACCAAGCCAATTAGGCTCAAATTTCCCTTTCTTCTCCCTTTCTTGTTGATTCCTAGGGTTTTCTTTTAGTACCAAATCACCAACCTGAAAGACCCTTGGTTTTACCCTGTGGTTGTAACTTCTTGACATTCTCTATTCATAAGTCGTTAGATGATTAACAACGTGTTGATGATGCATGAAGGGATAGAGGATGAAACAAGCAACAAAGGAAATCCTGGATCGGCTATACAAAGATGAGGAACCCTCTACATCAAATACCAGTATCAAAAATATCGCCATTAACACTGATAAATATGGAAAAGGAAAGGCTATTTTAGAAAAGATGGGGTATGTGGGACAAGGACCCATTGGATTAAGAAAGGATGGAATCACAGAACCTATTACACCCCTCACTCTCCACACACAAGAGAAGCCAGAACTAGAATACTCTGAAGAAGACAAGCAGGAGCTAACAAAGACAACTGTAGAAAATATCCTTCAGTTTAGGGATGGCTCCGAAACAGACTCAAATGAATATGAATGGGCATTATATTCCGATCTATTTTTCATTTATATTCAAGTCGATGTAATCCAAAAATATGCACCTACGCATGAGGAGGGCCAAGGTTCTGGGCCTAGACCACTCGTGGTAGGTTCACTAGATATCGATGATTCAAGTGGGGACGAGAAGACTTCGAGTGGACTAGGTGATCTGGAAGAAAGTACCATCACAGACCTCGATATTCCCATAAATGATTATGACAAAATGGCTGTCCACACCCTTACATCCATCACCTTGCACAAATCTAATAACCAAATGCCATTAATCCATCTTGAACTCATTGACTGGGAACTTATCGAACCTTTGAATATACCAATATTTACAAATGATGATGCCATCATAAACTTCCTATGTCATGTTGAAATTGGTACAACTTTGGTCTATAATACTCATAACAACACGACTCGGAAGGAGGGTGTCAAATCTACCAGTTGCAAAAATAAGAATAGGGAAAATAGATCTAATGGTGAAAACCATTCTATGGCAGCATTAGATCTGGAAAAAGTAAAAATAAAGAACTCATCTAACAGTGAAAACCTTTATGAGGCACTGAAGGATGGAAGATTTGACACTCTTTTGGAACACTATCATGAAAGATCAGCAATCCTAGTGGAACCAACACAGTCTGTAAATATTGGCATTGAAGACAAGGCAAAAATCCTACATCTGACAGAATCCATGATAGAACAAGAAAGACCAAAATTAGTCCAATTCATTAAAGAAAGAAGCATCAACTTCGCTTGGTCATATTTCGATATGCCAGGCTTAGACTCAAACCTACTTATGCATCACTTATCTTTGCCCACAAGAATCAAGCTTGTCAAGCAAAAATTAAGAAAAATGCATCCTCACATAGCATTGATGGTAAAGACAGAGCCAAAGAAATTATTGGATGTTGGATTCATATGGTCTATAGACTATGCCGAATGGATATCAAACCTTGTACCTATTTCCAAGTTGAACAATAGTATCAGAATATGTATAGATTTCAGGGACCTAAAGAAAGCATGCCCAAAGGATGATTTTGCACTACCAAATATCAACATCATTGTGGACTTAATGACTGGGCATGCCATGTTGTCAATAATGGAAGGTTTCTCAAGATACAATCAAATAAAAATAGCTCCCAAAGATCAGGAAAAGACAAATTTCACATGCCCATGGGGAACCTTCAGCTGGAACGTCATGCCATTTGGTCTAAAGAACGTAGGAGCCACTTATCAAAGGGAGATGATGACAATATTCCATGATATGATGCACACCTTCATGGAAGATTACGTGGATGACATCTTGGAAAAATATACTACTAGGGAAGGACATCTACATATCCTAGATAAAATCTTCACACGGATGGAGAAATTCAATGTCAGGTTAAACCCCAAGAAGTGTGTCTTCGGGGTCACATTAGCAAAACTACTAGGGTACATTGTCTCAGAAAAAGGCATAGAAGTGGATCCAACAAAAGTCAAAGCAATTATGGAGATGTCACCTCCTAGGAATATAAGTCAACTTAGATCACTACGGGGAAGCCACCAATCAATCAAAAGATTCGTCTCCCAGCTAGCAGATAAAATTCATCCTTTCAATCATCTATTGCATAAAAACATTGTTTTCAAGTGGGACGAACGGTGTGAAACAACATTCAATAAAATCAAGCAGTATCTAATGACACCACCCATTCTCATGCCACCAATAGAAGGAAGGCCACTCATATTGTACATTGCTACGACAGATATCTCATTGGGGGCACTTTTAGCCCAAGAGGATAATGAAGGAAAAAAACATAATATCTACTATATCAGTCGAACATTGAATGGATATGAAATCAATTACACTTTCATAGAGAAATATTGCTTGACAGTGGTATTCGCTACTCAACAACTGAGACACTACATGTTAACTCATACAATCAAGTTAATAGAAAAGATCGATCCTTTAAAGTATCTACTCAGTAAAGCTGCCCTAGCAGGTAGACTGGCAAAGTGGGTCATGCTATTAAGTGAATTTGACATTAAGTATGTAGAGAGAAAGGAAATCAAAGGTCAGGCAATTGCTGAACAATTAGCAAAGGCTTCTTTACTAGATGATCGACCAATGACCATGGAGTTTCCAGAGGCAAACATTCTGACAATAATGCCCCAACAATGGGTATAATATTTTGACGGATCATATACATAGTGAAGATCAAGAGCAGGAATCTTGTTCATCTCTCCACAAGGACACACCATTACAAAAGCATACCGATTAATGTTCCAGTGTACAAATAATGTGGCAGAATATGAAGCATTAATCATTGGGGTCAAAACAAAAATTCAATGGAAGATCAAGGACTTACAGGTATATAGGGATTCTCAACAGGTTATTTATCAAGTAAATGACGAATATGAAACAAAAGATGAAAAGTTGACTCCCTACAAGCAACAAATAGATAATCTGAAATAGTCCTTTGTCAGTATCAAGTTTCATCAAATTCCAAGAGTTGAGAACAAAGTTGCGGATGCTATGGCTATAATTGCTTCATTACTACAATTGCCTGAGAAGCGTGTTTGTTATGAGTCTATGGTAGAACAAGTATCATGTCCTTCCCATAATAATCTAGAATCCGCTACCATCTGCCATATTGAAACCACTGAAACCTCCATCTATGAAACAATCTATATCATGGAAGATTGTCATCATTTCCCTTTGATAAGTGGCTCCTACATTCTTTAGACCAAATGGCATGACGTTCCAGCAGAAGGTTCCCCATGGGCATGTGAAAGCTGTCTTTTCCTGATCTTCGGGAGTTATTTTTATTTGATTGTATCCTAAGAAACCATCCATGATTGACAACATGGCATGCCCAGCCGTTAAGTCCATAATGATGTCGATATTTTGTAGTGGAAAATCATCCTTTGGGCATACTTTATTTAGGTCCCTGAAATCTATACATATTTTGATACTATTGTCTGGCTTAGAAATAGGTACAAGGTTTGATATCCATTCGGCATAGTCTATAGATCGTATGAATCCAACATCCAATAATTTCTTTAGCTTTGTCTTTACTATCAATGCGATGTGAGGATGCATTTTTCTTAATTTTTTCTTGACAGGCTTGATTCTTGCAAGCAAAGATAAGTGATGCATAAGAAGGTTTGAGTCTAAGCCTGGCATATCGAAATATGACCAAGCAAAGTTGATGCTTCTTTCTTTAAAGAATTGGACGAATTCTGGTCTTTCTTGTTCTGTCATGGATTCTACCAGATATAGGATTTTTTCTTTGTCTTAAGTGCCAATATTTACAGACTGTGTCGGTTCCACTAGGACTAATGATCTTTCATGATAGTGTTCCAGAAGAGTGTCAAATATTTCATCCGTCAGTGCCTCAGAAAGGTTTTCACTATTAGATGCATTCTTTATTTTTACATTTTCCAGATCTAATGCTGCCATAGAATGGTTTTCACCATTAGATCTATTTTCCTTGTTATTTTTGCAACTGTAAAATTTGACACCCTCCTGCCGAGTCGTGTTGTTATGAGTATTACAGATAGAAGTTGTACCAAGTTCAACATGACATATGAAGTTTATGATGGCATCATCATTTGTAAATATTGGTATATTAAAAGGTTCGATATGTTCCCAGTCAATGAGTTCAGGATGGATTAATGGTATTTGGTTATCAGATTCATTCAAGGTGATGGATGTAAGGGTGTGGACAGCCATTTTGTCATAATCTATTATGAGAATATCGAGGTTCGTGATGGTACTTTCTTCCAGATCGCCTAGTCCACTCGAAGTTTACTCATCCCCACTCGAATCATCGATATCTAGTGAACCTGCCACGAGTGGTCTAGACCTAGAACCTTGGCCCTCTGCACATGTAGGTGCATATTTTTGGATTACATTAACTTGAATATCAATAAAAAATAGATCGGAATATAATGCCCATTCATATTCATTTGAGTCTATTTCAAAGCCATCCCTAAACTGAAGGATGTATTCTATAGCTGTCTTTGTTAGCTCTTGCTTGTCTTCTTCAGAGTATCCTAGTCTTGGCTTCTCTTTTGTGTGGAGAGTGAGGGGTGCAATAGGTTATGTTATTCCATCCTTTCTTAATCCAATGGGTCCTTGTCCCACATACCCCATCTTTTCTAAAATAGCCTTTCCTTTTCCATATTTATCGGTGTTAATGGCGATATTTTTGATACTAGTATCTGATGTAGAGGGTTCCTCATCTTTGTATAGCCAATCTAGTATTTCTTTGTTGCTTGTTTCATCCTCTATTGTACCCTTTTTGACGAACCTTTCATCTAGAGTTGTAACTCGTAATTCTGTTTGAGACTTGATGATAGATGGTTGACCATATGTTCTAGTAGATGACATTAACTATGATAGGTTAAGCAATTGCTCCATAGAATATGTTCCCATTCCTTTATCCTTTAGTTGAAATTTCTCTTGGAAATTGTGTGATATAGAAGTTTGTTGATCCGGTTTATTTGTTGATTGAATTTCAACAGGACTTGTGTCTTTTTCTTTACCCTTCTTTTCTACTCATTTAGTAGTGATGCTTGGACGTTGTTTGTCTTTGGATGATGATGCTTCCCTATTGTGTTGTATGAAGGTATCTTGAGAGATCCTAAGGGTGTCACAATGTTGAGGGTGATTGTAATCAGCAAATATAGTCACCTCTCGTCCATTTACGAAGAACTTCAAATATTGATATGTTGAAGGTACAACTTGCATTTCTTGGATCCATGGTTGGCCTAAGAGAATGTTGTATGTTAATTCATTCTCCAACACTAGACACGTGATATGTTTCATCATGGGCCCCACTTAGATGGGTAATACAATCAAGCCTTTAGACGATCTCTCTTCTTCATCATATGCTTTGATAGTCATTTTTTTGCGAGAATCAATAGCATCATCTGAATATCCCAATGCATGGATTAACTTGAGAGTGCAAATATTTAGACCAGCTCCCCCATCTATTAAGACTCTCTTGACATAATGATTGTGGATTAAGACTTTAATATGGAGTGCAATATTATGGGGATGTTTTAACGAAATATCATCCTGTTCGGAGAATGATAGAGAATGTGGGGTAGTCAAATGTCCCACCATAGCTTGAAATTGACACACATCTAGATTCTTTGGTACCGTAGTGGCAACTAAATCTTGTTCGAGAACCTCCTTATGTGATGGTTATATTTTAAGGAGTTCTAGTATTGATATTTGAGTAGGAATGTTTTGTAGTTGATCGACGATGTTATAGTGAGATGGAGGTGGAACTGCGTGTGTAGATCCAATTCCTTTTAACATGACCTTGGCTTGCCCCCTAGTCATTACATTTACTGGTCGATGCTCTTGACGGTCTCTAATTTTTAAGACATTGATTTGATTATGAAAGTTTGATACGTTTGGGAGTAAGTCCAATGGAGTAGTGTTGTTGATTTTGGGTTCGTCAATGTTGTGGCCAACTATGTGATCACTCTCTATTCTAGATAGACAAAGGATTGTTGTGTCAAAGAAATGGTTGATATTCTTCCCTTTGTTGTTTGAAGATGAAGATGCTCCTTTTTCATAGTTTGGAAAAGGTTCTTTGAAAGCCGAGTGGTCATTGTTGTTTTGCAGTGTTTCCACGTATGCGTTATTGTTGTCAATCAAATCCTGTATCGTGTGTTTAAAGTCCATACAATCGTTGGTTTTTTGACCCTTGTTATTATGAAATTTGCAATAATCAGTATCATTCCACCATGGTGGTTTGACCTTAGGATCCCAGAATCGGGCTTCCCTTGCAGTGAAAAGGCCACTAGCGACTAGTTCTTTCATGGATGATTCTATCGATTGGCCTAAAGGTGTGAACCTTCACCGATTTGATGGTTTCTGATATGGTTGCATTTTGACGATCTCGTTGTTATGTATGATATTTGACTTGACAAGTTGATCATTGTTTTAATTCTTTGATGTAGATGCTATCAAGTTAAAAACTTGTTTGATATTTGGGGAGTCATTTGTTGTTTCATTGATAGTTGTGTTGCAATTCTTTTTCCATAATTTCGGCTTTTCACTGCTTGAGTATTGATTTGAGGAGTTACTTGTGTTGTTTGATTTATCATTGAAATGTTTGATAAGTCCTCTTTTGACCAATGCTTCGTCAATTTTAAGACCATTTTCGATGACTTTCTTGAACATGGGAGGACATTGCAGTTCTAATCTTTCACTCATTTCCTCCATTAAGTTGTCAATAAACAACTCTATCTTTTCCTCCTCAGGAATAGATCTAGGATATCTAGCGAACAAGCGTCGCCATCTTTGGAGAAAAGACAAGAATGTTTCTCCCTTGTTGTGTTTTAGATTATAAAGATCCTTGATTGTAACATCGTGTTGGATGTTGAAGGTGTATTGAGAGATAAATCTGTTGACGAGTTCCTCAAAAGTTCTGATACTGGGTTTTAACTTTGAAAACCACTCCATGCATGATCCTGCCAAACTCCCTAGGAATAGTCTCATTAAGTAAGTCTCCTCTTGGGAAAACTCAAGACTCATTGTTTTTAATTCTCTGATGTGATTAATTGGATCTGTTCTTCCATTATACTTATCATATTTTGGGATCTCACAATGTCTTGGAAAAGGTATCAAGCTGATTGTTGCATCAAAAGGATAAGGACAAATTTCCTATGTCCCATATCTTTTGGTAGTCCCTTTCCTCATATCTTGTATTTTTTGTTTTAACAGTTGCATTTGAGATGCTAAAGCGGCAATTGGATCTATCGTTTGTGTAGGTTGCAAAATTTCAGTCTCACTTGTGCTAGGTGCTTCCTTTAGATGGTTTACATCAAAGTCCTTGGGAAGTTTGGCACCTGATTCAGCCAACATTAAAAGATACTTCTCCATATCTTGTTCTAGAATCTTTTCCATAAATATATGGAACTTGGGATCTTGTTGAGCTGCTTGAATATCTTCTAGAGTTATTTCATTTTTATCGTTTTAGTTTAGATTGTTCCAAGGATTTTCCTCTGCCATTGCTTGAGATTTTAAAATTTCTTGCTCTAAGAGTTTCTGTTTTTGGGACCTAGTGAAGATTGGCATACAAAATTTTACCCTCTCTTCCGAATTGTTGATCTTATTTGATGGAAAATGTGAATTTGAACTTTTAACAAAGTCGAATAAGATGACTGATCTTATTGATTTTTCTATGTTAAAAATTTGATTACTATACTTAGTTTCGTGATGAAGGATGATAGTATCCTGATGATGAAACTTCAGTGTAGTAATCAATTTTGTATATGAGTTTGACACTTTTGATTTGCAAGATCTTGTTTCAGTTGATAAGATTGAAAGTTTGTATAAACCTATCTGTTTTCGGTCTCTAGACAATGATTCTGATAAAAAGAAATGTGATTCTGATGAAAACTGTGGATAAAATGACAGACTGATTGACTGGTGAAAATTTTGAACTCTCTGTTTTAAAAGCACTAAAATAGAGAACAAAAGCACTAGAAAAAAGTTCTAAAGCGCTGAAACAGGTGACAAAATCACTATTTTGACAGAAGCGCTAAAACAGTGCTTGAAAGCGTTGTAGAAAATGATGGAAGTGCTACTTTACAGAAGCGATGAAACAGTGTATGGAAGTGTTGTAGATTTTGATGGAAATCGAACTAAATCAAATCAAGAATCTATCGAAAGCATCATATTGTTTTCTATCCTCAAGATTTATTAAATCAAAATGGCTCTCAGATCGTGAGTGCACTATGATTGTTAAAATGACAATTGAAAAAACGAGATGGATACTAAGACAATGATATGGAATTGAATACGACAATACTAGAAGATAAATGAATTAAACTAAGCATGGATTGACATGAAACAGATAATTGTATCCATGATATTAAAACTTGATTGTTGAATATTGAATGTTTGAATGCTTGATGCTTGGGTACTTGAATTCTTGTAGAGTAAGAGTGCATAAACTTGATTATCTAGATCCTTTTTCTTTGTTCAATGAAGCTGTATTTATAGAATTCTTGGCTATAGAAATGCACAGGGAAAACTTTGAGAGACTTGGAATCAATCTGGAGAATTGAATGGTGAGAGATGGAGGAGATTGAGAGAGAAATGGAGATTGTCTCTACGCATGAAAACACCAGGCAAGAGAAGAAGAATGATTGATGGAGGAGGATTGAGAGATCAAATTCCAAATTTGTTTTCAATTTGTCTCCAAAACTTCCCGTGAAGTTTTAATCAATTAATTTTGACATATTTTAGACATGGATTAGACATAGAATATCTAATTCATTTTTGAGAGAATATAGATGAAATATTCCTTGTGCTTTAATTCAAATATTTTTTATTTATTTAAATTAGCAAAAGAGGGATAAATAATTTAATAAAACGAACAATAGGATAGTTGTTTATTAAATTAAACAGAAGAATATGACAATTACTAAATAAAATGTTTTTTCTTTATTTAATTAATTTAAGATCTATGTGATAGATTGAAATAGGGATTTGATAATTAAATCAAACAAAGTATTTGATTTTGTTTATTTAATTAAGATGAATATAAATGTGAATTATATAAATAAATATTTTTATTTATTCAATAATAGAAAAAATTGGGATAATTAATCAAATAATTCATATTTAATTAATCGGATGCTCTAGACCATTTTTAGGTGTATACAATACCTATCTATAAAGCAACCTTAAAACTATAAAATAGTAATTATCTTCCTTTTGCTTGCCAAGATTCTTTGGAATACAGTAGAAAAAAGTGAGGCCATGGTTAAATGATTACAGGCGAGTTAGGTGGGCTAGGTGATCCTGTCCATGCCTTATTCATATTCATAAAAGGGCTCAAAACTTGGGAATTTTTTCCATCTCCTGTATGATACAATGGCGATTTTCTTCGTAAATGACTGATAATTGATTTTGAAAAGACATTTTCCTTTTCCATTAAGAGCTTGGAGTAAGTAGTCTTGATAGATAGATCCAAGCACAGGACATATACCACAGGATTTAAACTGCATTATAGGTGCAATTAGTAGATAACATTGCTTATAGTGCTGCAATGACATTAAAACTTCCTTTAGGACAGATGCGTTATAACATAATGGAAATGGTTGTGTTAATAAAACACAACCTTGAGCTTTGTCCCACTCTGGATGGAAAAGTTTTTTTTCTGCAAATTGATTAAGAGTTTATAGTTGCTGGTTTTCTCCTGTCTTCGAGTTGGTCAAGTTTGGTAGTTATTTCATAGTTTAAACTGTTATTTCAGTTTGATAGATTTTTCTCACTTGGGACTGTGTTAAACAATTTTATCTAAGTGATCTTATCAATAGCTGTTCTTTTGTAGCCACTAAGCTTGATTCATCTTCTGTACTCTTGACTGAATATGGTCTTTTTGGGGTGAGGACCCTACAGAACCCTTGATTTTCTTATAAGAAAATATTACCTTGAGCTCATACATAGTCCAGTTGAAATCATCAGGAAGGGTGGTAATATTTGTGTAGTGACTATTGACTACAATTAAATACCTTTTTTTCTTTTATAGCCACAATATTTTGAAAACCCCAAATAACATACTTACAAAATTCAGAAACTTGTGCAAAGATGGGAGTTTTGACCCAATGTTAGAATTCCACTAGAAATCATTCAAACGAAGTTTTTGTCAGCTGCATTTGTGTACACCGTGGTAAACATGTATGCGAAATGTGGAAGCATCAATTGTAGGTGTTTTGCAATTTCAATTGTCTTGGAAAAATGACAGTTAAAGTAGAAACATATCAAAAAATACCTCATCGACGTGTGGTCTCAGGGGCTTCAGTCATTGTAATTTCGATGGTATTAAATTGAGCAGAGGAAACAATGAAAATCATGAGGTAATTAAAAAATTTCGTTGCAAAATTGCATGCAAAACATAAAACAATAGAACACAAAGGAGTTAGGAGATGATGGGAAATGACTACGAAAAATAATATTTGAACTACAAGAGGCTGAAATTTATATAATATAATCCTAATAACCTTAGAAAACTTGTGTTCTTCCGTTTATTGTTTCAGGCCTCCTTCAACCACAAAACCAATGGGAGGTTTACTAGAGCAAGAGCCTAAGAGAATAATCCATAGTGAATAATCAAAGGTGAATTTTTTAATAGAAAAAGTGAAAGAAGGTGTGTAAACAAAAAGCCACAAAACTAAAAAGGCGCACGCATTTGTTAACACTTTCACTACACATGAAATAGTTTTAAAAATATCACGTGCATAGATCAACATGATGGTTGAATAAATTGATACTTATGGATAGAAATGACAATAGCATTTAAGAATGATTTATAAGCTCATGACTATCTTCAAATTCATACATGTACATGATCATGCAGAGGGACACCTTGCAACTACTTTGAGTTCCATTGGGGTCAGATGATGTCATGACAACTCCCCTAGTTTTTCTTTCTTATTTTTTTCTCCATTTATAATTTCTAAGTAGTTGTTTCGATACATTAAAAAATATTTTTAGTTTTTCTCCTTCTAATTTTAGAAATTAAAATTCATATAGTTGACAAAGGAAAATTGCAATTGATAGATAGGAAATCATTAATAGTATTTTCTATCAAAAATTCATAATAAATGACAAGAAAACATGATTTTTCACTTTTTGCTTGGTTCATTAACTAGACTAAAAGAAGTTCAAGGAAGCAACTAAGAATATCAGAATTTCTATTGTAGACATCTAAAATTCATCCCATTTCAACTAATTTATGTTACTAATCCTACAATACCTTTGAAATTGAATAATTAAATAATTTATTTAATTAATTAGACTACTCTTCTACTAACTAATTAAATAGTTTACTCTAACATTTATTAATTAAACAACTTATTTAATTTAATTAACTAATCTAATGTCATTAACCTTTCTCACAATTTAATTAACTAAGCTATTTGTATTCACTTTTCTCACAATTTAAAAATAAAAGAAGCGTTTATCTTCCATCATATCCACAACTATCTCTTTTATTTTAAAATTCACATGTACAAATCATAAATGAAACTAATTTTAAATCTTAGCCATATAATTAATCAAATTAATGCTAACCATCCATCCCTAACTAGTGTTTGTAGTGTAGAAAAAAGTAACCCTTTTCACACTTAATTTCATAATGAATAATTAATGATAAAATGAACCTAATTGTACCTTATTTAGGGTGTTGTAAAGTGTATCTTTAAACTTTCACACTAATCTAGGACTTCATTAATTAATTGGGCTTATTTATGCCTTATTTAGTTGTATTTTCCATCCACAAGCCTTATTAATAACATATTTCCGCTGATAATTCCAAGATTTAATAAATAACTAATCGCAATTCAATGTTTTGGGTCATGTGTTCTAGATTTGGTGATTTGGGACTCATACGCCACCTTGGGCATATGAGTCCCACCTAGGTCTTCGGACCTGATTTCAAGTTGCACATAAAACAAGACACTCCTAGAAATTTGTGTCCCGAGTTTTAGGTATTGGGACTCATACACTACAACTTGCGTATGAGGCTCACTTTAACCAAGACCTATTCTCAATTCAATTCTTGGTGAGATTTTATTATCCTAGATCTGATATCGACTTGTAGTGTTGTAATTTTAGAATTTTTGGCATAAAAAAGTATAAATACAAGGTTATTTCACATAATTTCTCCTAACAAGACCTAGCAATTTGGATTCAAGCATCCTAAGACTTAACAAGAGAATTATACAGTATTTGTGTCAGAATTTCTAAGGAATTCAAGGGTATATTTGTAGAAGATTATTGCAGAAATTCAAGATCCATTATCATGTCAAAGGCTTGATACATCATGCATGTGGTTTTGAGCTAATGTTGTGATGTATTGTTCAAGATAAATTCAATTATTCAAAGACATTATCTTCCATCAAGAATCATGATCAAGATCTACATCCATTGAGGCCACTTCATGCTTGTTTGAAGATCTACAATGTTTCAAAAAAGCTTATATTGTCTCATCTTATGTTTCATGTTTCATTTCTTATTAAAGTTTGATTACCAAAATAGGGTTTGACAAAGGAAAACCCCCATTTCCTAACAAATCAACATTTTTCTCTCTCTACATGTGTGATTCTAGATCTAGGTTTTTTAGAGCTTGAAGATCCTTTGAAGACAAGGTTACAAGATTGAATAAATTTGTCAAGTTGTGAATAAGTTGTCATCTTCATGGAAAGTCACCTACATGCCAAAATTTAAGCTTTCAGGATCATATATTTGGTAGGAGAGAATCTACAACAGATCACTAGAGGATACCAGATTTTCAGCCAAACCCTAATACTGGGACTAAATCACCACCTTGGGTGTATGAGTCCCAATACAACACTTTTTCTAGTTTTCAAAAGATTCAGATCCATCACTAAGAGATTTCAATTCTTGCCCAAAAACCCTAAACTGGGAGTAAATTTCCTAGTTTGGTGTATGAATCCTAGTGAGCCTCAAACAACAAAATTATAGGGTTTAGAAGCTTTTTTTGAAAAAATATTTCTTCTAGGAACTTTTCTATTTCATCCTCTTTTATTAGCCTAATTTCATGTTCTTAATTTTCTAGGTTTCATAGCTAGATTGGCATAATACTTCCATCTCTTTATTTCCAAGCCTTTTCTTAGTTTTGATCCACCCATTTTATCTTTAATCACACCCAAGGAAACTAGCCTAACCATCCAAACCCTCCCTTCATCAAGACAATTAGTTGAGGGATCTTGGTTTCCTTTAATGAAACTTGAGTGAAATAGGAGGAGGAACTCTAATTCCCCTTTAGTTCCATCTCCAAAAAGTTGGAAGACTATTTTTGAGGTTTCATTTTGGTAAACCTAGCCTTTCGACAACTTATTTTTGATTTGGATTCCATCATAGTCCTAGATCTAGCTTACATTAACTTTGCATTAGATCTTGCATTAGTTAATTTGCATTTAGGGCTTCTAAATCTTGCATTAGAGAAAGTGCATATAGGTTACATTTTCAATTCTTATATCATTCAATTTCACTAAAATTCTACATTTGAAAATAATAAAGTCAACATACAAACTAGAAACCTTAACATTCATGCAAAATTTATTGAATTTGGTGCAAAAACCCTAATTCAGGACTCATTTGCCCCTCTAGGTGATTTAGTCCCTTTACAAGTTGTTTTTCCTACATTTTGGTAATTTTGTGTTGTTTAGTTTTTAGCATTTGAACACTTCAAAAACCATATCTGGGACTCATACGTCCCTCTAGGCGAATTAGTCCCAAATTAGATTTAAAAATTCCTTTTACGACATTAAAAACATCATTTATATGCTTATATTTTCTTTTGTTAGCTATCTATTTCACTTTACTAAGTTTTGGTTTCATTCATTTCATTAGATCTAGCTATATTTGGTTAATTTCATGCATTTCTTTTTTAGATTGTCACATAATCTAGTCAAC
Organism: Sequoiadendron giganteum; assembly: GCA_007115665.2. Lineage (NCBI taxonomy): Eukaryota > Viridiplantae > Streptophyta > Pinopsida > Cupressales > Cupressaceae > Sequoiadendron > Sequoiadendron giganteum. The sequence continues at coordinate 635,758,967 of CM021105.1, read as the reverse complement.
AAATTACCTTGTTTAGAATTTGAAAATTTTATTTACACATTTCATTCTAGTTCATTGCATTGCATGTTAAGCTTCTTCACATTTTGGGTTTGCAAAATAAGTTTTTATAGATTACTTTTCACAAATTTTAGTATCTTTCTTTTCCAATTTTGCAAAGAAAAATTTCATCAACAAGTATGTTAGTCATTCATTCAATACATTTTCTAGTTATGAGAGTCTCTTGGTGCAAGATGCTTACCTTAAATCTACACCCCCTCATATCTCTCCTATTTGTTGGAATGATGTGATAGAAGAAGATGAGAGCATAGACAATCATGATAATCATAATTTATTCTCCCTTGATACTTCTCCTATTTGTGATGAAGGTACTTGGTGAAAGAAGATGTAATCATTGAGAATCATGAGTCTTGTTTGTCCTTCTCCTCCTGCCCCTTGGGAAGATATTATGACACAAGACGATGAGATCATTTCTATTTCTTTAATTAGTCTAAATTCATCATTCAACACCTCCCCTATTTGTGAGAATGCTTTAGTAAAAGAGGATACAATCGTGAAAAATCATGAAAATCACATTTGTGAGGACATGGTGTTAAAAGATCCAATGATTGAGAGCTATATGAAATTCCTACCTATCCCACTTGGGAAGACATTCTAGGACATGTAGATAACCATGATAATCACATTTTTTCTTCTCCTAATATCTTTCCTAGTTGTGAAGAAGATAGTTTAGTGTTAGAAGATACACTTATTGAGAATCACAAAAAACTTGTTTCTCCCTTTCCTAATGCTCCTACGATTTGGAGAGACCTATTTGAATGAAGGAATCCAATCATTGGTAAGCATGACAATGATAGTTGTTTCTCTCTTAATGCCTCCCTTATTGGTGATGAAGCTACTTTACAAAATATAACCATGGAGTGTGATGAAATGCTTGTTTGTTCCCCTCCCAAAATCTTACCTACTAGGGTAGATATTATGGCACAAGAAAATGAGAACTTCGAGAAAAAGTATGAAATCATGGACAATCATAAACATCAAATTTGGACCTCTCTTAATTGTGACGAAGAACCAATTGATGAGAATTATGCGGACCCTACTTACCTCTCTTCCCCTAGGAAAAATATCATTAATAAGCAAGAAAATCGAACCATTTTTAACTCCCTTACTTGTGATGAAGTCACTTTAGAGGAGTTCCAAACATTGAATTTCATGAACATCTAGTTTGTTTCTCTCCTAAAAACTCTCCTACTAGGGATGATATCATGGTGGAAGAAAATGACAACAATAGTGACGTGACTTCCTTAGATGATGGTGAAAAGATGACACCAGACTCCCCTTTATTAGAAAGACATCAAACCAAAATAAGTTCAAGGAAGCAACTAAGAATATCAAAATTTCTATTGTAAACATCTAAAATTCATTCCCATTTCAACTAATTTATGTTACTAATCCTACAACACATTTAAAATTGAATAATTAAATAAGTTATTTAATTAATTAGACTACCCTTCTGCTAACTAATTAAATAGTTTACTCTAACATTAATTAAGTAAATAACTTATTTAATTTAATTAACTAATCTAATGTCATTAACCCTTCTGACAATTTAATTAACTAAGCTATTTTTATTCACCCTTCTCACAATTTAAAAATAAAAGAAGCGTTTATCTTCCATCATATCCACAACTATTTCTTTTATTTTAAAATTCATGTACAAATCATAAATGAAACTAATTTTAAATCTTAGCCATATAATTAATCAAATAAATGCTAACCATCCATCCCTAACTAGTGTCTGTAGTGTAGAAAAAAGTAACCCTTTTTCACACTTAATTTGAGAATAAATAATTAATGATAAAATGAACGTAATTGTGCCTTATTTAGGGTGTTGTAAAGTGTATCTTTACACTTTCACACTAATCTAGGACTTCATTAATTAATTCTGCTTATTTATGCCTTATTTGGTTCTATTTTGCATCCACAAGCCTTATTAATAACATATTTTTGTTGATAATTCCAAGATTTAATAAATAACTAATCATAATTCAATGTTTTGGGTCATGTGTTCTAGATCTAGTGATTTGGGACTCATACACCACCCTAGATGTATGAGTCTCACCTAGGTCTTGGCAGTTGATTTCAAGTTGCACATAAAACAAGACTCTCCTAGAAATGTGTCTCAAGTTTTAGCTATTGGGACTCATACACTACAACTAGCGTATGAGGCTCACTTTAACCAAGACCTATTTTGAATTCAATTCTTGGTGAGATTTTATTATCCTAGATCTGATATTAACCTTTTGTGTTGTAATTTTAGGAATTTTGGCATAAAAACATATAAATACAAGGTTATTTCACATAATTTCTCCTAACAAGGCCTAGCAATTTGGATTCAAGCATCCTAAGACTTCATAACAAAATTATACAATATTCATGTAAGCATTTGTAATGCATTCAAGGGTTGATTTGTAGAAGATTATTGCAGAAATTCAAGATCCTTTATCATGTGAAAGGCTTGATACATCATGCATGTGGTTTTGAGATAATGTTGTGATGTATTGTTCAATATAAATTCAAGTATTCAAAGGAATTATCTTCCATCAAGAATCATGATCAAGATCTACATCCATTGAGGCCACTTCATGCTTGTTTGAAGATCTACAATGTTTCAAACAAGCTTATATTGTCTCATCTTATGTTTCATGTTTCATTTCTTATTAAAGTTTGATTACCAAAACGGGGTTTGACAAAGGAAAACCCCCATTTCCTAAAAAATCAACATTTTTCTCTCTCTATATGTGTGATTGTAGATCTAGGTTTTTTAGAGCTTGAAGATCCTTTGAAGACAAGGTTGCAAGATTGAAGAAAGTTGTCAAGTTGTGAAGAAGTTGTCATCTTCATGGAAAGTCACCTACATGCCAAAATTTAAGCTTTCAGGATCGTAGATTTGCTAGGAGAGAAGCTAAAAAAAATCACTAGAGGATACCAAAGTTTTAGCCAAACCCTAATACTAGGACTAAATCACCACCTTGGGTGTATGAGTCCCAATACAACACTTTTTCTAGTTTTTAAAATATCCAGATCAATCACTGAGAGATTCTAATTCTTGCCCAGAAACCCTAAACTGGGAAGGTCCTAATTTCCTAATTTGGTGTATGAGTCCTAGTGAGCATCAAACAACAAAATTATATGGTTTAGAATATTTTTTTGACCAAATCTTTCTTCCAGGAACCTTTCTGTTTCATCATCTTCTATCAGTCTAATTTCATGCTCTTAATTTTCTAGGTTTCGTAGCTAGATTAGCATAATAATTTCATCTCTTTCTTTCCAAGCCTTTTCTTAGTTGTTATCCACCACTTTTGTATTTAATCACACCCAAGGAAACTATCCTAACCATCCAAACCCTCCCTTGATCAAGACAATTAGTTGAGGGATCTTGGTTTCCTTTGATGAAACTTGAGTGAAATAGGAGGAGGAACTCTAATTACCATTTAGTTCCATCCCCAAAAAGTTGTAACACTATTTTTGAGGTTTGATTTTTGTGACCCTAGCCTTTCGACAAATTATTTTTGATTTGGATTTCATCATAGTCCTAGATCTAGCTTACATTAACTTTGCATTAGATCTTGCATTATTTAATTTGCATTTAGGGCTTCTAAATCTTGCATTAGAGAAAGTGCATATAGGTTACATTTTCAAATCCTATATCATTCAATTTCAATAAAATTCTACAATTGCAAATAATAAAGTCAACATACAAACTAGAAACCTTAACATTCACCCAAAATTTTGTGAATCTGGTGCAAAAACCCTAATTTAGGACTCATTTGCCCCTCTGGGTGATTTAGTCCCTTTACAAGTTGTTTTTCCTACTTTTTGGGAATTTTATGTTGTCTATTTTTTAGCATTTGAACACTTTGAAAACCCTATTTGGGAATTGTACTCCCCTCTAGGTGAATTAGTCCCAAATTATACCTAAAATTATGTAGGACAATCTCGACGTGGATGTATCACAAGGCTACCAGAGAGGCCAAGTACTATAGGTTACATTACTGCCAGGTCATACCAGCAGGGTCCCAGGTGCCAGAGTATTCTCAGCAGACCAACGTGAAGTAGGCAGAGGATCAGGCTAAGAGACAGCTGGGCGAGGGAAGTAGTAGCTAGGGCTAGCCACCTTGATACCTTTTTTATTAGCACTATTATTTTTGATCCATAGGCTCCATTTTTTATAGCCCCGTTGACATTTGTACACCTAATTGATACGTACATTTGATCTTGATCTTTGTACCATGACAGTTATATATTTTTGATGATATATATGATATGGTTCGATTCATTCATGAGAGATGTCCTATTTTATTTACATGCATTATGGATGAATGATTCTTTATGTATGGTTCATGATATTTATATGTTTCTCAATGCATATGGTTAATAATGCACTTCTTTTTGTATATTTTCTATGCACTTTATGATGACGATGTGATGATGCATATATGGATGATATGACGATGCAGATTCCTAATTATGAGATGCTTAACAATTCTATATGATATCAAAAATGATTATGTGATATATGCAATGATATATAAATGCAATGTTTTTTTATTTTTCCCTATGTATTTTTATGATGGTAATTTATGAGGTTGTTTATATAATTATGTGATGGATACCAATGTAATCATGATATGTAAATGCAATGTAAATGATGTGGAATTATTATGATGATGTTATGATATGAGATGACCTATGATGGCATGCAATGGTTATTATTATGATTATGCATCATGATTTATGATCTATGAATGAAATGGTATAAATGCAATAATATGGATGCAATTTATTCTTAAGATACATAGAATAATAAATCTCTATTAGTCTTTGCAACTTTAGAAAATGATGTGATATGAAATGTAATGTGATATGATATTCCTAGAGATGATTAATGTTTTACAATGATTCATGAATGCAATATGATGATATAACATATTTTACTATGACATGCAATGATTCATAATGATATGGTAATGTGATAATGACTTGATTTATGAAACTTAGATGATTATGATATGTAACAATATTATTATGGTTTGATATGCCTATGACATGGATGCCTATTGATACATAATCATTATGATGTGTAATGACTATGGGGTGTTATGCGATGATGAAAATAAATGATCTACGATGATGCAAATGATATGATGGTGTATAGGTGATTATGCAATGACATGATTTAATAATGCCTATGTATATGTATAAAATGAATGCAAATTTATGGTGTATGAGATGTTTTGCATAAATAATCTATATTAATGATGAAATTCAATGCATGTGAGATGATTAATCTTTCCTATATGATATGATATGATATGCATTATGTTGATGGCTTATGGATGTAGGGCAGATGCATTAGTGATGTTTTTGATTAATTGGCATGGCACCATGCTAGTACGAAAATAAGATAGAGGAAATAGGATAATGAAAAGAGGATCCAAAACGCCTACATTATTAATGATGGTGATGATGATGATTTTATTATTAGGAATTAGGATTTTAAAAGGGTCATTTACCTTATGTTTGATAATACACATAGGTACAATGCATCAAGGTACAAAGAACTAGGATGGCGGTGTACCTAGTGTAATGGACTTTGAATCAACAATCAAATAGGAGTAATCATGTTCATACCTAGCATAAGAAACCTTATCTAAAATGCAGTTCGGATATTCCAAACACCTTGGACCAAAACATAGAAAGGTGAGCCTTCCTATGTGGTCAAAAAGACACTTGAAACATCCTCTCTACACCCAAACAAAGTATGCATGACTAGGTTATATTACAAGAATATCCAAAAACCAAAAAAGATAAAAAAATAATGATCTTTGCCCCGTTTCTTTCTCTCAATCTTTTCTTTGGACATCATTGAGAGGTCATCAAAATGTGCAAAAAAAGATAGTCAAAAATACAAAGATAAAGTAAACAAACAAGCTAATGTTCTTCATACCGCTAGCCAAGACTAAACTACAGTGATGCTTGATGTTGATGTCCATTGTATGAAGGATGCATCCTAGGACATGATGTTATCAAATGATTTGGGATTGATTGGATGATCGGCTATTGATACTCTGAGTTGACTAACATGCTTACTTACCAACCTAGACTTGAGACTTTGACGATTGGGCTTGCAATTTTGAACATGCTAGACTTGCTTCCAACTATTTTACCAAAGGGTGAAAGCGATGATTAATTTATTATGACCGATACTTATTTTGAGTGAAAGTGATATGAGATGGATGTATTTTTCAAATATTTGGATGTTTTGGGGGGTAAGTGCACCAATCTGTGACACAATTTCGGTGCCAAATTGCAAAAAAAACCCATAATAGGCCATATTGTGCTCGCCAAATTTGGCGCTCACCAAATAGGCTTGGTAATATCGAGCCTATTTGGTGCACACCAAATTTGGATCTCTCCAAATGGCTTTACCATTTGGCGAGAGCCAAATTTGGTGTGCGCCAAATGACTTGAATTTTTTAATGAGTGATGAAGTGTGAGTTCTCTTTCTTTTTGCAATGAATTTTGGAATGCATTTACATATGGACATTTACATATGGACATTTACTTTCTTATACTTTAAGTTATATTTCATGTATATCGGCAGGATGTTTGAGAGTGGTTTCAGATCTCTAGGAATTATAATGCAAATTCTAGTTTTTGGTAGATCTTAAAAATTTCAGACTTAGTCAAATTTCAGTAATCAGCAATTCAAATTTTAGTAATCAAGAGGTCAAATTTTAGTGGTCAGCAAGTTGTATCATCTTTCTCTTTCCTTCTCTCTACTCTCTATCTCTCCACTCCCTCTCTCTCTCTCTCCCTTCCTCTCTCTCTCTCCCCTCTCTCTCTCTCACACCCCTCTATCTCCTCCCTACATCTGCCTCCCTCCCTCCCTTCTCTACTTCTCTTTATCTCTTCTCTCTCTACATCTCCTTCCCTCTACTTATCTTTATCTCCCCTCTCTCTCTCTTTATTTACCTACCTCTCCCTCCACTGTGTATCTCAATTATGGCTCCCTCCCTACTTCTTTCCCTCTCTACTCTTTATCTCTCCTCTCCCTCCCTCTACCTACATCTCTCTCACACTCTCTATCCCTCTCTTCCCTTGCTTTCTCTCTAACTCTCTCCTCTCTATATCATAATTCTCTCTCCCTCCCTCTGACTCTCCCCTCTCTGTCTCACCACTCTCTCTATCTCTCTCACACACACAAACCTCTATCTCCCTCACTAACACTTTTTCCCCTCACCCTCCCTCCCCTTCTTTTTGTCTCTCCTCCCAATCTCTCTCACTATTGTCCCTCCATCCCTCCCTCCCCCTCTTTCTCTCTCAATTGATCCTTTTCACTCTCTCACTCACACACACACCTCTATCTCCCTCCCTACCTCTCCCTCCCTCCCTTCCTTCTCTACTCTTTATCTCTCCTCTCTCTTTCCCTCTCTATACATACCTCTCCCTCCATCACTCTCTCTCTCCATACCTCTCTATATCTCTTATGCCTCCTTCCCTACCTCTTTTCCTCTTTATCTCTCCTCTCCCTTCCTCTACCTACCTCTCTCTTTATCTCTCCATCCCTCTCTTTCTCTCTCACTCTCTCCTCTCTATCTCACCATTATCTCTATCCCTACCTATCACCCCCTCCTCTCTAAATCACCATTCCCTCTCTCCCACTTTCTCTCCTTCCCTCTCACTCCCTCCTCTCTAAATCATAATTCTCTCTCTATCCTACTTTCCCTCCTTCCCTCTCTATGTATCACTTATCCCTTTCTACCTCTCCCTTCCTCCAACCTCCCTCTCTCTCTTTATCTCTATTTCTCATTCACTCCTTATCTATCTACTCTCTATCTCACCACTCTCTCCATCTCACTCTCGCTTTTTCCCTCTCTCCCTCCTATTCATCCCTCTCTCCTTCCCTCTCTACCTACCTCTCCCTCCCCCATCTTTCTCTCTAACTCTCTCCTTACCTCTCTACTCTCTAGATCTTTCCCCCCTTCCCTCTCTAATCTCTTTCTCTCTATCCCCCTTCCTCTCTCCCCTCATTTTCTCTCCTCTCACTCTCTCTCCCTCTCACACACACTCACCTCTATCTCCTCCTTTCCTCTCCCACCATCCCTCCACTCTCTACTTCTCTCTATCTATCATCTCTCTCTACATGTCCTTCCCAATATATTTATATTTATCTCCCCTCTCCCTCTCTTTACCCACCTCTCCCTCCATCACTCTATATCTCAACAGTGTCTCCTCCCTACCTCTTTCCCTCTCTACTCTCTACTCTCTATCTCTCCTCTCCATCCCTCTGCCTCTCTCCCTCTCTCTCTCTCTCCCTCTCTCTGTCTCTCTCTGTCTCTCTCTGTCTCTCTGTCTCTGTCTTTGTCTATCTTTGTCTCTGTCTCTATCTTTCTCTGTCTCTGTCTCTGTCTCTCTCTGTATGTCTCTCTCTCACACACAAACACACACACACCTCTATCTCCTCCCTACCTATCCCTCCCTCCCCTCTATACTTCTATCTATCTCTCCTCTCTCTACATCTCCTTCCCTCTCTACCTATATTTATCTCCCCTACCCCTTTTTTTACCTACCTCTCCCTTCATCACTTTGTATCTCACCTATGTTTCCATACCTACCTAGGGTTGAGGGATTAAGGGTTAAGGGTTAAGGGTTGAGAATTGAGGGTTGAGGGTTTAATGTGTAGGATAGAGGGTAGAGGGTAGAGGGTTTAAGGGTTGAGGGTTGAGGGTTGAGGGTTGAGGGTAGAGGGTAGAGGGTTTAAGGGTTGACAAATTAAGATTTTATGGTTGACGGATTAGGGTAGAGAGTTTACTAGGGTTTAAGGGTTTAAGGGTAGAGGGTATCGGGGTGATGGTTGATTGTTAAAGAGTTTAAGGGTTGAGGGTATAGGTTTGAGGGATTAGGGTAGAGAGGGAGGGAAGGATGGAAGGAGATATGGAGGGAGAAGTGAGATAGAGAGGAGAGAAGAGGAGAGAGGGATAGAGATATATGAGGGTTGAGGATCCAATGTATAGGATAGAGGGTTGAGAATTGAGGGTATAGGATTGATGGTTTAGGGTATTGGGTTGAGGGTATAGGGTATAGGGTAGAGGGTAGAGGGTTTAGGGTAGAGGGTAGAAGGTTTAAGGGTTTAGGGTTGAGGATTTAGGGTTGAGGGTAGAGGGTTTAGGGTATAGGTTTAAGGGTATATGGTTGAAGGATTAGGGTTGAGGGTCTAATGTATAACGTAGAGGGTATAAGGGTTGAGGGTTTAGGGTTTAAGGGTTGAGGATTAAGGGATTAAGGGTTGAGGGTTGAGAATTGAGGGTTAAGGGTTTAAGGGTTTAGGGTTTAAGGGTTGAGGGTTTAGGGTTTAGGGTTAAGGAGGGAGAGACTTGAGAAGGAGAGATGGGGAGGGATTTGGAGAGAGATAGAGGGTAGAGATAGAGGGTAGAGTTTTTAAGGGTTTAGGGTTTAGGGTTAAGGTTATAGTGGAGAGAGATAAAGGGAGTGAGAGACAGAGAGGGAGGGAGTGGGAGAGAGATAGATGGTAGAGGGTAGAGGGTAGAAGGTAGAGGGTAGAGGGTTAAGGGTAGAAGGGAGAGAGATAAAATGAGTGAGTGAGAGAGAGAGACCTGATAGAGGGAGAGGGGGTAAGAGGGAAAGACTTGATAGAGAGAGAGGGAGGGAG
>CM021105.1:635702478-635747271 GCA_007115665.2 Sequoiadendron giganteum | reverse complement strand
GGGAGAGAGAGGGGGAGAAAGAGATGTGAGATAGAGAGAAGTAGAAAGGGAAGGAGAGAGAGGGGGAGAGAGAGGGGGAGATAGAGAGTAGAGAGGGAAGGAGAGAGAGAGGGAAGCAAAGAGTGAGAGAGAAAGAGGGGAGAGAGAGGGATAGGTAGGTATAGAGAGAGGTGATATAGAGAGTAGATAGATCTATATAGAGATAAAAGGAGAGGGAGGGGAGATAGAGAAATGTAGAGAGGGAAAGAGGGAGGGAGATAGATATTGGAGAGGTAAGGAGAGAGAGATGGACATGTAGAGACATGGTTCTTGAGCTCAAGGAAGATATTGCTAGATAAAGGGATGGAGATAGTGAGAGAGAGAGGTCTAGAGAATAAGAGATGAAAATGAGTGAGATAGAGAGAGAAAGATGAAATTTGACCTCCTGATTACTAAAATTTGACTAAGTCTAAAATTTTTAAGATCTTCCAAAAACTAGAATTTGCATTATAACTCCTAGAGATCTGAAACCACTCTCAAACATCCTGCTTATATATACATAAAATATAACTTAAAGTATAAGAAGGTAAATGTCCATATGTAAATGTCAACTTATACTTAAATGTTTATTTCATGTATATAGTATCCCTGATAGAGAAAGCAAAAATCAAAGAAATTTTACAAAAATGCATTCCAAAGGTCATGAAAGATATTTGGCGCATGCCAAATGAAGCCCATTTGGCACACGCCAAATTTGACGAGCGCCAAATTTGGTGAGTGCCAAATTTGGCATGCGCCAAATAAGTTGCATTAGGAATTACCAACCCTATGGGTTGGATTTTGCATTAGGCATCCGACCCAAAATTTGGACAACCATTTCATGAAAAAGACGTGATTTTTTGAAAGGGTGCCAAATTTCTTCATATTTTCATCTATGCTCCCTGTCTAAATTTGCACGTCTTTCAATGAAAGTTTATTAAAAAACCATGATAATGTTAACCTCTCTCTTAGCTATCTAAATATATAATTATTTTTTCATTTTGATTTAGTTAAGGTTTTGATCCATGGCTTCTATTGTAAATGCCTTCGTTTTTGGTCAAAAACCAACATGTGCTAGTTTTAGGATAGATTTTTACTCATTCCTTGGAACGTGAAAAAAATTACATTTTTTGAAACTAGACTCCATTCTACACATGATGAAAAAAAAATCAATTTTCAATTAGCTTGCAAAAAAATTGGGGGGGAGCACGCTCAAATTTTAGCTTTTCAGGATGTGTCCACTTTGAAAATTCATAAAATATTATATATTCATTAAAAAAATTATCCAAAAGAATGAGGATAAACTACATGGTGTTAGCTAATTTCTCACTATTGGGATTTTTGAAATTCTAAAAAAAAGTTAATCAAAAAGGGGGGAGCCCTCAGGCGCTATGCTATTTTTTTTGATAAAAATAGGACCTGTTTTGCCCTCCCCCCCTTCCTTTGAGACCCTTAATTTTCATTAGTTTAAAAAAAAATAGTAGCTTAGAAACTAGACTCAGAGCACTTCAACTTTTGTTCTTGCCGTATCTTGAAATTTTGAGCGTAACTATCTTCATTTTCTCATGCAAATCAAATTTTGCTGATTTAAGAAAAAAAAAGTGGCATCTTAAGAGCCAAAATTGTGTCACAGATTGGTGCACTTACCTTGGGTGTTTTTTGAATGTTTTGAGGCTTTTTTGGTATTTTTGAGATGTTCTACAAATGTTTTTATTTTTGAATTTTTTCAATGTTTGGGGTCTTTTGAAATTTTGACCAAGAACCTTAACCTAAATACCTATCATAGGGGTTTGGGGGCTGATCAATGATTAGCCTTTCCTATGATATACATGCAAAGACCATGTAGTTCGACTCACAACCTAACCCACTTACAAGATGAAGATATAATAGATGATGAATCACCACCTTATTATTACAGACTCCTAAAGGACTGACCTAGGGTGTCTCAGGGGCTAATCAATGATTAACCTTTCCTAAATTCAAGCTCAGAGACAACGTAGTTCAACATGACGACTCTATTTTTGATTTTTTGTATTTTTGACATGTTTTTGGATTTTTGATATGTTTTAGATGTTTTTGGATTTTTTGAAGGATTTTATGAATGTTTTTTGGATTTTATTTTATTTTATGGAAGGCTATAAGAACATACATGAATTTGATCTGAATGTAGGTAAAAACACATGCCCCTAACATGATGTGATAGACTACTTCGATATAGGTGAGACAACTGTCCTTAGGAATGTGCCAAGTAGTACCAGGGTGGAACATGATGTGAACACAATATCAAGCTATGATGGTGGATGTGGATCATGGATGAGGACACAGATGAATGATGGAAGGTGATGAGTGATACAGAATAATCCATAGAGATCATGGTGGATGTAAAGTGCTTTATTTATACAAGGCGCATGTTTTACAATTTTTCACCAAGGTACTTACCCAAAGTGCCACTGAAGTGGTTTTCACTAAATTACAATTTTTTATCTTTATTATTTTCAATCCTTTTTCTGATTTTTATTTTCTTGGGATTTTTATATTTTTTGATTTTTTTTTATATTTCTGGTTCTACCCTTGAAAGATCAAGCATAAAACATTTTGAGATAGGAGTTATTCATGGGCTCCTACAAAGGCTCCCCTTCGGGTGTTGACAATTGATATGTCCCTAACTTGTAGCTTGTTGTGGTGATGAATGGTCCCAACCAACTGGGTTCAAACTTTCCCTTGTTGTCTAGATTCAACACATTTTTTTGATTCTCCTTCAATACTAGCTCTCTGACTAGGAAGTTCTGACTCCTAATATTCTTGTTGTAGCTCCTCTTGAGACAATTTTGGTAGACTCACAAATATTTTAAGGCATCCATATACTACTCATCCAGTAGTTCCAACTCGATCAGTTGTGACACTTGATATTCCTAGGGATGGGAGCTCGATCTCAATGGGGAGGATGGATTCTGATCCGTAGACCATGGAGAATGGGGTTGCACTTGTGGGTGTGAAGATCCTTGTTTGGTAGGCCCATAGGGTGGGGTTCAATTATAGATGCCAGTCATAACCAACTTCATTGATTGTATTTTTGATGATTATGAGGATGGTATTGTTTGTAGCCTCATCTTGGGCATTACCCTAGGGGTAGTATGGGGTAGGAAAGAGATGTTGGATATTTAACTTTTGGCATAGGTTTCAAACATTCTAGTTTTTTAAAGGTGTTCCTTTATCTGAGATAATGGCTTGAGGGACACCATAGTGGAAAATGAGGTAATTTAGGATGAACTTGGAAATATTATTTCTCGTAATATAGGTCATTGGTATGGCATCTACCCACTTTATGAAGTAATTCATGGTGGTGATAATGAACTTGTGTCCATTAGATGAGGTGGGGGCTATTTTTCCAATGAGATCAAGCCCCCACTACGATAAGGGCCAAGGTGTAACAATTGGGTGGAGCTTCTCAGTTGGTGCATGAATGAGATCCCCATGTTGTTGGAATTTCAAGCACTTCTTAACATATTCATGGGCTTCCCTTTCCATCATCATCCAATAGTACCCTATTCTCAACAACTTCCTGGCTAAGGTCATACCACTCAAATGTGATTTGCAGATGCCATTATGTACCTCTGTTTTAGTAGCTAAAGCTTCCTCAACATTTAAGCATCATAACAGGGTTCTCTCAATACTACTATGGTATATGGTGTCACCTAGGATAACAAAATGGTCAAATTTTTTACAAAGGATTTCTTAAGGTTGGGAGTGATGTCGGTAGGGAGGACTCATATTCTAAGATAAGTGTATATGTCATGATACCACGGATTACCAGGACAACAATTTCACACACAAATTCATACTTTGGTACCTCAAATGTTGCTATGAGAAGCTACTCTACAAGGAGTTCTTAATTTGGGATGTTGCGTGGGACATCTAGTAGTGATCCAATTATTGCCATAACATTTGATTCTCTATTATTTTCCCTTGGTATCTTCTTGAAGGTGATATTAATGAAGAACTCTTTGAGGCTTTCCACCAGTTTCTTGTATGGAGTCAACTTATAATCTTTCATTTGGTATTCGTCATTGACTTGGTTCATGATAAGTTGTGAATCTCCATAGACCCTGAGTGCCATGATCTACCACTGTATGAAAATTCTCATCCCTATGATCAGAGCCTCATATTCTGCAATGTTGTTGGTGCAAGAAAAATAAAACTTATATGACTTGGGTATGCAATCTCCTTGTGGTGTAATGAAGCAAACTCTGGCTCCTAACCCATGTTGTGTGTAAGATCTATCAAAGTACATTTTCCAGTGATCTACTATGTTTATGTTGAATATGGATTCATCAAGGAATTCTAATACCACTGGATTCTTTGAATATATTGGTGCCTCTACAAGTTGATTTTCAATTGCTTGTCCTTTAATATCCTTTCGTTCCACATACTCAATATCATGCTCTGTCAGGATCATAAACCATTTAGTTGTTCACCCTGTGAGTGGAATGGTGATCTTAGACCTGCACAAACACAAAGAAAAAAAAAAAACAACTAGTCCAATATGAAATTTAGAGATACCATTCCCCACGAAATTCATTTGACATATGAAAATAAGAAATAAAATGAACACAATGAAAAAGATATTAAATCCTATTTAAATGCTCAAAATCTCAATCCCATGGGGAATTGGTGTCATTTTGATGTGGAAAATAGCCCTTTCCCAATTCCTTGCAAGATTGATGATCAATGGTTAAGATTTGATGCTCCTTGGTAAAATTTCTCCATAACCTAGCTATGGAAATGTGAAAAGTGGATGAAAATAGACAAAGATGGATGGAGATTGCTTAAAAATTGAAGATAGTAATGTTGCCTAAAGTTGTGGATCCAAAATTTAAATAAGAGCCTTTTATTTATAGAAGAGAATAATGGAGAAAGAGGCAAAAGGGATGAATGTGGGACAAAATATCAACCAATAGGAAAAGGCCACTTGTCAACATGTGAGTGGATGAGGAATGAGCACATTTTGATGAACATGCAAATAAATGTGGTTAGGTGGAATTTGAAATTGATGAAATAACAAGTTGGAGGGAGAAAGAAATGGAGTAAATGCCACTTGGCTCAATGCAAAAGACATTTAATATGTCTTTGATGTCTTGTTGGATGTACACATCCTTTTGGAGGGATTTTTGAATTTGAAAAATATTCCCTTTTTGATGCCATTTTGAGAGAAAATAAGAGATTTAATCAATCAATTAAAATGATTTTCTTGTGCAAGTTGCAAAAGCTAGAGGATTTGAGTGATTAGGATTAAGATTAATTAGGATTTGATTAATTTAAAAGGAGATTAGCTGATGTGACAACTTGATTTAGATTGTTGGATTGATTTAAATCAAAATTGAGAAGAATATGAATTTAGACTTAATTAAATAAAGTTTAATTTATTTAATTAAAAATAATGGTGTTAGCTTTAAATCAAATAAAGATAAAAAATTTTAGTTCAAATGAGCTTACTTTAGAGATTAATTAAATTAAATAAATTATTTAACTAAAAGGAGGACTATAGGATTAACTAAACAAAATGATTTATTTAACTAATAGAAGACAAGGACTTAATCTGATAAATTTGATTTATTTAATTAAGAGATGAAATATGGTGAGTTTAATTAAATAAAGATTATTTAATTAAATGACCAACAGAGGAGATGATTCAGGATGAATTGGTGTTAATAAAATCAGGATCATGTGTATACGATCAATCTATATATTTTTCATGTCTACATATTCAATGATCATATATTTCGTGTGAAGTTCCCTTTCAATCTTGATTTGATTAGTAACTCCCTTCCATGGTAACCACATATGTGAAAATTCATTAGCCATGTATCCATTCAAGACCTTGGACCAATCCCTGATCAATAACATACCATAAGTGTCAAGTATCTCAGCAACTTGAATGCCTATATAATATTGAATTCTAGGATCCAACGCTATTTGCTTATGAATATTAGTAAACTCTCTGACCACATTTAATTCCTTTTTATTGAGTTGAGTGACCTTATTTAAATAAATTTTTGGAGTTAACTCTAGCTTTTGACATGTGGACAAAGGAATCACATTAGTAGATGCTCCAAAATCTAGTAAACAATTATGAAGATTTTTTCCAAATATTCTCAGAGAGTAAAAATGGTGGAGAATCTAATTTTTATTTGTAAAAGGATACTTGTGCATCCTTTATAGGAACAATATTTTTATCTTTTGTTTTAGCCTAATTGCCTTTAGCTAAGTGTCTTTGAGCTTGCCTTATTTTGAAAAATATTCTAGAGAATTTAGAAAAGCTTTCTTGATTACAAGCATTTTGATCAATTATGATAAAGAAAGGCTAACCTTTACCTTTTTATTTCTTCCACTAAATAGATAGTCAATTTTTTTTGGTCAATGAAATATTCATTTTCATTCATTAAAACATTTGAGGAATTATAATGAGAGGTTACTTTAGTTAAGCTTGGGTTATTATTTGATTTGTCGTCGGGTGGAGTATTAAGGTTATTTGGTAGGATCGACATTGTTAATGGTCTGTTAACTTTATTTCCATTGTTGGTGTTGCTTCTCAGATTATGATTATGTCCTTTTTGATATTGTTGAAAAGAATGAATTTTGTTGATTTCTTCCTAAGGTTCATTTTCATCTTGAAAGAGAAATGTGTATGTCTCCAAAATCATAGCTGAATTATCTCCCTCATATTCACGAGTGTAACTTGTGATGACAGTAAGTGATTTGAAAATTTCATAGCTTCAAGGACTAAAGCAAAATCATATCCTACTGTTCATTATAATGTGTAGCAGCTAGAAAAATATCTAAAGCAATTTTGAACTATGAACAATCTACTTCAACATGAGCATTTATGTTATAAATTCAACACCAATTATTCATTGCAAGATCAACTAAATTCACTTTTGATGTGGATATTTAATCTATAGGATCATTTTTATCTAAAGGTGTGGATACTCCATTATTTGGTCATGTATTCCAAGGTCTAGGTGGTCTAGGACCATTATATGCCTAATCTTGCGAATATTGATTGTTATTTTGGGTGAAAAAGTTTTGATTTCTTAATTGTCTAACCTCGGTGGTTAATATTTTGAGTTGACATGTGATTTATTTTATGTCTTCCTTTTCCTCTAAAATTCTAACATTTTGATTTTCTTGAGTCTGAGAAAAAAAAATTCCATTGGGATGCAACTTTGTGATAGCTAGACCGGGGTGAGGAACTACAGCTTGACAATTTCCTGATTGAAATAAAGTATTCTAATGAAATGTCCCATTTTGTACCACTAAAGAATAAACATTAGGAGATATAGGTTGACTCAAAGGAACTCCATTTAAGCTTGTGGTAGGGTAGTTATTTAATCCATTTCTGCCATTTAAAGATGATTTGTTCCCAAGGTGTTTCATTTCTAAATTCACATTTATGGCTTCAACATATGCTTCAAGTAAAGTAGCAGGAGGATTTTCCTTTCAATTCACAAACATAGCAATTAAAGGATCCATTGTTGTTTAATAAACTATGATGGCTGATAAATTATAAACTACGTAAGGTGCTTGCAACCTAGAATAAGCCTTTTGAGACCTATCATTAAAAACAATTATAGGTTCCCCTTCAAACCTCTTAATTTAAGAAAATTTATGATACAACAAAGTAGGAACTATTGATGTCCTAAATCAGGCTAAAAATTGGATTTCCATATCCAACCAAGATCTAATAGAATTGTGAGGCGGGTTGATATACCATTGGTAAGCTGCATTGATTAATGTGTATGGGAATAACCTACATACGACATCTTCATGTTGAATCCTTGCTCTAAAACATGTATCCTTAAAGATATTGATATGTTCTTCTACATATTTATAGAGATAATACTTGGGACACAATTTATTAGGATTTTTTGGTAAATCATTATATACGAAAAATTGGATTGGTGACTCTAAATTAAAGAATTCCATCACTATGGAGGGTGGTTGTATAAAAAAAGTTGGATTTTGTGGAATCGCACTTACACTTCTAGAATTTTGAGGTCTAGACGATGTTTGACCACTAAGTTTGACCAGAGTCACACGAGGATCACCAGAGTGAGATCTATTGACTTTACAAAAATCCAACTTAAAGACATAACAAAACCAAAAAAATCCCTCCTTCTAGCACCAATTCTTATTGACAAGGATTTCACACGCATCAACAAAGAAAATAAAAATCTTCGAAGACAAATTGCAAAGAAGCCTATCCTTCTTCAAATATATTGAACAAGACAATCTCAAGGGGAACTCTACCTAAACAAAACAAAATACAGACTCGGTTCAATCCCAAGTCTTTGATAATTAGGTCATGATCGTACTAGGTTCACTTTAGGGTATGATGTGATTTTTCTATTAATCTCAAAGGGAATATGTTCATTTTTAGTTTTATCAGAGATCATAAGATTTTCACACAAGATTTCCAATTCATTCATAAAAATAACATAATAAAATAAAAAAATTTGAAATAATATTTCATGAACATCAGCAATTTTAATTTTTACTGTAAATTAAGTAGATTTAGCTTTAAGCATTCAACAATTTTCAATATAAAATGAAAGATTTTCAATAAATTTCCATCCATTCATCTATTTTTTGGAATATTTTCAAAATTTAAACATCTATTCTAAAATAAAGCAAAAAAATACTAAAAATTAAAATTTCTCTCGGTTATTCTCCACACATGCCCCAAAGAATTAATTAAATCAAAGGAAATCACTTTATACTTCACCAGATTGATTCACAGCTACATATAAAATAGTGTGAGCTTTTAAAGAGAGGGTTTTAGTTTGGACACCGAGTAAGTTCTACATGCATCTTTAAACTACACAACATATAGTCTTGTTTGGTTGAACTAGCATAACTAGCTACAAAAGATTCATGAGACAAGTAGCTATCAAATTGTTTATGATATTAATCAATGTCTATGTGCATACAAGTTTTTAGACCGAAATGAATTAGAAAATAAGAAAAAAGAACAAAACTTAGAGAAGTTTTGGCTCTTTTGACATCCACAAATTCTGAACTTAAAATGAAAATAAACCAGTAAATGGCCTTTTATAGAAACAAGGCCCCAAGATTTTAAACTTAAAGTCTTTCAGAGAATCATAAATAACAAATCAAAAAGGTAGCATGTCACATATGCTGAAATATTCCAAACCAATTTTTTTTTTAATTTTTCAATTAATAGATTTCAAACAATGCACCCGTTAAGGTTAGAAGATAAACCAAAACGTGCAGAAAGCAACTCTAACCAGAATGTACACCAGGATCCCGATGTGGGCAAGGTGTGAGCATTGGTCAGAGGATCTGAATTAAACTGCTTATGCAAAAAGCAACTCTAACCAAGGATGGCGCCGATGATGGCGAGCATATGGTCAGAGGATCTTCTTCTCTAAATACAGAAAGGAACTCAACGTCAAGAATGTGCTTTCCAAACCAAGATGGAATGGGAGCTACCATATGACGGAGATGCTAACTATGCTGAAAGTAAACTCAACACCAAGTATGTGCTACCCAATTCCAGAGTGGAAATGAGGCGACCATATGGCGGAGATATACAGAAATACAATGCAGCTTCAGAATGTAAAGTAAGATTAAGAGAAATGCTGACAGTACTACTGTTCAGCTTACAAAAATTAGAAATTTTCCTGCCAAATACATAGCATAAGAAAGTCTAACAATGCTGCAATATAGTATAGTGTCTCCTCAATGATCACAAAGACTTTCAACCCAAACCCAACTCAAAAGATAGACTTTACGCAAGCTGATATGATAGAACATCAACTTAATATGCATAACCAGCAACCCTAGAATCCACTAAAATGCTCACAACTCACTCAATACTTGCCAGAATGACATGAGACTTGATGCAAAAGAAAGCTAGGTTGATGGCAATGAAGACTAGACAAAGAAACAGCTGAAAAATTGAAGTATTTTTTTTTCTAAACACTTGCCAAGCAAAACAGAATGGTACAGCCTCAAGAAATGTTCTACCAACAAGATAAAATCCAAGACACCTCTAAAAAATCTGCAACTTGGCATAGAGGGGCGCCCAAGGCTAGCAAATGCATGGGTAAACTACCCAGAACCAAAATAAATTCGCCCAAAGACTTATGAGTATAAACTTCAATCTGCAATACAAAAATCAGCAACTGTAGATTTGATTAAAATGCAAGAAACCGAACTACAAATGCAAAACAACTTCTACAATGCAAAATCTCACTACAAATCTCACTCAACTACAATTTAACTCTCCACTAGTTGATGTCTTTCAAGCAAGAAGTCGAGCCAAGGCTAGGAGGCATTCATTCCTCGAAGCAATCCAGCACCATTTCGGCAGCATAACAATATTCCAAATATCAGATGATCAAATGAGAACCCAAGGCTGTCTTTTATAAGCTTCTGTGGACCTTCCTGGAAACCCTAACTTCTTTTCCAAAGTCAAAACCCTAATCCCAAGAAATGGCATCCTTTTCCAAGCATCGTTAATTTTGACTTCATTAAATTTCTCACTTAAATAAATGCGTCCTCCTTAAGGCTTAGTTTTGACTTGATAAATTCAATATAATTTTAATATAACCTCAATGATGGCGCCACCCTTCAAGTCCACCTTTTAAAATAACATTAAGTTATTTGACTAGGCCAAGGTGATAAAATAACATTTAAATTATAATGTTATTTTTAAGTGAAATGAGTTCAACTCTCCAAAACTGCATTCTGAAGCCCGAAACTGAATACGCCACTTGAGACAACTGAAGGGGAAAGTCAACTACCTGAGACCAACCTGTATACTGCCAAAAATAGAATTTACTAAAAATAGTAAATTCCAGAAAATGCTCTGAATGCCGAAATGAACATACTACTACGAAGCCCTCTGAAAACCCAGAAGGAATCCGCCATTGAATCCACCATCTCAGAGCCAAGACCTCCTCAAAAATAGGAAACCCTAATTTAACCTTCCGACTAGCCTTCGGGTTTCCAGAAAAAAGGCCAACGGTCATATGCACGATCAGGTTTGAGAAGGGGACATTACATATGCTAGCTATCATTTAGAATATTCCAGATGAAATCAAAGATTTCATTTCGTCAGCAACAACACTCTTCACTCCTTACTTTGGTACACAAGATTTCACATAAAGCAAGGTTGTTGACATCCTTCTTAATACCGAAAAAGATACATCCATCGGGATCAGGAACATCCTACAAAATTGCAAAACAAATACTATCATAATACCTTTAGTATCCAATATCTTTTATCATTCAAAACTTAGACTCAGACTCCTTTCTTTGTCTTTCGTCTCTCGATACTCTCAGAAACTACCCAATGTTTGATGCATATATTCTTTTAAAATTCCTTGTATAGATTTCCAAGTGATTTTAAGCTTGGTATATTCTTCTGATACCAAAAGCAGTATATCATTTCTCTGCACTCTATCTGTTTCATATTTATTTATAGTGTTCTTGCACTATATGATCTCATCAACAACCTCTCGAGTTATTAGTTGAACAAGGTATTTGTTTATTCTTTCAGTCCATTCCTTGAAAGCTTTAGCTTCTTTACCCTCATGTCCTAATGTTTGGGGATCACAATTTTGACATGCTAACAATTCAATAAAATATTGATACTTATCAAGTATTTATTTAATTTCCATTGTCACTTTTTCAAATCCTTCAACACATTTTGTATCACCATGTCACCTTCCTGCTTCAATTGTTTCTTCCATTTTTTGGCAATAGAGCTTCTTGCTTTGACATTACATTTCCTTGTATTAAACCTTGGACATCCGTTTGTATGAGAATTTTGATGCTTTGCCTTTCAATATTAATTTGTTCCTAACGAACCTTGCATTCAATTTCAAAGCTTTTGGATTTTTCCAACCAATGGTATGCTTCCTTATATTTCCTTATTGCATATGTGATGAATTGTTCTCCCTGTCTTCCTGAATACAGTCCATTCTTTGAATACATTCATTTTATGGAGAAATGCTGCAATTGCATCCACCTACTCTTGTGACATTAATACTAGATGTTGGGGCAGTTTCATCTATGCTTGACTAGATAGGGTTAGGGATTTCATAAAAAATTCTAAGGTAGGAACCTGTTCTTGCAATTCTCTGTTCTTATTTTTATACTTTTGTACTCTAGCAACAGTGGCATCCAAGTTCACTTTTATTTCATCCAACTCTTGCTTCGAGGATGAACGTCCAAGATGAATACTTGTTATCTTATACTCCTTAGGTGTTATTTTATGCCCATCTTTATCAACTATTGGAGTAGTTATATGGACGGTTTTGTCACCATCTGCATTCCTTTGTATGACATTTTTTTCTTTAGCTTTGTGCCTAGGCTTTGGAGTATCTATTTCCTATTCAAAGTTAATAAGGTCTAGAGGCAATACTTCTACTTTCATTGGGGAAGCCAATTCCCTAATAAACCAATCAGGTGCATCATTATTTAGCTCTACCTCTGTAGCATTTATTTGTTCCTGATTTTCACTAGGTTCATGAATCCCTTCTATTATTTCTTCAACTTTATCTATTACTTCTTCTGAAATGGGAATTTCTTCAACAATTTTTGGCATAGAGTCAAGATTACTAAGATTTGGAACTGTCTCCTTTGTTTGGAGACTTACATTCTCCTCTCTATCTAGATGTTCAATATTAATTCCCTAAAAATTACCTTCCTTATTATCTGCTACACAAAGATTCTCTTCATTATCAACTGCTTCACCTGTAATCTGTTTAGCTTCCTTTTCAACCTTAGTTTCAACCAGGTCTTCTTGTGATTTTTTGAAGACATGCAATTTTTCATTATCATTTAGCACATTCCCAAGCAAAGGTTGGGAATCAAAAGTATCTTCAACACTTGTTTCAACAATAGGATCCTTCTCTGTAGTCTCATGTAAATCCATCTCAAGAATATCAAGGTTTCCTGCTTCTGAGGTGAGTGTTCCTTGTATTAATTATCCTTCTTCAATATTTATAGGGGTAGACCCTGTATCATGAATTTCTTCTACCACTGTTTGTACCATGGGTTTGTCTTTGGACTTCTTTTCTTTTACCTTCTCCCACATGGCACCCCATTTATCCATTTGTTCTTTAATTCTAGCCTCATCCATCTCAAAAATTTCATCCAAGGCCACATGAGTTCCTCCCAATGCTTGTTTCACATTATCCATGTTAAGAGAGGGGGGATAAGAAAATAGTGTTGTAACTCTTTGAGATGCAAACCTTGTTTGTGTACCAGAATATATTTTTTTCTCCTGTTATCTTCTTTAATAACCGACTTATTTCTTGGTTTTGTTGTAGAGGAAGATGAACCTTTCGTTCTTACATTTTATTTATCTTTATTTGATTCTGCATCCCTCTATTTATTAGATGGTTTCATTGGAACTTCTTGTTTAGAAAACTCATGGTTTTTCTCTTCTATTCATATACCAACAACCACCTTACAAGTTCTCATTTTCTTTCTAGCAGGTTCCCCACTCTCAAATTCAATTTCATTTATTTGTATTCTCTTATTGTCTTCTAAGAATGTGGACTAAAATCCTATTTCTCTAAAGGCTTTACAAAAATCATTTATCCAGTGTTGACTGTGTAACAAAACTGGTGCAGGGAAATAATCAATTGACATCATTTATTCACCTTCATAATCTGGTTCTGGAATGGGTTCATCATACACCCTATATTCATTGTAGGATTTATTCAACACTTCTCCATCATCTTCTTCTAGTTGGTTTGGATTATCATGAAGCATTAGAATCTGAGCAAATTCTAAAGACAATCTTTCCTATTTTCTCAACTGTACTTAATGCTCATCTTCACAATTAAGCCAATAATCTTCTAAGTGCTAGACATTGTTAGTGTAGGTTTTTTAATATTTATTTTTCCTACACATTATTAAGCATAGATTAGGTTATAGGAGACTTTTTTTATGTGAGGACACGTAACATAGTCCATTGATTACATGTGTTGCTCTCACCCACACTTGGGTGGTTGAGTTTCACACCCACTTTTAGCCTTTTATGCCACCTCACAAAACCACTCATATGTCTCTTTTTGAGTAGGTTATTCCCCCTATTTGGAATTTTCCAAGTGGGCATAACTCCCACCTAATATAGTTATCTGGGAGTTAATTCCCCTCTTGGAATTATGTGCCCATATTCAACTATATATTCAACACTCACCTCTCCCTCCTATGGAGTTCAGATGAGTTCATATCAACTCAGTCAGTTCAAGGGAATGTTGATGCATATTGTATCATTTAATGTGTGATAATATCATCATTCAGTTATTGCACTAGATTCCAACATTTCAAGGTTAACCTTGGTTTTGCAAGTGATCTTGGATGCTCGAGTTCATCAACAACTCTTACATGGTATCAAAGCATTTAGACTTGCAAGCCCCTTCTTGAATTTGGGAGGAAATCAGCATTGAGGATTTTCTAGGAGAATCTTGAGCCAAAACAGACTATGCCATTGAGTCCAGAAGGCCCAAAAACCCCCATTTTCATATATAATTCATCCAATTTGGATAAAGTTGAATTTAGGGAAAAAAATTGCATGAATACCCCTTGCACGAATTTCGAGAAGGATTAAAGAATCTCACAAAGAATATTCCATATGGTACGAATTCTACATCATTTTCCTACATCACTGGTTTCTCACTCTTTGGGTAAAAATTTTCCTTTGTTAAAAATATAGCATTTTCATTTTTTATTGTAAAGTTTTTATTAAAAAAAAGGAAAAAAAAATGAAATATACAAAGTGTGTGGTACACAAACCTGTAAATCATAGGCATACCAATGACGTACCAATGGGTACCACAAGCCCCACCACTATCCATGTGGCAAAAAAGGAGTAGCCCACTCTGCACCTATGGGTCCCCCATTTCCATCCATAAAAATCAACAACAAACAAAAAATTCCAAATTCAACAATCAATAGATTTTTCAAAATATTCCTGAGAATATTCCTTGAAGACTACCGAACCAGGTGATGTCTTGAGGGGTGTCAATTTTAAGCCCTTGAAATTAGCATATTTCATTTACTGGAACATTTTCTTTTTGACGGGCCAAGGGACGTCCAATTTAATGCATTGGTTTGTTGGCATGAGCATCATGTCAACATGACATCAATGCCCTTTTGAAAAGCCCCCCCACCCCGCTCTCCATTGGTAATTTGAGTTTGGAAGGTCAACTTTGGGAGGTTCGTTATCATCCATATGAAGGCCTTTCTATGAGAATTTTTTTTATTTGGGGTAGAATTTTGTAGGTTTCAAAGTGGTGGAATCCGTTTTTTATCAAGTGATCTAGATTTTCTAGAAAAAGCAGTTTCCTCAGCAGATCTAAAGGATAGTTCCCATTTTTGGAACTTCAAATGGCTGTAACTTTCACATATGACCTCAGATTAAGGTGATGCTTTTTTAGAAAGTTGATATTTTTTGGGAACTACATTATGGTTCTATTTTGAAGTTTTGATTATGAGATTATTTTTTACTTTCAGTATATGGGTTCAATATTGGACATTGTAAAAATCTAGAAAATAACTCCAAAATTGTAAACTCACTAATTATAAAGTGCCACCATTATATTTTTTTGGGGGGGATCATGATTGAGTAATTTGGGGGGGGTAATATTTGGCTTTTGAATTGGCTTATGTCTCTTGATTGATCTATTATGTGACTAAAGTTGAGGAGTTTAATATGGGCATCAAAACACATCTTTTTGTAATAAGGTAAAATTGATGGAACTTTAAGTCTTGGCTAGATGGAATCCTAACACATTGTAGGTGGCTTAATATTTTTCCATATCTTTATGGAATAGTTCCTAAACCTTCATCAAAATGGGAGAGAGTTGTGTGGGACATAAAAAAAAAACATATCCTGGGAGTAACTGGTTGTAGTTGTGATATTGATACACAAATGGTCACTAATGGTATTGAGATACCTCGTGACCTTATGACCAAAATTTGGGAGATGTATGGAGAATCGAATGAACCTCCATTCCCAGAGGATCCTATTGTGAATTGTCTTGTTCCACTTGTAGAGTTTCAACCTATTTATGATAAAATAGTTGAAACACTTTCTGATTGGGAAAGGTATGGTATTTTTGATGACACATAACCTTCTCCTCCTCTAGAGACATCTATTGAGACTTCAATTTATATGGCTCCTAATCAGGGAAAACTTTAGTGTCGAATATTCACCAATTGGCTAATAATAGAAATCAGGAGCTCCAAAAATGGCTAATAGTACAAGTTGAAACGAAGACTAAATCGCCAAGTTTTTATGAAAAAATAATTTTATCTCGATTAATTCGCCATGTAAACGATGCGTCATCAAAACTGATTCACCAGTATTTTATACAGTTACTAAAAAAATTAATTATATTTGCGAGTAATATTATATTCCTCCAATTAATTTTGGGGCAATATCGCCACTAATAATAAATTACTATTTAATTTGAGGAATATTTTATTTTATCTATTTCCATAGATTAGTTTTTTAATCGAACGGTTGTAGGTTGATTCTGGGCCCTAATACACATGTGCCTTTTAAAAGGCTTGTTGAGGCCCGAAATTTGTTTTGGGCCACATGATTAAATCTAATCGTGTGGCCCAAAACAAATTTCGGGCCTGAACAAGCCTTTAAAAAGGCACATGTGTATTAGGGTGTGGAATTAACTTGTAGCCGTCCTTCATTCTATCAGTGGGATGCCAGACAATGTTTACCCGATGCACCATAGTTCCCCTGATATACTTTATGCATTTGATAATTCATGCATGTATTGTGACAGGAGCGCAACAAGATTCACTAGGGTTTGCCACTATGATTATTATTTTTACCAATTATTCATTAAGATTCACCAAGATTTTATAAACTTTTTAGTACTATGCATAAGATTCGCTAGGAAAATTAATATTTTTTTTCAAATAAAAGGAAAGATTCACTAGGATTTTACACCTTCGCCGAGGGGGGTGTTTCTTAAAGTTATCCTTGCTCCTAATCCAGATTTAGAGGGATCATCTTCTTCATCTATGAGTCAACATCTTGAGGCTGAGGTCTCTTCTATTCAAGTATTGGAAGAATCATCCATTTCGTCATGTTTTGAGAACATAATGGGGGATGATAGGTGTAGTCAAAATACATTCACTAAGATCCCATCTCCTTCATCTACTATTGTACCTGAGGATGCTTTTGTTTCCACAATTTTGGCTCCTTGTGATTCAGTGCAGCAGGACATACATAGTCTTTTAGATTTGGCTACTTGTGATGGCTTCTTGATAGGTATTTTAGACTTGTTTGTGGAGTCTCATATTGCAGATTTAGGATACATCATCTATATCATTCATCTTCTCTTTGATGGAGATGATCCTTCTTTAGTTTCTACGAGGGAACACTCTGACCCTCTTGTTCATTCTCTACGTGATCATTCTTTACAATTTGGCATGAGTGCGGATACTTTTGGACAGTATTTGGAGGAGGCACCTTTGTCTTCAGAGGGGATATCTTTGTCTTTGGAATCTGTTCTACATCCATATACACTAGGTTCTGGATTGTCATCCTCTGGATTGTGGCCTAGAACACTTGATTTGATGGTGACAGCTTTCAAAATTGACATGGGGACACCTGAGCAGAGTTCAGAGACATCATACATTTTCATCATGTTCTTCCTACATATTCCTTTCAGGAATGGGAAGATATCATGCATGCATCCTTGGTTTTATTTCTTTCTAAGGGGAGGAATATTTTTCAACAATATTGGATCATCTTCAACTTCTTATGTCGAGCATTCACCAATAATGTAGGAAATTCTACATTGGGGGATTGTATGGTCTCTCTACTTCTCTCTCATTGGGGGGTGTTTTTAATCACATGGGATTTTTACCCTCTCATGCATCATTGAGAATTTCATTTTGTATCTTTTATCTCTCTTTTGGGGAGGATTTTTATCCCAATGGGTTTTCTCCTTTTCTTTGCTTGTGAGATATTTCATTTCATTTGCATATGTACATGGGTACCTAACATGGCCTTGTAGCCAAGACCCATCTTTCTATTGCGGCATCCTTTCACCCACCTAAGCTATTCTTAAGAGGGGTGTTAGTGTAGGTTTTTAAATATTTGTTTTTCCTACACATTATTAAGCATATTTTAGGTTATAGTAGACTTGGTTTATCTGAGGACATGTGGTGTAATCCATCAGTTACATGTTTTTCTCTCACCCACACTTGGGTGGTTGAGTTTGAAACCCACTTTTGTATTTTTATGCCACTTCACAAAACCACTCATCTGTCTCTTTTTGAGTAAGTTATGCCACCTGTTGGAATATTCTAATTAGGCATAACTCACACCTAATTTTTTTATACGGGAGTTATGTCCCCTCTTGGAATTATGTGCCCATATTCAACTATATATTCAACACTCACCTCTCCCTCCTATGAAGTTTAGATGAGTTCATATCAACTCAATTAGTTCAATGGAGTGTTGATGCATATTGCATCATTTTGTGTGTGATAATATCATCATTCAGTTATTGCACCATATTCCAACATTTAATCCTCTTGCTTCTCTCATGTAGAAGGTTAATCTCAATTTTGCAGGTGATCTTGGGTGCTCGATTTCATCAAAAACTCTTACAAACATGAGCATGATAACTAATAATAGTCTTGGAAATATTCCCTTCGAGATCATAGTACATTCTCTGGAGTGGAAAAAACTAAAAATTATATGTTCTCAATTCTTCCTCACACAAGTCAAACAACCTTATTTAATTTCATTTGTAATTTCCTAATACTATAGGAAATTTGGAAGAGGCCTTCTTGTGAGCCTTGTTGTAATGAGCTTGAGACAATTTTAACTATCTCACCAATTCTAATAAAACAATTTTATTTGTTGGGTACCTCGGAAATATAAATGGATGTCCATCAAATCCTTCCATTCTAATGTAGGAGTAGGTGGTGAACTGAATATACCAGCCTCCCATTGGTCTAATAACACTTTGTGCTTCCAAGGACAATCTTTTGGCTTTATCATCTTCCATCGTTCTAACCAGATTCATGGAGAATGCATCATTAACTCTCGTGTAATTCTTTTTATACCCATGGATAGTGATTTGGGGTAAAAAATCATATATCAAATTATTTCCAACCTCCCTGTCGAGAGTACCAACCCTTTTCAACTCTTGTTTGCTTTCCCTCAAGGTGCAGGAATAAATCACATATGAAGACAAATAAAAACATCTAGTTTTGGGAAATTCCTTTATCTATTCACATAATTTGTCACTAATAATTTTCCCTAATATATTTGTACGAGATTCTTAATCAATCTGGATATTATTACAAACATCTAGGGTTCAAATTTGCTTGTGTCTCTTAAACAAACTATCCTACTTAGCAGAGTGACAATGTCTTGAATTTCTTTGTTGAATATAGACCTTTGAAGTACTTTTGTCTATGGTGTAATTGGCTCACAACACCATTGGGTACTCACAATTTCTCTATTGTGAGCTTTGACATTCTAATATGTCATGGCCTTTGCCTTCATATCAATATTGTACATCTGAGCAAATTTAGGAAGCCGAAACATGTATATAATTCCTTTCAATATGAGATTTGAATAAACTCCTCCTTCTTTCTCAACAACTATTTTTTCAAGGTTATAATAATTCATACATTGTGTAACCAATTAAAGGGCCTCTATTGCTGATGGAAACCCCCTACTGAGAATAACCCAATTTCTACAACATTTCTAATACATTGAGAAGAATTTTATTGCCATACATGAGTGAAGATTTCAACATGAGAAGACCATCCCATATGACTGTCTATCACTACCATATTGATTGGTATGGTCTATGAATTGCAATATTTGAACTCATCTTCTGCCCTTTATGTCATAAGTACTCATTTTTGCTAGTATTTTCTACATTTTCAAATGTATGTCTTGTGTTCGAGTTAGGGTTAAATTTAAGGAGAAATTTCTTATAATTTATAAAACTTTCCTTCACCTTTCAATTAAATTCAAAAAATCAAAGAATATCATCATTTCAATTTTTAAAGGGAAAAACATATTTCAAGATTTTTAAACATGAAAATGGCTAACATAGTTTATTTAAAACATGTGTGGTTATGGTTGATAATGATAATATTTTTAAATGAAACTCTAAAACCCTTGGTAGTTGCGTTCTTGGTTTCTTGAAATTTACCTTTCCTTGCGTGCTAGTAGTATTTTTTTCTTTCAATGTCCTTTGCAAATTTATAGCATGATGTGAAGTAAGTTGTTACAAAAGCAACTGTATGCTTAAGGTGATGCCAAGCACATGAGTAGTTTTCCATTTTCATTAATTACAGGTGTTACAATGCATTAATTTCTCAAATAAATGTGCAATCATTACGGGTTAGGGTTCAAATTATGAATGCCTAGGTTTTTGTGTGGGTTCACTACTAAAGGAAAAAGATAACATGGTGATCATACTTGGCATTCTGATGTTACTCCAATCACTGGCTAGGCATTGACCATTAAATATATGTGACCAATTTATGATCATCGAGATTGACACATTCCGGTATCAACTTTTAGGAGAAATACCAGGATCTGAGAACTTACCTCCTCCTAGCTTCAAAGAGAACACATAAACCAAAACAAAATAAAAGACTAAAATCCAAGTTCAAGAAAGATCAAAACATTTCAAAATAGACCCTTTGGTTTCTAAGTTACAAATAAAATTATCGAACTCCAATACAAGAATAAAAGATATCACTACGATTGATACTTTCTAGTCGATGACTTACCAGGTGGGGTTAAGACCAACTGAAGATATAATCACTTTGATACACTTGTAGAACTTTGAGATTTCGGTTTCCGATGATATACTAAGCTTCATAAAAAGATCAAAAACTAAATCTGAGAAAGAAAACATAAGATAAAATAAGGACCAAACAAGATTGAAAAAGAGATCCAGAACCAACCAAGCCACAAAACAATGCCAAAGCAAATGAAAGCGAAAGGAACATACGAAAAAAATGGGGTCCACATTTTGCCAAAGGAAAAAATGAGGTGTGTTGTGGAACCACACAAAAAATAGAACTAAGGGGAAGATTGAATCCCTCATCCTTGAGCATCTGAGAGAGGTTTTCACCCTCAGATACATCCTTTGTTTTTTACTATTTTCAGGTCAGAAAGTGCCACAGTGTGGTTTTCACTTAAAGACCTAGAGATTACTCTTAGATTTACTATGTTGCAACTGAGTGATCCAATTGTTTCCCCATAGTATGCATGTTTTTCTAGCTTAATTTCAAATCCTGCTTAATTGTCTCCACATGGAATATTATCCCTGAGTGCCATGAATTCTTAGGGAGCCTCATCATTTTCAAATGTGTCTAAACCTGGTGGTCCTCATTTGTCATAGTCTATTAGTTGGGGATAAACTAGCTTTAATTCATTGGTTTGGTTGTTTGACTCAAAAGATATAGTGGAAATCATGAACATGGAAGAGTCATCAAATAACATGGGTAAGTCACTGATGGGATCCTCGTCACATACATTAGTTATATTGAAGGTATAGTTGTGTAAGGGTAGACCTGTGGATACTGGTAATTGAGGAGGAGCTTTGACTATTTTAACAGGGGTACCTCTGCATCGTATGGTTATCTTCAGAGGGGTACATCCAAGGCCAAGATTCTTTATGCACTTCTAAGCAATGATGGGTTCTAACAGGCCATTTTTGTTTTTCCCAAGTTTATTGTTCTTGTTGTAGCCCATGCCAAGCATTAACTATAGCCCATTTTTACCATTTTCCATTGGAAGAGCTGACACAAATCTTTCATCTTGATATGTCTTTTTCATCTACCACTTCCCGATTTAGGTCCCCCGGACTTCTAAATCTAGAAGGGTATGCTCTAAATTTTTGAGATACTATGTCAACCGATTGTGGCTATCCACGGGACCTAGGAGATTGAGGTAACTCTCCTATCACAAAGGCACTTTTCTTCATCTTGTAGTCTCCACATCCGTTATCTTGGATAATGACTTTAATGTTAAAATTTTTGGGAATGGAGGGTGTCTTTGTCTCAGAAGAGGAAACTAGGGTGGATTAGTCTACATATGGAGTCGTAGGGCCTTCATCATTCTTGGGAACATGTGGGATTTCGTAATATTTAGCCTCCATATTTTTGCAGTAGTAAAAAGGCTCAGGATCACCATGGATGGTGGACTGTTGATTCTAGTAGCGAAACTTGACACATTGATGGAAGGTGGAGGCTACATCTTGCATCCCATGAATCCATGGACACCCAAGAAAATGTTATAAGAAAGTTCAATATCAATAACTTGACAAGTAGTTTCCATTATTACAGGTCCTACTTGGGTAGGGAGTTGGATGGTGCCTTGAGACACCCTCTCTTGATCATCATATGCCTAGATAGTGATACCTTTCCCCGTTTCAATAACATCTTCAAAGAATCCCAAATTATTTACTAGTTTCAAAGTATAGATATATAGACCTATACCTCCATCCACCAAGACTCTTTCGACTTGATTTTTATGCATTATGACTTCGAGATGGAGTGCATGGTTATGAGATGGCTGGGTTGGAATATCTTGTTCAAAGAATGTAAAGAGATGTGGCATGGTGATATGTTTGACCATAACCTGGAACTAGTCTACATCAAGATCTATGGGCATGGAATATGTATCTAGTGCCTTTTCTAGAATTTCCCTATGTGCGAGCGATATTTTCAGCAAATCCATGATGGAGATCTGGGCAGGGGTCTTCTTTAGGGATTCCAAGACATTGTAACCATTAGAAACTAACTTTGAGTTTACAGAGGGTTCTTTAGCTTGCATGGATGGTTTGAGGATGGTGATTCTGCTGCCTCATGTGGTGACTCCACACTCATCTTTAGACCCTTTGATATTCACAACTGTGACCCATCCATCCAAGGATGCGACAATAGGGTCATAAACATTTTGGGTATGTGCCGGATCATGATGGGCCAAAAAGTGGCGATATGTAAGTGATATGATGGCCCATGTGGCTGATGACTTTTTTTTACCCAAAATTGATGAAACAAAAAGGGTTTTTAAAGGACATTCTCATCTTTCCACCAATATAAATTATGCTTTACTTTGAATTTAATAAATAATTATTATTGATTTTCTATTTGAATTACAACTAAAGTCCTGATTGATAGGCTGATTAGGAAACATCTATAGCTTTCAAATAGTATCACATTTTTTGAATCTGAAACATGCATCACATTTTATGCTTTGCATACTGTATGATTAAAAAAAGAAAATTTGAATTTCATGAAGTTTTGAACAAGTTAAGGTGGTCAAACATACAATCTTTTATATTTTTTTTAAGTTGTAATAAAAAATTCATAATTAATTATTTACTTGGAAAAAAAATTATGCATCACATCGGGACATGAGTCTACTTATATATAAAATATTATAAAAAAGTATTATCATTTTATTGTGGTTAGGGTGGTCAAATAGACACCTACTTGTTATTTTTTCCTCTGAAATTTAAGTACTATTGCATTGAAATTTTAAATTTTCACCAAATAGATATTTTAACAATCTATGAGATATAGCATTAACAAATCAACTTGTGGACCACTTTAACACATGAAATTTGAACCAAGATACTACATAGATGTTGAGAAGACACATCAATGCAAAGAAATATAGAGCATTTTCAAACTAGTCTAAACAACCAACAACATTGCCAACCTTTTGCAATTCACAAAAATCTCCTTGATAACATTGGTGACCTGAAGAGATAGGAGTGAAACATTTACAGAACAATAACTTTGAATTCCAAACTACAAGACCAAATCTTCAATAGTGGAGAGATTAGAGTATTCTCCCAAATAGACTTCAGTGCAACTTCCAAAAATAGAACCACTTAAGCAACTTGCAAAGGCCAATTTTTTTTTTTAGAAACACATTCTTCATTAGGAACATCAAGAGATAGCATAAGACACACTGCAAACCTTACAGAACATCTCTCCACTTTCAGCAATACTTCTAATGCTTCTAATCCTCGTCTTAATTCTTCTAATCCTCATCTTCATATATCATTATAAAACCAACTCTTCTGATAGAAATCATGCTCAATACTTCTTTTAGATAATATTGGACATCCAACCATGAACTTGACCTAGGCATAGAATTCGATCATGAACTTCAACAACAATCTCTACACATCAATTTGCTAACCCAACCTAAATATTATCAACAATGACAACCAATGCTAAGCAACAAACACTACAACAATTTCTCACCAAGTACTTGACATCTGGGACATCAAATGCCAATGATCTCCCTTACTTCTCAAGTGCTAACAACAATGTCAACCACAAACAATTTACCAAGTGTTGTCATCAACTATTGACAACAAGCTCATCAACCACATCCAAAAATATAACAATCTTCATCAAGTGTTGACATCAAAGACAATCGACAATGAGTGTTGACATCAATTGCCAACAATATTACACAAAGCTCCTCAAGTGTTGACATCAATGACAACAATTTCCAACACAATAGGTATAAAAATACCATGGCTTTGTGTGGTTCTAATCTAATTTTTCAATTGTTACCCCTTGTTATAAGGATGAATAATGTAATGCAGGATAATGGGTTTTCTTATGTAGTTTTCATGCAATAGCAAGATCAATAGTGGAGCAAGTCTTCAATTGTTCAATGGTAATCCATTAAATTCTATTTTTTTTGAAAAATGATTATCCAAGGTCTTTACCCTCCTATGATAATCAATTACTTGATAGTTGACCCAAATTTGAGCATACACTATTTTCATCTTGATAGAATCATTCCATAATATTTGAGGAAAGAGATTTCACTATAGTCTGTAAAGTAGTATTTAAAGAATTAACAATGAAATTAAAAGATTCACTTGTAATAGTTACATCCCTAGTAGAGTGCTTGACCATGGTAAAATAGTGCATTGGTATTTTAAAACCACATACAAAGACACATAACTTCGTACTTGCATTAAGCTGTAAAAGCTAACATGATTGTTCACATCTATCATCAACTACTAGCTACTAAATTTTGGACTTATAAATGAGGAAAATGATAGATATAGATTATTGAGGGCGATACATGCCATTTTACATAATTTACTATATTCTAAAACATATAGTTCTTTCTTGGGATTTCTTCATAAGAATTTTCATTTCCTTTAGCATGGAGAGAAGACTAGATAAAGTTATGAGTGTCTCCATATTACTTAACCTTTGTAAGAGATCAAGGTATTTTTCTACTATGTAATATTGGTCACATAATACTCTAATCAAGGATTGATATTCTAAAACAAATTGTTGTTCTAATCCATGCAAAGAGATCCATATTGTATCAAAATCCTTAAGAAACTTGTTTCCTATAATTATTCCCTCAAAAAATTGAAATTCCACAAACTGTTTGGGGCTTTAGTAGATGTATAAGTAGAGCTCACAAAATATATTTTCAAATTTTGATACTAAAGGAAAGTTGTTCACAATTTTAAATGCTAAATTCATTTTGTAGGCCATGTAGTGAATGGCAATCTTGTATGGTGAAGAAGTAGTTTGTAGCTTTATGCAAAAATCATTACTATGACCTTGCATTATTGAAGCTCCATCAACTCCTATATAAACCAATCTTTTGGCAACTATGAAGTCATACATGCCTTGAACAATTTCATTCAAAGATTTCTTAATTAGTTCAAATAGATTTTGGGATGTTGGATTCTCCTTTATTTTATAAACATGGAGTAGATAAGGTTGGTAGAAATGTTTGTGTAAAGTATACACTTGTATACATACCTAAGAAGTATTATCCACTATTGTAACTTCATCTAAAGATAATACAATAAAGGTTGAATATTTTATTTTCTCTTATAGATCTTATTTTTCCACCTCAATAAGACAACTTGTACATTCCCATCTATTGTTTATTGACCAATGTGTGTTAGGAAAGTTATAAACGCCTAAATAAGATAACAGTCTATTATATTTGGTTATCTTGTCATAGGACTCCCTTTAGTCAAAATATGAAAAAAATACTCAACTAAATAACTTTTTCCAATTATGGTCGTGCCATTATTTTTCCAAATTAGGTTGAATTGA
Organism: Sequoiadendron giganteum; assembly: GCA_007115665.2. Classification (NCBI taxonomy): domain Eukaryota; kingdom Viridiplantae; phylum Streptophyta; class Pinopsida; order Cupressales; family Cupressaceae; genus Sequoiadendron; species Sequoiadendron giganteum. Next base: position 635,721,069 of record CM021105.1, on the reverse strand, counting down.
ACCTTTAGATTTAGAAAACTTTGTCTTTCTTTGCATATGCACATCATATTTGAGGGAACTCTTAACAAGAAGACATTTTTCCTCTGTTTCCCATCTTACCAATAAATTTTCCTTTTTTCTATGATTTTTTTATAAAATTTATTGATATGCTTTTTTATCGTGTCTAGTCTTAGTTGCAACTTCTTGTCCCTTTTATGTTTCCAACTACAAATCTTGCACTTGCATTTTATTGGAGGTTCACTTTTTATGTCATTCTCCACTAGTAAAATTAATGGGTATTTAACACCAATCAATCTAAAATTTCTTGTCATATCCCACTTGCACCCCATTTTTTATTTGGACTTTCTTTTCCCCTTTTATGCAACATCATATGTGGCATTGTCATCCAAGTCAATTAACACATTTTAGTTACCTTGGGTATCACCTAGAACATCTTTTATGGCATTGCCATATGAGTCAATTGACTAATTGTGATCTTCCTTTGAGGTATTGCCTTCTTCATTAATATTTGACTTGCAAGTATTTATTTTGTAGCTCTATCTTGATCTGATGGACCACAACCATTGCCAAAGTACAATTTAGTATGGTTATGTGGTTTGATAACCTCCATTCACCACTTTCAATAATTTTACTCTTGCTCCTACTCAATATCTCTCATGAAATAAAAACCACAAAAAGATATTTTTTTAAGAAGGAATCATAGAATATAGATCCTTGGGCCATATATGTCCCCTAGCCAATATCATCTATAAGAATGAAAAAAAAGATAAATAATCTTGTAACAATATAGAATAATCATCACTTAGCTTTAGGTTTTCACTTACTCGCTAATGCGGTAATGCTTGTAGTTGTAACTTGCCTATGATCCAAATCAAAAGATTAGGACCGAAAAAAATGTGTAAAAATAAATTAAAGTTTTTATTGTATTTATATCAATCCATATTTGGTGAATTCTACAAGATGTTTAAATGTTATAACAATAATTTGGTGAATCATGCATGATTACAAAATGGTACATGTAAATGTTGTGCAAATTGAACCTTGACAAAACACATATGTTCTAATTTTCGAGGTGATTATGGACCTAGGATTAGCATTGAGTTATAATAGTATTGGAAAAATGGGTCCTCAAATGTAGTTAATTTTATATGTTATTAAATAAATGGGTCCTCACACACAGTAAATTTTTAATGTTATTAGTAAAATAGGTCGTCATACAAAATGAACTTTTAATGATATTGGTGAATATGTGGGTGAATTAATATATGTATCTGAAATTCCAAGTGAGAATATTAATTAGACCATTGAAAACACATAGTTTGTTATGGAGAAATCATTAATTACATATGCCTCATAAAATAAATTGATGGTGAATTGAAGTGCATTGAACTTATAATTTGTAAAATCTAGATTGTTTTGCCACTCCAATGTATTCACCAATTTCGAATTGGACAATATGAACTATTTACCAATTGATGAAGATTTTCCAATAAAAAATCCCTAATTAAAATATAAATTAAATTAGAGGGTTATATACCTAATTAAATAATTAAGGTAAATTGGATATTTGAATAAGTTGAGCATTCTCCACCAATATTAAATGTTATTTTTAATCTTTCTATCAAAGATTTTTAATTGAAGATTGTTAGATTTAAATGGATGGGTAAAACTGATTGACTAATATAAAGTAAATACAAACAATTTTTTGTATGATAGCGATATAAAATAATACATAAGAATACAATAAAGATGAAATCATATATCTTTGAAAAACAAATGATAATTTTTCAAATGATAATAAATTATTCAAGAATGATGAAATCTTGTGTTATCAAAATTAAGAAGGATGTCAATGGGCCCTTGGTCTACTGGTGAAGTTGAAAGGTTCTAAATGAGCCCACAAGGGATCAAGTCTTGTTGAGTATAAAGGCTCTGACACCGAAAAAGGGATGAGGCCGGGATCATGCCCCAGGCGAATTTGGTGGAATGTATACCCCTTAGTCCTTGGCTCTTGGTCAAAGAGGTTCAGCCCAAAAAGGCTCGTGCTCCCGTATCGGATAACAAAAATGAATTTGTGGATAACCTCCATAAAAAAAATAATTAAGAAAGATTGAATTGTGTAATAAATATAAAGTTTAACCACTTTCAAAATTAAAATAGATATATACTTCATTGTTAATTGTATTATCCTTTTTGAATGAAATTGTCGAAACCATTGAATCTATATATCCAATTGATAGTTATCTTTATTAGATTAGTCGTTGACAAATACACATCTTTTTCCTGTAAGGAAATTTAATGTCGACGGAAGGTAAATAACATGAGGCCATATAGATAGTAGGTGAAGGCTCCCATGGCACACACTGTAAGTGCCAACCACAAACACTTGGGTGCTACCATAACATATACACCGGTGATGAATGAGAGTATCGTTGCACCGACTGCGTGCTGTACAAAACCTAGCCCATCATAACCTATACACATATTACCGATAGAGAAACATAGAACGCCTCTATGATATACAATGCGAACGAGCATGAGATCAACCACTTCCCTCTTTCTAGATTTAAATGTCAACGTAAACAATGCAAGCATTGAACTGCAGAAAGCTATCGAATCGAAGATGGTAAAGATTTGGAGTGCAATTGCATGCATCCGTACGGGAACGCCGTTGTCGCTCCGTACTCCTCCTGGAATTGTGAAGGCTGCGGCAAACGTCACTGTGAAAACGAGAGTCGCAATTATAGAGAGACTGTCTACGCCTTCCTTTTTATCGTCACAGTACATCTTTGGAAATATCTCTGGTTCGTCTTCCAGCAACGGCTTAGACCTTTTCAGCAAGAACTTTGTCCATGCCTTCTGATACGCGCCTCTTCCTCTTAGTGGTAATCCGTATAGCCAATTCTGTGGGAAACTTGTCTTGATGTCGATCACATCCAGGGCAGTAAGACCATTGATATCTACTGCATTTAGATTCCATGTCGATATTTTTGTCATGGGAGATAGCATCTGTAGATAAAGTCACAGAAAATTGTCTTAATATTTAAACCTGTTTGCTCTGGATTTAGCTGCCCATGTTTTATATTCTAGATTTTGAATCGCTTTCTCTTTCTGGTAATAGATCATTGAATATGAAAATACATAATTAAATTTAAAAACTATCTTATTGCATATTATTAGGAGTACCAGGACCAATATTACACTAAAATTTAATAATCAAATGATTATTTAAAATAGCCCACCTCATCTATAAACAAAAGTGATAAATAACCAGTGTACCTTTGACACGTTTGGCATTTAAGAATAGACCACCACATCTATAACAACAGAGGTAAGTAACCCATAAATAGCCTTCATAGGTAGCTCACGTGTATATAAAGTGGTAAAAAGTCCTAATACCTCATTATTTATATACAAATATTTTCAAATTAAGATAAAAGATAATTTAATTAATTTTTCTATCATTTATTTAAATCTATACATTTTAAATTTTGATTTGTTTCAGCGATTCGTGATTTCTGTACTAAAATTCATTTACCATTGTGATTTATAAATGATCTTAACAAAATTAAAACTTAGAATGTGTTATTTAAGTCAAAATCTTATCAATTACATACAAAAACCTTAAACAAGCTGCAATTTCAAAAATTTGAACGTTGAACCCAATGCAAAAATTATAACTAAATAGTTTCTGGATTGTGGAAGATGAAATAAAGAACATAATGAAAAAAGAATCATGAAATATGGTGTGATCCGAATCATTGATACAAAAACCACTTATACAATCAAATCCACAAACCATTCAACTATAGTCTCTGTGGATTGTGAAAATCTATTATCATTAACGAATGAAAGAAGTTTAAGAAAAGCCAGACCTTAGAAGCCAGTTCCCGGTCAATGGCTGCTTTGTGAAACGCCGTCTTGCCATCATTGTCAGCATGGTTGATTAGAAACGAGGGGTCCATGGAGTTGAAGAGCAGAGTATTCGCCACAGGAACATTGCCATATTCCAAAGCAAAATGCAGGGCATTCTTGTTGTCCTTCCCAAGAACTTCTATACAATCGGGTACATTGTCGATCAAGCAACTGACTATCTTCTCGGAACCCATAAGCGCAGCAATATGAATCGCAGCCATCTCATCCTGGTTCTTTTGCAGAGCCATTTCTGGACTTATTCTCAGCAACTCCTCTACGAGATTTTCATGACCTATTATTGCTGCTCCGTGCAATGGAACATTACCTGAAGCGTCCGCCTTTCTGGCCAATGCGGGTCTCATTCGCAGCAGGTGGAACGCCATTTCTGAAACAAAGAGTAAGAACTAAAACAAAAGTGCCCATATAATCTACAACATAAAGTTTTATTAGGGTTTGTTCCGCATTACCAGAGCAGTCCATATTTATGGCTACGTGGAGACAAGTCCGACCATCCAGCCTGGTATCGGAAACACGAACGTCTCTCTCCAACAATATCTCTACTACGTCTGAACATCCTTCTTCACAGGCTATAAACAGTGCAGATTCCCCAGCCTTATTCAGAATTAATGCAATGCCCTTCACTTTCTTCACTAGCATGATCACAATCTCCACGTAATTACCTCTTGCAGCGTAATGCAGGGCCGTTTCATTATCAGCATTTCGAGCTCGGAAGAGATTCGCAGGATTTAAACGACCCGCTTCTAAATCCAGACGTTCGCATTCAAAACAATTACAGCGTGCTTGGTTCGTAAAATTGAGCAGAAGCTCAACAATTTCCAAACTTCCCGCTGCGGCCGCCTTATGTAGCGCCGTCTCTTGCTTAGCGTTCTTCATTAAAATAATGCACGGTTTCAACGAAAGCAAGAGTTCAACTAGCTTATAATCCCTTCGACCTGATGCTACGTGCAGAGCTGTGTTCCCCAAAGGAGTTACGGTTTTCAGAATCTGAGGATTATTTTTCACTAATTCTCTCACTTTCTTAGAATTCCCTTCTACGACAGCTTTGCAGAGACTTCTATCCATTGGACTCTGCTGGTCTGTCCCCATTGTGCAGTATTGCAGGACTAACCCTGATCATATTACCAAGCTTTTGTAGTATCTCGTGACCAGACACTCCTCATTACATGTCCTTATCACATTCCACAGTTCCTCCAATGTAATCAAATCAGATTTTGATTGTGACCGCTGTGAATAAAATTTCCAAACGGGGAAGGGGCAGATTCAATCCAGAGAGCTTGGACTGCATGTACGCCGTTCTACATAATATTTCAGACAGGGTAAATAAATCCTACGCGGAATATTACCTTGGGCCCAGGTAGAGATTTTTAATGAACGTGACAGAACATGGAAGGACTGATACGACAATCCATCCATAATCGCTCCACCGACGTCTGAGACCATTCATTTTCCTCCATGCACTCAAAGATATGCCAATTAAAGCCTGCAACGTTATGGAATTTAATCGTATCGTTCACATGACTGACTGTTTACCCTTTCATCACCTCGATTTGACACCTACTAACCTCTGGATTCACTTTTTTTCCTCCACTCGGAAGATAATAATGTCTTTCTAAAACAGAACCAATGAGTGCCTATTGGTGGGAGGTTGGTACTTGCAAATTTAGCCCGTCGAATTTATAGAGATATGAAAACAAAAGGGCACTACCTACTCAAAAATAATACTTTCCCAAAAAATAAATCAGTTTGACCACCTCATTTTTGTTTAAACTAGCTATAGCAACCTTGTGCGATGGGTACGCCGAAGAGGCCTGAAAGGTCAATTAGGGAAATTTTCGTTTATCTTTTGCATACAAATAAGATCAATTGATAGATCATTTAGAAAATGATTTTAATATTATTATTAATTTTTACTTTTATTATTAAATTTATTAATTTACATTTTTATGATTTATATTATTAATTTATTGACTTTAGTATTATTATTAATTTATAGAATATTTTTTATATTATTGTTAATCTATTTTTATATTATTATAGATTTATTAATTAATTAACTATTAAATAATTTACTGATTTTAATAATATTATTAATTTATATAATATATTAATTATATAATTATTATACTATTGTTTAAATATTTAGTATTTATTCTCACACAACTGCCGCTGCGAATAAACCATCGTTGGAGAGGCTCTCTCCACTCCTCAACTTACATGTGCCTGGTGGCTACGGTCTGTGGGTAGACGGAGGCTATAAACTCCTCTCGCGGGCATTTTGACGGAGACGTATTAAATGCAAAACATAAGGCTGTTTTAAACGATCAACGATTGGCAATGGAGGATTTGTCAACCATGCCTTCTAACTCTTTTTGAACCGTCGAAGGGCAAAATGAGCTTCAAAATTTCATATAGGAAATGCCTTTGATGTAAAAATAAAAATAAAACTGTGATATTATATACTAATTAATAGAAAATGATTTAATAACAAAATATATTATTCAATTTTGTTATAAGAAATTCATAGATGAAGTTGTTTCTTATTTCAACTAAAGATATATTATTTCAAGTTATTTATGATATTGTAATGAGAGTTGTGTGAATTTTGTTGTGTCCATAAATTGAGTGACATTAAAAATATCAATTAAGAAGAAAAAATAATTTTAAAGCTAATTTTATCAAGGAAAAAAAATATTTTCATAGTAATTTTATTGAGGGATCCATAAGGGAGCACCCTACCTTTGGAGGTCCATGTGGAGTGTCACATGAATCAAAAATAAAATAAAAAATTTCCTTGACATCAGACACATTTTGGTGGACCCACCAATTTTATTTTTAGCCAGTTGAATTAAATCTGTCACATGTTATGCTCCATTGGTCTGACATATTTATTACTTGCCCTTTTGGATGGCTAGTCAATCATCATTCATGCCCAAAGGCTACATGGTGGAGACTTGGCAATGGATTAGACAAATGTGTGGTAGCTAAACAAGTTGCCACCCTAAACGTCCACTTCCTCACATTTATCACATACTCCCTCCTCACTCCCTTCTATTCAACCACTTACACTTTGTGTCCCTTCCCATTTACGTTGCCTCAATGACACACAATTCCAATGTCTTAGATCATTCATTGCTCCAAAACCTCACTCATCTTGCTCATTTTCACCCATTTTCTACATGAATCTTTTTGGAGTCTTCGTTTCCTTAGGCACTGATACATGTTTGTCTTCACACTCTACAACCATCCTTTGGCATCAATACATGTTTGAATCCACTCATTCTTCTTAAGATCGCTTGATGATAGTATGAGGATATTTCTCTAGTAGTTTCAAGCATTGAACATGTCCTCTATTTGATGCGGGTGAGGTTCTTAACCTCACTAAGGCTATACCATTGTGTCTTGCTTGTTGTTGCTTCTTTCTTCAAATTATTTGTTTGATTTCTTTGAATATTTTGCATGTAGTTAAATTTTTGTTTGGTAATTTGAAGGTTATATTAATTTGTGGGTGCTTCTAAAATGAATATTTATAAGTTTTATCTATTGATTTCTACTATTAAGGTTATGTCCCTTTTTGGGTGCATCAAGATTGTGTGTTCTTAAACACGACTACTTTAACAAGGAAAATGATGTTTTGTTCAAGTACCACCATGACTTTCTTGATGGGTTTTCAATATCCAAATTGGTTTATTAATTATTTTAATATTAGGGTTTTGATATTATGATGAAACAAAGAGTAGGGTTTCAATGCTTTGAATGTAGTTGATTTTATCTTATTTTTTGGAATTCATTTGTTCTTCATTTCACAAATATTTAATGTATAGTTCTTCATTTTTTCTAAAATATAGGTAAATTTTTAGTTTATAATTATTTTGGGTTGTGGTTAATATTTATCATCTAAAACACAAGTAAATATTGGATTTTTTGTTTAGGCATATGTAACAAATTGAATATTAGGTTTTATTTATTCTATATAAGATTTTACATATTTTGTATTGGCTTTTGGGATGACCTACAAATTAAAGCTTTCAATCCTAATATGAACTTAATCTAAAATGACTAAATTTATTTGATAGATGCATGTAAGTCTCACTTAATTTCTTTCCTCTCTTACATAGATTTTGTTCTACATTTTAACTGCATACTATGTCTTTGATATCTTTAGTCTAATAGTTATTCTAAATATGTCTTGTCTCAATTTTTAAGTTGAATTTCAATCCTATAATAATATATTTGATGATATAATATATATAGAAAAATAAATATATATTTAATTATATTTCTTCAATTTTTGAAGTCATATATATATATTACAAACAAGTAACTTTTAAATTAGGATCTAGCTTTAATACATGTCCAAACAAGTAACTTTTACCTTGGGATCTAGCTTTAATACATGCTGACATGAATGCTTGCAACCTAAGAATTTGATTCTAGTTCATCATCTCTGCAAAAACCATAGTTTAGTCATATCTCATTAAATTCTTAGCTAACGCATAGCCGCCATAGTCATCTTTATTACCTTGAGGTATACATCCATACGCATATTAATTCCACCGACCCACATGCATTCTCTGACAACTTTGTATTTGACAAGTAGCTCATTCTTAAAACATTAAATGTCAACACAACGCCCCAATAAGCTTCCTCAGATATGCACATTGGGCCCATAAAACTAATGCCACCCAAACATAAACATGCAGACATATGGACCCTGCAAATTGGTCTAAAAGCAATGAAAATGATCATAACTAGCTACCTCCCAATTGGCTATCTTATCAGCTGCACATGCCAACCATAGACAATCCAAAAAATACCATTCTCGAGACAAATTGCGCACCAAATTTGAAAATGTCGCTCAACTCCATTAGGTATATAGGGACGGCAGGGCCACAAAGTCCCCAGAGTTGAACCATCAAACAGGAGCTGCTCCTAAAATCTGATTCCACCAATAGTGTGTCCCCTCAGTCCAAATTTTAGGGCACCAGTTAGACTGTATTAATCAAAACACTTGTAGGGTCCAGTGGCAGCACCATTAGGAGACATGAGTCTGTGACTAAATTGTGGCACACCAATAAAAACAGACACTCAGATCTAGTACAATATTCTTTTCTCTTCCAACCTTATATATGCTCTGCCAATTGTTATGCCACACGACGCTATTTATCAAGATTGATTTAAAATTATTCTATAATAATAAAAAAATCCAAATCTATTTGATATTATCAAAACTGTTGAGTATAACTATTCAGATGAAGTCATGTTTTTTTTTATATGTTTTTGATTGAGGGAAAAAAGGGTTTTGTAGGGACTGAAACCACAAAGTTTACAAACCAATAAAAGATCGATCAAAAAAAAGTTCATGTCAAGACAGGCTGCACACCATAGATAAACAAGGAAGAACAGCAGCCACCAGCAAAACCCATCAAAAGGACAGCAAAAACACAGCCAAACTTAACCCAGAGACTTTAAGATAATTAGAATAGAAAAAAAATATAATTATATTTTATGTCTAATAAATTTGTAATTAGTAATAACATCTAAAATTATCAGTGAATGGTCTATTATTACATATATAAATAATCTTATTTAATTGTGACTCTTTTATAAAAAAATATCATACATTTTTTTCACTTTTATATTTTAATTTAATTATAAATTTATTAAATAGATAAAAAACATTTTTAAATAAAAATACTTTTAAGAAAATATTTCTACTTAAATCAACCTAAAAATTTGTCCTAAATCATTTTCTTTCTAAAGCATAGTCACTGTAAATGGTGGCTATTACATTGTATAAACATAATTATTTGGCAATTTTAAGTTATTGTAAATTCACAAAGGTAATTCACATTTGAAAAATTTTCGTATTTATTTCTCCACGATTTACAAAATCTAATAGTGGTGACAATGTAAACCATTTCGTTTGAGGCCTGGTTATTTTATTAGTTTAATGGGTATGGTTTATGACTTATTCCTTAAAATTTTATAAATCATTTTCTTTTGACTCAACCAAAATTTATAGGAAATATCATGGAAGAGGATCATTAACCAAACAATTTTCTGCCCCTTCCTATTTATAGGCAGAGACTAATGTTTTCACTAAGCTTTGTTTGCTATTATTGCCTTTCTCAGGAGTCGGGCCTTTCTCAGGAGTTGGGAAGACTGCTTAACCTATAGTTTGAAAGATTTTCTTATTAAACTATAATTTCAACTATTGATTGAATTTTTTTTTTGAGGTTTTCCATATTTTCAATTTAAAATTAAAAGAGAAAAAACTTGTGACCAATCAAAAACAAGCAACCAAAAAATTATGATGGTTTGCTAATGTTTAAAATTGGTAGATGCATTATGGCTCACATATATCTAAATTTCTTATGGCAATTTTTTTTCCAGTTTGTATGGGAGACTTAATGGCAAAATAGTTGTTGCGGAAAAATGTTGTTATGGCACACAAGCATATAGGTGTGTTTTTGGGAAAAATCATTGGAAGAGGATGGTAGTTCCTTGTTTCATGTGGGTTGCCTGCACTTACACATTTTGTATACATGCCTAACAAAAATTTTTGGAGTCACATGCTTGTTGCAACCTAGTATCAATTTGCAATAGTGAATGGCATCTACATGGCCTGCTCTATTATTTCAAGGCTTACAGGTTACCTGTTCCATTAAAACCACCTTATTGATGTCTTAGACTTTTTATTTGGTGGGTACCTAATTATTTTCATTTAGGAATCTTGAATGTGTTTGAGGTGTTCTATTTTGATGAGCTCCCTTTTCTTAGATAAGATATTCTGGTAAGTTTGCTTAGTCTGCCTTATAAGGGGAACAAAAAGCCCAAGATCTTTGGAAGAAGAAAGGAAGATGATGATCCTTAGTATGCTCATTTTTGTAGTGAATTTCATTGCTTTAAACATGTATAGAATTTGTGGAGAATCTTGAGTAAGTCACTTGTTATGGTTTATGTGTAGTACATTCATTATTGCCAATCTTGTTAGATTCCTACACTACTCAGTTAGGTGGGTGTGTTATGGTGGGGATGATTGGTTAGTAACTCGTTGTTCTATATCTGGAGCACCAATATTGTTCTTCCTCCATTTTATAAAGTACTTCATGTGAGACAATGTCTCTATTACCACATTTTGCATACACACGTAATGTGGAGTCCATGAATCTAGTAGCTGTAATACCCAGGTATTTTTAGATCTTCTTTTCATTTATTGTGAATAGATTGAAATGCAATAAATTTTTCTTTGTTAGGGTTACATAATATTTTTCTTGCAAACTCTACTCATTTTCATGAATGACATTGTTGAGTGCATGAGATAATTTGTGCAGAATCAGAGGCAAGTCACTTTCCACCAAACTACTTGTATTATCTCCAAGAAGAATTTTTTTGTACCTATGTTTTTAAATGGTCTCCTCTTTTATACTATCCTCAAATTCCTTACAAGTCTAGTAGCATCTGCTAATATATTACCTTTTCACATGTTTTCCACATTAAGAGCACGGTCCCATGGAGGGGGGCTTCCTAAAAATCTGGAGCAGAATCTGTTTAAATTTTTAGCAGAACATTTTGAAGTTGATGGTCCCATGGATTTAGTTGTGCAATTTAGCTAGTGGTGGCCAGTGGTGGTTGGTGTTGGAATGGAGTGTTGTAAATAAAATACTAATAAATAAACATCATTTCCCTCCAAATTTGTGACAAGTGGCAAGAAAGTACTCTAAAGCAAGTGGGGCAATTTCTAGCCCCACCTCATTTCCACTAGCTGAAATTTCCTGCCACTAGGTGAAAAAGATTCCAATTAATCTTGCCACTAGCTGAAAAAGATTCCAATTAATCTTATAGTAGAACTTTTTTTTTTTCATTAGACCACATGCTTACGTGAAATCTGAAGCCCAAGCCCCCCATGGGACCATACAGTAAGTATCTATTAATGTAATTATCTTGTAGGCCATTGATACTCTCTTCTTGTTGCTGTCTGTTTGATGGTCTTGTGTCTTGTGCTAATGTTTCAAAGTGTATGGTGTATTGTGCTGGTTAGGTTTCTATATTTTTCATCATTCTATTATGTTTAATTTTAGGCATAACTTTGGTTAAAGTATTTTTCCATTTTGTTTAATTTTAAACATAAATTTTATCGTAGCTTATTAGTTTTTTTTGTTTATGTATTGATAATCAGTCTTGTAATTAAAATATTTGTTAAATATGAGAAGATTTTTGCAGACTAGATAGAGAGTTTGTAGGTTCCAATGTACCTTTTTTCTCTTAATGGTTTTCTTTCCCCCAATTTCCTTACCTTTCTCTCAAGGTTTTCCAAAACTGAGGCTCATATCTACAGTTTTATTGTAAATGAAAAAATTGAATGGATTCTGAAAAATTGATTTGTTTAAATGCACATATTTAGATTAGATCATTCTCCATGTTATAACTTTATCCATTTCATTCTAAGTCTGATTCTTCTATTTTAAAAGACTTTCAACTGAAGATTAAATCATTTATTTAATGGGTATGTGCAAGATCATGATGGGCCAAAAAGTGGCAATATGATGGGTATGTGGCTGATGAATTTTTTTTACCCAAAATTGATGAAATGAAAAGGGTTTTTAAAGGAGATTATCAACTTTCCACCAATATAAATTATGCTTTACTTTGAATCTAATAAATTATTATTATTCATTTTCTATTGAATTACGACTAAAGTGTTGATTTTTAGGCTGATTGAAAAACATCTATAGCTTTCAAACGGTGTCATATTTTTTTAATCCAAAATATGTGTCACATTCTATGCTTCACATACTATAAGATTGAAAAAAAAAATGAATTTCATGAAGTTTTGACCAAGTTAAGGTGGTCAAACATACGAGTCTTTATATTTTTTAAATTTTGTCATAAAAAATTATAATTAATTATTTACTTGGAAAATAATTGCAAAATAATATGCATCACATCGGGACATGAGTCCTCTACTTATATCTGAAATCTTATAAAAAAATATTATCATTTTAATGTGGTTAGGGTGGTCAGACAGACACCTACTTCTTATTTTTTCCCTGAAATTTAAGTACTACTGTATTGAAATTTCAAATTTTCAACAAATAGATTTTATTTTTTTGTAAATAAACCTAGTTATTTAGAAACTAAATTCAATTTTATACAAATTATATTCTTACATATTTTTTAAATTATATAGATAACTTATTCAAATTTTTATGTCAAGATGCCTAAGTTTGATTTTTCTAAATTTTTTGCCACTTAAGGGCCTGTTTTTTCCATGATGATCCTGCACATACCCTAATATTGAACTCCTATTCATTATATTTTTGAACAGTCTTAACACCGGATTAAATTATTATTCTAATTTAATCTTTATCCAACAGAATTTCCCAACTCATGTTCTAATTGACACAAAACTCAAATCGCATGGCATTTGACAATCTCGATTGTTGATCTCTCTTTCGAATCTGAGCCGATCATTTGAAAACCAAATTTTTATAAATTGACTAACCTTTGGCATTATTACTCCTCCTGAAATCAATACTTTTGGAAGAAACTTGTTAATCTTAGATATTTTTCTTAGACATACAACAAGGCTAGGCTTGCATACATACTAAAAATCTGAGGGCAAGAATACCGACACAGAAAAATGGAGAAGGACAATCAAGATAATTTGAGGAAATGGATTGATATTTGGTGAGGATGTTCTATGTTTTCGCTTTAATTGATTTTTAGTTTATTTATCTCATTATTTGTTGTTTGATTTAGATTTATGCATGTTTAGATTAGATTTAACCATCTTACTATGTAGTGTTATTTTATCTAAGTTACATTTGGTGATAGGGGGAGACCTCTTCTTGATCTTTAGATTAGATGTGTGTGTGTGTGTGTTGTGATGCTTTTTCCTGTAATCATGCTATGTGTGCTTGGATGACCCTTGTCACCCCTGTTGATGTTTAGATATAGGCGTGGTGTTTGTGTTGTAAAACTTCCTCTATTTGTATCATCATTCTTCCAATTTTGTGATTGACTTTCAGAAAATTGAGGATGATGCAAAGCATTGGGAGCATTGAGGCTTCCTTCCATATTGACCCAATTTTTTATATTTACTTTGTCTTCTCGTGCATTCCTTACATGACCTGATATAGTAGGGGATTGATGAAATTTCATTTATATATTGTTATTACACTTATATATTTATGAGAGGTTCTGACCCTGAAATATCAGGCTACCCCTATGCCCTTTGTTTGTGTTCTCTTTGCACTCTCTTTATCTTTCTCTTTTATTTGCTTGAGTTGTCCCTTTCATGTGTGACAACACCACCTTTTCACTTCCTGGATATTTAGGAAATGCATTCGTTGCTAACGAATATTTTCTTAGGGATTTGCACACACTTCTTTGTAATAATTTCATTCTCAACTTGAAACCCTAACACAACATGTTTCCTTCATCACAGGTTTGTAAAGAAAGGACTTGAGAACCTTCCTCGTAAGTGGGGACAACTTTGATCTTCCCCTCACATGGGGGCCTATTCTTCCTTTCGAATTCCTTGATGAAGTGAACATCTTTTAGAAGGATTCCTTGATGATGAATTGATTCGAGAAAGAAGGCACCAACTTTTGAACAACTCATCCCTTCAGTGGACCATCTCTTTTCACACCAAGTTCTCAAAGGACCCCTTTGAAACTTTTTTAGCTCTAGAAGGTTTTATGGTAACTAGCTCAGGGGAAGCATGAATATACCTATTTCCTATCTCTACATCTAGCTCAGGGGTAGCCTAACTAGACTTACTTCACATATTTGTGTCTAGCTTGGGGATAGCAGGACTAGACCCTTTTCACAATCCTTACATCTAGCTTGGGTGCAACCCGACTAGACCTATTTTGCATCATTGTGTCTAGCTTGGGGGCATCTTGACTAGACCTCACTTTTGAAATGGTGTGTCTCATGAGTGGACCCCTCTTCCTTTTGAAGGGCTCTTGAGGGACCCCTTTGAAAGCCTTCCAACTTGACGATAGTCTATGTGACTGTCTGCTTCCTGATATGTTCTATCTGTGGGTAAACATGTCACTTCATGGGTGCACCTATCAAGTCACTTCTTGACTCTGTGAAGTTTTTTTTTCTCGGTTTCCCTCATGTGAGAGTTCTTGGAGGATACCTTCCTTATAGGTATGTGGGCCTATACGGTGCTTTCTTTCTTCAGCTTCATAGTTCTATGTAGCTATGAATTCCTTTGCTTATATTGCACTCTCAAGTTCGCCAAATCACGGTCTGTTCCTCAACATTTTATGTATACATTTCTAACCCTACTACTTCTTCTATCTACTTTACCAAACCACTCATCAGTATTCATGCTCGCTAAAGTGGGGAAAAAATCTATATGGGCGAATTTTTGCCCCTTAGGAAAATTCTCCTTTTACCCTTCCTCACTTTAGAAAACCAAACTCGAAAGCAAAAATCCACATAAGCCTATTTCCTTCGTTCCACTTGGTGTCCTTTTTGTGTGTTGACAAAGGAGTTATTGTTAGGGATGCTCGTACGATGTGAAGATGTTTGCATGTTGCACTTACATCCCTAATAGATTCCTATGGTTGGAGCCTACAGAGGTGTTACACTTCCCATTGGAAGTCAAATTGTAATGCCCCCTTTGGCTGACCGACTCGAACATGGTCATTTCTTTCATCTCCTTCATATTCACTATCCATTCACTCATTCCAATGATGGATTATCTCTCTTAGAAATTTCATAAGCTCTTGCATTCACTTCAAGAATTGAAGCAACATTCTTGCACTCCATAGCAGCAAGTCCATCACTCCATCACTTCAGTAGAGCAAGTGTAGAATAACCCCATTTCAGTAGAGGCTTGATTTCCTCTCATTTCTCCCCCACTAGCCTTGAGTTCTTTGGGCAGAGGTGGTAAGCTTTCTAATCCTTTTCTCTATTACTTGTTTGAGTAAGCACATTACTATTTTGTAGTTTTTTAGTGTTCTTTTTCTTTATTTTCTTCTTTATCATATTATTTCTCCAACATTGCAAACTTGGCTATTCGTGGAGGTGGAAACACCAAAATGAGGGTCTAACTAGGGAAGACCCCTATACAGCCCCCCAACAATTTCCTTCTCTTTCGTGTGAAGGTGGAGATATCATGGAGCTAGCTGGCGAACAAGCCTTTTGGTGAGATCATTCTTGTCGTCTTTGTGTTAATCTACTTCCTTTATCACATTTTCCTACTTTATTCATGTCTTAGGGTTATTCTGGCCTTTCAAACATAGTTAGCTAGGTTGTTAGTCCAATTTTTGGAGATTTAACTATTTCATTTTGGTTCTCTATCCATATAGATGCTAGCGCATCTTAGACATCCCAACACACCACACTGTCATCCTAGAAACATTCTTTTGTCCTTTGACAAAGAGCTATCTGAGACACAATGTTGAATTTGAAAACCAACTCGCCTAGCCCCCTTCAAGTCTTGGGTCTATAGAGTGATCAAAGAACTTTACAGTCCTCATCATTCTCATCCCTCACCTCCTAACAATCCCTTAAGCTGAGGTAAGTTAGGGCAACCTACTGCTCTTGGCCATCTGTGACCTTGGGCCTTGACATGGTTGGTCCTCCTCTCTTACAAGCATGAAATGTAGTAACCATATTACCTTCCATCTAATCCTTCTTATTTCTCGGACCACACTCCCTTGCACAGTTCCCATGGTTAGTAGACATGGATTTATTCTCCAAGGCTAGAAACAAGCATTCATGTTTATCATCCTCAAAATCAGATTCATCATCAGAAATTACAACATCGTCTCTAACATAATATAATTTATTAAACTTTTTGTCTTTATTATCTATTTTATTTTTGTGTATGGCTCTATTTGGACATCTTGAAGCATTGTGACCAATATTTTTGTTGGCAAAACAAGAATATACAACTGAGGGGCTGGGGGAGGAGGGGGGGGGGCGAGGGCGTGAATCAGTTGATACATAATTAAGACTTATTCAAACTTTCAACCTTTAATCTCAGATATGATGAATAAAAAAGAAAGAATAAATTAAAAACACATCAGAAACACATGAACACCAATATTTTATGTGTGGAAACCCTGTTAGGGAAAAAACCAAAGTGGATGTTAGTCCACAAGATTATACCCTATCAAAAGTATAATTAAGAATAAATAGGGAATGCACATGCATTCAGGCACACTGCCTAGAGTTGACTGGGTATGTGCAGGATCATCATGGAAAAAATAGGTCCTTAAGTGGCAATGAAAATTTAGAAAATCAAAGTTGGGCAACTTGACATAAAAATTTGAATAAGTTAACTATATTATTTCAAAAATATGTAAGAATAGAATCTGTGTCAAATTGAATGTGTTTTCTAAACTACTAGGTTAAGTTTTGTAAAAAAAAAATCTATTAGGTGAAAATTTGAAATTTCAATGCAGTAGTACGAAAATTTTAGGGAAAAAATAAAAAGTAGGTGTATGTCTGTCCACCCTAACCATAATAAAATCATAATATTTTTTTATAAAATTTTAGATGTAAGTAGAGGACTCATGTCCTAATGTGATGCATATTTTTTTGTATTTTTTTTCCAAGTAAATAATTTTAATTATGAATTTTTTATTATAACTTTTAAAAAATATAAAAAACTTGTATGTCTGACCACCTTAACTTGGTCAAAACTTCATGAAATTCACTTATTTTTTTTAATACAATAGTATGCGAAGCATAGAATGTGACACATGTTTTGGATTCAAAAAATGTTATATGATTTGAAAGATATAGATTTTTTTCAATCAACCTATCAATCAGGACTTTAGTCATAATTCAAATAGAAAATGAATAATAATTATTTATTAAATTCAAAATAAAACATAATTTATATTGGTAGAAAGCTGAGAATCTCCTTTAAAAACCCTTTTCGTTTCATCAATTTAGGGTTAAAAAAAAAGTCGTCAGCCACATGGGCGAAGTCTAGAAAAACAAGGTAAGTTGTTAAACACGTTTTTTGGGTTGACTTCTTAGGATTGGCATGTCCTAGCCAAATTCCGAAGCAAACCCAAGGCTAATCCCTAGGTATTAGGTTTCGTGTCAAACATATCAGATATCCAAAATTTTTTTATATTTAATTTTAAAAAATCTAATATAGTTTTTAATAAATGAATTAAAAAATTAAAATTTTCAAATCAGATATCCGATTTATTTTATATATAATTTTAAAAAATCTAATATAGTTTTTAATATATAATTTAAAAAATTACAATAAATAATTTATAGTTTATTTTAATATATCTAGTTGAGAATATACAATATAGTTTAGAATTCAATATATAATTTATAATTTATGATAATATCCTACAGAATTATTTATAATATATAGCATATTATACTATTATATATAATATTTATATATTTTTTATATATTCTAGTTAATCTATAAATATTTATATATATATATATTAAGTTAATATAAAAATATTATATAACTAATTAATATTACTAATATATTAAATATTTAAATATTATATCTCTCTCTCTCTCCCTCCCTCTCTCCCTCTATCTCTCTCTCTCTCCTCCTCTTCCCCTCTCCCTTCCCCCCTAATTCTCTCTCCCTCTCTCAGACCCTTCTTCTCTCTCTCTCTCTCTCTCTCTCTCTCTCTCCTC
>CM021105.1:635410494-635702378 GCA_007115665.2 Sequoiadendron giganteum | reverse complement strand
TCTCTCTCTCCTCTCTCCCCTTCCCCTCTTCTCCTCTCCTTCCCCCTCCTAATTATCTCTCTCTCTACCCTCTCCCTTCCCCCTCCTAATTCTCTCTCTCCTTCTCTCTCCCCTTCCCCTCTTCTCCTCTCCTTCCCCCTCTTAATTCTCTCTTCTCCTCTCCCTTCCCCCTCCTAACTCTCTCTCTATCTCTCTCTCTCCTTCTTCCCCTCTCCCTTCCCCTTCCTAATTCTCTCTCTATCTCTACCCTCTCCCTTCCCCCTCCTAATTCTCTCTCTCCTTATCTCTCCCCTTCCCCTCTTCTCCTCTCCTTCCCCCTTCTAATTCTCTCTTCTCCTCTCCCTTCTCTCTCTCTCTCTCTCTCCCTCCTTCCCCTCTCCCTTCTTCCTCCTAATTCTCTCTCTCTCCCCCCTTCTTTCCCTATTCCCCTCACCCTCCCGCCTCCTAATTACCCCTCTATATCTCTCTCTATCTCTCTCTCCCCTCCTAATTCTATCCCTCTCTCTCTCCCCTTCTTCCCCTATTCTATTCCACTCTCCCTTCCCCCTCCTAGTTACCTCTCTCTCTCTCTCTCCCTCCCTCACTCTCTCTCCTTTTCCCTCTCTCCCTCTATCTCTTGTCCACCCTACACCTCCTAATTACTCTTGGGTCTATGTGTGCTACAAATCAGATATCCGTTTGAAATTGGATATCCGTTTGAAATCGGATATCAGATTTTTGAATCCAAAATTTTACTACCACAATACATTTTTAAATGTTTTCAAATATCAGATATCCGATTTTTTTTACTTTTAAAAAATGGATATCCGATTTGTAAAACTTAGGCTTGGGTATTGCTATGGAGCAATGTACTGACACCCAACCCGAAATAAAAGTCAACTTGGGATTTCCGCATTTTTTGGTGAGTGAAAAACACTACTTTTTCCTATTGCCACTTTTTGGCCCATCATGATCCTGCACATGCCCCACTGCTAAGAGGAAAGCTCACTGCCTTACATAAATTAAAAAGATTAAATCCATCTAATGAGGTTAAACTGAGAAATTAGCTTCTACAAAAGCCCAATGACAGTTCTGATTAGGCACAAAAAAATCTCTACACTCTGCTCAAACTCCTTCACACTCTACTCAATCTCTTTCACAATCTACTCAATATATTTCAGACTCTACTCTACACTTGAATGATTTGATCTTTATCCACACATGTAATTCACATACCTACACTGAGCATACATCAAAATGTGGAAAACAACCACTCTTATATATTCACTACATAGATTTACATCAACAACTCCATCAACCAAGAATAATGAAATAGATTACAACTGTCGACCTTAATACATAAATAAATCTTAATGTGAACCAACACAAGTCGGTCACAACATAGTGAGGACCCAAAACAACACCTTCGAATAAGACAAATAATAAAATACTAATCCTCATGGATCTGCAACATGCTACCACCATCATGTCATCCAAGAACATGAAAACTCGAGCACACATTGGAAAAATATCTGATCACGATCATACCAAAAAATCCATATGTAAAAAAAGGATAGAAAATGATCTAGAATCATCCATGAATGTCATAGTAACATGCACAACAGCTAATATTTCCATAATTTCATCCACTTCTTCCAAAAACACCTACGACAGTAACAGAGTGATTGTAGGAACACCGAAATGTACAATCTACTCAAATCTTGATGGGTACCATTGAAACTTCCAGACATCATACTAGATAGGCTTATCAAAAAAACCTTTAATGTGTGCCTTCTAATCATGAACGTACATAAATTTCCATCACTCTGAGCTTCTCAGCTTCACTGGCTACCTGCAATATGTTTATTATAATTTTCTCAATCTCCTCAACATATACAGCCTTCAAAATCACCAATGCTAATAGTGTTGACATCAATGAAAACCACATATCAGCAATACAACAACAAAATCCAACAATATCCCCCTTTGGAATTGATGGGAACACAAGATGTGAAAAATAAACCATCAACGCAACTCACTCTTCACACAATTCTCTTCTCCAATTCCCCCCCTTAGATGTTAGAATGTTTTTCACATTACACCTCTCCCCCTTTGACATCAATGACAAAGGTACATAATCTCTGAACCACATATTTAGTACATCTAACTACTCCCCCGAGTAGCAACCACCACAACCTCAATCCAGAATAAGATATGGCTATGAATTCATGTACCGATGCAAAGACCTACATCACTTAGTTTTGATCAAGAGGGGAAATCACACCTAACTTGCCTTTGACATACTCAAATGTATCCTTGGGTAATGTCTTAGTAAATATATCTACAATTTTCTCCTTGGTAGGTACATACTCTAGTCTAACTTATTTGTCACTTACTTTATCTCTCAAGAAGTGATATTTGATGGATATATACTTTGTCTTTGAATGCAACACTGGATTCTTAGAAATGTTTATGGCACTTGATTTGTCACAAAATATAGTAATGGGTTCTTCATACTCAATTCTGATATCTCTCAGCATCTGCTTCATCCACAATACTTGAGTACAGTTTTTTGCAGTAGCAATGTATTCTACCTGAACAGTAGATAAGGAAACAAATAAAAATATTTAATTTCTTATCCAAGATACCAACTTTTTCCCTAAGAATAATGCACCACCACTAGTACTCTTCCTATCATCCACATCTCCTACCCAATCTGCATTAGTAAAAACACTCAAAGTAAGATCATCATCCTTAGGATACCAAAGACCAAAGTCAACTGTCCCTTTTAGGTATCTGAAGATTCTTTTCACAACATTCTCATGTGATTCTTTTAGATCAACTTGATATCTAGCAACCATGCATACATCATTCATTATATCTGGCCTAGTTTGAGTCAAGTAGAGTAATCCACCAATCATTGACCTGTATCTGTTTGATTTTCTTGAGGAGAATCATTATTTTGTGTAATTTTACATCCGGTCACCACAGGTGTACCAATTGGCTTTGAGTCTTCCATGCTAAATGTTTTCAGTAACTCTTTTACATATTTGGACTAAGATATAAAGATTCCATCTTCTAACCGAGTGATTTTTAATCCTAAGAAGAATTTCAGTTCTCCAATCATTGAGATTTAAAACTCACTTTTTATTTCATTAGAAAAATTCATACACAAATCATCATCACCTTCAAAAATAATGTCATCAACAAAGACTTCAATGATCAACTCTTTACTATGATCCAACTTGAAATAAAAATTATTGTCAGTAATACCCTTACTAAATCCAAGCTTCAATAAGTATTTATCCAATCTAGAATACTAGGCTCTAGGGGCTTTCTTAAGTCCATATAGAGATTTCTTTAATCGACATACCATTTTTTCTTTGTCAATTAGTTGAAATCCATCTGATTGTTCAACATAGACTTCTTCTTCTAGTTCACCATTTAGAAATGCTGACTTTGCATCCATCTAATAGACTTTTTCATTATTGTAAGCAAGAAATAATCTTACAGCTTCAATTCTAGCAACAAGGGCAAAAGTTTCTTCAAAATCAATACCTTCCATCTGGGAGTACCCTTTGCAAACTAGTCTTGCTTTGTTTTTGACTAGTTCACCTTGTTCATTTAGCTTATTCTAAAAGACCTATTTGGTTCCAATCATATTTTTTTTCTGAGGTCTAGGAACATGATCCCATGTATCATTTTTCTCTATCTGCATCATTTCTTCTTTCATGGCTTCCATCCAATATTCATCTTTGCATGCTTCATTGATATTGCTAGGCTCAGTTTTGGAAATTAGACAATACTCTTCTAAGATTCTTCTTGTAGTTTGCACACCTTTGTTCTTATCTCCTATGATCTGAATATCAAAATGATTTCGCCTCACATACCTTGGAAATTTAGGACTTTCTCTAACTTCTGGTTCTTGTGTTCTTTCTTATGCACTTCTGCTAGTTTCTGCTTCTTGATTCCCTTAGTTCACCAAAACAATTTGAAGTTGATTTTGTGTCTACAAGTTATTTCCATTGTTAGTACTATCATGATCCTCATCTGAATCATATCCACTACATCTAGATGGTCTATGAATATCTTCATCAACTTTGACATTTGCACTTTCAACTATTTTTTTCAACCTGTTATTAAAGCACCGGTAAGTTGTTCTCTTAGTAGAGTACCCTAGAAATATTCCTTCATCACTTCTATCATCAAACTTTCCTATATCATCATCTCTCTTGATGTAGCATTTTCTTCCATTTTTTTGAAATACTTGACAATAGGCTTATAACCAAACCATAGCTCAAAATAAGTCTTACCAGAATTACTATTGATATTTACCCCGTTGATAGTATACACAATAGTATTTACAAATTCTCTCCAATAGAAATGAGGAACATTTGATTCCAAAATCATGGTTCTAGCAGTGTCTAGAATGGTTATGTTCTTTCTTTCAACAACTCCATTTTGTTGAGGGGTCCGAGGAGCAGATAGTTGTCTTTGGATTACATGCTTTTCATAGAAAGAATTTAATTCTCGGGAAGTGAATTCACCACCTTTGTCTGACCTTAAGCATTTGATATTTTGACCCGTCTCATTCTCTACCATAGCTATGAGGCTTTTGAAATTTTCTAATGCTTCATGTTTTTCTCTTAAGAAAGCAACCCATATCATTCTAGAGTAATCATCAATAAGCAACATAAAGTACCTTTCACCTTGAAGACTTTTGATTCTAGAGGGACCACATAGATTGGTATGTATCAATTCTAGTACTCCAATAGAGTTATATTATTTTCTCTCGAAATAATTTCTAGTCTTCTTTCCCATATGACATTCCTTGCACATATTGTTAGCAGGCTTCACTAACTTAGGAGGATCTCTGACTACTTGAGAAGAAATTATTTTGACAATGTTATCATAATTCACATGATACAACCTCCTATGCCATAATTAACTTACCTCTTGTCTTTGTTCCTAAAGCCATCACATTTCCAGAACTTCCTCTTATCTTGCACTTACCATCCTTGAACTAAAGATTATATCCCTTGTCTACCATTTGTCCAAAACTCAACAAGTTATATTTTAAGCCTTCTACATAAAGAACATTATCAGTATTGTGTTTACCACCAAAATAAATAATGACTCTTCCACGAATCACACCAAAAGTGTTGTCTCCAAATCTTACAACACCACCATCATATTTTTCCAATCTTACAAACTTTCTTTTGATGTGAGCATCCACTATCAATTACCCACTCATCCTTTTCTTCATTTTTTTCTGCAAGAGCCTTCTCAAAATTCATAATACTAGTAGATTCAGTGGACACCTGACCATTTTATTTGATAGCAATAAATACCCATTCATCTTCATTTCCATTTTCTTTATCAGATTCATAATAAATAACACCCTCTTTAGTATAATAGCATTTCTTTTTAAATCTAGACTTATCAAGTTTGTACTTGGACACTCTTTCAAGACACCTTGATGCAAAATGACCTATTTTACTACAAGGAAAACATTTAATAGGTAACTTTCCATTAATATACTTACCATGACCTCCGGCTTCTCTTTTCATAATCAATGCTTCTAGTTCCTCTAATTCTCTTTCTTCATCTTCAATTTGTTTCATCTCATCTTCATACTTGAATGTCTTTTTGGAACTCTCTCCCATATCATAGCTCTTCTTGTTTTTCTCAGATATAGTATCTTTGAATTCAAATTTTGTCGTAGGAGTGGATTCACCAAATTCACTTAACTCAAAGGCATCAAGTTTTCCAATCAGCATGTATCTTGTCACATTTTTCACTATCCTGAGTTCATCAATAGCATGAGCTTTTACTTTATAGGAAGGAGGCACAAATCTAAGTATTTTAGCCACAATCTCTTCTTCATCCAAGATTCCATTGACACATCTAATGCTCATCACCAGTTCATTTACCTTTTGATAGAAAGAAAGGATGTTCTCATCTTCACTCATCTTCATGTCCTCCCACTTGCCTTTTAGACTCTATAGCTTAGCAAATTTTACTAGTCGATCTTCTTCATGTACAATGTTTCCATTTTTTTCCAAATCTCATGTGCAGTCTTCAAACCTATCACATTTTTCATCTCTAAATATGTCAAAGCACTCAACAATATTCAATAGCCTCGGTATTTGTTTCAACTTCTTTGATTTCATCAATAGTAGATGGACCATTCTGAGGGATAGTATATGGATTATTTTTAATCTTCTAGAAAGGCTCACCAATGCACTTCAAATGACATTCCATTATAACCTTCCATAGAGAGTAGTTTGCTCCATCCAATCTAGGGATCTCCTTCTTATAAGATGCCATCTTGGATCACCTCAAGCTATTAAGCTTTTTCTTTAGAGGAACCTTCTCTAATACCAATTATTGGAAAAACAAGAATAGACAACTAAGAGGGGGGTCCAATCAATTATCATAGAATAAAGAATTATTCAAAGTTTTAACCATTAATCTCATATATGATGAATAAAAATGAAAGCATAAATTAACAACACATCATATACACATGAACACCAAGATTTTATACATGGAAACCTTGTTAGGGGAAAAACCATGGCGAATGTAAGTCCACAAGATTATACCCTATTAAAAGTATAATGGAGAATAAATACGAAATGCACATGCATTTAGGCACACTGCCTAGAGCTCACTGCTCAGAGGAAGGCTCACTTCCTTACATAAAATAATCAAATTAAATCCAGCTAATGAGGTTGAATTGATAAATTAGCTTCTACAAAATCTTGATGACAGTTCTGGTTAGGCACAAAAAAATATCTACACACTCTCCTCAAAATCCTTCATACACTGCTCAATATCTTTCACACAGTGCTCGATCTCTTTCACACTATGCTTTGCACTTGAATGATTTGATCTTTATTCACACATGTACTTTGCATACCTACACCAAGCATACATCAAAATGAGGAAAATAACCGCTCTTATATATCCATTACATAGATTTACATCAACAACTTTGTCGACCAAGAATAAAGAAATAGATTACAACTGTCAACCTTAATATAAATAAATCTTAATGCCAACCAACACAAGTCGATCCCAACATAGTGAGGACCTGAAAAAACACCTTTGAACATGCCAAACAATAAAATATTAATCCTAATGGATCTGTAACATGCTACCACCATCATGTCAACCAAGAACATGAAAACTCGAGCACACATCGGAAAAATATTTGATCATGATCATACCAAACAATGCAGATGTGTAGCAAGGATAGATTACAATCTAGAATCATCTACGAATGTCACATGAACACACGCAACAACTGATATTGCTAGAATTTCATTCGATTCTTCCAAAAAACACCTACTACAGTAACAAAGTGACTGTAGGAACACCGAAACATACAACCTGTACAAATTTTGATGTGTACCATTGAAACTTCTAGAGAACATACTAGATAGGCTCAGTAACAAACCCTTTAATGTACACCTTTTGATCATCAATGTACAAAAATTTCCATCACTTTGAACTTATCTGCTTCATTGGTTGCCTGCAATATGTTTATTACAATTTTCTCAATCTCCTCAACATATATAGCCTTCAAATTCACCAATGCTAATAGTGTTGACATCAATAACAACCAAATATCAAAAATAAAATCACAACATCCAACAATTTCAACAAATTAAACATTTAAAAGGTAACATACCTTTGTACTTATCGATACCTTTCTTCAACTTCCTTGTAAATTTTTCTTCCAAATCTTTTGAACTTTCACTATCCCGATCATCTTTTGTCTTAGTGGATTTGAAGGTTGTTTCTATTTTCTCCTTTTCTTTTCCAAACTTCCTCATCTCAAATGCAATCAAGGTGCCAAATAGTTATTCTTTATTTAATTTATTTGGATGATACATTTCCTCAATAGTTGAGACCTTGTCACTATAACTCTCTAGTAGATTCATCAAAATATTCTCTATTACATCTTCATTTTTCAAAGTACCACCTTGAGTTTTGACTTCATTTTCTGCAATATAAACCTTGTGAAAGTAGCTTGCAATGTCTTCACCTTCTTCCATTTTTAAGTTCTCATATCTACACTTTGTTGTTAGCTTCTTTGATAATTTGACTCTATCATTTCCTTCATAGATATCTTTCAATTTTTCCCACACTTCATAAAAAGTGCCTAATTAAATAAATTTTGTCTACCTAGTCTTAGATAAAGCACTATAGATTGCATACCTTTCCTTTTCATTTTCCTCACAAGAAGAAATCTCATATGTAGAAGAAGGACCACTTGTCAGTTCAACATATTTTTTCTCAACAAATTTCCAAGTCTTGAAACCAAGAGAGATCAAGTAATCTCTCATCTGCACTTTCTAGTCACTATAGTTAGATCCATCAAACATGAGGATTGATATTTTGTGTGCCATCGAATCTACCCCAAGTGGTTAATCTCTTCTTTGAGGAACCAAGGCTCTGATACCAATTTTTTGACTTGCACAAGACAATTGAGAGTGGGGGTAAATCAATTGTATCTAATTACATTAACTTTTGATCTTAATCAATTCCACATCTACTTTAATATTTTATTAAGTATAAGCATGAAATACAGATAAAAAAAAGCAAATACTAGAGACACCAGATTTATGTCTAAAACCCTATAAGGGAAACACCACAGTGAAGATTAAATCACAATATAATAGTAATGCAAAACTAGATACAAAGGCTCACTGCCCAAGATAGGACTCACTGTCCTGATACAAGGCTCACTACCTACATATAGGACTCATTGTCTAGAAGGAGACTCACTGCCTACATATAAAGATAGATAACATACAATCCACCACAACAACTCACACACATTCGCAACCTTGATCAAAGAATTGTAGACACCATCGACTCACTTCTTTCAGGAATCTAATACATTGAAGTTTTTCTGCCTTTATTCACTTTCACACACTTTTTCTCACCTATTTTGACACTTGTTCACTTAAAATTCACACTATCTTGACTTAAATTTATACCATCTTCAGCCTTAGAAACTTTCTCTAAGGTCAGCTACACATTCTTCATTTTATAAATTTAAATTAGGTTAGTGACTCAACATTCCCACAGTGGATAAGAATGAGAGTGGACCAAATTAATACTTAACAAGGACCCATAACAACATCTTGGATCAATTACATGCTTCCTTAATTGATACTTATCCTTCATGTAATGTGTAGACACTAGATCGGCCAAACCTAATAAAAAGACCAATGAACTTTGAAGTATGCATCTTTGCAACAAGATGATAACACGTGGATCACATAACATGCTTCACCAGACACTAGAACACAACTTAGATACCTTCATATTCATTTGTAGCAACTAAAAAAATTTCATACATAAGAAATATTTCCATTATTCCAATCAGACTGTGCAGACACACATAGGAACTCTGGAACAAGTCTTCTGGAGCACCAAACCATGAACACTTTTTCTAGAATATTGACAACACCATTATTAAGCTTCTTCTAGATCTGCAAGACTTGAAACAAACTAGTAGAGGATTGTAGAGAAGAAACATTTCTCCTAGTCCAGAGACAAACAACTCTGTCAAACCAGTTTTCAAACCAATGAAAAATCTCACTCTCCATCAACTTAGAAGTTTAACTTAGGAGAAGTTATAACTTAGGATATATTGATTGATCCCACAATACTGGTTTACAATTTTTTGGGCAAACTAGACACTTAACTGATTTTTTTTAACTAAATCTTTACTTTCAAGCTCTTATAGCGGCTAAACTGTGAGGAATTTGAAGATGATGCAAACTAGTGATTTGTGACATTCTGTCTATAGATTCTAAATATAGTTTTTTCAAAAAAATTGGAATCAGATTATACTTCCTTTTCCATCTCCTTCAAAAACTATCTTTTTTAAAAAAACAACATTTTTAAGGAGTGACACTCACCATATACAACATAATTTTTTTTGTATGAAGGATAAAATTCTAATTTTTTCGAATTTAGATTTTTAACTACAATATCTAGCAATTTAATTTGGTTTCATAGTGTTTTATTGAATATTTTTTCCTTAATCAAGTTTCAAATTCAAACCAATTACAATTGAAACATAGGCAGACTGTATACAACATAACTTTTTCTATATGTATTGAAATTGATTTTTTTTTTAATGGATCAAGGACATCAATACCCAGCATGGACATATTTTTTAAAATTTTATTTTGATAATCTGATATTTTTCCACATGTGTAGAACAAAGAGCTTGATTTTTGGTGAAAAACCTATTTTTAATGAAACTAAAAAAACACATACATAATAAAATCAAAACATATTGAAATTATATTCATTGGATAGCTCTTTTTGAGGAATACCATGATCATTTGAAATAAATTTTAAATGAATTCATTTGATCCCCCAAAAGGTAAATCAAAAGTGATTTTTTATTAGCATTTTGACAGGTGTAAAGGAGACTCTATTGTAGGTATGGTTTAAAACTAGCGGGCTTCTATCCAAGGGGGTTTGATCTAAGGTGGTTTGATCAAAGCCTCTTCAATTGAAATCATTAAAATGGAACTTTTTAAGGCTTAAATTATTATATTTTCTAAAAATATTTGATTTCAGCAAAAATCAGAATCTCCCAGAAATTGTAAACAATCTTTGTGGAATCACCCATCACCCAAGGATTCCAATAAACAACACTATAGATTCACAAAATCATAGGATCAAAATAGAAGAAATGCAGAGCACATTCAGAAAACACATAGAACTTTGTCTTCACTATATATTAATTTTCTCAAAAGCACAGTTTGATAACTCATCATATCAGTAAACCTGCAACACCATAAAGATAGCTTCATGTACTCACAACATCTCTATATTATCTCAAACATACATGTACCACCTGCGATCACGTGATTCCTTTCATTGCAACAACCTGAACTATTTTGACATAAATGAAAAAATTAATGAAAACACCACCATACTCATTCATACTTCCAACACGTTCTGAGGGAGAGACCTATGAGATAGGGAGGAAAAGGGAGTGCGAGAGAGAGGGAGTGAGAGAGAGAGCGAGTGGGAGAGAGATAAATGGAGTGAGAGAGGGAGAGGTAGAGGGAGAGAGAGGGGGGGTGTTGGAGGGAGAGACCTATGAGAGAGGGAGAGGGACTTATCTAGGTAGGAAGGGAGGGATAGTTGAGAGAGAGGGGGGGTTGTAGTAAGAGGGACTTATCTCAGTAGGGTGAGAGGGATAAAGGGAGAGATACAAAGAGAGAGAGAGAGTTATCTAGTTATGTAGGTAGGGTGCTTGAGGGGGTGGGAGGGAGATAATTGAGAGAGAGGGATAGGAGAGAGGTAGAGGGAGTGAGAGAGAGAGACATGAGAGAGGGAGAGGGGTTGGGAGGGAGAGACTTGAGAGAGAGTTATCTAGGTAGGGTTCCAGAGGGAGAGACAAGAGGAAGTGTGAGAGAGATGGAGTGGGAGAGATATGGAGTGACAGATAGGGAGTGGCAAAGAGATAGAGTTATTTAGGTATGATTCTAGAGGGAGAGACCTATGAGATAGGGAGAGAGAGGGAGTATGATAGAGAGGGAATGGGAGAGTGAGGGATTGAGAGAGAGTGAGCGGGAGAGAGATAAAAGGAGTGTGAGAGAGAGAGGGAGTTGGAGAGATGGGGTGTTGAGTGAGAGGGACTTATCTAGGTAGGGTGGGAAAGATAGAGGGAGAGAGAGTTATCTAGGTAGGGTGCCAGAGGGAGAGACCTTTTGAGAGAGAGGGGGTGGGAGGGAGAGACCTGAGAGATAGGGAGAGAGAGAGAGAGAGAGTGTTGGAGAGAGAGGGATTGAGAGAGAGAGGGAGTTAGTGGGAGAGAGAGAGAGAGGGCAAGAGAGAGAGAGAGAGAGGGGGAAAGGAAGGAGGACCTAAGAGAGGGAGAGAGAAAGAGGGAGAGAGGGGGTTTGAGTGAGAGGGAGTATCTAGGTATAGTGGGAGGGATTGAGGGAGAGATAATTTTCTAGGTAGGGTGCTAGAGGGACATACATGAGAGAGAGAGAGAGTGGGGTGAGAGGGACAAACCTGAGAGATATGGAGAGAGAGTGAGTGGGAGAGAGAGGGAGTGAGTGGGAGATAGATAGAGGGAGAGAGAGAGGGGTGGACCGAGAAATATAGAGGTAGTGATAGAGAGAGATACTTAAGAGAGGGAGAGGGGTGGGAGGGAGATAATTGAGAGAGAGGGAGAGAGATAGAGAGGGATTGGGAGAGAGGGGGTTGGAGTGAGAGGGACTTATCTAAGTAGCGTGGGAGGGATAGTTGAGAGAGAGGGAGTGGGATATATAGGGATGAGGGAGAGATAGAGTGTGTGTGAGAGAGAGAGACCTGAGAGAGGGAGATGAGGTGGGAAGGAGATACTTGAGAGAGAGAGTTATCTAGGTAGGGTTCTAGAGGGAGAGACCTGAGAGAGAGCGGGTGTGAGGGAGAGACTTGAGAGATAGGGAGAGAGAGAGAGAGAGAGAGAGAGAGAGAGAGAGAGAGAGAGAGAGAGAGATAGGAGTGAGAGAGAGATACCAGAGAGAGGGAGAGAGGGGGTTGGGAGGGAGATAATTTATGGAGTGGGAGATATAGGGATAGGAGAGAGATAAGTGGGAGAGGGGGTGGGAGGGAGAGATTTGAGAGATAGATTAGGGTTTAGGGTTTAAGGGTTGAGGTATTGAGGGTTTAATGGTATAGGGTTGAGGGACAAGGGTTTAATTCATAGTATCTAGGGTTGAGATTTTAGGGCTAAGTGAGAGACCTAGATGGCTAAGGAGAGAGAAAGAGAGAGGAAACCTTTAGAAAATCAACATTTTATAACACAGGCATATTTTGAAGAAGTTGAGATATAGAAATTTTGCGTAGCAAGAAAAAATGTGCTCGAATTATAACATGAGCATGTTATAATGTGAACACAATTTCCCTTGCTCTGAAAATGGTAAAATGTAAGCACACCCATGATCTAGGCTCACATGTTTTGTTATTCTTCTAGTTAGGAACGTATTATGACAAAAGAAGCTTTTTGATACTATTGGGAAGTGCACATGAAACATTTTCACATTCTACCACCTTTGCATGAACTTTCCACCACCTTTTTATTGTTTTCCAACTTACGAAGGAGGAAATTATAGATTTTTCACATCAAATTTGATATATATCAATTCAAATCTCATTTTTTGTAGTGTTGCAATGTTAAAATTATGATTGAATTGTAGGAATTAAACATTATACATTGGTTATTTATATTTTTAGTAATTATGTTCAAGAGTGATATAAAATTAAACATTGAAAAGGAAACAAGGTTGTGAAAAACTCAAATTGTTGAGGAGTTTGATGCAAGAAGAAACAAAGATTGCATAATTGGGTAGAACTCCTCCATTCAAATCTCTAATTTTTTAGGTATGTGAAGTATTTACACATTTTCTTTATATTTTCCTTAATTCTATTATGTTTCTTTATCATCCCTTATCATGCATGCTTAATACAATGCTTGATTTTTTTATTATGCATATTCCATATTCATCATTTTTTCTTTGTCATTATAACCCTAGGCCTTCTTGGCACATTTTAAACTACACAATTCTTTAAACTTGCCAATTTCATTTTAAACCACATCTTTTTGAGGCATTTTGTAAAACAATTGTCCTACCTTGTGTATGCTTCCACATTTTGTACACACATATATATGACAGTAGTTACAATTATGTAATATAATACATCATTTTTTAATCCTTTTCTATGGATGTGCATAACCCTTTCCAAATATTTCATTTTTGTATATGCATGAGGGATGTTGGAAAATATAGTGGAATTTGGTTTTACACCTAGAAATTGCATTTGGTTGAAATTTTCTAAATCCATTTTTGTGCATATCCTATAATCATGTTAGTCCATGAGGACATATATCATTGACAAATTTTGTCAAGCAGTTCTACCAAAGAAACTAATTTCCTTGTCTATTCTACCAAATTTTCCATACATGTATACCAAAGCATTTTATCAAACACATAAACAAGGAAATCAACTATTTGAAAAAAATCCTCAAAGAAATGTGGTCTCATGGTGATTTGCACCACCATGAGACCACTTTTCTTTTAGGCATTTTTTCAAACAACTAATTTCCTTGTCTATGCTACCAAATTTTCCATGCATGTCTACCAAATAATTTGATCAAACATAGACAAGGTAATCAACTTCTTGGAAAAATGCC
Source organism: Sequoiadendron giganteum (assembly GCA_007115665.2). NCBI lineage: Eukaryota > Viridiplantae > Streptophyta > Pinopsida > Cupressales > Cupressaceae > Sequoiadendron > Sequoiadendron giganteum. The sequence continues at coordinate 635,688,169 of CM021105.1, read as the reverse complement.
TCAAATCAATGTGGTCTCATGGTGATGCGACACATCTAGGCATGTGTCCTATACTTATATTGAAAGTCTCACAAAAAATTATTAATTTTTTCTTGTACTTAGGTTGGTCAGACATACACCTGCTTTTTTTTTTTTTTGAAAATATAGTACTACTCCATTGAAATTTCAAATTTTCACCAAACAGATTTAATTTTTTCCAAGAAAAGGAATAGTATCATAGAAACTATATTCAATTTTCTACAAATACTATTCTTACATATTTTTCAAACTATGTTAATAAATTATTCAAAATTTTCTATCAAGTTGCCTAACTCTATTTTTCTAAATTTTCATTACCAATAAGGGCCTAGTTTGGACCCTCATGATTCTACATTGACCCTAAAGACAATAGTGTTATTCTATGCGAATTAGGTGATTTAGAATTTTTGAAGGTGATGATTGAAATTATTCAAAAGATGAAAGGGAGAAGCATAGCAATATTTATAAAACAAAATTCCATAGTGAAGCAAGACAATATCTAGATCTTCAAGAGAAAATTTGAGAATTTGTGGATGACAAATGATGAATACATTGTAAGCTATATGCTCTAGGCCCAAAAATTTGTTATGCTCATTAGTGTTCTTGATGGAGAGGTAAATGAAAGTGAAATTGTGAAGAAGTTTTGAGATCTCTCCCAGAATATTATATTCATAAATTTTTTGCCACTAAAGGATCCAAAGACTTGGATCATATTTGGTTGAGGAAGTTTTTGGTACTCTTACTTCCTTTGAGATGAGATAAATCTAATAAGGAGGTCCCAAAGAGAGAAGTTACTTTCAAAGTCAAAAAAAGGATTGGATTTGAGGCTCCTAATGTAAATGAATACTTTGATGATTTTGAATCTAACTTTGTGAGAATATTGAAGCAGGGCACTAGAAAATACAAAGGTAAGTTACCTTTTAAATGTTTTAATTATGGAAGAATGGCTCATTTTGCATCTAAATGTCCATATAAAGAATCAAATGATGATAAAAAAGAGAGAAGATATCAAAATTATCTATTCTAAGGAAGGAAAGTTATCCTCTAAATATGATGATAATCACTCAATTGATGAATCCCTATTCATGACTCTAAATGGAAAAGAAAAAAATATTGATGAATGCAAAAGTTTTGGTACCCTGATAAACAAAACGACTAGTGAGAAATATATGGAAGTATAGATTGCCTTTCATGTAAAGGAAGAATCCAATTCCTGTTTAATTGATAGTGGTTTTTCTCATTATATGACTAGTGTAAGGAGTGAATTCATTAGTCTCAAGAAGGCCAATTGTGGAGCTGCTAAGTTTGGTGATGACAATTTAGCACAAATTTGTTGAAAACGAGATATAATACTTGATGGAAAGAATAAAATGAAGATGTCATGTATAACAAAGGTCTAAAATATAATCTCCTAAGTTTCAACCAAATTTGCAGAAGAGGTTACAATCTATAGTGTAGGAAAATGCATACCCTTGCATTTTCACACTTTTTTGGGCACACCTTGCTTTATTTATCCCCTATTTATGTCTTCATTGGTTCTATTTTTCATCTACAAGCCCTATGAATCATATATTTTTTTGGCTAATCCTAACATTATCCAATCCATAAATGATAATTTGATGTTTCTATCTAAGTGTACCTAATTTTTGGGTTAGGACTAAAATGCCACCTAGGGAATCTTTGTCCTCGAAAGGTCTTAAGACCCTAATTTTGAGGCATCTTAATTGGGCCCCTTTTTGGTGTCTATGCCCCAAGGTTCATGCCTTAGGACTAAGATGCCACCTAGGGCATCTTTGTTCCCCAAAGGTCTTAGGACCCTAATTTTGAGGTGTCTTAAATTGGCCCCTATTTGGAGTCATCGCCTCAAGTTTCATGCCATGGGAAAAATATGCCACCATATTAGTCCTCCTTGAAGTATTTTTTCAGGATTCAATTTAAAATACTGGTAGGATTTAGCCTCCTTTAATTAATGATTTCATATGTTGGCTTGTTGTGGTGTAATTTCAGGATATTAAGCATAGATAAGTATAAATACAAGGTTCTCCACTCATTTTTCATATCTTATCTCATCACTAATCAATCAAGCATTCGAGTATTCATTCAAGAGAATTTATGAGTATTTATTCAAACATTTTCAAGCCATCATCAAGATTCAAGCATCATTATGTTTTTTTTTGGAGCTAACAATTGTGATTTAAGTTTCTATAATTCAAGCTAACATTGCATTCAAGATCTATCTTATTCAAGAAATATTCAAGATCCATATCCATTGCAACCCTCTCAAGAATATTTATAACATTATATCACAAGGGTTTGGTGAGTTGTAGCATTGATATTTGTTCATTTATCATTATCCTTCTCTATCTCATTTCATTTCAAGGTCTAATTATCAACAAGGGGTTTGACCAAGGAAAACCCCCATTCACTAACAATCAACACATTTATCCCCTCTTGTATGTTTGTGTTTGTAGATTTAGGTTGAATAATTTGAAGATCATTTAAAGTGAAAATATTTCAAAGTTGTCATCTTCAAGGAAACTCACCTATAGGCTAGATCTAGAAGATTCAAGACTTCATATCTAAGAAGAAGAAAGTGCAGACCTTGGAGCTTAGCACCACATTCAAAGTCTTCATAAATACAGAATGGGACTAATATGCCATTGGAAACACAAGGGCAGACAAATGAGATGGGGGATGAATCAATTTTCACACAAATTATACTTATTAAACTTATTCTCTTAGATCTGATAAATTAAAATGAAAGAAAAAACCATCACCACATCAGAAACACACACAACACAAAGATTTTTGTGTGGAAACCTTGTTAGGGGAAAAACCACGGTGGAGGTTAATCCATAAGTTTAGACTCTATTAAAAGTATATAAAATTGGGAATGCACATGCATTCGGGCTCACTTTCTAGAGCTTACCACTCAAATACAAAAAGACTTACAACCCAAGGAAGTAACATCGTCTTACAGTTACATTCAGATTAGATCCATCTGGGAAATTTTGAATTGAGAAAATAGCATCTTCTCATGCCTGATTACAATTATAGTTTTGCACATAAACTCTGCTCACTCTTCTTCACACTTAAATTCTACCTTCAAATGATTAAAACATTATTTTCACTTAGGACTTGCACAATTCACTTCATCGATACACACCACACCTTCAAATGGTATAAACAATTGCTCATATATCTGCAACCAAGAATAACATCATCTACATGTTGGATTCAATAGAATATGAAATGAATACAAAATTTCAACCCAAAACATAAATAATTGTTAATGAGAATCAACCAATGTCGGACACAACATAGTGAGGACCCAAAACAAAATCCTTTAATATGAAACATATTCAATAATTATTCCTCGAAGATCCACAACATGCTACAATCACCCTGTCGACCATGAACAAGAAAAACATGAACATGCAAAAGAGAATCACCAATTGTGAGGGAAAAGATTAATGAAGATGTAAAACATAGATAGAGAGTGATCTAGAAAACATCCACAAGCATCATGAATCACCATAGAAGCATCCACAACAACTAAACTTACTAGAATTACATCACCTCCTTTCAGGTACATCAACTGAAGCAACAAAAAATCTGTCAAAACAAAAATACTCATAACTTGATCAAAGCTTCATGTAGATCTCTGAAACTTAACGTAGATAAACTAGATATAGTTAAAAAAAAAACCTTTAATCCACAACTTCAGATCATCAACATACTGAGCTAGCCAACATACTGAACTTCACTTCACCACTGACAACCTGCAACTTATTTTACTACAATTTTCTCAATATCCTCTATATATACAATCACTAATGCATTAATGCCAATAGTGTTGACATCAATGAAAACCACATATCAGCAACATCCAAAAATCTCCCGCTTTTGAATTGATGGCAACACATGATGTGAAAAACACCATCAACACAACTTTCTCTTAGCACTTTCTCCCCCTTGGACTTTGACTCTTCTCCTCAGATAATTCATACTTTTTCACATGACTCTTCTCCCCCTTTGACATCAATGACAAAGATAATTTGTATCTTTATCCATACAAGCTTTGAACCATATTTTTGAACATCTAACTACTCCCCCTGAGTAGCAACCACCACAACATCAATCTAAATCAAGATATGACATGAAATTCACAGATTGATGCAAGTCAATGCATCTTAATTCTAATTAGGAGGGGTAATCACCCCTAGATTCCCTTTGAGATACTCCAAATTATCCTTAGGCAAGGTCTTAGTACAAATATCTGCAATTTTCTCCTTAGTAGGCACATACTCCAAATTGACTTCCTTCTCACTCACCTTGTCTCTCAAAAAGGGAAACTTGATAGATATATGCTTGGTTTTTGAATGCAACACCAAATTCTTAGAGATGTTGATTGCACTTTAATTTTCATAGAATATAGCAATAGGTTAATCATACACAACTCTGATATCTTTCAACATTTTCTTCATCCAAAATGCTTGAGTACAATTGTTAGAAGCAACAATGTATTATGCCTCTGTAGTAGATAAAGAAATGACATTATGCTTCTTACTTAACCATGAAATCAACTTCTCTCCCAAGAAAATGCACCACCAATAGTACTCTTTTTGTCACACATCACCTGCCCAATCAACATGAGTAAAAACACTCAAAGTAAAATCATCTTCTTTAGGATACCATAGGCCAAAATCAACTATCCCTTTCAAGTATCTAAAAATCCTCTTCACAACTATCACATGAGATTCCTTAAGATCAAATTGAAATCTTGCAACAATGCATATGACATTTATGATATCAGGTCTAGTTTGATTCAAATACAACAATCCACCAATCATGGATTTGTATCTAGTCTGATTTTCTTTAGGAGAATCATCATCTTTAATAACCTTACATCTAGTCACCATAGGTGTACCAACTGGCTTTGAATCTTCCATACCAAACTTATTTAACAACTCTTTCACATACTTGGACTGAGATATAAAGACCCCTTTATCTAGCTAAGCAACTTGCAATCCTAGAAAGAATTTCATTTCTCCAATCATAGAAATCTCAAATTCACTCTACATCTCATCTAAAAACTTCATGCACAAACTATCATCTCCTCAAAAAATGATATCATCAACAAAGACTTCAACAATCAAATATTAAACTTGATCAATCTTGAAATACAAATTACTATCAACAATACCTTTATTAAATCCAAGCTTCAAAAAATAGTTATCGAATCTAGCATACCATGCTCTTGGGGCTTGCTTAAGTCCATACAATGCTTTCTTCAACCGAAAACCCATATCACCCTGATTAGTCAATTGAAATCCATCAGGTTTCTCAATTTACAATTCTTCTTTCAGTTCACCATTTAGAAATGTTGATTTGACATCTATTTGATAAACCTTGAATTTTTTTTAAGCAACATGAGCAAGAAATAGTCTCACAACTTCAATCCTAGCAACATGGGAAAAAATTTCTTCAAATTCAATTCCTTCCATCTGATAATATCCTTTACATACCTGTCTTTCTTTGTTTCTAACAACTTCACCTTGTTCATTCAGTTATTTTTGAAAGACCCATTTAGTTCCAATTACATTTTTTTCCTTAGGTCCAGGAAAAAGAGTCCATGTATCTTTATTCTCAATTTTCAGCAACTCTTCTTTCATTTCTTCCATCAATGTTCATCTTTACATGCTTTATTTACACTATTTGGCTCAATGTTTGATATCAAACAATATTCTTCTACAATTCTTCTCCTAGTTTGAATACCTTTGTTCTTAAGACCTATAATATGATCTTTTGAATGATTCAATCATACATACCTTGGAGTCTTAGGCTATTCTTGAACTTTCGGTTCTTGTGATCTTACTTCTACACTTTCACTAGTTCCTTCCTCTTAGCTTTTCTGACTCACTAGAATGATCTGAACTTGATTTTGAGTGTGAGTTGAGCTGAAATTTTGATCATCTGAATCATATCTGTAGGTTCTGGATTGTCTAACCGTGTCTTCCTCAACCTTGGAATTAGCACCTTCAAGTACTTTCCTCAATCTCTTTTTGAAGCATCGATAGGCTTTAGTTTTAGTAAATTAACCAACAAATATTCCTTCATCACTCCTAACATCAAAATTTCCTATATCTTCATCTCTTTTGATATAGCTTTTACTCCCAATTTTTTGAAGTATCTGGCACTAGGCTTATGACCAAACCATACCTCATAAGGGGCCTTACCAGTATCTCCTTTTACATATACCCAGTTGAGAGTATAAACAACTTCTCTCCAGTATATTTGTGGGACATTTCCTTCCAACATCATAGCCCTAGCAACATCTAGAACTGCCATGTTCTTCCTTTCCACAAATCCATTTTGTTGAGGGGTTTGTAGGGTAGATAGTTGTCTCTTTAAAGAATTAAACTCACCAAAAATGAATTCACCACCTCTATATAATCTTAGACATTTAATATTCAAAATTGTCTCTATCTCAACCTTAGCCTTAAAATTTTTGAATTTCTCTAGAGCTTCAAATTTTTCCTTTAAGAAGGCAACCCACATCAATCTAGAATAATCATCAGTGAGTAACATTAAATACATGTATCCTTGTAAAATACTAACTCTAGAAGGACCACACAGATGAGTATGCACAAGCTCCAATACTTCATTTGAACAATGTTATTTGCTTCAAAAAAAAACTCTAGTTTTCTTCCCTAACTGGCATTCCTTGCATATGGTATTAGTAGGCTTTACCAACTTAGGAAGATCTCTTACATCCTAAGTAGAACCTATCTTGATAATATTGTCAAATTTTACATGACACAATCTCCTATGCCACAACCAACTTTCATCAACTTGAGCAATCAGATAACTTTTTCTAGCAACACTCAAGTGAAAGATATTACCTTTTTTTTTTGTACCTAATGCAATTTATTTCTAGAACTCCCTAATATTTGAAATTTTCCATCCATGAATTGAATATTTTATCCCTTTTCAACCATATTTCCAACACTTAAAATATTATGCTTCAAACCTTCCACATATAGAACATCATCAGTGTGATTCGCACCATCAAGAGAAATGGATCCTCTACCATGTATTACACTAGTTGTATCATCACCAAATCTTACAACACCACCATCATGCTTTTCAAGACTCACAAATTTACTTTTATCACCTGTCATGTGATGAGAGCATCCACTTTCAATCACCCATTCATCTTTTTCTTCAATTTTGGTAGCTAGAGCTTTCTCCTCATTCATGCAACAACCAAATTCAGTAGGTACTGGATCACTTTCCTTGATAGAAATAAATACAAACTCATCTTCAATTGCATTCCCTTTATTAGATTCATCATTTGTCACACCTTCATCAGCAACAAAATAACATTTTCTCTGGAATCTAGGCTTGTTAGATCTTGGATTAGGAACTCTTTATGGACACCTTGAGGCAAAATGACCTCTCTTATTGCATGAAAAAAAATAAAGAGGCAATTTCCCTTTATACTTACCCTCTCCCCTAGGTACCCTCTTGGAAAAAAGTTCTTCAAGCTCATCTAGTTTTCTCCCTTCTTCAATCTCCCTAATTTCCTGCTCATACTTGGACAAGCTTCTAGAGGAACTTTCTCCCTGATCATATCTCTACTTATCTTTTCTGGAGATAGTATATTTGAATCCAGATTCTATCTTAGGAAGAGCATCGCAAAACTCACTTAACTCAAAATCAGCAAGCTTACCAATCAAAATCTCTTTGGTTACATTTTTCACAATCCTAATCTCCTCAATAGCAACAAATTTGTGTTTGTATACAATAGGCAAGGATCTGAGCACTTTAGCAACAATATCTGATTCTTCTAATGTTCCACCAACACATCTGATATTACACACAAGTTCATTCACTCTATGCATAAAAGAAGTGATTTTCTCATCTTCACCCATTTTCAATGTTTCATATTTCCCTTCTAGACTCTGCAGCTTAGCCATCTTCACATGAGTATGATCACCTTCATACAAAGTTTCCAAAATTTTCTAGATCTCATAAGCAATCTTTAGATGCATTACATTTGTCATCCCATAATCAGTCAAAGCACTCAACAATGCTTCCTTAGCCCTAATATTATACTCGACATCTTTGATTTCACCTGTAATAGAAGGACCATTATATGGGATGATATGTCTATTCTTTGTAATTTTCCAATAAGGTTCACCAATGCATCTCAGTTGACACTCCATTTGAGTCTTCCACAAAGAATAATTTGTTCCATCAAATCTTGGACTATCCTTCTTATATTTCACCATCCTAGATCACCTCAAGCTATTAAACTTATTCCAAGGAACCTACTTTGATATCAATTATTGGCAACACAAAGGCAAACAACTAAGAGGGGGGTGAATAAGATGTCATAGAAATTATACTTATTAAACGTATTCTCTTAGATCTGATAATTAAACATGAAAGAAAAAACCATCACCACATCAGAAACATAGATAACACCAATATTTTTGTGTGGAAACATTATTAGGGGAAAAACAATGGTGGAGTTTAATCCACAAGTTTATACTTTGTTAAAAGTATAGAAAATAGGGAATGCACATGCATTCGAGCACATTGCCTAGAGCTTATTGCTCAAATACAAAAAGGCTTACTACCCAAGGAAGACACACTATCTTATAGTTACATTCAAATTAAATCCATCTTGGAAATTTTGAACTAATAAAATAGCATCTTCTCATGCCTAATTATAGTTCCAATTAAGCACATAAACTCTTCTCACTCTTCTTTACACTTAACTTCTACCTTTGAATGATTAGAACATTATTCAAACTTAGGACTTGCATACTTCGCTTCACTGATACACACCATGCCTTCAAATGGTATAAATAATTGCTCATATATATCCACAACCAAGGATAACATCATCTACATGTCAACTTCAATAGAATATGAAATGAATAAAAACTGTCGACCCAAAACATAAATAATTTTCAATGCGAATCAACCAATATTAACCAAAACATAGTGAGGACCCAAAAAAACATCCTTGAACATGAAACATCTCCAATAATTATTCCTCGAAGATCCACAACATGCTACAATCACCCTATCTGCCATGAACATGAAAACATGAACATGCGAAAGAGAATCACCAATCATAAGCACAAAGATTAATGCAGACGTACAACATAGATAGAGCACAATCTAGAAAAAATACACAAGCATCATGAATCACCATAGAAGTATCCATAACAACTAAAATTACTATAATTACATCACCTTCTTTCAGGAACACGAACTAAAGCAACAAAAAAACTGTCAGAACACATATACGAATAAATCGATCAAATCTTAATACAAATCTCTAAAAATTAACGTGGATAAAATAGATATACCAAAAAACAAGCCCTTTAATTCACAGCCTCTAATTATCAACATATTGAGGCTCACTTCATCACTAACAACCTACAACTTATTTTATTACTATTTTCTCAATATCCTTGACATATACAATCACTAATGCATTAATGCCAATAGTGTTGACATCAATGAAAACCACATATCAACAACTTCCAATATATGCCCCCTAGGGATTCTTAGTCCTCTCAAGGGTATTTTTCAAAGATTCTTTGAGATTTTCTTCTGAGATCCGAAGATTTTGCATCTGCCCTGAAAAACAATAGTAAGGGCGTCTTATCCCTCCATAGCACTTTTTGACAACATTTTTTTATTTTTAGAATACTCATCAAATTCCTAGACTTCCCACATACATACCCCCTAGCTTTATGTTACAATTTGTTTTCATTTGATCTCCTTATTTGACTTGCATTTCTTAATTTTTTGGGTTGAATGTTCAATTATCTTTTTCCAAGATTTTTCTTAGTGATGAACCCTTCATTGATTCACACCCTAAGACAACCCCCTAGTAGATATCTTTCCTCTATTCCACTCTTGGGTTGAATATATATAGGGAATCCTTGAATGATTAACGAAACATATGTGATTTCCTAGGTCCTAAACCCTCAGCCATCCTATTTTTCTTCTAATCATTTTGGTGAACCCAAAATTTTTGGGCATTCATTTTCTGATTTGGAGTCCATTAAATCCATAGATCTAGGTTTCATTCATTCTTGCATTGCATTTTGCATTAGTGAAATTGCATCTAGGGTTTCTTGCATCAGTGAAAGTGAATCTAGGGTTTCTCATATTTTCATTAGTGAAAGTGTATATAGGTTCCATTTTTTCTTTCTTGCATCATTTCACCTCATTGAAAAACTGATAAAGTAAAATTTTAATCATTCTAATTGCATTTAGGAATATTTTATTGCATTCAAAATTGAAAAAATTACATCCAACTTTGCATCCAATTTCTTGTCATTAGTTACATTTTTTTTTACATTCATTTGCACAAATTTTTGTTTCTCAACATCAAGTTCCTGGGTAGGCAACTTGGAAACACTATTATCAACTCTGATCTTGTTTTTTCTCTGTTAAAAAACTCCACTGGGATTAAAACACCCTTACTCACATCTTAGTCTCTCTATGGGTATTTGTCTCAGAACCATGTTTGAGTTGTATGCTTTTTGTTCCACTTTATGAACCCTCCAAATTCCTTCAGTTGGACCAAGACTCCCTTGTTGACATCTTAGTCCCTATTGAGTTTGAAGCTATAATTTTTTGGGTTTAAATCTGTATTTTTGTGCTTCTATTTGCTACAATTACTTTTATGTTTCAGTTTTCTAATTTTTTGTTTCATCAAAATTAGGGAATCTAGCTTACCTTGTATTCATTCACTGCATTGTCAAAATTCATAGTGGCACTGACAAAATTTCATTTTTAGTCTATTGCATAAGTGTAATCACTAAATTACCTTGTTTTAGGTCTAAAAATCTGAAAATGTTTAATTTTTTGGAACTTTGTATAATATGGATAAAATGACTTTTCACTTTTTCATATACAATGTTTCTATTTATAAAGATTTGCATAAGTTTGACAAAAGTGTTTTCCATTCTTGGATACACATTGCTTGCATTCTTAAAGTTTTGCATACATTGGATAAAAGTTTTTTGAATCTTGGGATAAACATTGTTTACATTCTTAAAGAATTGCATAAGATGGTTAGAAGTGCTTTTCATTTTTATTCAAACAAGGTTAGTACCTTACCTCTGTAGGAATACTAAGAAAAATTTCATATCTCCTCCCTATGAGAGTGTTTTAGTGAAAGAGAATACAACCTTGGACATTCATAATGATCATATTCATTCTTCTCCTAATATCTCTCCTATTGGCAAAGAAGATATTTTTGTGTTAGAAGAACTAATCAATGAGAGTTTTGAGAATCCTAGTTGTTTCTCTCGTTCTACCTCTCTTAGTGGACCAGACATTGATGAACAAGAAGAAACAAAACATAGGTAATAATGATGATCACTTAATACAAAAAGAGACCATTGAAACTTCAACTAGTCTACAATCATCTCCCAACATCTTCACCTAAAGTAGATGTTGGATGATCAAAGGAGTGAAAATATGGACAATCATGACAATCAATTTTTTGCTCCTCCTATTATCTCTCCTAGTTGTGAATAAGATATTTTGATGATCTACAAAATCTTAGTTGTCCCCCTTTACCTAGGAAAACCCTTATTGAGCAAGAAAATTCAACCATTGATCATTCCCCTACTTGCGATGAAGTAATTTTGGAAGAACCAATCCTTGAATGTCAAGAACATTTGGTTTGTAGCCCTCCTAAAAAATCTCCTACTAGGGAGGATATCACAATGGAAGAAAATGAGAACATTGAAAATAGTAATTCCAAAGGTGAAGATGATGAAGTGACATTAAAATCTCCTTCACTAAGAGATCATGAAAATAAGGATCAATCTTCTAAGGTTATGCACATTAGATACCCCTTGGAGTACTCTCCTACACCTAAACTTATCATTTATCCAACCTTGCAAAAGCCACAAGTTCAAGACAAACACATCCTTATCCTTGAACCACCTAAGAACAATATTTCACAACAACTAAGTTACAATACCATTTCTCATACATACAACACTAGGAACAATTTGCAACAAAAGAAAAACACCTTCAACATCCATCCCGTTGCCTAATCCTATCTTACCAAGTCCCACTCGTTTACCTTCACAAAGTGGAAAGAATTATGATCTTGTTGAACAACCTAAGAATACTCCTATAAAGATATCCCTCTGGGACTTGATTCAAAATTTACCTAACTTTCACACACTACTTCAAAGTGCCTTAAAACAAATTCCTATCCATTCTAATACACAACCAAATGAAATAGAAACCATGATTCATGAAATAAATGCTGACATTGTTTTCCATTAAAGTGAGCTCCCTACTTTGGAAGTGCAAAAACAATATGATGCTCTCATGATCATAACTTGATACAATACCATAAGGATAAAGAGAACCTTTTTTGACAATGGCTCAACCTTAAATGTGTGTAGTGCAAGCCTTTTGGATAAAATTGGTGTTGGTAAATACAAAAATTCAACCTGACTCTATTTATTAAGGGTTTTGATAATGTGGGAAAGAAATCACTTGGAGTAATCACTCTACCTATTACACTTGGAAAGGATACATTACAAACCCTGATCCATGTTATGCATGTTGGTCTTTCATACAATCTTATTTTAGGAAAACCATGGATTCATGAGATGCATGTTGTGCCATCTACCCTTCATCGTATCATGAAATATGTCTGCAACAACAAAGTTTATACAATCAAAGCTTATCTTGAACCATATAGCTGTTTGAAGATGGAGAAAGATAAAGAGAATCATTTGAAAACATTAAAACCATCTACACAAGTCGAACTCGTGCAAGACAATAAAAAATTCAAGAAATAATGAAGCTCTTAGAAGATGATTGGGGTTCCTTAGATTTTGAACATACATTCATGGGAGAATAAAAGATCATAAAAAAATATTCATACAAGGGAAAATAAAAAGAAGTAATGTCAACACAAAATGCGGAAGACCATTTGAAAGAATCCACCTCAACCACTTTAGAAAAAGAGATAATAGATTAAACAACAAACTTTGATGAAATCAATAATGACCAACCACTAGATCCAAAAGCAATGAAAAATATTTATGGAAAAGGTTATGAACTTATGAAACAACTTGGATATGGTGGAAAAGGATGTGGTGCTAGAGAACAAGGTATCTTTGTCCCTATAGAGCCTAACATGCAAGAAGAAAGTCATGGTCTTGGTTATTATCCCACGATAGAAATCAAACCATCAAACAAGCCTTCACTTAATATCAACACTATCACAAAACATCCTTCTAAGTCAACTTTAACAATGGTGCATCTTGAACTAATAAACACTAGTGATCTTGATGGCTATCCTTTGTAAAGAAACGAAATGAACAACAAAATTATCGCTTAATGTAAATTTCATCATGCAAAACACTAATGATTCAAATTCAAGATATTTTACATCTTCCTTTAAAGAAGAAAAAAAAATATCGCAATCTAAAGAGTCTTGTGTAGGTATGACACCTTTTACTAAGCAAGAGATATCTTTGCCGCAAAATAACGAAACATCCTCTACTTTTGATCTCTCTCCCACCAAGAACACGAAATAAATTTTATTACAAGACTTAATTTTGTGCATATCATATGGCTCATGGTCATTCTACTAATGAATGTAAGGCTTTGAAAGAAAAACTCAACATCTTAAGGATTGTGGTGCTCTCTCTTGGGTTGAAGCACCTACTTCCTCTTTTCATTTTGGCATATCCTTTTCTTCGTGGTGTCATTGGGTTTGATTTCCTTTGAGAGTATGCTATTAATTTGAATTTTCCTCTCTCGAAAATGTTAAGCACAATGAAATTAGGTGATCCCACAATGTCGGTTTACAATTTCTGGGCAAACTGAACAGTAAACTAATTTTTTTTTAACTAAATCTTCACTTTCATGCTCCTATAGCGGCTAAATCATGAGGAATTTGAAGATGACGAAAACTAATGATTTGTGAAATTTTGTCTATAGATTCTAAATATATGTTTTTCAAAAAATTGGAATTATATTGCACTTTTTTTTCCATCTCCTTCAAAAAATAGTTTTTAAAAAAACATAGCATTTTTAAGGAGTGATGCTCACCGTATACAACATATTTTTTTTTGTATGAAGGATAAAATTACAATTTTTTTGAATTTAGATTTTTAACTATGATATCTAGCACTTTCATTTGGTTTCATAGTGTTTTATTAAATATTTTTTCCTTAATCAAGTTTCGAAGTCAAACCAATTACAATTGAAACATAGGCGAACTGTATACAACATAAATTTTTCTTTATGTATCAATTTTTTTTATTTTTTTAATGGGTCAAGGAGATCAATACCCAACTTGAACATATTTTTTAAAATTTTATTTTGATAATCTGATATTTTTCCACACGTGCAGAACAAAGATCTTGATTTTCGGTGAAAAACCTATGTTTAATAAAACTAAAAAAATGTTAGAGTAATTGGTTATTTACTTTATTAATTAAACAATATTTGTTTAATTACTTAAAGTTCCCTTTTACCATTTTTTCACTTAAGCTAACATTAGGTGCATAATAATTAATTACTTTATTAATTATTATTGTGCAAGCCTAGGGTTTTCCTTTTTAGGGTTTTCACCTATATGTGGTTGAAAACTATCTTTTGTATTATTATTCATTTTACATTTTGGGTGAATACATTGCTCCACATTCTTGAGCATTCTCTTTGTTGCTTCTCTTTGCTTGTAGAGGTCACAGACTCCTATGAAGTTTTATCTTCTCAACTCCAACATAGTATCAGAGCTTCAGATCTGCAGCTGCTTGTTCTTGTTTTGAGTTTTTTACATTGGAAGTAGATCTAGGGTTCTAAGGTTTTTTTTCTGGATTCAACATACTCCTAATTTTGGTTCACTTTGGGCCTAAACAGACAGTTCCATTGGATTCATAGTGCCCAAAAACCCCTAAATCGATTGTCAATTAATCGATTTTGGTTATAGTCGACCAGGGAAGCAAAAACTTTTTAGGGGTTTGGCTGTACGGCCCTAGGATGGGTCATCTGCAGCAAAAATTGTAAAAAAATTAATTTTTTTTTCAAAAACTAAGGTTTTTTTAAATTTTTGGTGCACTACCCGCACACATCGGTCGCACCGCTCAACGGCCACTGCTCAGCCACCCCCGCGCCGCTCGCCGCCCGTGTCCACAGTGCCACCTACGTCCGCCGCATCGCCCATGTCTACAGTGCCACCCGTGGCCATTGTGCCACCTGCAACCACCGTGCCGCCCTCAGCCGCCCCCGCCTGGCTCCACGCTCCCCACCGAGCTTCATCTGACCACCACTTGGCTCCTTCGAGCTCCCCGTTGACACCGAGCCCGCCGACCTTCTGTCGGCTCTCCCATCCCTATGGGTGGTCACATGGTGACCGTGGGCTCCACCACAGCTCCAGCCGCCTGGTCTGCCCAAGCGACCAGGGGCTCTTTTTTTTAACTCTAGGGTGCTAAAGGGGGTGTGATAGGGCTTTTTATGCTTCTTTCATTCGATCGGGCATAAAATGGTCATTTTTTCTCCGTTTTTCAAACAAAAATAGGTGTTGGAATGCTGGTTTTGGCACCGATTTGATGGTGTAGGAATTTTTTTTCAAATTTTACTAGTATAGATATTATTTTTCTAGTCAAAGTGAGGTCTTCTTTCTCCACTTTTAGGGTCATAGAAGGTACAAACAGACTTCGTTTTTCAAACTCGAATAGGCATTGGAAAGCTCTCAACATGCTCTATTCAGACATGTGATTTATTTTATCATAATTTTCACTAGGTACATGAGAATTTTTTTTGAAGTAATTTTTTCTTATGCATTGCTTCGTCCTTCTCAGTTTGTACTAGGGTTTCGGTTTATGTCTTGTGGGGGATGTTTTTATCTTGCTTTCTATCATTTATATTAGAAAACCAGAACACCAAAACTCTCAAACAATCAAACCCTTCTACATCTTCTATCTATTTTGAAAGATCACATAATAATAATAAAAATAAGCAAGCACAAGTGCAGGGTTTCATGGTAGACTCTTCAGTTGAGTTACTCACATCACATAACTATCACACTTGGAAGTCTCACATGATGAGGCTACTTAGGTCATGAGGGTTGTGGTCTTGTTTAGATGAGGTTCAGCCTTAGTTGCAGTGTCCTTTTGAGATTATGCAGCATAGGAACAAGATGGATGAAGCTATGGGTTTGCTATGCATGCATGTTTTAGATAGTCTTTTATTTCACCTTGATGATTTGCTCGCTCCTCGAGCCATGTGGCTGAAGTTTGAGACACCTTTTGGGGCCATTAATGAGTTTCGAGCATTACAGATTGAGGCAGAGTTGAATTCACTATTACTTGAATCATTTCCCACTATTGCGGATTTTTTGAACAAGTTCAAAACTATCTGCACTATTTTATAGGGTTGTGGCAAGAATAAGATAGACACAAAGTGCATTTACTTGATTATTTTGAAACTTTGTGGTCCATTTCAAATATTTGCTTCTTCATTTTATTCCACCATGGATGGTCTGGGTGCCAGTTTTACCATGCCTACCTTTGATTTGTTCCGTGAGCATTTGTCTAGGGAGAAATCTCACCTTTCTCAGATGGATATGCTCTCAGGATCAAAGAACAAAGCATTAATTGCTCAGTCACCTAAGGGGAAACAAAAGCAAAAACCAAGGCCCAAGAAAGATTTTGTAGGCAGTGAGCATTCCTCCAAACCTCCTCCTAAGTCTGATTCTAAACCACTATTTAATCCAGAACATGGGAAATCTTCGAAGTCTGGTGAGTCTTCCTCCAAGACTAAGGAGAAATCAAGAGACACTTGCAGTTTCTGTGGAAAGCAAGGCCATCCAGTTTCCAGGTGTTGGAAATGATTAGAGGCTTTAGAGGAATCCATGCAACAGCAACACATCTCCTCACCTCAGTCGTCTTCTTATTCCACAAGGAAAGGCCATGCTTTCACTGCTAGAGCATCGACCAATGGGTCCACTTGGATTTTAGACTCTGGTGCTTCTCACCATATGACTCACACTCAATAGTTGGTCACTTTTCTTGCCTCTTGTGGTACTTCATAGATTGCAGTGGGTGACTCTTCACAGCTTTCTGTCTTGGATTCCGGTTCTATTCCTTTGGATGGGGGCACTCTACAGGATGTTCTAGTCGTTCTTGACATCTCGAAGAACCTCTTGTCTGTTTATCATATTTTCTGCATTGGCTCTAGTAAGACAGATGAGTTCTCACCACATGATGTGGTTATTCGGGACCTCCATGACTCTGATTTGGTTGTGGCTACTAGGAGTGTTGATACTGCATCTCGTCTTTACAGATTTGATGGATTTGAGCCTTTTGAGGGTATAGGTTCATCTCTTATAGCACATGCAAATTCAGTGAGTAAGCTTTAGCATGAATGTTTAGGCCATGTCAATTACAGATATCTTCAGCAGATGAGTACATAGGCACTATTTCTTGGTCTTCCACAAATTTCCTGCATTGATGATGTTTGTCATGGTTGTGTGCTTGGCAAGCATCATAGGGATCCCTTTCCGAAGGGAAGTGCCACTCGTGCTTTGGCACCCTTGGAGTTGATTCATAGTGACCTCATGTCATTTCCCACTCCTTTTTCAGCGGCCAAGTATGTACTCACATTCATTGATGACTTCTCTAGATGCACATGGGTGTACTTTCTTAAGTACAAGTCTAATGTCTTTGATTCCTTTCGAGTCTTCAAGACATTTGTAGAGAAGCAGCCTGGCCTTTCTATCCGGAAAATACGTACAAATAATGGGGGGGAGTATGTGAATTAGGCTTTTAGAGATTTTTGTACTGAGCATGGTTTGCAACATAAGTTTTTTGTTCCCTACACCCCTCAGCAGAATGGTATCACTGAGAGAAAGAATAGGACTTTATGGGAGATGGCTAATTGTATGATTTAGTCCAGGTCCATGGATTCATATTTTTGGGCTAAGGCAGTCAATTGTGCCAACTATATTCAAAATCGCACACCTCACAAGGTGATTCGACATATGACTCGTAAGGAGGCTTGGTCTCATGACAAGCCTGATATTTCATCATTTCGAGTATTTGGTAGTGAGGCATGGGCATTTATTCCTGATGCTCAGAGGAGAGCTATGGAGCGGAAGATTCGACCCCTCATTTTTGTTGGCTACTGTGAGGATGTTAAGGCGTACAGGTTGTTTGATCCTGATTCCAAAGAGGTCCTATTTCGATGGGATGTTCAGTTTGATGAGCACCTTCCTCCAATTGATACCCTATCTTTAGTGTCTACTTCACCACCTACTCCACCCATTGCAACTCTTTGGGATTACTTTGAGGATGATTCTTATGAGGATATTGATGATCCCCCATCTCCCCCTCTAGTTGCAACACCTCAGAGGCCCAAATGGGCTCGCTTTACTATTGAGGCAACAGTATCTATGGCCGGTGATCCTTCAGACACTTGTCACACCTATTCTCATACTACGGGTTCTAGTCTTTTGAGTCATTCTCATTCAGAGGATCCTCAGAGGTTTTTAGAGGCGACAAGTCACCCTAAGTGGGATAGTGCTATGGAGGAGGAGTATTCTTCTTTGATGAGGAATAGTAGATGGGATCTTTGTCCTCTTCCTAAGGGTAGAAAGATGGTTCGGTGCTGATGGTTGTATCACACCAAGTATGCTGATGATGGTTCTATTGATAAGTACAAAGAACATCTTGTTGTGAAGGGTTTCTCACAGGTTGAGGGTATTGATTACTCTAAGACATTTGTGCTTGTCGCCAAGATGAATTCTATTCATTTTGTACTATCACTTGTAGCTTCTAGGGTATGGCTCATTTTTCAAATGGATGTGAAGTGTGTCTTCTTGCATGGTGACCTACAGGAGGAGATCTATATGGAGTAGCCTCAGGAATTTGTGCACGATGCTTCTTTGGTTTGTAGACTTCAGTGTTCATTATATGGTCTCAAATAGGCCCCTTGGGCTTGGTATGAGAAGATGGACTCTTTTTTTCTCTCCATTGGTCTCACTCACTATCATTCTGATCCCATAGTCTATATTCAACATCTTGAGGGTGAGATCTTGATTCTTGTGCTATATGTTGATGATCTTCTCATCACAAGTAGCTCATCCTCTATGATTCATCATTCTCAACTAGCATTGATGGAGCAGTTTGAGATCACAGATCTCAGCCTTCTGCACTATTTTCTTGGTCTTCAGAGGGGATCTCCATTTACCAGCAGAAGTATTCTCTTGATATGCTTCAACGCTTAGGCATGCTTGATTGCAAGCCTGCCCCCACACCTTTTTAGTCAGGGGTTGTTTTGACTACTACTTGCCCCACTACTTCAGTAGATTCTACACTTTATAGGCAGTTGGTTAGCAGTTTGTTGTACTTGACTCACACTCATCCTGATCTTTCCTTTGCGGTTGACCTTGTCTCTCGATTCTCCCATGATCCTCATGAGAGTCATTGGCAAGCTGCCAAGCGTATTTTGAGGTACACTCAGGGCACCACTTCATATGGTATTCACTACACATTAGGGGATCCTCACATTGTAAGGTACACTAAATCAGATTGGGCTGGTGATGTCAATGATCAAAAGTTTACTTCTGGCTTTGTTTTCTATCTTGGCTCTGGTCCTATCACATGGTCATGCAAGAAGCAAACTGCTCATGCATTATCATCTATAGAGGCTGAGTACCGAGCTATTGTGCTCGCTAGTCAAGAGATTTTATGGCTTCATCAGTTGATGACTGAGTTTGGTTTTCCTCCTGATAGTCCCACTATTCTTTGGTGTGACAATCAGAGTGCTATACAGATTTCTCACAACTCGGTGGAGCATCAGCAGACGAAGCACATTGAGCTTCATATGAATTTCATCAGACAATTGATTTAGGATGGTTCTCTCATCTTGGAGTATATTCCCACTACCGAGCAGGTTTCAGACATCTTCATGAAACCTTTTGCATTTCCATGCTATCTTCAGTTGCACTCTATGCTTGGGGTGAAGGAAGTTGTCCTTGGGGGGTCTTTATGAGGCCTTCCTTCCTTCATGTTTCTTTCAGCATGTTCTTTTATCTCTTTTTGGAGAGGAGTTTATCCCACTGGGTTTTCTCCTTTTCTCTGTTTCATAGAGATTTCTTTGTACTTGGGTACCTGATCTGGCCTTGTTGTCAAGACCCATTGCGTTTTCTTTCAGTAGCTTGTTCTAGGTTTTAGCTTCTCCCTAATTCTAGCTTAAGGGGGGGTGTTAGAGTAATTGATTATTTACTTTATTATTTAAACAATATTTGTTTAATTAATTAAAGTTCTCTTTTACCTCTTTCTCACTTAAGCTAACATTAGGTGCATAATAATTAATTACTTTATTAATTATTATTGTGCAAGCTTAGGGTTTTCCTTTTTAGGGTTTTCACCTATATGTGGTTGAAAACTATCTTTTATATTATTATTCATTTTACATTTTGGGTGATTACATTGCTCTACATTCTTGAGCATTCTCTTTCTTGCTTCTCTTTGCTTCTCCTTGTAACATGTATTCTTTGCTTGCAGAGGTCACTGGGCTCCTATGAAGTTGTATCTTCTCAACTCCAACAAAAAACACATACATAATAAGACCAAAACATATTAAAATTGTATGTGTTGGATAGCTTGTTCCAAGGAATGGCATGATCATTTGAGATTAATTTTAAAATTAATTCATTTGATCCCCCAAAAGGTAAATCACAAGTGATTTTTTATTAGCATTTTGATAGGTGTAAAGGAGACTCTATTGTAGGTATATTTTAAAACTAGCGGGGTTCTATCAATGGGGGTTGTATCTAAGGGCCTGGTTTGATAAAACCCTCTTCAATTAGAATCCTTAAAATGGAAATTTTTAAGGCTGAAATCATTATATTTCCTAAAAATATGTGATTTCATAAAAATTCAGAATCTCCCAGAAATTGTAAAGCAGCTTTGTGGGATCACCTTCTAAAACATCAACATTCCTAAAATGATACCTTGCACAAACTAATAAAAATCCCTTCGAGCATCCCTCTTTCTTGCTGCATTGAATTTTTTGTACCTTATTAAAGTCATGGAGGTACGGCTTTGATATGGTTTCCTGGGGCTCACCTAGTGAGCAACTAGCTTCACTAGCTCTTGCGAGTGTGCACTTTCTTTTTTTCCTTATCATAGTCATGGGGTATGATGTTTATATGAACTTCCTGGGGCTCACCTAGTGAGTAACTAGCTTCACTAGCCTTGAGATCATGCATTTTATTTCCATAGTGGACAACACGTTCCACTTGTAAACCTTTAGCCTCGACTCGGTCCATCATGTTGGATGACTAGTTGAAGCTCAATCCATTGCTTTTTTCCTATTTTATTTTTGTTTTCCCTATCTTTGATGGTGTATTTTTGTGATCTATTTATGACTTCATATATCGTCCACATGCATTTTCCTTTGTTCCTATGTTGGTTTGTTATAGGTTCTTGAACCTAGGGGCTAGGCCACCCTCTTGATTATTTTTATCCTATCTTAATAGCAATCGTACATTCGAACCCCTCTTGATTGTGTGGTTGGCTATTTTAGTGTGAGTTTGAAGCAAGTTCATCCTCTCACTAAAGTGGGGGCTAAATTTAGTGCAGGAAAATGCATACCCTTGATTTTCACACTTGTTTGGGCCCATCTTGCTTTATTTATCCCTATTGATGTCTTAATTGGTCCAAGTTTTCATCTACAAGCCCTATGAACTATATCTTTTTCTAGCTAATCCTGACATTCTCCAATACATAAATGATAATTTGATGTTTTTGTCTAAGTGTCCCTAATTTTTTGGGTCAAGACTAAAATGCCACCTAGGGCATCTTTGTCCCCCAAAGGTGTTAGGACCCTAATTTGGAGGCATCTTAATTGGGCCCCTTTTTGGTTTATGTGCCCCAAGTTTCATTCCTTGGGACTAAGATGCCACCTATGGCATATTTGTCCCCCAAAGGTCTTAGGATCATAATTTTGAGGCATCTTAAGTTGGCCCCTTTTTAGAGTTTGTGCCCCAAGTTTCATGCCTTGGGACTAAGATGCCACCTAGGGTGTCTTAGTCCTCCTTGAGGTAATTTTGGGATTCAATTTCAAATATTGGCAGGATTTAGGCTCCTTTAATTAATGATTTCATATGACTTCTTGTTGTGGTGTAATTGCGAGATATTAAGCATAGATAAGTAGAAATATAAGGTTCCTCCACTCATTTTTCATATCTTATCTCATCTCTAATTAATCAAGAATTCAAGTATTCATTCAAGAACATTCAAGATCAGCTCTTCAAGCATCATTATGTTTGTTTTGGAGCTAACAATTGTGATGAAGGTTTCTATAATTCAAGCTAACATTGCATTCAAGATCTATCTTATTCAAGCAGGATTCAAGATCCACATCCATTGCATCCCTCTCAAACATATTTTTAGCATTCTATCACAAGGGTTTGGTGAGTTGTAGCATTGATATTTTTTCATACATCATTATCCTTCTTTATTTCATTTCATTTCAAGGTCTAATTACAAACAAGGGGTTTGACCAAGGAAAACCTATTCACTAAAAATAAACATTTTTTTCCCCTCTTGTATGTTTGTGTTTGTCAATTTAGGTTGAAGAATTGAATATCATTTGAAGTGTGAATATTGCAAAGTTGTCATCTTCACATAAACTCACCTACAAGCCAAATTTGGAAGATTCAGGACCTCAGATCTAAGAAGAAGCAAGTGCAGAACTTGGAGCTTAGGACCACATTCAATTTTTTTTAGAAATCTAGAACACTTGACTAAAATTCCATGAAGGGTGTCTTAGTCCTCCTAGGTGCATTTTTTAGAGATTATTTGAGATTTAATTCCAAGATCCGAATATTGTACATCTTCTATGAAAAAAAAAAGTAGGACTAGGACAACAATAAAGGTGTCTTAGTCCTCCATAAAACTTTTTGACAATATTTTTGTATTTCCAAAATTCTCATCACATTCCCAAACTTCCCAAGTGCATACCCTCTAACTTGCTATTGCAAAATTTTGTCATTTTATCTCCTTATTTGACTTGCATTTCTTGATTTTGTGGGTTGAATGTTAAATTGTATTTTTCCAAGATTTTTCTTGGTAGTGAACCCTTCATTAATTCATACCCTAGGATGGCCCCCTAGTAGATATTTTTCCTCTATTCCACTCTTGGGGTGAAGATCTCTATGGAATCCTTGAATTATTAATGGAAAAAATGTGATGTCCTAGGTCCTAAAACCCAGGGCATCTTATTTTTATTCTAATCACAATCTTACAATTCATGCTGATGGATGTGAAATCAAAAAGGAAAATTTTGGAAAGGTTGTTGCTGAAAGAATAATAATAAAAATGTAATGTCTAGCAATTGAAGGAGGCTAATGGAAGAATATTTCTATTGGCTCAGTCTCAAGAAATTTGGTTATGGAATAAAAGGATGGGGAACATAAAATTTGACCATATAGTAAGGATAAGTTCCTTTCATGTAGTGAGAGATTTTCCTAGGATAACCAAGCCTACAAACATATTATGCAAAGAGAGTGAAATGGGAAAACAAACAGAGAATAGTTTCAAAAAAAAAGAGTGCTTTGTTTTTATGCCTCTAGAGTTTATTCACTCTATATAAACCTATAAGGATAAGGAGCCAACAAGTTGAAAGGTTATTTATGTTTCTTATTGATGATTACACTATAATGACTTGGGTTACTTTCCTCAAATAGAAATCAAAAGCCTTTGATAATTTCAAAATTTTAAAGAAAAATTAGAAAATGAAATGAATGCTAAAATCAAATGTTTAAGGTTAGATAGAGGAGGTGAATTTACCTCATATAAATTTAAAACATTTTTCGAAGATCTTGGAATTAGGATGCCTATGTCTACTCCTAGAACCCTTTAGAAAAATGGGGTAGTTGAAAGAAAAAATAGAACTGTGCAAGAAATTGCTAGAAAATGATGAAGGATGATGACCTACTCGATGTGTATTGGAAGGAAGTAGTTCATATTTTTGTTTATCTACTCAATAGAGTGTAGCTAAGGGTCAATAAAAATAAGACCCCCTATGAGTTGTTGTATCATAGAATACCTACTATTAAGTATTTCAAAGTATTTGGTCATAGATGCTACATCAAAAGAGATGAAGGTGATCTTGGAAAGTTTGATTCCAAGTGTGATGAAGGAACCTTTCTTGGTTATTCTACTAGAAGAAATGCATATATATTCTACAACAAGAGATTGGGGAAGATTATTGAAAGCATAAATGTCAAAGTATATAAATACTTGTGTCAAGTCTCTCATGAGCCTGAAGCTTCTAGATCAGATATGCTTCCTTGGATTGAAGAAGAAGAAGAAGAAAAAACTAAAGATAAAGAGTAAAAGGAACAAGAACTAGTGAATAATCTCAAGATTCCAACAAAATATGTGCAAAAAAATCACTCTCTAGATCAGATCATTGGAGACAAGGATAAATTTTTATTAACTAGGACAAAGTTTCTAAGAACCAGTGAGAAAATAAACATGTGTTTTTTGTCAAAAGTTGAGCCCAAGAAATTTTTGGATGCCAAAAAATATGACAATTGGATAAACGAAATCAAGGAAGAATTGGATCAAATTGAAAAGAATCGAACTTAAGAAATGGTTCCTAGAAACAAAATTATGTGTGTTTCAAAATAAGCTAAATGAAGAAGGTGAAGTTTTAAGAAAAAAGGCTAAATTGGTTTGCAAAAGATATTCACAAGTAGAAGGCACTGCTTTGAAGATACCTTTGTGATCTAGTAGCCATAATGGAGGATATAAATACTTTTCTTTCTTTATCTACTCATAAAAATTCTAAAGTATATAAATGGATGTGAAGTCAACCTTTCAGAATGATTATCTAGAGGAAGAAGTATGTATTGAGAAACCAGATGGTTTCCAGTTATCTGAAGATCTAGACATGGTTTGTAGATTCAAAAAGGCCTTATATGGTCTTAAACAAGCTCCTAGAGCTTGGTATGCGTGGCTAGATAAGTATCTACTTCAAAAAGGGTTCAAGAAAGGTAATGCAAACAATTTTCCATATATTAAAGTGAAAGAAGAAAAATTGTTGATTGTAATTGTATATGTTGGTGATATCATCTTTGGTAGAGATGATAATATGTGCAATAAGTTTGTAGAGGAGATGTAGAAGAAATTTGAAATGTCAATGATTGGTGAGCTATATTTATTTCTTATTTTTTGGATTATCTACCAAGATGGTGGAATCTTTATTTCTTAGGAAAAATATGTAAAATAAATGCTAAAGAAGTTTAGAATGGAAGATTCCAAACCTATGGGTACTCTTATGGTGATTGGCTATCACCTAAGTAAATCACATGAATCTTTGGAGGTTAATCAGATTCTCTACAAGTCTATTATTGGAGGGTTACTATACTTAACTTATTTCATACATGATATCATGCATGTAGTATGTTTGGTTTCCTAATTTCAAGCCAATCCTAAGAAAACTCATGAAAAATATATAAAGAGGATTTTCAAATACCTAAAGGTTACTCCAAATTATGGAATATGGTGCAAAAATGATCAAAATTTCTCTTTGAGTATCTATACTAATGTTGATTGGGTAGGTTGTGTTGATCATCAAAGAAGTACAAGTGGAATTTCATTCTCTTTGGGACATAGAATGATCTATCGGTTTATTAAAATGAAGGATTCAATATCTTTGTCCACTATAGAATCATAATACATTGTTGCGGCATATTGCTACACTTAAGTGCTTTGGATGAAGTATAATTTCAAGGATGTCAAAGTCAATTATAATGAATCTATTCTTATACTATGTGATAATACAAGTGTAGTCAATAGTTCTAAGAATCTGGTAATACACTAAAGGAATAAACACATCTCAATTCAATACCATTTCTTAAAAAAAAGGTTGCAGAACATGAAGTCGGAATGGAGTACGTGCCTACAAAGGATCAGATTAGAGACATTTTTAAAAAGGAACTTTAAAAACATACTTTTGATTATTTGTGAAAAAAGCTAGGAATTATTTCCCCTCCTTGTTATCACTAGATGCACATATGGTGCATTATTCCAAGGGGGCGAATTCATGTCATATCCTTTTCTCTTGGATTGATGGGTGCTACCCCTTAAGGGGAGTTGGTATTAAAGAGGAGTCCTAAAGGAATTGTGTAATTTTTGTACATATATAGACATGTGAAGAAGATGTGTTTTTGATCAAAGGGGGAGAATGTGCTATTGCTTCAATAGACAATTTTTTTTCCTTTATTCCTAAAGTCGAAGAATGTCCTGTTGTTTTGCGTAGGATTTTATGGCCCTTTGTCCTTGATGTTAAAGGGGGATCTAGTGAGTAGTGTGTGTCGCCATCAATGCCAAAAGGGGAGATTGTTGGTAGTTGTTCTCATCGATGTCAACATTGATGGTTGTCATTGATGTTAACATTATGGAGATTGTTGGAAGCTATTATCTATATTGATTGCTAGGTGTAATTGATTTCTACACTTGAGTTACATGTTGTTAGTCCTTGGTAGTGATTGTCCTTTTGTATTCACTTTGGGCTAACATTGGTTGGATGTCATGCCTTATCAAATAAGATAATAATTGAATAATTTCATGGTTGGATGCAATGCATTATCAAAGAAGAATTGGTTTGATATTCATATTTACATTATTACTATTAGCAAAGTTCATTTCATAATGATATATTCAAATGAGGATTAGAAACATGAATAATTTTGGAGATGGGTATGTGCAGGATCATGATGGGCAAAAAAGTGGCAATGTTAGAGTAAGGTTTTAACTTAGTTGTGTCGATTAAGTTACCTTTATTCCCTTCTTAATATTTCACGTTACTTTGCATACAGTGACATTTAATAATTATATTAATTATTAAATGTTTTCCTATTAGGGCTTCTTTTAGGGTTTTTCCTATTAGGGTTTATTTTAGGGTTTGCATGATCTCCTTTTATAAGGATTGATCACATTGTATATTTGATCAATTCCCTTTTGTTCTGATAAGATAATTTTTTCTCCATTTTTCAGAGCTTCAAACCCTTGTCTGTTTTCTCCATCCATTCTCTTCCTTGTGATAGGTATCCATTTGCATGCAGGTGTTCTTGGAGTCTGAAGTTGGATTTCTCAACTTCTACATGGTATCAGAGCTTTCCTATTGCATGCCTGTTCTTGCTTGAATAATTTGGAGCTATTTGGAGCTACAAGGTTGTATCAGGCATTCATAGTTTTGGGGTTTGCATTTTTTGATCCAGGGATTCACCTGCACTTTCACGATTTTGAGTCAAAATGGACCTCGCCATTGCGTCCGTAGCGGTCCAAAACACCTAAATTGAATGTTCATTCATCCATTTTGGACAAACTTGACTTGAGGGGCAAATTGTTTTTACCCATACGACCGTCCCCCTACTTGGTAAAAAAAGTTAATTTTTTTATTTTGCATTTTCGTCAAAAATTATTTTTTTAAAAAAATATACATTTGTAGAAGTTTTTGTTTTTTTTTTTTTAAATTTACATTTGTAAAGGTTTTTGGTTTTTTTTTTTAATAAAAAAAAAGCCTTTTTGAGGCTTACATAGGCCTGCCTCTGGGTACCCTGCGTAGGTAGGGACGGTACCCAAGGATACTGCCACCTGCCATTATGACAGGCGGTGGCCCGTTGGGTGTCGCCCCCTGCGGCTGATGGTACTGCATGGGTACCACCTTGCCACCTTGGTAGGCAGTGGCCCCCATGCGGACCCCTCCCCTATGGTTTTTTTATTTTTTATTTAAAAAATTACAATTGACATTGTAACTTTTTTTGTTTTAAAAAAAATAAAAAATTTATATAATAAGCCCTATTGCACTTTTGCGGTGACGGTCGTTTGGCCATCAAATTTAAGCCCATTTTTTGCTGCGACAGTCGTATAATCGTCAAATTCAATGCAACACTAGCTTTTTTCCCCTTTGGAGCTATTTGTTTTCCAGAGTCATAACTTTCGGCATATGATATTTTTTTTTGGCAAATGAGATACCATCAGAAAGCTGGTTCTATCATATTTCTAGTGGTGTGGGTTTCATCACTTCATTTATCTATTGGTGCATTCTACAACTAGTTGAAGTCAAAGGAGTTGCTTTCAATCTTGAGCTCATAACTTTTGATCCATTTTTCGCGATCTCAGCGACATTGGAACCATATTTCAGAGCTCTTCAATCCCATCCATGCAATATTTCCAGATTTCCCTCCAAGTATATTTTATTCAATTTTTTGTGTTTTCACACTCTGGTGAATTACTTGGACAGTTTAGCTCTTGGGAACTTATCATTTGCATGGGATGCTTTGTTTTTGGTTTTTCTTCATGTATTTCCAATTTTTTGTCCTTTTTAGGGCATTTTGAGCATCATTTGTAAGCAATATTATATATAAATGCACTGAGATAAAGTGCCACATTATTGTACATGTATTTTTGGGGATTTTGCACATAAGGTTGCGCCATATTTTTGTACTTGCACTGTATTATAAAGTGCCATGGGGGGTTGTGTTGTGCCTTTTTTTTGCCATCACACCTTTGTTCGGTGAGTGTCCCTCCACAACGATAGACGATCCATATGATTCCAGCCTCATGCATGTGTGCTTTATTTTTGCACACCACTTTTTCAGTTGCAGGTACTTTCTTGTGCACTTTCAGATGTTGTTTCTTCTCCTTCATGCACTACAGGGTGTTACACACCATTTCAGTGGATCTGTTAAGCTCTCCCAGTTCAAAATTATGGGGGGGTATTATATTGTTCGTGTTAATGCTTCCTTGGTTTTGCCTTGGAAGGAATCTTCCATTCTCAGTTGATCAATTTTTTTCAGACTATTGGTACTTGTGCCATCTGTATCTTCGTTCTAGGTGTTTGATTTTGTTTGCCATCTGATTCAAGTAGTGTCGTTTGGGGCACTCATGCAGATTGTTGTTTTTAGACTATTGGTACTTGTGTCATATGTATCTTCATTCCAGGTGTTTGCCTTTGTTTGCCATCTGATTCGAGTAGTGTCGTTTGGGGCACTCATGCAGATTGTTGTCTTCTTGATCCTAATCATCCTATCTTCAGTGGAGGTTCTTCAACACTATAGCAGTCATCTTTCGACAGTTGTTTGCAACTTCTTCTGCTTCAGTTATGTTCTTCATGGCTTTCTACATCTCTTTTTGGAGTAGAGCTTTTCCCATGAGGTTTTCTCTATCTCTCCATTTTACAGAGATTTGGTTGTATTTGGGTACCTGATTTGGCCTAGTTGTCGAGACCCATGTTTTCCTTCTTGCATTGTAGTTACCTTTGCTTTCTTGCATTTGTTTGTAGCTGCACTACTGGTCATCTTAAGGGGGGGTGTTAGAGTAAAGATTTTAACTTAATTATGTTGATTAAGTTACTTTTATTCTCTTCTTAAGATTTCACATTAGTTTGCATAAAGTGACATTTAATAATTATATTAATTATTAATTTTTTTCCTATTAGGGCTTCTTTTAGGGTTTTTCCTATTAGGATTTTTTTTAGGGTTTGTATGATCTCCTTTTATAAGGATTGATCCCATTGTATATTTGATCAATTCCATTTTGTTCTAATAAAATAATTTTTTCTCCATTTTTCAAAGCTTCAAACCCTTGTTTTTTTTCTCCATCCATTCTCTTCCTTGTGACAAGTATCCATTTGCATGCAGGTGTTCTTGGAGTCTGAAGTTGGATTTCTCAACTTCTATAATATGATGGGTATGTGGTTGATGACTTTTTACCCCAAAATTGATGAAACAAAAAGGATTTATAAAGGAGATTATCAGATTTCCACCAATATAGATTATGCTTTACTTTGAATTTAATAATTAATTATTATTTATTTTCTATTGAATTACGACTAAAGTCCTGATTTTTAGGTTGATTGAAAAACATCTATAGCTTTCAAGCAGTATCATATTTTTTAAATCCAAAACATGTGTCACATTCTATTCTTTTCATACTATAAGATAAAAAAATAAAAAAATGAATTTCACGAATTTTTGACAAAGTTAAGGTGGTCAGACATACGAGTCTTTATAATTTTTAAAATTTGTCATAAAAAAATTATAATTAATTATTTACTTGGAAACAAATTACAAAAAAGTATGCATCACATCGAGACATGAGTCCTCTACTTATATCTAAAATATTATAAAAAAATATTATCATTCTAATTTGGTTAGGGTGGTCAAACGGACACCTACTTCTTATTTTTTCCTTGAAATTTAAGTGCTATTGTATTGAAATTTCAAATTTTCACCAAATAGATTTTATTTTTTTGTAAATAAACCTAGTAATTTATAAACTACATTCAATTTTCTAAAAATTTCATTCTTACACATTTTTGAAATAATATAGATAAATTATTCAAATTTTTATGTCAAGTTGCCTAACTCTGATTTTTCTGATTTTTTTGCCACTTAAGGGCCTATTTTTTCCATGATGATCCTACAAATACCCAAATACATTGATGAAGGTCTACAATATGTATCTCATATTCTCTCCTAGTGTTCCTAATAATATATGTAAACATTGTTGAAAGAAAGATTTGGTCTTCGTATGTTGCTAAAATGATTCTAGTCCAAGAAAGTTGTATGGAATTATGTCCAAGAGAATGTTTCACATTCCTCTATTGTTGTAGGGTAAACCCACAAAAGTGTTTTACAATTCAAATGAGGAACTTGAAAAACTTTTAAAAAATGGTCCCATGGCAAAATTTTACATTTCGGGGTTTGAACGAACTAGATGGTTCAAACGAACCAAAAAAGGGTTTGAGTGAACCCATTAATTGCATGTAAAGACAAAGTTTGAATGAAAACCCATTTTGGAAAGGAGGTTCAGTTGAATCCTTGGTGGTTCGCTCGAACTCTTGAACCCCCCATTTCCTTGATGTTTGACAAAATTCACAAAAAAAACAAAAAATTTGCACTTTGGAGCTCGGTTTGAACATGAAAATGGCGAAAACTTCACAAACCCAACTGGAGTTAGGTAGTCCTCAAAACAAGCTATCCCAAAAATATAATTTTAATATTTTTTGGTTTTATGATGTATTTGTTTTTTTAGTTTTATTAAACATAGGTTTTTCACCGAAAATGAAGCTCTTTGTTCTGCACATGTGGAAAAATAGCAGATTATAAAAAATAACAAAAAAATATAAGTGCATCAAATATTGAAGTCCTTGATCGAACAAAGAAATATAAATTGAATTTCGATATATATATGAAAAAATTTATGCATTAAACGGTCGCACTATGTCTGAATTGTAATTAGTTTGACTTTGAAACTTGATTAAAGAAAAAATATTCAATAAAAATCTATCTAACAAAGTGGAAGCACTAGATATCCGAGTTACAAATCTAAATTAAAAATAATTATGCGTCATATGGTGAGTGTCACTTTTTTAAAATGTTGTTTTATGAAAAAAACTAGTTTTCGAGGGAGATGAAAAAAAAAGTGCAATCTGATTCCAAAATTTTTGAATTTTTTTTGCTTAGAATCTACAAACAAAATTTCACGAAACTCTAGTTTGCATCATCTTCAAATTGCTCATGGTTTAGCCGCTATAGGTGCCCGAAAGTGAAAATTTAGTTAAATTTTTTTATTTAAGTGTCCAGTTTGGCCAAAAATTGTAAACCACTATTGTTGGATCACCTTGTAGTTATTGTGTTCTAGTTTGGTATTCAATGCAAATTCTTTGTCTATGTTGCACTCCTATATTTTTAGGTCACCTATATTTCCACAGAGAGATCTATGAATTATAAAAGGATGGAATTGTTGCTAGTTGTTTGGATTGATCTGTGAAATTCTTGCATGGATATCTTTGGTCCTATAGCTTTGTTAATGTGCTCACTGTAGACACCTAAATTTGGCCACCCCCATATTGTCAAATTCAATATCTTATTCTTCTATCCCATATCCATAAGCCATACTAATTAAATAGTTCATTATTTGGTTAATATTCATCTTGATCCTAATGTCCCCTAAGATGTTTAATTAATTGATTAAATACCTCACCCCTTCTTCTCTAAATTAAATAAATAGTCCAATTTATTTAATTTATCCATTTTAGCCAAATGAATTAAATCAATTTTTAATTCATTCATTTTATCTCTCCTTGTCCCACCCTCCAACATTTTCGTTAATCTGGTTAGCCCACTTAACCTCAAATTAGGTTGTGAACATTCCTAATCAAGATTAGGTCACATCCTCCATAAAATGCAAGTGGCTCACTAATCAGGGTTAGCACACCTAGTCCCTCATTTGCGCAACCTAAATCAAGGATTTAAGATAACCTAATCCATATGCCATTTATTGCATCCATCCATAGTCAACTCTATTAACGACTTTCTCCTTTTGGAGAAGTCATCTCCATGCCTTTTGGAATTTAAAATTCCAATTTATTCCCCTGATGTATTTGGACGAATTTTTAATTCCTCACATCCCCCCATAGGGAATTTTTAATTCCTTTGTTCATCCCCATGAGGATTTTTGAGGAATTTTAAATTCCTCTCTTGTCCTCTCATCACATGCATTTGTACAAATGGACAAGAAACTCTTTTATGAGGAGATCTTGCCCGTTCACTAGGTATTTGCAAGTATCCGCATGCAGCCTCCACTTGGGCTCCACATCATTTCCACTTCACCATTGATTTTCCACACCCCCCTCCACATGTCATTATTCCATGGGTTGAGATGCCATAAGACATCTCAACCCTTGATATTTTTACCTAGGATTAATCATAGCCCTCCATTATTTTGTAGGCACTTTTTGTAAAAGCAACAAAATTTGGTTCATTTTCAAAACACACACTTATGGAAACTTAGCTCTCATAAATTCAAGCTATATTAGCTCCATTGTTTCAACATCATTTATCTTTCATATTACATCAAATCCATTAACCAACACCAGCATTGCATTCTTCGTCATAATCTCAATCTTTTGCATATAGTCTTAAGCCATTTTATAAGGCAAAGGAGCAAACAAATTAGCATCAAAATGGCCAACCAAATCATCAACTTGGACAACGTAAAATAGGTATGTGTAGGATTATGATGGGCCAAAAAGTGGCGATATGTAAGTGATATGATGGCCCATGTGGCTGATGAATTTTTTTTCACCCAAAATTGACGAAATAAAAAGGGTTTTTAAAGGAGATTCTCAACCTTCCACCAATAGAAATTATGCTTTACTTTGAATTTAATAAATAATTATTATTCATTTTCTATTTCAATTACGACTAAATTCCTTATTGATAGGCTGATTGAAAAAAATCTATAGCTTTCAAACGGTATCACATTTTTTGAATCCAAAACATGCATCACATTCTATAGCTCACATACTATAGGACTAAAAAAAAAAAAATCAAATTCATGAATTTTTAACCAAGTTAAGGTGGTCAGACATACGAGTTTTTATATTTTTTAAAATTTGTAATAAAAAAATCATAATTAATTATTTACTTGGAGAAAAATTACAAAAAAATATGCATCACATCGGAACATGAGTCCTCTAATTATAGCTAAAATCTTATAAAAAAATATTATCATTTTATTGTGGTTAGGGTGGTTAGACAGACACCTACTTCTTATATTTTCTCTGAAATTTAAGTACTATTACATTGAAATTTCAAATTTTCACCAAATAGATTTTTATTTTATTTTAATAAACTTAGTAGTTTAGAAAATATATTCAATTTGCTACAAATTCTATTCTTACATATTTTTGAAATAATATAGATAACTTATTCAAATTTTTACATCAAGTTTCCTAACTTTGATTTTCTGAGTTTTCATTACCACTTAAGGGCTTGTTTTTTCCATGATGATCCTGCACATACCTAAATGATTTATTTATTTTGTTTTATTCAAGTTCAACTAGGCTAATCTTGAGGTCTCTTGTGTTTTCCTTTATTGCACTTCATTTCATTTGTTTTTCATTTTTAGACTAGGAATTCACTTGATTACATTTCTGGTGTGCCCAGTGGGACCCACATCATGGGTCCTTAATGTTTATTTTGTTTTCATTTTTGTATGTTTTATATTTTCTTCATAACAGAGGAAAATCCTCCCGATAGGTAAACCCAAATGACCACAGGGGCGAACCCACTACCTAAACAGGTGAATTCACACTCATCCATGGGCTTCACTAATTCAAATTGGGTTGGTGATGTTGATGCTCAAAAGTATACTTCTGGCTTTGTCTTGTGTATTGGTTGTGGTCCAATTGCATGGACTTGCAAGAAGCAAACTGCTATTTCATTATCGTCAATTGAGGCTTAGTATCGAAGTGTTATTTTCACTAGTCAGGAGGTTCTATGGCTTTGATAGTTGATGGCTGAGTTTCATTTTCCTAGTAATCACCTCACTACTCTTTGGTATGATAATCAAAGTGACATACATATTTCTCACAACCTAGTGGATCATCAATGCACAAAGAATATTGAGATCGACATGCACTTCATTCGGCGGCTCATTCAGGAGGGTGTTATGAGTTTGGAGTATTTTCCTACAAAGCAATAGGTTACATACATCTTCACAAAAATTTTGGAAAATCATCACTATATTTTGCTGAGATCGATGCTTTGGGTGAAGGAAGTTGTCCTTGGGGGGTCTTGGTTAGTCCTCCTTCATTCTTTCTCTTTTTTCCTCTCTTTTGGAGAGGGGATTTTTCCCACAAGGTTTTTATCCTTTTCTCTGATTGTGTGAGCTTTTTTTTTTTGCATCATAGCTGTGCATGGGTATCTAACACGGCCTTGTTATTGGGACCCATCTTGCATCTCATTTTTATTTTTTAGTTTCCCTAAGTTTCACTTAAGGGAGGGTGTTAGAGTGAATGGTTTTTTGCCATTCATATTTCTTAAGGTAACTTAGGGGTAGTTTTTATTTTAATAATTATAACTGTATTTTAATTTTGGTTTGCTTCTTGCACCAAATTTCTCATGTATATATAAGGCATACATTGTGTACATTAATTATCATCTCAATGCATTCTTTTTCACTCTTGGTCAAATAGCTTCTCCAGAGTTGCTTCTCTCATTCATGAAGGTTTTTGTCTTGGTTTGTAGTTGTTCCTAGGTTCTTTGCCCCAATAATTTTGACCTCTCCATTCTTCCAAGTTATTTTTGTTTCATTATTGTTTATCAATCTGATTTAATGCTTTCATGTATTCAAGTTTCTAGAGTTCAGTGCATTAGAGTTCGGATTTCTCCTATAAAGCTCCTTTTTAATGGTGAACCTGCCTTTTAATCACATCTAAGGAAACCACCCCATGTGTCCTTCCCTCAATTGAGTCACTTGGTTGATGGATCTTGGTTTCATAATGAACTAAGAGTGAAATAGGTCCTAATCTTAGTTCCATCTCCTAAAAGGTGGAACCCTATTTCCTTGTGCTCACTACCATCGATTGGTG
Source organism: Sequoiadendron giganteum (assembly GCA_007115665.2). NCBI lineage: Eukaryota > Viridiplantae > Streptophyta > Pinopsida > Cupressales > Cupressaceae > Sequoiadendron > Sequoiadendron giganteum. The sequence goes on along the minus strand of CM021105.1, from coordinate 635,652,664 downwards.
CATTAGTGAATTCAATTCTTTTACTTGTACATGATCCTAATTTTTTTATAGAAATAGTTGAATTAATAAAAATTAATTCAAATGGACACTCTCAAATTCTCTCTATTACATGGCCTATTTGTTGTTCAAGACACACAAGAATAGAAAATTATAGGAAATAAGGATAATATGGAGAAAAAGGATAAAAAGCACATTTCTTTCAAAGAAAATTTAAAGATCTAATCATCTAAAGATGAAAATCATAAGAAAGAGAAGGTATATTATTGAGTATACTAAAAATCCAAAAGCATGTGTTGACGTGTATGAAAACATGTTTTTTAAGTGAGAAGGCATGTGCCTAGAGGGTGAAAGAGAAAATTTCAAGTTAAGGAGTATCTCCAAACACAAGAAGATTCCTTCAAGATTATTGAGAGAAAGTTTCAAAGTGAAAAATATAAGGTAAAGTGCACATGAGGATCTAAATGCATTTCTAGAGGAGAAGAGACAAAAAAATCACATGTTCAAAATAGAAAAAGAAGCCTTCTATCTCTAAATAAATGTTTAATTTATTTCATTTTGTCATTCTTGAAGCAAGGATTGGAGGAAAATAACATTAGATACGTTTAGAGCATGCTTGCAACAAGTTTATTTAAGATTTATTCACAATTTTTAAAGGAAAAAACTCCACTCTATAAAGTACCCCTATATTTTTTCATACTATCAAGTTTCAAGCCAAAATAAATTGTTATTTATTAATTATGATTACATTTCTAAAGCCTTATTTCCTTGGTTCTCAATGGTATTATCATTTTTTTTAGTTAATATGTTTTGCAAGGTTGAACATTTAAAGAGTTATCTACCACACTAGGCAAGATGAACACAAAAACTATGATGAAAAAGTTCAAGGCAAAGGTATTTTGAGGTAGGAAAATGATCATTGAGACTTCTAGAACATGTTTTGATGGGGAAATATAGTTGATGATTTGAAGTTAGATTATCTATGGATAAATATCTTCTGATATTAATTGATCATTTTTCCAAGAATATTAGTTTTAATATAACTCACAATTTTAGGGAATTAAATAATGTATGTCTAGTTTTTAAGGTTTGACATTTTTTTGTAAATTGAATGAATGTTAGTTTATATCACATTTTATTTTTAAATATATATCCTCATGGTAAGTCATTGCATCTTAAGTAAATATTTTAACATATTGTCGATTATCACTTTCCACATTTGATAAATTAAAATTATAACCCTAAATTAAAACAAATACAAAAATACACACTTTTTCTTCAACATGTACCGAAATTATAACCCTAAATTAAAGCACATACAAAATTACATAGATTTTAGATTAGCATACATGGTGCATGAATTTGGAGCATAGCGCAACTAGCGTTCATTTGAAAGACTTTTAGCTAAGCAAGATCCCTGAGAAATACCTTGGATTTTTTAATTTTTTAATTTTTATAAATGTAGGTTTTAAGAGAAACATATTGAATTGAATATTTTTTCCCAAAAGGTATTTAATAGAATATGTTTCGGGAAAAAATATTTATCCAAATGCTTCATGTAATGCATGCACCACATTGGTGCAACTTGGTTTCACCTAAAACCTATTCAGTTGAATACCTTTTAGTCAAAATAGCTTAATATGAACTACTTTATTGATTGAAAGTGTGACAAAAGATTGTTCTTTTACCCAATTTTGAAAAAAACTTTTGCCTAAATAAAGCCAATAAATTTTGGCAAAACATAATGGTGAGTTTACATATCCATGTTGATTCTAATTTATTTTTGGACATATTATGATGCCCAATAACCTAATATAATTAAATATTGATAAGTGCCACGCTATTGTGCTAGATTTTGATCATGACAATATATATTCCTATTTAGGCCACATTGAATTACTCCCATTTCTATACATTTGGGCTTATCCCATCCCTATTTTCAACACTCTCATATATTAGCCATGTATTGTGCCTACACTTTCACCCATATCCACATATTCATTTGTTCCCTCAAAACCAATTTTTTTCTATCTTGGATCAATCTTGAGTAGCTCACAATTTACCTCAAATTTTAAAATTTCAAATGACCACCCTTTCATATTAGCCAAATTAACACATGCTTATGTAACTTATTATTGTGTAGTGGTATTTAAAGGCATTTGGTGCTCTTTAAATTCATATAGAACTACAAGGAGAAATATTTAGAACACTTTTCAACTTATTTTAATATATAAAAAAATCACAATTTTCCTCAAAATCACATGTGCCATTTGCATGCTTGATAATATCATTTGATAATTCATTCAAAATCATAAATCTAATGCAAATAGGGGTTGGGCTAAAAGAACTTAACCCTAGCAACCCAAAAATATCTCATAAGGTATTTGTGAAAGAACTCAACTATAAATATCCAAAAAATTCTCCTAATGCATTTATGAACATTGGCTTCACAAGATTAGATCACAAATAAGCAAAGGCAAGTTGTGTTCTACTATAATATTTTGATATATAATTTTTTAGGCCCTATTTCAAATCTACACATCAGATCAAAATCTTGTGATGCTCAAGAACTATCCCAAGAGACTCAAATTCAGCCTATGTAACTTTTGAAAACACAATCCCTAAGATAGTCATCAAATTCAACATTAATTAATGTGCCTTGGTGACTGAATTGTGTGCAACATCAACATTAACTCTTAATCATTATTCCCAAAATCAAAGGTGTTTATTATCTTCATTTAATTTTGAATATTCATTATACATTTATACACCTAAATCAAACTCTCTAAATTTAATTGAAAATTTATTTTATTTGACTATTTACATTTAAACTTACTTGAATGTTTTGAAAATTGATAGCTATTCACTATGAGAAGCTTAAACTTGCCATGTAAAGAATATCATAACTTGATAATAATTTTTTTTTTAAACAACCAGAAATGAGTGGATATAGAAATCATAGATAATTATAAAAAAAAAATAATTAGTGCACATAAATTTTTTAAATTAAAAAATGATAGTAGCAACTTACATTTTTATATATAATTCTTTAAATATTAAAAAAAAAATGAATGAAAAAGAAGTTTGAATAAATCTTATAAGATAGAGGTAAGGTGTTTCTGTCGAGATTCATAGCAGAAGATACTAAGTTAAAAAAGAAATAGATGCCAATCAGATATAATACATACTGCATGTGGATTCAAATTTATATACATAACCAAATTGTTTACTATTTTAGGGTCCCATAGACAACGTGATCTCGTAGATTTTATTATATTTTAGGTTTTGCAAGGCGCTCTGCAAGTCGAAACCCTAAGGCATTTTTGCACGTTTTAGTGGCCATTTTAGAGGCATTTTCTTTCCCACGATCTTACACATAATTTCCTGAGGCTATTTCACTCAACGCAGGCAGTGATTTTGCTTCTATGGCGCTGGCAAGGGTGCGGGGCCATAGTGGTGCTGTCTCGTTTTCAGTGCTTTAAAACCCTTGCATTTTTCGCTCCAGTTCTTGTGGTTGCTTCCTCAGTCTTGGCGATTGGTGCTTTGTTTTCTCCCTCCAGCGGCGGTGGCTTGGGCACGAGTGGCTGTTGGGGTTTGATACCTTTTACATTTACGTAGAAGCAAGTTGGGATCTCTTCCTGAGAGCCCGTTTTATCTCTTATTCATCAACGAGACTCAAGGCTGAGGCGAGACACATGGGGGGAAAAATGGATGGCAGGAATTCGAAAGGTGAAACAGAGCCTCTTGAGTTTGATGTTGAAAATGGGGAGCTAGCTGTGAAGGTCAACAACTCAGCGGGAAGACCTAGAGATAAGAATGACTGTTCAATAGAAGAACCCACAGCGAGGCTACAGGTAAAACCTTAGAATTTGTGCTTTTAGATGATGTTATGGATTGCATTGCTGAATGCGAGCATAGATTTGTTATTCTTTTCTTTCTAAAAGGCATATCTTCTGATTTCTTTAAATGAACCAAAGTAAATTGGGAAAACAGAGGGTGGGAAATTGCAACAATGAGAGGGTTAGGTAAAGGATATGTGGTTTACAAATTTAAGAATGCTGAACATGCTCAAGCAGTTTTGTAATATGGGATCTAGGTTATTTGTGACCAGATTTTTTATTTACAAGCATGGATTTTAGAGTTTCATACTGAGGGTCTCTCTACATCCCGTTATCCCATGTGGGTGGAACTCCTCTTTTTCAATTTCGCATTCAAACCTTTCCTTTGAGATATTGTTTCACAACTTGGTAAGGTTATTTGGTGCAAGAATGACTAACAAATTCTCTAGCCTACTATTCCATCCAAGAGTATGTGTTGAAATGGACTTAAACCAACCATTGCTAGAAAATATTAAAATCATTGTGCCTGGGTTAGAATTTAGTTAGTCGGTTGTTTATTTGAACAAACTGAATGCTTGTTTTTACTACAGACAAGAGGGCCATTTGATTAGGGATTGCTCTGCCAGAAAGAACAAATCAACTCAGCTTGTTGTTGAAATGCCATTACGACAACAACAAACAAATATCAAGTTGCATGGTTTTGTCATACCTAAAACTTAAAAGTCCATCTCATGCAACGCCTCCAATTGAAACTCTAAAAACTAATAGCCATATGGCCTCAAAAAACTTACACCCTAGAGATGATGAGATGACAAATGGATGAAAAGCGGTAAGAAAGAGAAACAAACTGTCAAGTCTTGTCACAAGTTAGTATGGTGGTACTGTGTCTCAAGGTTCCCATCCTTTCTCCCCTCGTCTCAACTATAAATCTGGAAGTTGGGTGATCCCACAATAGTGATTTACAATTTTTGGCCAAACTGGACACTGAAATTATTATTTTTAACTAAATCTTCACTTTCGGGCACCTATAGCGACTAAACCGTGAGGAATTTGAAGATGATGAAAACTAGGATCTCATCACATTTTGTCTGTAGGTTCTAAAAATATTTTTTTCAATTTTTTTGGAATAAGATTGCACTTATTTTTCCATCTCCCGCGAAAACTGGTTTGTTTCAAAAAACAACATTTTAAAAAAGTGACGCTCACCGTATACAACATAACTTTTTTTGTATGATGGATAAAATTCTATTTTTTTCGAATTTATATTTGTAACTAAGATATCTAGCACTTTCATTTGGTCTCATAGTTTTTTATTAAATATTTTTTCCTTAATAGAGTTTCGAAGTCAAACCAATTGCTATTCAGACATAGGTGGACTGTAACAACATAACTTTTTCTATATGTATCAAAATTCATTTTTTTTTTTAATGGATGAAGGACATCAATATCCAGCATGGAAATATTTAAAATATATATATATATATTTTGATAATTTTCTATTTTTCCACATGTGCAAAACAAAGAACTTGATTTTTGGTGAAAAACCTATGTTTAATGAAACTAAAAAAACATATACATAACAAAACCAAAACATATTAAAATTATATTCATAGGATAGCTCATTTTGAGGAATACCATAATCATTTGAAATAAATTTTAAATGAATTAATTTTATCCTTCAAAAGGTAAATCAAAAGTGATTTTTTATCAACATTTTGATAGGTGGAAAAGAGACTCATTTATAGGTATGGTTTAAAACTAGCGAGGTTCTATCCAAGGGGTTTTGATATAAGGTGGTTTGATAAAACCCTCTTCAATTAGAGTCCTTAAAATGAAACTTTTAAAGGTTTAAATCATTATATTTTTGAAAAATATGTGATTTCAGCAAAAATCAATTCCTCTCAGAAATTGTAAACTAGCTTTGTGGGATCACCTAGTTAGGTGTCCAATTCTTCCCCTCTTTCTACAATACAGAGATCCAGGTCCCCTCCTCCTAATGCAAAATCTTTGGGCAACTCTGATCTTACTTTACCATTGGTCAACCAGTTTCATGCTTTGCCACAAGAAGAGGATTTATGTATCTCTCGTGTACCATGAATTACAGAGTTATGTCATGGAATGTGAGAGGGATGTCTCTCCCTCACTGTAAATATGGTGTAAAGGAGGTTCTTGGCAAGTGGAAACTGGATATAGTCTTTCTCCAAGAGGTCAAAATTAATGGCATTTGTCGTGTTTCTTCTCTATCTGATGTATGGAGAGACGCTTCTTTTCTTTATACCTCACATAGAGAAGGTAGTGGGGGGGATGTCATTGGTCTTGCTTACTGGGTCTATAAGTTTTTTATTGATAAAGGTGAGGACCTTTCACATAGTTGTGTGTGGGCCCTGACTTTTATAAATGGCCAACCTATAGGCTTTTGTTCACTTTATGCTGAAAAATCTGCTAAAGATAGATCTGATTTGTGGGACTAGATGACTAAATTTTTTCCTAGTGCCAATTGGGTTATAGGAGGTGATTTCAATATGGTGGAACACCATAATTATCGTAGCTAGCTTAGCCATAGCAAGTTGAGTAATGAAGAATTTGATAAGTGACTGTTATGTCACAATAATAGGGATTATTGATTATATTCACAACAAAATGGGCAGCCATGACTGTAATTGGTTCACCTAGTCTAATTGCAGATTTGGGGAGGATAGGAAGCTTAGTAGGGTTGACCAATTTTATATCTCTCCAAACCTTTATGTGGTTCAAGATACCTCATGTCTGGTGGTCAAAGTTGATTATTTTGCAACTCATTTTTATCATTATCCTATTTTTTGCACTATTTCGAGTGTTGAAAATAGTAAAATAAACTCTGAGTTACCTTACAAACTTAATGTTTCACATTTAAAAAATTTGTTTTGTGTGGAAGAATTGGTGGGTCTTTCAAATTCTTTCCCTAAACCTATTGAAGGGGAATCATATAGACAATGGCGACATAATCTATTTCTAGATGTGTTGAATTCTTATGTACTTATGGTAGAAGAATAGCTTGGAGATGAAAACGTAAATTTAAATCCCTGCAAGGGAAGTTGGAACATACCAGAAAATTGCTTAATTCCAATCCTTCTAATTTTAATTTACAAACTTGAATGGCTGCATTAGAATCTCAAATTCGTAAAATGGACATTTATAAGGGGTAAGGAGCTAAAATTAGCCAGATTACATTGGATTAAGGAGGGGAATAGAGGCTCCAAATAAGTTTTTAAGTATCTTAATTATAAGCACAAGAAAGAATTCATTGGTGCCATTCAAGATGATTTTGGTTTGGTTTATACCAAACATGATGAGATAAAAGGTTTATTTTTGAATTATTATGAGGAGCTTTTTAAAGAAGACCCACATTGGCATGATGAACAAGCAACTTTGGAAGTTGAAATAGTTTATCCCTAAGAGGTTGGATTTAGAATATAGTCAATTTATTGACCATATCCTATCCATTGAAGACCTGGAACATGTTTTTTTCTCTATGCCTTCTTATAAAAGTCCCGGTATAGATTGGTTTTTAGTGGAATTCTACCGTAAAATGTTGTAGCACATTAAATAAGTTTTCTATATGGTCTATCTGGAGGCTTTGGAATAGGGTTCTTTAGGGCCAGATATAAACAAGGGATTAATTAAACTCATCCCAAAAGGGAAAAATTAAGATACAATTTTGGGTTGGCACCCTATCACCCTATTGAATTACTTCCTACAAAATCATTTCTAAAGCTATAGCAACAAGAATTAAACCAATTGTGAAGGACATTGTCAGACCTAAACAAACTGGGTTTCTTGGTGGAAGGTTCCTCTTCAATAACCTTATCCTTGCTTGGGAAACTTTGGAATGGGCTAAAAACTCAGGAAAATAGGCTCTTTTGGTCAACCTAGACTTTGATAAATCTTATGATAGAATGCGGTGGATTTTTATAATAAAGATGCTTCAGTTGTTGGGCTTTGGGCCTAAAATTTGTAGACATGTTCAAATGTTGTTCAATGATGCTAATGCTCAATTAGTTATTAATAAAGAATTGACTAACATATTTCCTTTACAACATTCAATCAGAAAAAGTTGCCCTTTGTCTCTATTCTTATATGTGCTTGTTGTTGATGCTCTTGGTTACCTGCTACAAAAATATAGGTAGTGGAATTTGATTCAAGGGATTACGATTCCTCACAATACTATGGTGATAAAATCTCATTTTTCAGATGACAACATGTTGCTTGTTCAAAATTCTAAGAAGGAAATTAATAATGTCATGGGATTTCTTAATATTTATTGTGAAGTTTTGGTTCTAAAATTTCTCATGACAAGAGTGAATTTCTGATGGTTCAATCATGCCCCTCTCCTTGGTGGATTCCTAAAGAGTGGAAACAAATTAAACATGGGAAAATTACTCGATACCTTGGCATCCCATTTGGGATGGGGGTCTCTATTTCCAAAATGTGGAACTGGTACTTACAAAAATTAAGAAATTTAAATTGTTTAATTGGGGAAACAAATTTGTGTCCCTTGCTGGGAAAATTCAAGAGGTGAACCAAATTGTTTTGGCTCCACATGTCAATTATTCATCCTATTGGATGGCTTCAAAGAAAGGGTATGAGGACCTCATCAAAATTGCTCATATTTTTTTATGGGCTAATTGGGGTGGGAAGGCAGGATTTATATCTACGTCCTGGCTTCATTGCATTCAATCCAAAGCTAAAGGCAGGTTGGGGCTTTTAGATCCAAGGACACAAGGGACTTGCCCCCAGCAGTAAAGTGGATTGTTAGATTAGTTAATGGAGATGCTCCATGGAAAAATCTGGTTTGTTTTTGAATCTCCTAAGCTACTATCAAAGGCAAATGGCATGTTTCAGCTGGGAAGATAAAATATTAATGGCACCTTTCTTCCATATTAAAGCATCCTTCCCATTAATTTCTATTTGGAAGGCTTGGTAACAAGTTAGTATTCTCTTAGGCTGGAAAATTTCCCTTAAATATGGGTTTAGTCTTGGTTCTTCATCGATTTTGTGGAATAAATTAGTGCAATATTAGGGACAACCTCTCACTGAGGCTTTTCCTAGGTTGGCTTATTACTTATTTAAAAAGGGAGTTCAAAGTTTTGAGGACTTGTGGGATTTTAACACTCAAGAGTGGGTCAATTGGCAAACGCTTAAGGATAACCTTGGTCTGTCTTGTAAATACAAAAGTTTTCTTATTTTTGTTATCTCATTGGTTCCTTTGGAGTTGGTTATGAAAATGTGCAACCCACTTCATTATAGATATTTCAAGGATTGGTGGTGGTTGTCTAAGAGAAATTTTTCTTTGTTTCCTCTTAAAGAAGTCTATTTGAGGTTGCTTCAACACTTGCCTTTAAATCCTAGATTGAATTTGAAATGGAATTGCAAGTTTAAAGAAAAAAATTTAGAGCAAAATCAATTATCAAATATGGCACTTGAAAATTGAAGCTAACGTTAAAATTTTGGCCTAGAAAATTTTGCATTGCAAACTGCCTGTTAGTGATAGGTTGGGTCATATGCAATTTCAGCTTGTTAAATTCCATTTTTGTAAATGTATGGAAAGTTTGAAACACATATTCTAGAATTGCCCTCTGACGAAAAGGAAATGGAAAGTTGTTTTTGCTTATCTCCTTGCAATTTTTTAGCATGTTCTGAGTTGAAAATAAGCTGTATTTGGCTTGGGATTGTGTAGTAATTTTGTTGTTGATTCTATAAGGCAAATTATCTTGTTTAATATATGGAAAATTAGATGTATGGTTGTTTTTGCTAATCATAATATTCATTTGGAATCAGAAATGCTAATGTTTTACTCTGACATCATCTTGCAAATTGTGTTCTTATGTTCGCATCTACAGGGAGGTCCCCAAGGTAACATCAAAATCAGTATTCATTTGGACAAGATCAAATGGAAACTATTGCAGTTGCATAAGAATGATGTAATATGTTCTAGAAAGCTTCAGAGTATGTTAAAATTTAGTGTTTGAAGTGTTCTTTGGCAATTGTTTGCTACTATTGTATTTTTTGCTTTGTTCTTGTGTCTGCTATGCTCCTCTTGTAGTTATTCATTGTTGTTGTAGTTTGTGACATGTTTGTAAGTTTGTGGTGTTCTTGAGGATAGCTGGTCTTCTTTTGTATCTTCTTCTTGACAGATTTGGCTGTCATTTTTTTGTAAATTCATTACATTGATTCAATATACAAAAAAACTTTCATTTTCATTTGTGTCTGAGCAGGCAACATATTTAGAAAATCTCTTTGTCTGCCTCTGCATCCTTCCATGCACTTTCACAGACAAATCATAACATTCGTTTTACGTATTGCACCTTATGATAGACCAAATTTTTCAGTCTTCCCTCTTCTTTTTCCATGCACATACTTGACAAAGGTAAATGGACTTATAAGATAATCCATAGAAACAAAATGCACATCAAATGTGGATGCTCGTTTGTCTTGAGCTGTGGATTTCTCATAAACTAATCTAATTAGCAAGAGAGCACATGCAGGTGGGGACAATATTCACTCCTTCCAAGGTAAAATGGACTCAATTTCTATGACTTTCCTTGTAAACTCATCGGTCGGGCTCAACCGACACACTCTAGTGTTAACAGCTTAGGTGGCCTAGCCCATTCACCTAAAATTTCCATAGCCTATCAAATCCATGTTTTTTTTTTTAGAGATTTTGTTTCCATAAAATTTCCTCCGTTTTCATGTTTACAGCTCCCACATTCCATGCAAGATTAAATATGGTGGAATTTTATCTTATAAATATTCTGCTGAAGAAAGAATATACTACAACATTGTAAAGTAGAATTGTGCACTTATTGCAAGAGAATATTTAGATGTTCGCCAATTTAAATAGATGTCCTTTATAATAAAGGTGTTTAAATAATATAAAATTTAAAATAATTAATTTAAAAGCTTGTATAATAATAAATATATAAGAAAAGATGATAAAAAAAGTTTATAATTAATAATAAATATATACGATGAAAACAGTTTTGCAATTAAAAAAAATATTCAATGAAACAAAATTTTATATAATAAATTATTTTTGAATCATATTATATTTTTTAATTTTTTTTAAATATAATTTTGTTATGTTAATATTTTTAATGTATTCAATGATAACATATGTCTCTTATGATAATATATTTATATAATATTATTATCTTAGTTTTAAAATAATATAAATATATTAATTAGAATTGTTGATACAATAATATACATTCATTTTCATTTAAACTTCTTTTTTTTTTTTGATGAATTTCCAGATATCTATATTAATAAAGATAAAATTACAAATTCATAAAAAGGGGTGGGTGGTAAAAAGGCACACCCCGAATGTCACATAGGACTAGCCCAGAAAATCCAAAATAACACATGGGTCTAGCCTAGAAAATCCAAAATATCACATGGGCCTAGCCCAGAAGTCCAATAACATAAAGAAAATTAGTCAGCCAAGGCAATGTCAGTAGATCCTGGGGGTCCATGTCATCCCGATGTTTCCCCCATACATCAACGGGGTTTGGAGTGACGTCAGGAGAAGCACCCCAACCATCATCAACTTTATCTTCATCTTTTTCTATTTATTTTTCCTCGTGCTGAGGTGACATTGCGAGAGCCAGCCATGGAAAACTTTTGCCACTAGAGGGCCAACCAAAGCCCGAAGCAGGCGAAGTATTAGAGGGCCACCCATAACTGCCACCACCACTCCTTGGAGCACGAATAGAGTGTCAAGCCTAACCAGGATGCGGCGAAGGAGAACGAGCCCACCTGGGAGGCTGAGAATCTCATCGAGTAGGAGGCTAGGAGCGAGATCGCGCGGAATCACTCCACTTCCGGCCCCAAGAAGGTGACCGGCTGTGGGAGGAGGAGGGAAAATCAGGGATCCGAGCCACAGTACAAGGGGCATTGCCCCAGTGGTCTAGGAGAACCCGCAGGTGAGCCACTTCCAGTGCAACCTTGTTGGCTTGCACTTGAATCTGTAAGAGAACATTAGAACATATAATTGCTTTAGCATAGAGAGACAGATTAACATCTAAATGAGAATGAGAAAATACACAAGCATTTCTGTCTTTCCAGATATTGAAAAGGATTTCCACCTTGAAAGTGTGCCAAAGCAGGGTGAACTTAGCCGGGGTTCTAGGTGGGTCCCCTAACAGAACCATATGCCACGAAAAGGGTTTCGGCCTAAAAGGCTGAAAGAAGTCATGAATCCAAGTCCAAAGTTGCTGAGCTTTAGGAAAAAACCAAAATAGGTGCATAAAGCTTTCAAGCTGCCCATAAAAAAGGCAACGAGGGTCAAGAACCCCCAAATGAACAAGCCGAGAACCCATAGGCAAGCCTTGGAAAAGAATACACCAAGCAAAGTGGGCGAGCTTCGGATTAACAATTGCAGACCAAGTGGCATCAAACCTCTTACGCCAAGTATGCATCGAGGAGTTAAGAAGCCACCTCTGGTTCAAAGAGCTGATCATAGGAAAATATGGTGAAAGCCACCTGTAACCAAGCTGCGACTTGTAGCTCCGGAGAGGAGTATCTGGAAACCATTTCTAGTCTTTCCACCAAGGTTTGTGCCCACAAATGACAACTTTATGAAATATTTTCGCTAGAATGGCACTCACCAGCCCGTCAAAAGAAAGATGATCTTGGTTTTGAAGACTGTACTGGGATTTAAAAGCATCCCACTGCAAAAGACGCATGGTAGGCCGATGGAATAGCTAATGCAGTGTATGAATGCCCTTCTTATGAAATCTGAGAGTTTTGAGCCAAGGTGACTTAGCCAAGGGTTGACCATTCTGAGCCAAAAGGGGAGACCACCAGAGGTTATGTTGGTTGATGGAGATCCCATCACAAAATCCAGCCTCTACCCAACAGAGCCAAGGCTTAATGGTTTCTAAAGAACGCCAAATGCTTTTGGCCACAAAGGAGCCCATAATTTGAACTGGCTCCCTCATAACCAGGAGGGTTTGGAGACCGATTCCTTTCCAAGCAGGTCTGTGAATAGGAAAACTCGACTAAATACAATGCCTGAGGAGAATCTTCTAGGCTTCATCCCCGGTGAGAGCACGGATAATCCATTTGACATAGAGAGAAGTCCCTTGTCATTGAGTGGAGAGAAATCCAAGCCCTCTCGAGTCCTTGGGGAGAGAAAAAAATTCTCAAATGACCCGATGAAAGCCCTTATGGGTTTCAGAAGAGGCCCATAGAAAATTGCGGAGCAAGTTTTCAAACCTTTTGTAGGCCGCTTTAGAAGGAGCCCAACAGGAAGAATAGTAGACGTGGGTGGCAACCAAAATTTTAGAGCACCCCTGGAATTTTTCAGCCAGCGAAAGAGGCTTCGTAATCCAATAGGCCAGCTTCCACTCAACCCTAGAGAGCATGGCTTGCTAGTGCTCCCAAGCGGAATCCTGAAAGGCGAAGGGGATGCCCATAAATCAAAAGATTTCTCCCTGCCCAATCCACTTCCAGTTATATGTTTCAAGCCACGCAGGAGTGGGGAGCACTGATTGTCTATAGCACAAGGTCTTGTGCCATTAAATAGCAGAGCTGGAAGCAAGACAAAAATTATCAAGGCATTCAAGGGAAACATCGATAGAACCTTCATCCTCTAAGAGAGTGAGAAAGGAATCATCCGCAAAGTGACCATTGACAAGCTGCTCTTGAGATTCCCCAAGAGAGATCCCTTTAACACGTTGCTGGGAGACAACATTGGCCAGGAGATATCCAAAGCCCTCAATAGCCAGAACATACAAAGCAAGGGCAAGAGGGCATCCCTGGCGAATAGAACAAAAAAGACCAAAAATAGAAGACTAGCGGTCATTAATGGAGATGCAAGCCGAGGTATCAGAAAAAAGCATACGAATAGATTGCATAAAATTGGGCCCAAAGCCCAAAGCCTGCAATATCGCAAGAATGAAAGGCCATTCAATACGGTCATAGGCTTTGGCAAAATCAATTTTAATGAACACCGCTTTCTGGTTTGACCCTCAGGCCCACTCCATGCCTTCCCAAACAACAATAATGTTAGCAAGAATAAACCTGGACTTAATGAAACCAGTCTGTTCAGGATGCACAACCTGAGGCAAATAGGTGGTGAATTTTTAGAGCCAAGGCTTTGGTAATGATTTTGTAAGAAACTTTAAGAAGCGTGATGGGCCACCAGTTGCAAATATCCTCCGGATCTCCAGGCTTAGGTATGAATTTAATATTTCCTTTATTTATTAAATTGCCTAGAGAATTGGTTTGAAAGGCTTCAAGATAAATATGATGCAAATCACTCCCAACATAGTCCCAAAGAGCTTTATAAAATTCACAAGGAAAGCTATCAATCCTAGGAGCCTTATCATTGACCATGGAGGAAACGACTTCCTTGAGATCATCAATTGTTAACAATTGATCACATAAATTAATCTGAGCTGAAGAAAGCCTATGTGGCACAACAACAAGGCAGTCCTAAAGGGCTTGCTGGAGCATAGGCGTGGGGTCCTGAGCCGTGAAAACTTGCTCATAGTGACGCACAAAATCTTGGAGAATGTCAAGTAGCTTAGAGAGCACTTGGTTACCATCTTTGATTGCTTTAATGCTTGGGGAAGAGTGCCTAGCATGAAGAGCCAAAAAAAACTCTTTAGAGGCACAATCAAAAATTTTGAGCTAGTGGAGCCAAGCCTTGATTTGAGCACCTCTGGAAAAATAATTATCTGCCACTTGCTTTTGATTTCTTAAATCCACCACCCGGACATGATGTGATGGGGAGAAAGTATTGGCTGCTAAAGCCTCCATAGCCATACACAAGTCGACAGTGGTGGCCTCGTAAGAAAGCCAATGAAAGAAAGCAAGCTAGCGCCCATAAATGAGCAAGAAACGCGCAGTACAAATGATGGCATCATTCCACTAAGCAATCCAGCCCGTATGGCCAGAAGGTCTGCACTCTAAATTCCACACCCGGTGAATGTGGGCCAGGGTGGGCTTGTGATAGAGCAAAGACGTGTTCAAGAAGAATTGAGTCTTACACATGCGAGGTTGACAAGATGCCCACTCAATGCGAAAATGAATAGGGAAGTGATCCGAAAGGGTCACATCCACTAATGGCTTAATAGGCAAGGCAGAGCTATTGAAGGAAAAAAATATTGAGTCGAGATCACAGCATGATTAAGGCATTTAAAGACTCTATCAGGACCAGCCCTGTAATTGCACCAAGTGTGCCAGAGAGAATGAGAATGGTGAAAACCCATATTGGGATCGAAAATCCCCAATTTATTGTGCATGTAAAACCACACCTCCCTTTCACCCACTGCCCAACGAAAAGGAAAGGTTGCATTCTTATCGTACGCCATTTCAACCATGTGAAAATCACCACAGAGCAACCAGGTGGAAACTGACAAAGATTCAACAATCCAGCGCCAAAACAAGCAACGCTCCACAACATCATTAGAGGCATAAATATTAATAATCCTGAAGGAATGATTCTCAATATTAAGAAGAACCTAGACAGCCCTCTAGGAGGGGTCAACCCCATGGTCCACTACACAAGAATGTAGTCGTTGGGCCAAAAGAGTAATAACTCCACTATGACTAACCTCATGCAGAGTGCAAAACATAGAACTGGTTGGCCAAATAGAGCAACAAGCCAAAGCAAGCAAAAAACCTAACATTTTAACTTCCTAGAGACAAAGCACTTCAATCCCTAGGTAATTCATCAAAGTATTCATAACAGAATACTTCATTGCGAGATCAGTGAGACCTCGAACATTCCATGAGATAAAATTCATGGAAAATATTTCATACTTGCAGAATCTCGATCCTCTTCACCCAGGGAAGAGAAGTTGTTCTTCAAAAAATCTTGCGGAACAGAACCTAGTTGAATAGAGGGAGAGAATCTCCATTTTTCTGGCACATATTCACCTTCTTTCAATGGAGGAGACGGGCTGCAAGAACACCACCGAGTCCCCACTGTGGAGGACAAAGCCGATTGAGCACACAAAACAACCGCAGACTAAGGCGTGGCCTTAGACCTGGGCTGTAAAACAGCAGAAGCAACTCCTAAGGGAGTAGCAGTCCCCTTCTCTGAAGGGTTTGAAACCATCTTGGTCGGTTCAGGGGCCTTGGGAGTTGACCCAGAATCAGACGACTTATTTTTCTAGTTTGAAACTGTAGTCCATTTTGTGTCTGCCTTAGCTAAAGGCTCTATCCGACGAGGTTTTTCAACAACCCATGACTGAGAGGATGTACGAGGAACTGTCAGAGGATAGTCCTTCATCTTGTGGTCAACTGACTGGCATCGATAGGAAGTGTTGGGCAGATTGAAATATGTGACTTTTTGGGTGTGACGAATATCCCCAATTTGAATGTCTATAGACTCTTTCAAATCCTTGGATAAATCAACCTCCACACAAACCCTCTTTTGAGGATGGGCTTGAAAGAATCTATCAGGTTCGATACAAATAACCCTCCCCAGAGAGGAAGCAATATGGTTCAAGAAGGGCACACAAGGAAAAGGTAACCCGGGAAACTCAATCCAAACCGGGACACGCATTTTGGAGTCCTCTAAGATAGCAAAATCCCTAGTACAAGCCTAGAAAACCAACAAGGAAGACTGAACATACCAGGGCCCATGACCCAAAATAGCTTGGACATGACTAACTTCCACAAAGCGGAACAAAAAAAAAACCCTTGGTTAGGTTTTGGACCATATCAAGGCGGATCCCATGAGGGATCCAGGCCTTTCTGTCCCAGAATTTTAGCACACTTTCGGGGGGAGTCCTCCCAACAAAATAACCCACAAGGGTGTGTTGTTCGAGCCATTGGCATGCAGAATCAAAATCAGTTAAAGGTAAAACTACATCAGCAGGGGTGTCAGAATGCTTACCTTGTGAAAGACTTTCGGGACAAATTTCCGAGGCCATTTGTTCGGTGGGGGACCCATTAAACTGCGCCGACGAACTGCTAACACCAGCAAAAATTATTGGATTAGAATTGGTTGAAGGCATAATAAACCCCTAAAACCGCAATAAATGTGGCTGTACTCAATGAAGGAAATAATTTCCTGGGTAAGAAGTGTAATATGATGCAGGAGGGGCCACGAATGACCTCAGAAAGCACAAAACCATAGCAGAGCTCATGCATCGCTATCACCAATCACAAACATATCTCTTTGATTTTTTCATTTAAACTTATTTTTATTTACCTAAGATTTAGTTTTTTACTTTATAACTATTCAAAAAAAATATTTTATTTAGTCGAGTTATTTCTATTTATAGTGTTTTTTTTAGTTTCAAATAATTCTTATAAAGTTCTAAATAAAATAAAATAACAACCAATATTTTCTAGTATTTTTAATAGATTAGTATGAAATGTAATTTTTAACATATTAGAACAAAAATTAATTCATATTTAACACTTATTAAAATGATTTGTGAAAAAATAACTCTTAAATAAAAATATAACCATAACATAAAAATATAAAAAACTTTCAAAATATTAAACTCATAAAACATTCAATGACAAAATATTTCTATAGTACATGTTATTGAACATGAGTAATAGGCAAATTTATAATATTCAAATTTAATATCATTTTCTCTTTTTTCTTGATTCATAATTTTTTAAAATTTAATTAAATTAAAAATATTAAACAATAAAGATTCCTTCCATTAGATAATAACCATACTTGTACCTCTCAAAATTTAAATAAATACAAATATCTACAATAGTAGTAAGACACAAATGGCATGCCATGATCATATATAAAAATTGAAATGCAACTAAATATTTAAAAAATTAAAATTATATAAGATTTATTTAACTTTTTATTTACTTAAGTGTTATTTTATATGTCATGATTATATAAAAATTGAATACAACTAAGTATTTAAAAAAACTAAAACTATCTAATAATTGTTTAAGTTTTTTATTTACTTAAGAGTTATTTTATATTTATTTTTTCATTTACTTAGAATTCTTTAACCTTTTTTTTTAAGTGTTCTAAGTAAATGATTTTTTTTATAAAATAACTCTTAAGTAAATAAACATAAATTAATGTCAATTTTTTAAACACACAATTGATCACCTATATGATTTCTCATGGATAAATTAATTCCTCTAATTATCCAAAACAATGGTATGATGAATTTATTAACAATGATAATATTAAACCCATCAAAGATTCCAAAAAGTTCATGTGCTCCTTAATATCTTCCTTTTTTAATTGTTTGGTTAATATAGTAGGAAAAGATTCTACATTTCTTTTCACATGTCTCCAATTAACACTTGAATTCCATAATCTTATGGAATGGTAAGTATGAATTATTTCACCTTTCTTGTGATATGTCCCATGATGCTCTTTCTTACGGCTCAAAATTTTAATACTAAAATTGACATTAATTTATATATATATAGATTCTCTCAAAGCTTTGAGCTCTTTCTTATGGCTCAAAATTTTAATACTAAAATTAAATAGTTGTCTCTCATAAGGCACACTCATTAGCATAATTATTTAAGACATCAATCTATATGTTTCTAACTCAATATTTTCAAGATTGATGGATGGATGCTTTTTGAAAAGTAACATATTTTTCAATCATATTTTCAAAAAGTTATATTTTATGCTCATTAAATTCATCAAGGTCAATATTTTTTTACTTTCAACCTTGAAAATTAATAAGAATTTATTTTCTAAGAAAAGATCCATACCTTTCATCTTCTTCATGGATTCTTCTAAAATCCAATGCCTTTCACATTCTTGCAACTTTGAATTTTCTTCTTCCTCATGCTTAATTATCATAATTTCTCATTCACATAAGAATTTATTAATCTTTGTTGAAAGTGATGATTTTAATTTCTTGAAACTCATATTCTTTTTCTATACTCCTCCATGAATTTTTAACTATCCCTTTCTTAAATATCTAAAATTATTCTTCTTTCTTTATTTCATGCTCCATAATTTTTACTAAGACCCTTTTTTGTAGGTTTGAATCTAGTATACCGATAATTTTTTGATTCCATGATCTATTTTAATAGCTTTTTAAAAAATTCTCTAAAATTATTCTATTTTCTTTTATATTCGTGGCTTAACTCCCAAGGTTCATTAGAAAAGAAAAGTTCATTTTTTCTCAAATTATTTCTAGTATCTGCATTCATCTTCTTTGTAAAAATTGGTGTGGTCCTCTAGTGGATGCATGGTGTCCTTTCTTATGTGATTCTTTCTTTGAGTTGTTCAAATATGATGTTTTGGAAATTATTTATATTTTAGTACTAGTTGTGGCTCTTCATTTTTTGTATTTGTCCACCCTTTATTTTTATCCATTTCAAGTAGTTTGGAAAAAAAAATCTATATATTTTTGAAATGACAACATTGCCTTCAAATATTTTGATAGATTCTAGTAACTTACAAACCTTAAAGTAATTTCTTTTGTTGATGATCTCAATGTAATTCTTTGAAGTGTTAGAAATATAATATCTCTTTGAATTCCTCTAAGTAGAGTTTCATATATATTGAAGCTAACAACAAGATATGGTATCTCCATGATTTATAGGATGACAAGATCACAACTTTGATACCATTGCAATAACCCTACTAATTGTTATATGTAAAAAAATAGATATAAATATAACTTTTAAAAACCCATATTTCATTACAACTTATACATCAAAATTCACAACCTAAATGAATGATCATGTTAATGAAGAAAGATAAAATTTAGAAATTTTCTTATTATTTCAATAAATGATAAGATTACATCAAAATACTTTGTAATAATAATAGGAACAATAGTTACAACAATAATAATAACAAAAAAAAATTATAACTACAATATTTAAATCCATAATAACTGCAAATTATAACACCATATATTCTATAAATATTATATAATCATATAATATATTTTAATAATAATTTAATATTTAATAATAATATATTTATTATTAACTTTTTTTAATTGTAAATTTGTTTCATCTTTCCTTTTATATATATATATATATATATATATATATATATATATATATATATAAATAAAAGGCATATCAGCCGGTTGTATATTATAATAAAATATAGGTTACATAATTCATAATAGATAGTTTGTTGTGATAACAACTTGTCAACATATTCAAAATGTCAACTACACTATTTAGCATTAGGTTGATAGATTCATCCTAGAGTATTCTTAGAACTTAAGTCCATGCTAGCTATCAGTATGTATATTTCTATTACAAAGGAGCAAAATTCTATTATCATCTGGCACCAAAATTATATGCTTTCTTTTCTTCTCCTCATATTTTCTGGATCAATTATGTGGATCAAGCAATTGGCCTCCTCTCCACCTCTGCGCATGAACTAATATGAAGGTGGAATCTTTGAATCTGCTGTGACATTTATATCTGGTATTATTGGCCAGTTCCCTTTCATAACAGGTTGGGCATATAGTGGTCCTTAAATTGGACAACTTGTTTGTGCTACTAGTTTTGTTTTGGTGTTCCCTACAACTGCATTTGATTCTTTAGTTTGGATATCTCCTTATTGAATCTGATTTTGGATTTTGATCATTGATACTTGATGGCGGTGATGAGTAAGCAGGAAAAAAATGGAATGGTATTTCAATTTGAAGCTTCTTACCATTTCGTTGCCCAATTAAATTTGATACTTGATCAGCTCCCTGTAGAAGTAGCTTGAAGTGTTATGCTCCAGTGACAGTCTCATTCATGTATATATATTTCAGAAGCTTATCTTATGATGCAAAAAAATTCTTGGAAAGACTCCTCCAATGTATGCTTCTCTAGACCAAAAATCATATTTCTGAATGTTTGTTAGTAATGCATTCTCTTGTAGGAAAACTTCTTTTATAACAATGTTTGATATCTTCTACAAATCTTGTAAATTTGGGTCCAAGTCTATCGCATTACTAAAATTTAAACACCCTTATTAATCTCTATTTAAACTAGCTAAAACCTAATTAATCTCCTACAAATAAGCACACATTTATGCTTGATGTGTAAAATAATTACTTCAACGGAGTATTTATAAGATAATATTTCAAAAAAATTATTATCTATGGAGTGTGGGAGTAAAAGAAAATTTAAATGTGAAAATGGAGGAACAAAGTTTAGGGAAATATACTTTCTAAAAGCAAAAACATGGATTTGATAGGGTAGGAAAATTTTAGTGAATGGGCCAAGCCATCGAAGCTATTAGGGCTTAGAGTGTGCCAGTTAAGCCCAACCTAAACTCATCTTTATTTCCTGTATCCATGTGAAATCAATAGGAGAAAACTAATGAGTTAGTTGTGAAAGCGCATGGAAGGAGTCATGTTAGACTTGAGTACAACCTTATTGTCTAGGGTGAGATTTTTGGTCAATGGCAATTTCCAATCTTAGGTGTGAAGCTCCATGCGCTTTCACAGAAAGTTCTATGATTATTTAGAGAGCATAAAAAGTTGGGGCAATATAGTTTACTCGGGGAGATGTTCCGGTGTCTCAGAGAGATGTTCTAGTAGCCATCAGGGCTAATTTCGTTCAATTGTAGAATTCGAATCATATGTCAAATCAAAAAAAATTTAATGGGTTTTTTCCACTCACGAGTGATTTTGGGTCTTTTTATTTATTTTAATAACTATTGTTCATTTATGTTTGTTCTATTATATTTGTTTTTTGTGGCAGTCATGTCAAATGGCTAGGATGTTGTAAAGAGC
Organism: Sequoiadendron giganteum; assembly: GCA_007115665.2. Classification (NCBI taxonomy): domain Eukaryota; kingdom Viridiplantae; phylum Streptophyta; class Pinopsida; order Cupressales; family Cupressaceae; genus Sequoiadendron; species Sequoiadendron giganteum. The sequence continues at coordinate 635,631,123 of CM021105.1, read as the reverse complement.
ATGTCAAATTGCAAGATGCCAATTCAAGTAAAGTGTTTCAAGACTTTACTTTAGCTATGATCTGATAGAAATTGTGTTCATTTATAATGTTCATTTTTCTTATTCATTATAACCTTACACTTACAATTTACAATTAGATTGATTTCCAAGAATAAGTGTTGAAACATTTACAATTTCAAATACATTAATTATGGATATGTTTCATATGTATGTATAGTTATATATATGTATGTATGTATGTAATCATATACATATACAAATATGTGTATGCATACATATATATGTAATAACCACGTATATATGTATATATATATATATATATGTATGTATGTATGGATATACATAGTTGTGTATATATATGTACATAAATTTTTGAATTTCAATTACATTATTTTTTTAATTTACATTTAAATTTTCAAGAGTGTTAGTTAGATGAATACAAAAAACACATATCCAAAAAAATGACAGTTAGATGAATACAACCAACACAAAACCGATTTGGAATCATAAAAGATTTTATGCTACAAAATTTGTAGAAATATCTCAATGTTCCTGAAATCAATATTTATTACATCATCAAATTTATCATGCTTTTTCAAAAGGTCCATTGAACATGATGCAACCCAATGCATATATATGTGTGTCTATATCTATATGTATCTATATAAGTGTATGTTTGTATCTATATATGTATGTGTTTATATATATGTATGTATAGATATGTCTATGGGTATCTATACATATATACCTATATATATACACACACATATACATATATATTAATATGTATATATATAGGGATACATACATATATATATATATATATTTATACATGTCAATATTTGAGTGCAGTTATAACATACCAGATCTACACATTAATCACCAAAGCTTAATCATTGAACAACAATACACATTCACTTCAATCAACAAACATGAAATATCTATTCAAAGTTGGGAAATTCCAATACTATAAATTTGGATAAACATGATTAAGAAAAAGTTCTGAAGAAGACAAGGAGTCTTCAGTTTTACAAAAAACACACTAGCACACCTTGAAGTCAAAAATTTCACAAAAAAAATCCTAATCAGACATCTATAGATCTGATTAAGAAGTGGTTTATCCTTGGATGTCAAATGACTGCACATCAACTAGAGAAGATGTTAAGGACCACAGATTTTTTTGTATGGAACTTGATATACAAGCAAGCAATGCCTGATTTTCCTTTGGACTAAGTTGTAACTATTGAGAACAACCTTCAAAAGACCCATTTTATAGTTTGCTAAGAGTAGAAAAGACTGGAAACAAAATGTTAATTGTGTCCTTTAAAACTAGATGATGAGTTGGAAGAGGTGTTGCAGGAGTACTCTTACTTTTGTTTCTACTCTTTCCACCTACTTTTGGGTTTCCTTCTACTATAGAGCAATCTTTGCTTGCTCCCTTTCAAACTCCTTTTGTTGTTGTTGCTAGAACTCCTCCTCTCCAATTTTCTATATTTTTGTAGCATGCTCCAATCTCTTTGCCTCCCTCTATGCCAGGTTTTCTTCTCTTTATGCCTTCTTTTCTGCCATTTTCTTCTTGTTCCTTTGCTACAATTCTTGGTTTCTTCATTTTTGTGCCTCTTGTTCATTCAAAAAATTGAAAAAATCATTTAATATCAAAATTTGAGATTGCCTACTTAGGCGTAGCACCCCATTGTGACCTCTATTCGATGATTAGTGCACCCTTTGTGTTTGGAGTTGCAAAAAATGCTTCTCCTACCTATTGGTTGTTGGTCATTGACTTGTGTGCATGGAACATAGTCAGCTTCTTCATCACTTGAGTCTTACCTTCCACTCCATCTGCTTCATCATTTGCATCCCAATTTGTCCTAGTCATGAAGTAATGGATGACCTCTTCAAGATCAACATGTGGTGGTGATGTCCTGGATAGTCCTTCATCCCCTTCACTAAAATTTAGAAGCACCCCTAGGTTTAAAGTTGCATCTTGAAATTCAGATGGCAAATTGAGACTCTCTTCATTTTTTGCTACTTGATTACATGTTTGAACTATAGGTTATCTTTCAATTTTTTTTGCCTCAATATTTTTTGTGTAATATCATTCTTCATTTGTTGGAATTAGGGGATTGCTTGCAGTAAAGGTTTCCACAAACTATCTAATCTATTCCTCATTCCAACTTGCTATCCTCAAATAAGTCTTCGATGCCATGAACTATGCCTCATCCATAGTTGTCTCACACTCTACTTCTACTCCCAATTTGGTTCCTTCATCTTCAACCACGAAAGCTTCGCTTGGCCCGATATCCAAGTCAAGTGCAAGTTGATTTAATGGCTAGATTCCATGTGATGCATAATCCAATTTTTCATGGACAGATCTGGGGTTGTCAAATGGTCAGCAAGTGGCTCTTGAACATTCACAGGTTGTTCCATTTATACCTCAATATTATAGACAACAAGTTCAAAACCATCATTTTCATTTTTTGAGTGTGCATTTTCAGAAAGAACATCCTTATTGATATTGACTGCTAGCATTAAAACTCACTCCATGAGGTATTGTAATTAAGCGCCTCCCACTTGATCTTTTCCTCTTCTACTATGGTGCCATGATTATCACTGATCTTGTATATTGTAAGCCATAAAATGTCAGATAAATAATGTTGAAAGTGGTAAAAGTAGTAATCACTACTGAAACAACCAAAAAACCCAGGAGTACCATTGTTTTCATTTGAAAGGAGAAAGATGTTTTTCATTACCTCAAATTGTGGATAGTAAACTGTAACTCAGATTTTTTGGAATTGTGGATGTTAAAGCTGCACAAGATTAAACATCAATTCTAATCTAAATAAAACAACAAAGAACGATAAGTAAGCATGATTAATCTAAACTAATAAAACTAGAATGATCTCACCGAATATGCAAATACTTCCTCGATTTATCTCAATTGCCCTTCTCCATTTTTCCATCTTGTTATTCTTGCCCTCAGATATTTGTGTGTTTGAATGCAAGCATAACTTCATCGAGTGTCTCAACAAAATATCGAAGATTGTTTCTTCTCAAAAGTGTATAATGATTTCGGGAGGAGGAATAATGATTATGACAGGCCATTTTATAGATTTTGTGTTTTTGAACGATCGGCTCAGATTGAAAGAGAGATCGACGGATAAGATTGATGAATGCCATGCAATGTGAGTTCTGTCTCAGATAGAATGTGAGTTAGAATGCGAGTCAGGAAAGACTAAAAATAGAACAAGATCTTAATCTTCAGCTAAGAATCTTCGAAAATAGAAGAAATAGACTTTGAATGTCAAAGAAAAAGTCAGAACTTGAAGATGAGGAATTCGAATGCATAATTAAATTAATTAATTAAATAAAAGATATTTAATTAATAAATGCATACATGCATATAAGTTAGAACTAGTTAATCGACTAGTTGTGATGAAGAGTCTTCCTGCAGAGATGATCAACAGTTGAATTCAGAGATAACTGGAGAGCTAAAAATAGATCTCAAGTCAGAAGGTGAGTGAATGATTCAGATAACTGAATGACAGAAGAATGTGACATAAATAAATTAAATGTGAATTAAATATTAATTTAATCCAACATTCGAAGATAGAAGATTTAATTAAATAAATAAAGTAATTTATTTAATTTGACTTTCGAAAAGGGTGAAATTGAATAATTAAATAATAAATATTTAATTATAGTTGAAAAGGGGTTTAAATGAATAATTAAATAAAGATATTTAATTATAGTTGACATATGATAAAAAGAGGGTTTAATTAAATAATACATATTTAATTAAGAAGGAAGAATTAATTAGTTAAGGACATAATTAAATAAACATGATTTATTTAATTAATCAAGTTGAATAAAGATTAATGATGAATTAATGAATTAATTAAAAAGGAGTATTTAATTAATAGAGGAAATGTGTTAGAAAGGGTAATTAAATAATTGACATTATTTAATCATGACCATGGGCTATACAATATTATTTCAATTATGTCAAATGTGGCATTCGCAGGCCTAGACCAATTTTAGGTATCTACAGTTTGCCCCTCTTTGATACAATGTTGGTACGACATTGTGTCAAAGAAAATATGCCTCGGTCGTGCCCCAGCATGAAACAGGGTAAGGTATGCCTCGTCGGGAAAACTGACATTTTTTGAAATGTTTCAAAAAAATCAGGAAAAATTCCCGATATGTCAAAATGATAGTCAGAAATGCTATGGAGTTGATGGAAGAGAAATCGGAGATGTTTCGGATGAATACGGGTCGTTGGAAGTTGAAAGGCTAAGCGGCCAATAGAGAAGGGCTGAAGAAATGCCACTTTTAACCCACCTATAAATAGGAATTAGGGCTAAAATGAATTCATTTGCACCCGGAGGAGATAGAAAAACTAGAGATTTTGCTCTGACTGACAAAGGAAATGGCGCCTATTCCATACACCAGACATCGAGGATATCGGATCCGGACCTTCAGGAGGCCAGCCGACGCAGGACCACCGATATGTACTTGAAAACAAGATCTTTTAATTTATTTTTGGCACATTTTTCTAGGCGTAGAAAATGAATAAGCAAATGTGGTGGGTCGTAAATGACGCATATGGCGTCGTATTCACCGCATCTGACTGCGAAACGACGCATCTGCGAAAACTCTCCAAGGCTAGTTTCGGCTAATTAGGGAATGATCGCATGTGGAGCATAAAACACTGCATGTGTTGTTGTGCAAAACAAATGCATTGCAGGTAGACACAATTGTATACATGAACCATATATGTGTTCAATGAAACACATATGTAGTTGGACAGTGGAAAGTGCAAATGAACCGCAAGTGCAAAGTGCACCGCATGTGCAGTAGTTGGAAATGAGTGATGAGAAAATGTGACGCATATGCATTGTGCAATGCATGTGAGGCTGTGTGCAACGCATTTGCAAAAATGCACCGCATCTGCGAAAGTGAGCCGCATTTGACTAGTAAAATTATCGAAAAATTTTCAAGGAAAATTCTTAACAGTTTTGGTGTATATGCAGGTTGTGTTAGATCCTATTTATACACGGGAGAGTCAGCCATATATGTTTTCCTTGAGATATAGTTTGAGCTCTGTAGAGATTCGATTGCTATGGGTTCTAGGTCTATGGCATTGTTTGTCGATGCCTGTCATTTGGGCGAACAGGGGGATGTTGACGGCACTTTGCGAGCGATGGCATTCTGAGACATCGTCGTTTCATTTGCCGACTGGGGAGGCCACTGTCACATTAGAGGATGTGTATAGGATTTTGAGGCTACCCATTAGAGGAGAGCGGGTTACATATGATACCCAGTGAGGATTGAATAAGTTGGCATGATTTTATCAGGTTGATGACATCAGTAGGCTCGGCATTGAGCACTACGAGATTATATGGCCAGTGTTAGCAGACATATACGACAGGATTGATTGTATCCTATGTACATTGATTGGGGGTATTGTGCTTCCAGACAGACAGGGTCATGGCTTTCCAGTGGGATGGGGAGCTATGTTGGTTGGTATGTTGGAGAGTGAGATGAGATATGCATGGGGTCCATGTCTACTCGAGATGCTATATTTTCATTTACACGATATTGCTTATAGAGATGCACAGTCATTGAGTTGTGAGACGACACTGCTGATGTATGGGGTTTTGAGAGGATAGTTGTATTTCATCCTCCGGTGACAGTAGAGTGAGAGGAGAGATACCCATATGTGTTTCGATATACAGGGCAAATCACATAGACCCATGTGGGTGACACAAGATACTGGCGAAATGCCTTGGATACTCTCGATTAGTTCATATGGAGACCTTACATGGATTGTGAGGAGTGGGTGGACGAGGACATACATTTGTCGTTTTGCACACAGACATAGTATCTCATTGGGAGGACTATTTTGAGTGTGCACATTATCGAGCGACATCTGCCAGACAGAGTGCTGAGACAGTTTGAGGAGGTTCAGGATGAGCCTCGGAGTAGAGCAGAGTTTGCTCGGTCGTCGAGAGAGGTTCCACGGTGGGGACCCATGATTCCAGTGACTACAACGGAGACAGAGATACAGGCTCTCCAGCCATTACAGTGGGGATGGAGAGGTGGATTAGCAGATCTAGGGACTATGACTATTTATGATGCATGGTGGGCAGTGCATCGCCCGATTCCTTATACAGATCCAGACCAGCCAGCACCAATCGAGAGACGAGGCACAGGGCCTAGAGGATGTCGGAGAGGTGGAGGTGCCAGAGTTGGTAGAGTTGGTGGTAGAGGTTATGGAGATGACAGTAGAGGCGGAGGTAGAGGTAGAAGACGAGGACGAAGAGGACGGAGAGGGGGTCAGACAAGTGGAGATGCACCTATGCAAGAGGCAGTTGCAGTTGATGTACCGATGATAGATATCGGAGTGAGAGTGGATGTACCGACTGGGGATGAGCACGTTGTAGTGGAGGTAGTGGTTGAGGAGCGTGTAGAGGTAGATGTGGGAGTAGAGGATGTCGTAGAGGATTCTCTGGGTGTGTTAGCAGGATATGGAGAGGATGATGTAGAGGATGATGTGGAGGAGGATCTTGAGGAGGAGGCATCGATGGAGGAGGAGGAGAGAGAGCTCAGAGATCGGATAGTGGAGGGGAGACAGGATGAGGATGCTCCTAGAGATAGTGACAGGGAGGCTTTAGAGGAGAGACTCAGACTTATGACTGCAGAGTTTGAGGCGATGAGACTAGAGAGAGATAGTGCCTACTCAGAGAGGGACAGTGCCTATGCAGAGAGGGACAGTGCATGTACAGAGAGGGACAGTGCTCTCATGGAGAGAGACCAGGCTATAGCATGAAGGCATGAGATAGAGCAGCAGTTCACAGAGGTCAGACACCTTTGTAGTGGGTCCTCATCTGATGGCATGGTACGAGAGTTAGTTAGATTGATGGAGAGAGCCACTTATTATAGGGACTTGTATGAGGCCGTAGTGCCAGCAGAGAGACGAGCTCCTACATTTTTAGAGGTACGTAGTCAGAGAAGAGGTCATACTCGGAGTCAGAGGACACAGAGCACTGAGGGGGTGATAGGACCATCGAGCCTGGGTCCATATGATAGGCCTTCTACCTCACGGAGGCCACCTTCGGGTCTCTTCTCACCACCATCACCGCATGATAGCAGGGGTAGTGAGATATGATGACAGGGCTTCAGATACTTGTAGACATATGTATTTTTTATCAGAGAGCCTACGAGCTCATGTTTTATTTATGGTGACATTCAGACATTGTACTGTAACACACTTTTTGAGCAATATATATATGATTTTGACGGCTTTTACATGATATGCAATTCTATGTTATGGATGATGCTTTATTTCTACATTATTATGTTTCCTAAATGATGTATGTAGATGTGTTATGAATGAATGTTTGTATATGTTTATGAGTTATGCATTGAATAATGATGTTATGGATGCCTTATTTTACTTATGATAATGAATGCAATGTTCTACATGATGCTTATATATGATGGTAATATGGACATACAATGTTTACATGATATATGTTATGATGATGCAATGCCTATTATGCCATGATGTGAAATGCAATGAAGATGAATGTTACTATCTATATGTTGAAAATGCAATGCAACTACATGAAATATTTATTGAATGGATGCAAATGCAAATGACCTAATTTTTTTTTTTTTATAACGTGTCATAGGACTTTATCTTAATGTCAAAGAAGAGAAATGTTAGGATGAAAATGACTTCAGACTGTTAGTAAGAAATAATTAATGTCGTGATGTGAAATGTAATGTAATGATATAATGATGGTTGATCGATTGAGAGAAAGATATAACCTTCGATATATTGCCAAATACGCTATACTTGCTTTGTTATCATCATTGGGTGAGACATGACACAGATGGATAGTACACACTATGATATGAGATAGACCATAGTGTACAAAGTTATCCACCTGTGAAAAATAGACATTCATAGACAAGGAGTGTCTTAACTCCGACTAAGGACATGATGCCCCAGTCGTTTGGTCAAGACAAACCATAGACAACAGACAAATAAAAGATGGGTCATGAGACATCATTGCTCCTCTAAATCCTTGATAGGACATCCTTGAGAAAACTAGTAACATGACTCAAAAACCAATGTTAAAAAGATAGTTGACAAACAGCAGCCAAAGAAAAAGAATCCCGAGACATTGTTGCTTCTCTAAATCCTTTAAGGGACATCCTTGAGAAAGCTAGTAACAAGATCTTACACAAATTGATAAAAAGATAAGACAAAATAAGATATAAATTCATAAAGCCAAATAAATGTATTTGCCAAAATTGGATCTTGTGAGATTGTTTGATGTTGATGTTTGACATAGCGTAATGTGAGAGAATGACACATACCGCATAAGACGTTGAGTCTGGTTTCAGCTTGGTGACTTCTGTATGAGGCATGACAAAGCCTAGTTTTAGTAAGACACATGTCGTATAAGACGTTGGAGTCTGATGACATTGAAGTGAAAAGCCACATGAGACTATGACAATTTGATGACGTCTGTTGACAAGAAAGACATATCTTGCGTAAGACATAGGTTGATCATTTTGACAATGTGTTTGATATTGAATTGATGACTGTTTGAGATGTTTGCCTTGTTGTTGCATGACTTGTTTTGTTTCTTTGACTGATAAAAGTGTGTGCGTGTAGACAGTGTATGACATGAGACGATACCTTAAACTATGATATGCAACTTGTGTGATAGTGATTGTGAATGAACCCTATTGGAATGACCTAGTATGGTCTCAGGAGCTCATCAATTGATTAGCCTTGCCTATGTTGTACATGCAGAGACCTCGTAGTTCGACATGACCAATGACTTTGAATATACAAAGAGTCATGATTTAATGTGTGTGATACATGACAAACCTAGACTGACAGACCTAATGCCTCAGGGGCACATCGATTGATGGCCTTGCCTACATCCCAGTCATAGAGGCAATGTAGTTCTACTATGTCTACGACTGACTTAACATGACTGACTTGACATGATTGACTAGACATGACTGACTCTGTTTTTGGGATTTTCTGACATGTTTTGATTTTTTTGGATTTTTGATGCTTTCTAATGTTTTTGGGATTTCTTAGGACATTTTCGATGGTGTGACGTTATGTACAAAGTGTTAGGGCACAGAACAAGGATTTGCCCCTAGTCAGGAATATGATTTGGAAGATGGAATGGATAATATGACGGAATAGACTTTGATGTCAATTGTTCCAAATGATGGATAGGACAACCATTTATTATGAGTGATGGTGAAAAAGTCTGATTAGAATGATGGTAGATGGAAGAGGGAGCTTGACTACACATGGCGCCTATTTGCCAGGTTTTCACCATGGTACTTATCCATAGCGCCACCGAAACGGTTTTCACTAGTGGACAGATTTATTTCTCTTTACTTTTTTTTTTCAACTTTTTTTTTGGTGTTACAAAGACACCTGTTTGCTAGGTTTTCATCAAGGTAACCATTTTTTTGTTTTTTCATTTTTTTGTATTTTTCTAGATTAAGACACGGATTCTCGGAGACTTAAGCATAGAACCTCTTTAGGTGTAGACTGTTGATAGGGGACAAAAGTAGTTCTCCTTCAAGAGTAGAGAGTTGGTACGCTCCTGATCCAAAGGCTTATGTGACAATGTATGGCCCCAACCAGTTAGGTTCAAACTTTCTTGGTTTCTTGCGTTCAGCTTGATTCTTAGGATTCTCCATTAATACCAGGTCACCAACGTCAAAGTGTCTATTGAGAACCTTTCTATTGTAACTACGATGAAGATGATTCTGATATACTTGTAAATGATCTAATGCTTTCTATCTTCATTCATCCAGCAATTCTAGCTCTTATAACCTAGAGACACGGTGTTCTTCATCATCGATATGACCCTTCAAGGATACCCGTAGAGAAGGTATTTTGACCTCAATAGTTAAGATAGCTTCAGACCTGAATACGAGGGAATATGGAGTGGCACCGGTGGGAGTACGAATGCTTGTGCTATAAGCCCATAAGGCAGGATTAAGCTGTAGGTGCCAGTCATGACCAGCATCATTGATAGTCTTCTTAAGGATTCTAACAATAGTCTTACTAGATGCCTCAGCTTGGCCATTACCTTGTGGGTAATATGGGGTGGAGAAATGCTGTTTGATGTGGAATTCTTCACATAAATGGTGTACTTCTTGGATCTTGAATGGGTGGCCATTGTCTGTGATTATGGATTGAGGCACACCATACCGACAAATGATATAGTTTAGAATAAACTTAGATATTTGTGTGTCGGTTATGTATGTCATGGGGATGGATTCGATCCATTTCGTGAAGTATTCGGTAGCGGTGATGATGAATTTGTGGCCATTGGATGTTGAAGGGTGTATCTTACCTATGAGGTCAAGTCCCCATTGGGCGAAGGGCCATGGTGAAGTAATTGGCCGAAGCTCCTGTGTTGGTGCTCTTATAAAGTCTCCATGTATTTGACATTGTCTACACTTCTTTACAAAGACGTATGAATCTTTCTCCATAGTAGGCCAATAGTAACCTAATCTCATAATCTTATGGGCTAGAGTGGGACCACTCGAATGAGATCCGCAGATACCCTCATGTACTACTCACAAAGTTGTTTGTGCTTCCTCAACATCAAGACATCTCATTAGGGCATTATCTAAGGTATGTCTATACAGGGTTTCTCCGATGATGGTGTACTTGGATGACTTTCGAATGAAGGTTCGACGTTGGTTATTGGACAAATCTTGAGGTAGGGTTTGGTTAGTGAGGTAATCGAATATGTCTTTATACCAAGGAGACGTAGGACCAACAATGGTACACACTATCATAGTATCGGGGACATCATAAGCGAGGATCAAAAGTTGTTCAACCAGAAACTTGAACTTAGGCATATTACTTGGGATATCCAACAAAGAACCTATGGTTTCCATTGCATCTACAACTCTATTCTGGATACATGGTATTTGTTGAAAAGTTATGTCATTGAAATACTGTTTGAAATTGTTAGCCATCCTCTTGTAAGGTGCAAGCTTCTCATCCTTAGTCTCGTAATCATCATTCACCTGTCGGATTACCAATTGAGAGTTCCCAAAGACATGTAGGCTCTTAATGTTCCATTGAGCTGCCATTTTTAAACCTATCACTAAGGCTTCGTATTCTGCTATGTTATTTGTACAAGGGAATGCAATCCTGAATGATTTAGGAATGGTATCACCTTGAGGTGTGACAAATAAGAGACCAGCCCCTGAACCACGATTTGTATGTGATCCATCAAAGTACAATTTCCACTCAGTTTTAACCTCAAGGTTGAAGAGAAATTCATCTGGAAAATCTGCTACTAATGGATGATCTACCTTTATAGGTGCATCTGCCAGTTGATCTGCAATGACCTGTCCTTTTATTGCCTTCCTTTCGACATACTGAATGTCATACTTTCTAAGTATCATAACCCATTTAGCCAATCGGCTTGTTAAAGCTGCCTTACTTAGGAGGTATTTAAGTGGATCAATTTTTGCAATCAACATGGTTTGTCGATTGAGCATATAGTGCCTAAGTTTTTGGGTAGCAAAGACTACCACAAGACAGACACATTCTATGTTGTTGTAATTCAATTCATAGCCCACTAAGGTTTGACTGATATAATAAACTGCTCTCTCATGACCTTGATCATCTTGTTGTGCGAGAAGAGCCCCTAATGCCGACTGAGTTGCTGAGATGTAAAGTATCAATGGTTTTCCCTCTATGGGTGGCATTAGAACTAGTGGAGTAAGAAAATAGTCCTTGATTTGTTGGAAGGCCTCTTGACATTTAGGTGTCCACACAAATGGCACTCCTTTCTTGAGTAAATGCTGAAATGGATGTATTTTATCCCCCAATTGTACTATGAAACACCTAATGGACTGTAATCTCCTATGTAGGGTTCTAAGTTGACCAATGTTGGTTGGAGGAGGCATTTCTATGATTGCTCTTACCTTTTCTAGATCTACTTCAATGCCTCTGTGAGAGATGATATACCCTAACAGCTTCCTTGATTTCACTCCAAATACACACTTCTTCGGATTGAGCCTGACATTGTAGTTTTCTAACCTCTGGAATATCTTGTCTAACACTTTCAAATGATCTTCCCTTGTTTCTGACTTAGCTATTATGTCATCGACATAATCTTCCATGAATTTATTTACAAAATCATGAAAAATCATAGTCATTGCTCGTTGGTAAGTGGCTCCTGCATTCTTAAGGCCAAATGGCATAACATTCCAACAATATGTGCCCCATGGACATGTGAAAGCTGTCTTATGTTGATCTTTAGGTGCTATCTTTACTTGGTTGTATCCAGAGAAACCATCCATAAGGGATAGCATCTCATATCTTGCAGTAAGGTCTACTATCATGTCGATATTTGGCAACGGGAAGTCATCTTTAGGACATGCTTTGTTGATGTCTCTAAATTCAATGCAAATTCGAATGCCCCCAATTGGCTTAGTCACTGGTACCAGATTTGATATCCAATCCGCATAGTCTATTGTCATTATGAATCCCACGTCCAACAGTTTCTTAAGTTCTACCTTGACCAATAGAGCAATTTGCGGATGCATCTTCCTTAGTTTTTGTTTGACTAGTTTGATACCTGGCTGGAGTGGTAAATGATGCAATATCAGGTCTGGATCCAACCTAGGCATGTCAGCATATGACCATGCGAAGTTTACTTGTCTCTTTTTGAAGAAGTCCGTGAATTCATGTTGTTTTGTTTCTGTCAAAGAAGCTGCAAAATATACTATTCGAGGATTCTCTTATGTACCTATGTTGACTGCAACAGCTTCTTCCACTAACATGGGTGACTTTTCTTATGCAACGGGGAGAATATTTAAACCTCTATCCTCGGGTGCCTCAGAGAGGTTTTCACCCTTGGATACGTCCTTTATTTTGTCTTTTTCTTGGTCCAAAGGTGCCTTTCGGTTTTGACCTAGGGACTCATCATTTTTATTTTCATTTTCATTTTCATTTTTGCAACCAGAGGTGTAAATAGACTCCCCGAAATATGCTTTATCGTCCAAGTCTATGGTAAAACCTGCCTTATGATCCCCTCTAGGTATACCTTCTCTAAGTCCCATGAACTTAGCAATTGCTTCGTCATTCTTGAATGTATCTATGATAGGTGTACCTTTTTGATCCTAGTCGATAAGTTCGGGATATACAAGGGGCATGTCATCATCGGAGTTTATAAGGGTAACTGCTGACAAGGTGAATATGGACTGGTTGACATGGTCACAGAAGTTTTGGACTAACTCCTTCTTGTTTTTCTTCCTAGGGATAGGTATATTCTATTGTGGGACAATGGTGAGGGTAGATTCATCAGAAGATGGCTTGTCAGGGGCCCAAGATGCATGATCAAGGGTTTCCCAATAATAGTTCTTTTGCCATTCTTCTTTAGACAAGTGTTTCTTAGGATGAGGACTAGACTGTTTTGATACAGGTTTGACATTGAGGTCCAACTCTCCAAAAAATGCATCTATGTTCATGGTACTAGTAGATGAGAGAGAATCCCATTCAGCATCACTTGAGTAAGGGGATTCATCATAGACTGGAGGTGTATCAGAAACTTGGAGTTTGTCGTAAACTCGGGGTTGGTCACAAACTAGGAGAAGTGGTCCATGAGATGTCTCAATGTCTGGGTAATCATTCACTTCCTCTTGAAATGTTGAGGAGGTACTAGGAAACCCAATTATAAGCAGTTCACACCCTAGCCCTAGATACTTCAGTCGTGGGTAGACAGTAATCGGTTATGTCCTTCCATTTTGATATAGCCCTAACCCACTATGCCCGTCATAGCCTTCATTTTGCATTATCTTAAATCCTTTTCCATATTGGTCCTTGGCTATTTGAATAGACAAGGAGGGGTATTCATGTTCTTCTTAATACAACCAGGAATCAGCTTGATCCACGATCTCTTCACTTAACTCTCCCCATTTTTTCAATGTCGTTGTAGGGGGAACATGAAATGTGACCATAGACTGTCTTCTATCCGCCATGGGTAGGCCATATGCCTTAGTTGGAATTAGTTCAGTAACACAGTATGATGCTTTTATATTATACTCACCACAGCCCTTGTCTTGGATCTCGAGTTTCGGAGTGGATGATGGTGGTGTGAATGAAATGGACTTAGTGATACATGATGGGTCAACGTATTGGGATAGAGTGGATGATGAAGCCTGTTGATTAATAGGAACTTGTCGGTGTGGAAGATCCCTTAGGCTTGTGCAATACTGGAAAGGATCTGGATCACCATCAATGGTGATCTCTGTGCCATTATAGGGGAATTTGAGACACTAGTGGTATGTTGAAGGTACCGCTTTCATTGCGTGTATCCAAGGTCTACCTAACAACAAGTTGTATGGAAGGGTGAGATCCAAGACTTGGAAGCTGGTGTTCATGATTGTTGGGCCAATTCGAATAGGGAGTGTAACAACTCCTTTGGACAATCTTTCCTCATCGTCATAAGCCTTGATGACTATACTCTTAGAGGTATCTACACAGTCTTCCGAGAATCCTAATGCCTTAACCAATTTAAGGGTACATAGGTTCAAACCTGCTCCTCCATCTACCAAGACTCGTCAGACTTTGTTTTGATGGACTAAGACTTCAAGATGTAAGGGGTCATTGTGATCTGAATTTTCAGTCGAGTAGTCTTGTTGTGAAAATGTAGCATGATGTGAGTTGGTCAAATATCCTACCATATGTTTGAAATGATTGACATCTAAATCTATAGGAATAATTGTATTCTATAGAGCTTTGTCAAGAATGGATCGATGCTAAGGTGATGAGATCAACAATTCCAAGATAGATATTTGCACGGGGGTTTTACTCAATTGATCGAGAAGGTTGTACTTGAACTTGGAACTTTGCGTAGATGGCTCAGAAGAAGGACCAGGAATAGTAATCTTAGTTTTGCGTGTGGTTATATTACATTTTGGATGCTTCTTGATGGAGAAAGTATTGACATTCTCATTTGTGGCTCGAAGGTGGTTTATGATCTTTCCTTTACCATAGTCATACTTGGTATTGTTATAGTTGGCCGATGGATTATTCTGGGGTCCCAAACTAGAGGCTTTTCCTTTTGTGTGGTCATGTAAGGGGTCCGTGAAGACCTTATGATCACTGTTCTTAGTGTTTTTCTGCCCACCAACCTCTATAGTTCCATTTTCAACAAAGTCTTGTATGATGTTCTTTTATTGGCGACATTGTTGGAGGTTGTGCCCTTTCTTTCGATGATAGTCACAGAAAGCGTCATCGACCCACCATGAAGCTTTGAATTGTCTAGGATGATACTCTCTTGGTTCCAATGGTTTGATAAGATTATGTTTGACCCATTCTTTGAAGACTACCTCAATTGGTTTCCTTAAAGGTGTAAATTCTCGCGTTGGAAATCTCCTTTGTTGTGGTCTTTGTTGTGAGTTCTGGACATAGTTAGCCATTTGATCAGGACTATTCATCATGTCCGCTTGTTGATTGTATCCTCTAAATGTGATAACCAGTCCAGTATGTATGTGCTTAGCATCAACTATGCCGTCATTTGTGACATTCTTGTTCCTAGACCAGAATTTGTTTCTATCATTTGACACATTTGGATGTTGGAAAATCGGGCTCTTGCCTGGTACTTTGATTTCGCCTTTGTCAATAAGGCCCTTTTCAAGGATGATCCCCTTTTGTACCAAGTCAATGAATGAAGTGCAATAGTGTACCCATAAGTCACCTCTCAATTTGGGGTTGATGTTTTCAAGGAAGATAGTGACCTTTTGTTTTTCAGGTATTTCGACGGGATAGCAGCTAGCTAGACTCCTCCATCTCTGGAAGAAAGTGATAAATGTCTCACCATCTTCTTGTGTCGTGTGGCACAAGGTTGCTATGGTTATTTCATTGTCTATGTTAAAGGAAAAATGTTCAACAAACTTTTTAGCCAATTCCACCCAGGATCGTACACCATATGGAAATTTGGAAAACCATTCCAATGCTATCCCTATAAGGATTTGTGGAAATAGGCGCATCAAGTAAGTGGGGTCATATGATATGTCCATGCATGCCATTGAAAACTCTCTAATATGTTCTATAAGATTCTTCCTCCCATTATACTTAGGAAAATTTGGTATAATGTATCCATGGGGGAAAGGTGTCATATAGAGTGCTTTGTCAAATGGGCATGGACATAGGTCTTGTGTTGATACAGTTCGTTTGCCTGCCATAGACATGTCGTCCATCTTTTGTTGTAGAGTCTACATTTGGTTTTGAAGGATGTCGACTTGTGTCAAGCACATGGTGTTCATGTTATTTGGATCAATGTAGATGTTCTGATATGCCATGTTCTGCGACGGGTTATGATTGGGTGAGGGGATATATCCTGTCGAAATATTTTGATTCGGAATAGGGATATTCCCTGTCTGAATGGTTTGATTTGGTATAGGAATGCTTCCTGTCTGAATTGTCTGATTTGGAAAAGGAATGCTCCCTGTCTAAATTAGCTGACTTGGTATAGGTATATTTCCGCCAACCTTGGTTCTCTTACCAGTCGTGTTGGTGCCAAAGGGGTTGGAGGAAGTTGCTCCTGTAGTGAATTGTAAACCTTGTGTTATGTTAAAAGGAGTTGTGTTTACAATTGATGATGTTTGTGTTGGTATACCTATTGGTACAACTGTGGTTATTTGAGGAATAGAGACAGTAGATGTCGCAGTTTGTGTTGGTTGAGTTGACTATGTTGTCAAAGAATGGACATCAAATCCTGGAGGTAGAGTGGCACCTTCTACTAGCGATTTTGCTAAGTAGCGTTGTGGATCATTTAGCAAACACTCATCCATGAAGGATGCAAACTCAGGATCTTGAACTGCTACATCTACGTCTTCTATGTAAATCCGCCCATGTGTGTCCCTAGTGACATGTTTTTCAAGTAAAGGCTTGTGTGGACGTTTGCTTCTTGACAGTTGGTTTCCGAACGGATTGATGAATTCGTCAGAGTTTGTCATTGCTTTGTATTTCTTTTTGGACCTTTTTTCGACCATGGAAAAGTTGCTCAAAATGTCTAATGCAGACTACGCCTAAAGACCGATATGACCTATGTCTATGTTTTTGGATTTTTTTGACAATAAGGACGTTGCTAAAGATCTAAGATGACATATGACTAGACGGACAATATGCAAAAATTCTAAGTGGACTAATGATGAAAAATTAGTCTAAGATGGGTATAACCTACCACCTAATGGGATAAATGCATGCAAAAGTTTGTTCCTGATGATGGATTGTAGATATGCAATTTCCTAGGGAGTACCTATATGTATGCAAATTATGATGATTATGACTAAGACGTTTACTGTGACTAGGACATATATGACACCTAATGATGGTAACTAGAACGTATATGACACCTAATGATGCAAGGATTTTGAGCAAAATTAACCAGTTTCTAATCCAAGGTTGATCCTAAAAACCTAAAGGAAATAGTGACAAAGATGTTTCAGACTCAGCTCGTGGTTTTTAAAAAATTTCTGTTGACAGGCAAATGCGGTTCACCTAACAGTTGCGGTTTTTCCTCTGACAGATGCATTTTTTTCTAACAGATGCGACTTAATAGGACACATGCAGTTTTTGAATTGACAGATGCGGTTTTCATGCACACATGCGACTCATAATGTAACAGTTGTGACTCGTATTATGCAAACTATGTAAAATGACTATTTTGACAGCCAGATGCAGCATTTCCCCTATCAAATGCGACTCACTATGACACATGCAGTGATTAAACTGAAAAATGCGACTTTGGTTTTAGAAAATTGAAATTTTCCCGAAAGTTGTTTGACTGACTTTGTTTGTTTGATCAAGATTTTGACGAATACAGCAAATAGCAAACACAACAATCAATGTATCTTCCATTTTTGTGATGTAAGGACTGTTAAGACTCGAAAACATATACAACCTAGGCTTTTAGGACAATATTTGTTGAGTTCTTACTTGGATTTCTCCAGCTACGCATATTTATGGCAAATGACTAGTAGCTTGACCCCATTGGCTCCCCTCCACAACACTCACTTATACAGGGCAGCCAAGCTACTGTATCCATGAAACTCCCATGGCATACATTTCATTTCCACACTTAAACTGTAAGAATGTAAGATGGCTTCACAAGGCCGACCCTGCTGTGCCAACAAGTAGGTAGGATTTTGGTAACTCTACAACAAGGTTTCTATTAAGGGCATTTCGTTCGTGGGACACTATCCAACATCGGTGAGAGTCCATTTATGTTCATCTCATCGAAATAGTGCGCACGATTCTTGGGCTTTCCCCAAGAATCCACTTTTATATACCGGCTAGAAGTCGCTTGGCTTTAGCGTGATACCAGTCTAAGTCGTCTTGGGGTGAGTACTTTTTCCCACCAAGAAAGTCCCAAGTTCTAGAGTCAACAACCATTTCTCATACACCCAGGATCGCATGACTGCGCAAGGGGAGAGGATACTTCGGTGTACTGAATCGTGGGGTTCTAAACTAACAATGCAGACATGAAAAACACTGGTAAATTATTAAGCTCAAACGAGATTATTTACACTACCAAACAGAAGTTCATTTTATTCCACATGACGATTATCTATCTATCAAACAAAAAGCTTGGTAAAAAAGACAAAAGCATTAGGTCTTGCATGCAAATTTGTCAGTAGTTTAGTGTTTGTCTTTGGATTTTGTATTGTCTTCTATGCTTTGTCTTGCAAACACTTGTTATTCCACCTTGACACAACTGTAACAAAGATTAGCAAAAATCCAAATCACCTAAAAAGCAAAAACTGAGAATATGGATGCACGAAAATCGATAAAAAAAGAAAAACTTTTACCAGCTAGATGCGGTTCGGCTGGTGACAGGAGGATGTGGTTCGGTAATTTGTTGACATGTGGATGCGGCGATTGACAGGCAGATACGGTTTATGGTGTGACAGATGCAGTTTGTAATGACAGTTGCGTCGCTGTTTTTGATAGACGTGGTTCACTGGACGGAAAACTTGCGAAAAATGAAAAATAGAAAATGGAAAAAAAGAAAGATGTGTGGATTTTGAAGTAGATTCACGTCGGATTCACCAAATGTAACTTAGATTTTTTGGAATTGTGGATGCTAAAGCTGCACAAGATTAAACATGAATTCTAGTCTAAATAAAACAACAAAGAACAATAAGTAAGCATGATTAATCTAAACTAATAAAACTAGAATGATCTCACCAAATATGCAAATACTTCCTCGATTTATCTCAATTGCCCTTCTCCATTTTTCCATCTTGTTATTCTTGCCCTCAGATATTTGTGTGTTTGAATGCAAGCATAACTTCATCGAGTGTCTCAGCAAAATATCGAAGATTGTTTCTTTTCAAAAGTGTATAATGATTTCGGGAGGAGGAATAATGATTATGACAGGCCATTTTATAGATTTTGTGTTTTCGAACGATTGGCTCAGATTGAAAGAGAGATCGATGGATAAGATTGATGAATTCCATGCGATGTGAGTTCTGTCTCAGATAGAACGTGAGTTAGAACGCGAGTCAGGAAAGACTAAAAATAGAACAAGATCTTAATTTTCAGTTAAGAATCTTCGAAAATAGAAGAAATAGACTTTGAATGTCAAAGACAAAGTCAAAACTCGAAGATGAGGAATTCAAATGCATAATTAAATTAATTAATTAAATAAAAGATATTTAATTAATAAATGCATACATGCATATAAGTTAGAACTAGTTAATCGACTAGTTGTGACGGAGAGTCTTCCTGCAGATATGATCAATAGTTGAATTCAGAGATAACTGGAGAACTATAAATAAATCTCAAGTCAAAAGGTGAGTGAATGATTCAGATAAGTGAATGACAGAAGAATGTGACATAAATAAATTAAATGTGAATTAAATGTTAATTTAATTCAACATTCGAAGATAGAAGATTTAATTAAATAAATAAAGTAATTTATTTAATTTGACTTTCGAAAAGGGTGAAATTGAATAATTAAATAATAAATATTTAATTATAGTTGAAAAGGGGGTTAAATGAATAATTAAATAAAGATATTGAATTATAGTTGACATATGATAAAAAGAGGGTTTAATTAAATAATACATATTTAATTAAGAAGGAAGAATTAATTAGTTAGGGACATAATTAAATAAACATGATTTATTTAATTAATCAAGTTGAATAAAGATTAATGATGAATTAATGAATTAATTAAAAATGAGTATTTAACTAATAGAGGAAATGTGTTAGAAAGGGTAATTAAATAATTGACATTATTTAATCATGACCATGGACTATAGAATATTATTTCGATTATGTCAAATGTGGTGTTCGCAGGCCTAGACCAATTTTAGGTATCTACATAGACATCAAAAAAATGTTGAGGGTTTACATATATATACATACATACATATGTATGTATATGTATTTGTATAGATATGTATATACATGTATCTATGTATACATATAATTGCACAATTACATGCATACATATTTCTATCCACACACACACACACACATATATATATACGTAGATATATGTATGTATATACATTTATATATATGTACAAAATGTTATAAATGTATACATTTATCTGTGTAATTATATGTATATAGACATATACATAATTACACAAATATAGTTTCACATAAAATCACTGATATACATTGCAAAACATAAAAGGGCCCTAATTGTGTCACTATTAATATACAATTATAACTATTGTATCATTCAAATCTGCTCAAAATTCAATGGGTCTAATTCATGTTAGCACCGTATAAAATTATTTTGGCACCCATTAAAAATACCTACACATTAATCACCAAACATTAGCACTGGACACCAAAACCATTACACCCCAATTAAACTTCATTTCGAGTCCTATTATTGCATATGACTAATATTTTTTATTGGGTATCCCATTGTTTTCAATAATTTTATCGGTTTTACGTATATACATATATATAGATGTATGTATATGTATTTGTATAGATATATGTATACATGTATTTGTGTATACATATAACTACATAGTTACATGTATACATATATCTATATATATACATAAATATATCTATATATATATGTAGATATATGTATGTATACATATCAACATATATGTACAAAAATTTATAAATGTATACATATATCTATGTAATTATATGTATACACACATATGTATCCATAAACATATAAGACTACAATGAAAACATAAGATGTGAAGTAAAGAATATATGATACAAAATATTGAGATTTCAACAAAGGTAAAACATTTAACAATAATTAATAACACATTTTACAGTAAATGAAAGAAGTTGTGTTTTATTCAACAAACATAGGATAGAAATTTCAACAGAGGTAGATCGATTACAGACTTGGGTTTTCATAAATATGCACAAAAAAGTAACCAAGGGTTTCATGACAATAATTCCTTACTCACAAGAATACAAAAGTAATTTTTTAGATAGATGTCGAATAAACCAAGCAAGGGTTTCATGAGATTAATTCCTTAACCACACGTATTTGGAAGAAATCAAGCAAGGGTTTTCATATATATGGCATAATAAATGGAGAGTAGGAAATATTCATTTAACTCCAAAAAAACTCATGGGAAAAAACCACCACCATGACTCGAAAAAATCAAAAAACACATGGTGAAAGGAAATTGAAGAGGAATGATATATTTCATAAACAAGCAGTAATAATTTTCAATCAACGAATAGACCCTTCATGGGTCCTAAAAGATGCAAAAGAAAATGATTAACCAGTACCCTTGTTTGTATTTTGAAAGGATAGGCAAAGGATACAGACATATATATTGATTTGCTGAATGAACAAGAGACTCAGAATATAAAGGATCCTTTTATGAAAATAAATGACAAATATATGTATGGTGGCCTATTGTATGAGCAATGAAAAATAGAAAAATAGTAACACATTTTATAGTAAACAAATGCTAGTTTTTTTTATTGGACAACCAAATGATATGTATTTAAACAAAGGTAAAATGAAAACAAAGTTATATACGTATATATGTGTGTGTGTATGTATATATTGTTATATATGCATGTATATATGTATTTATATGTATGTATCTATATGTATGTTTATGTATATTTATCTATGTGTATGATTTTAAATACACAATACACATATAAGAATATAAATATATACAGACATATATATACATATATATAACTATATATAGACACAATATATATATATACATGTATATGCATATGTACTTAAAATGCTAGTTGATGTGTACAATTATATTGAATATACAGGAGTCTAACAGATGATTAAACATGCTTATATAAATTTTTTGAATGAACGAGACAAATAATATAAATGAAAAATATAAACCTTGAGAAATAAACGAAAAATAATAAATGAAAAAATAATTTATATATATAGACACACTCATATATACACGTATATAAATATATAGTGAAAATGAAAGATGATGTATACACTTTATTTTAATATAAATGAGTCTATCAGACTGATTCAACATGCCTTTTGATGGATTTTTCCCCAGATTATGAAAAATTTAGCCAAATTATTGATCACCATTTCTGGCTTAAAGTTTTAGGCCCATCTAGGAAAACTCATTGTTCCAATCTTTTTTCAACAGTGCCTTTTTGTTCGTGTGGTGACTTATCTGATCGGTCACCAATTGCATTAAGTGACAACTTATGCCATTGAGTTTTGTTGGGTAATTGACCCCTTCTAGCCTAATGTTTGGCTCATCTAAACTTTACTGATTAATCGTTCTTTCCCCTGGTATTTTCTCGAAATATTTTTTTTAATGTGATCAATGTCACATTAATTTGAGTGCTTGCTCACCATCGGGCCAATCATTGCCCCGTTTTAAATGCTAAATTTACTTCATTGTAGGCATTAGGATTTGGTTATGTAGGTGTGATCTCCATTGTACCTCACCAGCTGCACATGATATAAGTGGTGATAGGTTAAGCACTGTGAGATCTACAATATGTTGGTGTGTGGCTATGTACAGGCGTGGGGCCTACCTTCCACTACTTGACCCGTCAACTGAATTTTTTGATTGACGGTGGTGGTTGGGCTAGGAGGGACGATCTCAGCCATTCCTCGCTCACCTCGCACAACTTGAGTGTTGCTCACAAATGTGTTGCGAGATGTGCGAGGTGTTGACACGTGGTATCATTGGGTGTTGTATAAGATGAACTTTCTCATAAAGCACAAGTGATGTGGTGTCTAGTTGGGACTATTCCATTGGTCCACGTATGATGGGTGCGCCTCATATATCTTTGAATGTGATGAAGCAATTTCAAGCCGTCGAATAGGCCATCTCATTTGAAGATCTATGACCATGTTTCAAAGTTTGAAGTATGCATATGATAGTCATTCTCCTACTATAGTAAAGAAATTAATGGTGTGTGATTCATAAAATGAATTGGCTAGTTTTTGTATGTGTGAAGGGTTAACTCATAATCATCACACCCTGCAATTTTTGAATCTCCAAGTACCTAGGGTTCCTAACGATGAAAGGCTTGATGCGTACTGCTAATTAATGAGAGTTTGCAATCATGGTTGGTAGCTTATACTGAATTGTTTGATAAATAGGCATGAGATGGATGTTGCTTTCATTTTGAGTTCTTTGTGCCAGTGTGTGATTACTCTCTAAATTGGAAAACATATTTTTTGGTAGGCCAAAGAAAGTGGTAAGCTAAAAGATGGATAAGATTGTAAGGCACTCTGCTAGGATCGATAGGTAGTCACTGTTAGGTAATGTTGCTTCTAGAAATTTGGGCAAGCAGGCTCTTGGAGAAAAGGAAATCCTTGTGGGTGAAGTATTGATTGCATCTGTAAGATGCATAAGGCATTCAAAATGTTCAGGGGGTGGTGCAACGACTACCACAGATGGAGAAAAAGAATCTCCATAATGTTTCATAGGTTCTCATCGAATGGTGAGGTACGGTAGAGGGTCATATGGGCAACAACATTCACCAATCACCATATCAGATGATGAGGACTTGACAGTGACACAAAAATAGATTCAAACTATCGATGGTATTTGGATTTGTTGAGGTAGAGGTCTTCCTCAAAGTGCAATTGTGGTGCCACCTATTGCAATGAAGACTCCTAGTGGGCATTCTCTTCCTATGGCAGATGTCGATGAGGATAATGATGAGGAGGTGGTTTCTCCTCCTTTTGTGGCCTCTATGCAAAGCGGTTGAGTATATTGTGGCTCTTGTGTTGGCTGCCACCCTTTGCAGTGCCTTTTCTCTAGTTAGGTACTTGGTTACTAGTTGCTGATTTCCTTCTTTTGGCCTTTTGCGGTGCTAGTGGTTTGATGGTGAAGTTGGTTTCCATGAAGTGCATTGGTTGTTTTGGGTTTTACCACATGGATATTTTGGGGTGCAAAATGTCTTGCTTTCCCTCCTTTTTGATGGTTTCATTTTCCTCACACTGCAATGATTGTAAAGGTTATCTTGTGGAAAATGTTATTGAAATGTGAATTTTGAATTTGGGGAAATTTTTTTAATGAATTTACCTCTGAGCCTAAAGCTTGTTCTTGCTCCTTATAAAAGGAAATCAAGGCTTAGTTGGTAAGGGGTCAGAATTCTGGTCTATTTATTAGTCGGGTAGACAAGTCTGTAGTGAGGGCTCATATGTGAAAGGATAGTATAGTTAAGCTTATTTTGGCTTCAAGTATGTATGTAGCTGATCTTAAATGAATACATAGAAATTACTGATATCAAAACTAATCTCATACAATTTCTTGTGCATGAACTCTCCTCCTGTGTCATTGTTACAAATTATGAATAATGTATCAAAGATGTGTTATTCATTGTCAAATGTTAGTTTGAATGCATGTTTCCTATTCTTTCTCTGATTCAAAGAACTGGTTAAATAGTTTGAATAGGATCATGAATTTATAATGACATGTTGAGGATGTGCAAAGTATTTAGGCACAAAGAATAAGGAGCTCTACAATGCAAGAAATTGTGTGGGTAGTCCCTAGTTATCAACCCCTTTTAGTTTATGTTTGTTTGGTCACTATATATATGACTCTGAAGCCCAATTGGATAAGCATTGGTATGTTCTCATTTGGTATATGTTGTGTTTTCTCAACTAATACAGGTCAGGGTCTTGACATATTATTGAATTGCATAAATCTTACAAGAAGTTTGAAATATTCACACGAGCCTTTGATTTGAAAAGTATGGGTAGCATGACTTTTAAATGATCAACCAATCTTTTAAATTCATGTGTATTCACCAATTTTTTGTGAATTTTCCTGCAAATAATAGTGTTCAACTAAGAAATGATCTATGTGAACACAAAGGGAATACCCTCCTTGGTTGTGAAAAACCTAAAGTGTAGGAGATCTCTTAGATCTCATTAGTTGGTCATTCACTGTAAGGGGTCTTGTGTATGGGAGATGGCTACTCCCTAGGGATTCCTTGGGTGTACTGGGAAAAACACCAATAGAATGGCAACTTTGCTAGGGACCAAGTTTGAATCTCTAGATGTAGACTGATATATCTCAGAGTCAATTTATTGATCATTTGAATATTTTTTTCAAACCTTGAAGACATTATGATTCTCAAGAAGGTTCTATTGCAGAATTTTTTTAAAGGATTTGAGAGTGACTCTGCTGTGGAAGAAAACCCAAAACAAAATTTACTCTTGAAGGAACTTCATGTTGTGAAGTTTATTCCTCCATGAAAGGAGGTGGTGACTCTATGTAAAGAACCATTTGAATTGTGAAGGAAAATGCTAGATTTGTGGAATTTGAAATCAGAAATCATGGCTAGTGGTTGTTGCAATACGTCCAAGTAATTTTCCTTATAAAATTAAAGAAAGCACTATTCTGTTGAAATGAGTTTGTAAGAGATCTTCGAGGTTGGTCTTAGAACACTTTGCATAGTACCTTGCAAGTTATAGTTCGTACTAATTAAATATTCAAAGTTTACCTATCTTAAGATTGCAGTCACAATATTTGTTGCATCCTAGGCAATAATTGAAAAAGGATTTTTGTCATTGTACTATGCAAATATTTTCATGGAAAAGGAAATGGGTTGTCAATGCATACCTGATAATGAGAATGGTGATGCAATGTGTATGGTAAACAACATCCTCTCCACCAAAGAGTTTTTAGTATCAATAGGTACAAGGCTTTAGAATTTGGGAATATCTGTGGATACCCCAATAATGTTCCTCTCAAGATTACAAAGAACATACCATAGTTTAGTGGAAAAAAGTCTGAATCAGCAAGCAAGCATGTACGTGAATTTGTTGATGTCATGGGGGATTATGAGATAAACTATGAGGATGTAGTGATGAAATTATTTGCTCAATATTTGAAGGGAGATGCAAGAGAGTGGTTCTCCCTTTTTCCTGTATCCTTAGTGCATTCTTGGACTGATTTTAAGGCGATATTCATGCAACAATTTGGTGAGAGGATAAGCCCTCTTATGATCAGAAGGATTTTTTTAGATATACACAAGGACAAGGAATAATTGGTACCTGATTTCAACCTAAGGTTTGCTAAAGCTATAAGGGATATCCCAGATTCTTTGAGGCCCAATGATGCAGAGTTCTTGGTTGTATATTTGGGAGCTTTTGATAGTAAGATGGGTTTCTTGTTAAGGGATAAGGAGCCTATTACTTTTTTGCAAGCATATCAAAGTTCCATGGACATTGAAAATAATTTGAAATACTCAATGATGAAGGGACACATGGTAGCAAGTGTTGATACTTCCCCTATATCTTGTGTAACTAAAGTTAATCAACTAATTGGTGAATGTAGTCTTCAAAGTAATAATATTTTGTCGACTGTAATTTCCTAGCCATTGCAATATGATCCTATTAAGTCTCAAATGGAGTACCCTTAGTAGTTGAACCATATTCGTTCAACATCTTCCTTGAAAGAATTATATGAGCTAAGGAGATAGGAGGAAGAATCGCCATATGATTTATTTTCAATTTTTTTGGATACATTGATAAGTATACTAGAGATATCAGGCCTAATGATATGATGTGTGTTAATTTGTTTTGTGAGATATACAAACTAGGATTGAGTAGTCTTCTTGATAATTTGAAGCCCTATACTCTGGACCAGGTTATGGGTTTGATAAGTGTTGTGGAAAATTTTGAAGATGGTTATGTATACCATGATGTTCCTTGTATTGCAAGAGGTAGCAAACTTTATAAGGGGGATCAAGGGTTAGATGAATCTGATCTGGATGATGTATCATAATATGGCTTATTTAATGTTGAATTTTGTCACTTCACACATACTTTAGGTGAAGGTTCATCTAACCATGATGATTTTGAGATTTTAAAATGTGAAAATACATTTGATACCCTTCATGGTGATGTTCTACATTATGATCAAGTACCAAGTATGTAGGATGAAGTGTTGCCTAGTAGTAGGGTAAATAATGGTGCGATTCTTGCTTATGAAATCATATTACATGTAGAATATCAAGAGGAAAATTTTGAGCCTAGTAAACCTTCTATAGAGTATGATCCTTTATATAATGTGGAGGTTGAATCCAATGCTTCTAGTGGAGGGTATATTAATAGCCTAGTAGGGATATGTTTCTTTGGCGATGAGCAATTTTCTTCTTATGATGAATTGTCAAAATATGGATCAATTGCTCAAGATGATCTCTCCTTTAGTTCTTCTAGGGAATTTCTTGATCCTGAAGGAATTAAGGTATGGGACCCCTAGAGTGTTGAGGAAGTAAGTTCCTCACCAATTATGAAAATGTGGCACAATCCACTATTTGATGAGCCCATAGAGAAATGTATGCTTATACATAATAACTTTTATTGCTGTAGAAATAGAAGACTCGGAGAAATCTGAGATATTTCATGTCATGAGGGAGATAAAGAATCATGATGGTAGTGATGGGTATGATATGGACAACAGACGATGCCCAGTGTTAAATGATAAATTGACAGACCCAAATAAGGGTGGAGATTAGGTGGCAATTTTGTTTTGTTTTGAAAACAAGGAGTCAATTGAGGAATTTATGGAGATGGACAATGATATAGGGAAGATAGTTCCTTAGGGATATTACCCTGAAGAGGTTGCTAGCCAAGGATATGAAGTTGCACTTGAGTTCTTTGCAGATTCATCTTATCTCTTGGATCTGATCACGACACTTTTGTTACCCCAAGAAAATGGAATTCAAGATAGTTATATAGGGGATTTATCTTCTATTGGTTTTGCTAGAGACATGCCCAATCTGTCTCGAGCTAATGCTAACAGTCCCCAATTTATTGAACAAATTGAAATGTATGTTATAACACGCGGGGAAGTGGAATATGGGTATTTTTCTTTTCTTATTCAGATTGGAGAAGAAATCAGGTGGGATAGCAACAAAGTGGTGATAACACATGATGGTGGATGCACATAATTGCATAATATACATTATGATCTATTATTTGTGCAACATGATAAGGATTTGGATAGAGGGAAGAGCACTCATGAATTTTTAGGGGCCTTGGGGCCTCCAATATGATAATTAAAATCAAGTGGACATCACAATCCTCTAAAGTATTCTTATTCTTGTCTGATTTTGTCCCTTGTTTGGTTTTTGTTGTGTCTGCTTGCCTTGTCCTAGTCTGCTTCAACCTGTGATCTAAATTCTCGCCATACTCATGGGGGGTATGCATCCCCGAGAATGAGCCACTAATGGAGTTTTCCCCAAATTATGAAAATTTAATCCAAATTATCAATCACCATTTTTGGCTTAAAGTTTTAGGCCCATATAGGAAAACCCATTGTTCCAATATTTTTTCAACAGTTCCCTTTTTCTTTGTGTGGTGACTTATCTAACTAGTCGCCACTTGCATTAAGTGACAACTTATGCCATTGAGTTTTTTTGGGTAACCGACCCCTTCTAGCCTAATGTTTGGGTCATCTGAACTTTATCGATTAATCATTCTTTCCCCTAGTATTTTCATGAAATATTTGTTTTAATGTGATCTATGTCATATTAATTTGAGGGTTTTGTCACCATCGGCCCAATCATGGCCCTGTTTTAAATGCTAACTTTACTTCATTGTAGGCATTGGGATTTGGATATGTAGGTGTGATCTCCACCGTACCTTTCCAACCCCACACAATATAAGTGGTGGAAGGTTAATCACTACGAGGTTTGTGATATGTTGACGTGTGGCTATGTATAGGTGCAGGGATCACCTTCCACTACTTGACTTGTCACCCAGAGTTTTTGATCGATGGTGGTGGTTGGGATGGGAGGGATGATCTAGGTCATTCCTTGCTCACCTCAAATGACTTGAGTGTTTCTCACTAATGTGTTATGATATGTGCAAGGTGTTGACACATGGTGTCTTTGGGTGTTGTACAAGACAAACAAATTTGTAAAGCACGAGTGATGTGGTTAGCTGGGACTATTCCATTGGTCTGTGTATGATGGGTGGGCCTCATATATATTTGAATGTGATGAAGCAGTTTCAAGCCATCGGATAGGCCATCTCATATGAAGATCTATGACCATGTTTCAAAGTATGCATTTGATAGTTGTTCTCCTACTATAGTGAAGACATTCATGGTGTGCAATTCAAAAAATGAATTGGCTTGTTTTGGTATGTGTGAAGGGTTAACTCATAATCATCACACCCTACAATTTTTGAATCTCGAAGTACCTAGGGTTGCTAATGGTGAAAGGCTTGATACGTACTATAAATTAATGAGATTTTGTAATCATGGTTGGCAGCTTATACTTAACTGTTTGATAAATAGGAATGAGATGGATGTTGCTTCCATTTTGAGTTCTTTGTGCCAGTGTGTGATTAGTCTCTGAATTGGAAAAAATATTTGTTGGTAGGCCAGAGAAGGTGGTAAGATAAAAGATGGATAAGATTGTAAGGCTCTCTGCTAGGTTCAAAAGGGTGTCACTACCAGGTAACATTACTTCTAGAAATTTGGGTGAGTGTGCTCTTGAAGAAAAGGAAATCCATATGGGTGAAGTATTTGTTGCACCTATAAGATGTAGGAGATGTTCAAAATGTTCAAAGGGTGGTGCAACGACTATTGCGGTTGGAGGAAATAAGTCTCCATAATGTTTCATAGGTTCTCAGTGAAGGGTGAGGTACAACAAAGGGTCATATGGGCGACAACATTCACCAATCACCATATCAGATGATGAGTCTGATAGTGACAGAAAAATAGATTCAAACTATCGATGGTATTTGGATTTTTTGAGGTAGAGGTATTCCTCAGAGTGCGAGACTTTTGTGGTGCCACCTATTGCAACGAAGACTCCTAGTGGGAATTGTCTTCCTATGGCATATGTCGATGAGGATGACGATGAGGAGGTGGTTTCTCCTCCTTCTATAGCCTGTACATGGAGCGGTCGAGTATAGCATGGCTCTTGTGTTGGACTCCACCCTATGTGGTGCCTTTTCTCTAGTTAGGTACTTGGTTCCTAGTTGTTGATTTCCCTCTTTTGGCCTTTTGTGGTGCTAGTGGTTTCATGGTGAAGTTGGTTGCCATGAAGTGTGTTGGAGGTTTTGGGTTTATCACATGGGTATTTTCGAGTGCAAAATGTCTTGCTTTCCCTCCTTTTTGATAGTTTCATTTTCCTCACGCTGCAATGATTGTAAAGGTTATCTTGTGGGAAATGTTACTAAAATGTGAATTTCAAATTTGGGATGAATTTTGTAATGAATTTACCTCTGAGCCTGAAGCTTGTTCTTTCTCCTTATAAAAGGAAATAAAGGCTCATTTGGTAAGGGGTCAGAATTCTGGTCTAGTTAATAGTCGGGTAGACAAGTCTGTAGTAAGGGCTCATATGTGAAATGATAGTACAGTTAAGCCCATTTTGGCTTCAAGTATGTATGTAGCTAATCTTAAATGAATACATAGAAATTAATGATATCGAAACAAATATCAGAAAATTTCTTGTGAATGAACTCTCCTCCCATGTCATTGTTACAAATTATGAATAATGTATCAAGGATGTGTTATTCATTGTCAAATGTGTCATGTACAAATTTTTATCAATTATTTTAATGCAAATTTAAATCAGGAGATTTGCATGTTTATGTTAGATGATTACTAAAATTGAAATTTGAATGCAAATGAAATGATTTGAATTCATTATTATGAAATTCAAGGATTGTCATTGCTAATGAGAATTTGAGTGCAAGTGAAGGCAGGAATAGGTGAACGAGAATGAAGGCGAGAACAATGTTCAGGTAGAGTCATTTTAGCCATTAGAGGTTAATGAGGATGATTGAATCACACACGCCACTTGATTAATTAGAACATATTTTGCATGATTAATTATTTAAATTTTAATTATTATAATGGCTATGCATTTGTTGAACAAAATTGCGAAAAAGAATTTGTTTGTTTTAAATGGCAATTTAAATATTATTGTGAGAAAATTGATTTTATTCAATTTATTATTTCTTTATTTAAATCTTTTATTTTCAGTTGAAAATAATAATGTGTTTTATTTTAAAATATTGGAATAAACTTTTAATTGTGATAATATATAAAAAGTAAAAATTGTGTTATTGATTTATTTGTTATTTTAGCATTTTATAAATGAAAGAACAAATATATATGTTAAAATAAGAATATATATTAAATGTGGTTATTTAAATGGAAATTAGAATAAATTCAATACGTTCAAATTTGGAATTGAAATTGAAATCAAAACTGTAGTTATCAAATTGAAAACAAATATCTTTCAATCAATTTTGCATGCAATCACAAATTGAAACTTGGAGTTATGGCAATTTTGGTTGGAGATCATGCATGAATAATGGATCTGAATTCTTTGATAATAACTACCATTGGCATGAGATTAAACACAAAGAGAGAGTAAATTAAAATTAAGAAAAGGTAAGTAAAAATCCGTTTTTGGAAAGGGTAGGCAGAAAAATATAATTTATTGTTATCTTTTTGGAGGATTGTTATATTCCATTCTACTTATCCCATGGACAACCAGGAAGGTGGAGAGTTTGGTTTTAGTTAAATAGCATGCTGCTGATTCATACATGAGAGAGGAAGGAAGAAAAAAATATCTCAAAAGACATGCACATATGAGAGAGACAAAAAATAAAATTCATTTTTTGGAGAGCTAGGCTGAAAATTGTTTTTGGGTTGCTTAATTTCATGGGATTCTCTTTATTTCCCCATGCACGGCTAGATGGAGAGTTGTTCTGATCTTATACCTTATACTATTGATCTCATACACAAGGAATCAACAGGGAGAGTTATGCAAGAGGAGTATATGTTATTAATGAATTTGCATTCTACTTACCTGATGCACATGATATGGAGGAGTAAAATTTGTTTTTACAGAGGGAGGATTTAAAAACAATAAATGTTTCCATTTTATTGGATGCTGTTGATCTCATACACAAGGAAGAGAGGGAGTAGGTTAATTATTTTGGAAAGCTGGTAATCTCCACCAAGCACGGCCAGCTGGAGGGAGAACTCCAAACAAAAAAGGAAGATTGGAATAAAGAACAAAAAAAACAAAAGAGAATTTAGAACAAAAAATTGATAGAGAAAGACAAATATTCATTTCCAAATTTGACAAAACACTTAGCTATAGGAAATAAATAGGTAAAATCGATAGATAACTGGTTATTTCTCAAATTCATAGAAAATTAATATCTAAGTTTAATTAATTTTCTTCTATTCAAAGAAAAAAGTGTTTATTGAATGTATACAATTTGTTGAAAAAGATCAAATACTAAACTGTGTTTTTATCAAAAAACTATTGAACATCTTGAACAAAAAATTATTGAAAAATAGTAGATTTCTTTGTTATAAAATTATGTTTTAGTATATAAATGAATATGAATAGGAAACAGTGTGATTTAGATTCAGAAAACCTCCAAAATAAAATTGTAAGAGTAAAATTGTATAGACAGAAATTGGAATTTATGAGAAAAGAAACAAAAAAGATAGTGAATTTGATGTAAATAAAATTGTTGAATATTTTCCAAAATGATAAGATTAAAATAACTTTTGTGTACTTAAACATGCTTGAAAATTAAAGTGGATTTTGATAATTCTCAAGGAATGAGGGTATGTGCAGGATCATAATGGGCCAAAAAGTGGCGATATGTAAGTGATATGATGGCTTATGTGGCTAACAACTTTTTTTTTTACCCAAAATTGATGAAATGAAAAGGGTTTTTAAAGGAGATTCTCAGCTTTCCACCAATATAAATTATGCTTTATGTTGAATTTAATAAATAATTATTATGCATTTTCTATTTAAATTATCACTAAAGTCCTGATTGATAGGCTAATTGAAAAACATCTATAAATTTCAAACAATATCACATTTTTTGAATTTGAAACATGTGTCACATTCTATGCTTTGCATAATATAGGATTAAAAAATAAAATGAATTTTATGAAGCTTTGACCAAGTTAAGGTGGTCAGACATACGAGTTTTTATATTTTTTTAAAGTTGTAATAAAAAAATCATAATTAATTATTTACTTAGAAAAAAATAATAGAAAAATATGCATCACATCGAGACATGAGTCTTCTACTTATATCTAGAATATTATAAAAAATAATTATCATTTTATTGTGGTTAGGGTGGTCAGACAGACACCTACTTCTTATTTTTTCCCTAAAATTTAAGTACTACTGCATTGAAATTTCAAATTTTCACCAAATAGATTTTTTATTTTTTTAAATAAACCTAGTATTTTAGAGACTAAATTCAATTTTCTACAGATTTTATTCTTACATGTTTTTCGAAATAATATAGATAACTTATTCAAAATTTTAAGTCAAGTTGCCTAACTCTGAATTTTATTGCCACTTAAGGGCCTTTTTTTTCCATGATGATCCCGCACATACCCATGATTTAAATTTTTTTACGAAACCGAAGTAAATGTGAAGCGTTTACGTTTTTTTTGAAATGATATGATTTTAATGGAAATATGAAAAACAAAAAAGAAAAGAAAGAAAATAAAAATAAAAATATAATTACTTTGAAATTAAATGAATTAGAAAGACTATATTGAATTATAATTAAATTTCATGAGTAAATGAACCAAAAGAATGTGTGCTCATTTATTCGTTTCTTATTTAAATATGTACTTAGATACATACTTGAGATACACCTTTTATTTTATTTTATTTGATTTAAATATGAACTTAATGTTATTTATGATTTAAAACTGTGAAATTACTGTATTAAAAGCCATGTTTTCTTTAAAATGAAAGTGTAGTTCATGTGTTTGAGAAATATTATTTTTTACTTTGAATGGAACCATGCATGCCTGATAATGGAATGTGCATGACATGTCTTTGGAAAGTTACCTTTCGGGATGGGTGTCGAATATGGGTTTATAGAGAGTGTAGTTTTTCTTTTCCAAAACTACTATTATTTTTCGTGCATGACATTTTATTTGGCCAAGTAACTTAAGGACCATTGGAACAAATGGAATATTTATAACTCTCTACAATATCCTAGTATCAAACTTGCTTGTTTCTTAAATGAATTAGAAAAATGAAAATGCTTGTGAAATTACTAGTTATACTAGACACGCATCAGATTCCATCTTGCTTGTTGACTTCTTTTTGCTAAGTGATTCATACAGGGTTGGGTATTCTTTGAATGATTAAGGAATTCCGAGGAAGCATAAGCTTTGAGGTCAGGCGAAAAAAGCGCTTGAACCTTTTTATCATCTTCTTGTTTGAAGATAAGCTATTGGATTGAAGATCAAATGAAGATTTCTCCTTATATCTTTTATATTTCATTATTGTATGATTATTGTCGAACTTAAGGTGACAAAATGCCTAAGTCTTGAATTGTACATTTATTTTACAATGTTTTGTATTATAAATGTCGTGAAAGATGACACGTATTTGTGAGTGTAATTGGATGTATTATGAATCTCTTTGTAGACTTTAAGTCAATATATTTGGAATCTTGTGGATTAAACAATGTTAATGGATGGAGTTACAATATTTTATGGAATGTAATGGACTTATTATAGGAATTATAAGATTGTTTGGAATTAAAGACTTTCTCTCTTTACATTTGGTATCAGAGCTAATAGGTTTTGCACTGAAACCTATGAGCTCATTATGCATAATGTGTAAACTATATCAAAAGATAAAGGTTGAAAAGTTCTTGTGCCAGAATGGCAAGAGAAAATAACTTAAGGAAGTGAAAAATGAATATGTAAGCCTTCGTAACTTGTGTGAATTGGGTCTAGTTAAAGATTCATCCCTAGAATCAGAATTCCTAAACCAACAACTTATGATAAAACCTAGGATTGTGGAAGATTATGAAATCAGGTTATGTACATACATGCAATATTTTTTCACTCATGTTATGAGTTTGGTCAATCAAATTAGGCCATATGGAGAAAAATTAGGTGATCAAAAAATTATGGAAAAAATATTGAGATTTCTCCCTCCTAGGTTTGATCATGTTGTAGCAGCTAATGAAGTGTCAAAAGACTTAAGTCTTCTCTTTGTAAATGAGCTTATGGGGTCTCTTCAAACCCATGAACAAAGACTAAACAAGATGACTGAAAAATTTGTTGAACAATCCTTCCAAATCGAGATAAATATCTCAAAGGAAAAGGAAAAAGGGTTAGAATCTAGACATCTTATAAGAGCACAGTTAGGTTTAGAGGAAGAGGAAGAAACACAAATTTCAATAGAGGCACTAGTACTGGAAAAAGTAGGAATTATTTTGGAGGAAAAAAATCAAGTGATGGTCAAAAGAGAAATCAAAGTTATGATAAATCAGGTGTACAATGCTAGTATTGAAAATATTCTAGGCATTATGAATGAGACTACTAGAAAAATAATAAACAATGAGCACACTTTTTTGAAGAAAAAAAAGAATAGTCAAATACTAACCTATTTCTTGTTTGCAATGCCACAAAGAAAGACTCAAAAAATGTATGGATTTTGGATAATGGTTGTAGTATCTACAAGATAGGAAATAAAAATATTTTTGTAAATATGAATGATTATTTTAGAACACATGTGACACTTGGTGATGATAAAGAAGTTAAATTTATAGGTAAGGGAACTATTATAGTCAAAGAAAAAAGGGCTAGAAAAGGTATATATGTGATGTTATGTATTTTCTTGGCTTAGCTATGTATTTGTGTGTGTGTGTATGTGTGACCTTAGTCCAATTGATATTCATGTACATAGGGGAAATCCATCCATGAGCATGCATAGGTACATATAATCATGTACATATTCACTCATATGTATGAGTTTACCATAGACACATGCATATATACATATATATACATTTTATTCATATAACTCATCGAAAAAAAGCTAAACATGCAAGGATTTCACTTATCATCAAGACTCATCGTATACCTCATTCCAAGCATTCATAAACAAGATAACAAATCAATATAAACACACACAACTAGACTGGAGACCACTTACCATCTACCTGAATGGCTTGATTGACTTGAGACCAAATAGGGCATGAGTGTGTGAATGCTCGATAAGACTTAATTAGAGGTTACCAAACCAAGTTAATTTCCTAAGTGATACTCTCCCTCTCTTTCAAAGGATTGAACTTGTTCCTACATTCAACTTAGTTCACCATAGCAGTACTTAATCAAATCAATGCATTCATATGCCTCTCATACATGTCACATTCACATCATATATTTCATTTAATGAATCATAAAGCATTTAATTGAATAAAAAATTCATTAAACATATCTCCATTAGAATTCATAAATTAAAAACACTCATATTTATGGAAGCAATTTACCAAACAAGGTAATAGTAAATAGGCAATTTAACACATATGGTGTAAAAAAACATGAATAATAATCAAGCTCAATTACTAACAATATACTATCATTAACACTTTCATGTTGATATTTTACACAAAAAATTGTGCCTATTGTTGGCTAATAGATTGGGCACCTTGAGAAATGTTGACCCTCTTCCTGAAAAAAGTGCAATCATTTCCAATAGCTCTAGAAAGATCACAATTTCATTTGTGACTTTCCTCTAAATTTAAGAGGTACAGATCCATCGTATGATGTTTAATCAGTTTAACTAAAACTAAATAAACACATGTATGATTTTAACCCAAAATCATGAAAGGAAGAACACAATAAAATAAAAATTTCTAATATCAGATGTAGATAAAAGATGATAAAGATATTGGCACAAGGACCAATTTGCATGAAATGAAGTGATAATTGAAATGTAATCCACATATTATCTAAAAAATGAAATCTACTACAAAGATAGAAGCATATACTCACACACATGAATAATCATAAACACCAAGATATACCAAAACACAAATTTAAGAATATCGAATATCTCCATAAATTTGGTGCACATAGACAAGTAGAGAATTCAATTAACAATAGTAGCAAAATTATAATCAAAAGTAATATAATATCACGTAATTTTCAATGATTTCTAGAGAGAATCAATTTCAAAATAAACATATATATATATATATATATATATATATAATGTGTATTAGTAACCACTTCTTTCCTTTCCCATAACTAACTATAATTAAGAATCCTTTTCAAGAAATAAAGAGTAAATGAAAAATCAAGATGGTGGTGCTTTTCTTCCAGATTCTACAAACTTCGTGAGTATTTTTCACAAGGCTTGGAAAGCCTTGATGATAGGTAGCAACTCCTTGTGTTGGGGAATAGTTACATTTACCATTCATAATCTCCACACCAGCTGGCTATCTCAAACAACCTTGAAACAAGCTTGAAAAATGTAAGCTCAAAAACAAAATATAAGGATGTAAATACCGCAGAACAACCCTAGATTTTGAGGACAAAAAATGCATTGGTGTGCTATCTTGTCATCACATCTCCTAGTGTTAATTTCATAGTTGAAGAATGTTTGTTTCTTGCATGAACTTCCTTTTAATTCCTTGTGGGAAATCTGCAAGTAGATAGACATTAAATGGCATCCCCTTGTCATGTTGGCAGGGGATAATAATAAGCCAAATGTGATAAAGAGACTCCATAGTCATAATAGAAAAGTGATAATTCACTGGAAGAGAAACTCATTTCATTATCAGTGACTATCTTGTAGGGAACTCTAAATCTGACTAGATGTTCTCCTTTATGAAGTCACAAACCACCT
This sequence comes from Sequoiadendron giganteum, assembly GCA_007115665.2. Taxonomy (NCBI): domain Eukaryota; kingdom Viridiplantae; phylum Streptophyta; class Pinopsida; order Cupressales; family Cupressaceae; genus Sequoiadendron; species Sequoiadendron giganteum. The sequence continues at coordinate 635,592,923 of CM021105.1, read as the reverse complement.
CTGAAGTGGTCCTCTTCACAAGAAGAGCCTCCACCCATTTGGTAAAATAGTTTGTTGCTATGAGAATGTGGGTGTGACCTTTGATTGAATGAGAGCTAATAGGCCCTACAAAATCAAGGCCCCATTGTTAGAAGAGTTCATCAATTACAATAGGCCTAAGCGAGAGTGTTGCTAACTAGGGTCTACCTGCAAACAACTTGCATTTTTCACACCTCGCCACCTATTAATAGGCATCTTTAAACGTACCGGGCCAATAATAACCATTCCTTAGAATTTTGAAGGTAGTCATGGTTGAACAAAATGGTCCCCCACATGCTTCATTGTGAAACATTCTCAATAATCTCTCTTATTGACCTTTACCCACGCACTTCAGGAATGCACCATCTAGCCCTCTTTTGTGTTAGAGTAAAGTTTTTAACTTAATTATGTTGATTAAGTTACCTTTTTTCCCTTCTTAAGATTTCACGTTAGTTTGCATAAACTGACATTTAATAATTATATTAATTATTAAATGTTTTCCTATTAGGGCTTCTTTTAGGGTTTTTCCTATTAGGGTTTCTTTAGGGTTTGCATGATCTCCTTTTATAAGGATTGATCCCATTGTATATTCATATCAATTCCCCTTTGTCTGATAAGATAATTTCTCCATTTTTTAGAGCTTCAAACCCTTGTTTGTTTTCTCCATCCATTCTCTTCCTTGTGATAGGTATCCATTTGCATGCTGGTGATCTTGGAGTCTGAAGTTGGTTTTCTCAACTCCTACATGGTATCAAAGCTTTCCTACTGCATGCTTACTCTTGTTTGAAGAATTTGGAGCTACAAGGGTTTGTTGCAAGCCATTTTTTTATTGAAGCCACCATCATTTTTGCTTCAAAAATCTAGTTTTTGCTTATTTGCAGGAAAAATGATTTATGGGTTTTGTAGCCAACGTCGAAATCTGAACTCGATATCTTTTAGATATTGCATATCTTGCACAAATCTGGAGAAAATTGCAGTCCAAAAAGCGTTGGACGTCATTTTTCTCCTCGCTGAAGGTCAATTTTTTTTATTTTTTAATCTTGTGCTTGTTCGATCAAAAAAAAAATTCTCGATTTTGTTTCTAGCATCAAAATATTTATGGGTTTTTATTTTTGTCTACAAATAGTGAGTAGATCTTTCAGAAATCAAATTAGAAATAGACATTTTTTGCTAGAAAACCTATTTCCTGCAAGCTAAATTCAGGTTTTGAAAAATTCATAACTTTTGGCAATGGTGTCCATTTTTGGCAAATGAGATATCGACAGAAAGCTAGTTTCAAGACTTCATAGTGGTGTAGGCCATTTTTTCAGATTTTTTCATCTACACAAATTTGAAGTTATTTTCCATCATGAAGGCAAATGTGAACATTCATCAGTGCATGCACTATTTTCTTTTTTCTATGCATTAGATTTCCCTCCAAGTACATTTTATTCAGTCTTTTGTGTTTTCACACTCTGGTGAATTACTTGCACATATTTTCTCTTGGGAACTTCTCATTTGCATGGGATGCTTTGTTTTTTGTTGTTCTTCATGTATTTCCAGTTTTTGTCTTTTGTGGGCATTTTGAGCATCATTTGTAAGCAATCATTTATGTAAGCGCACTGAGATAAAGTGTCACACTATTGTACATGTTTTTTTAGGATTTTGCACATAAGGTTGTGTCATTTTTTGTACTTGCACTATTTTATAAAGTGTCATGGGGGGTTGTGTAGTTCCTTTGTTTTTCCATCACGCCTTTGTCCAATGAGTGTCCCTCCATGACGACATTGGATCCATATGATTCCAGCCTCATGCATGTGTGCTTTGTTTTTCACACCACTTTTTCAGTTGTAGATGCTTTATTACGCACTTTCAGATGTTGTTTCTTCTCCTTCATGCACTACAGGGTGTTTCACATCATTTCAGTGGATATGTCTGGCTCTCCCAGTGTAGCATTATGGGGGGGGTATTATACTGTTCATGTTAATTCTTCCTTGGTTTCGCCTTGGAAGGGATCTTCCATTCTTAGTTGATCAGTGTTTTCAGACTATTGGTACTTGTGCCATCTGCATCTTCATTCTAGGTGTTTGCCTTTGTTTTCCATCTGATTCGAGTAGTGTCATTTGGGGCACTCATGCAGATTGTTATCTTCTTGATCCTAATCATCCTATCTTCAACAAAGGTTCTTTAGCACCATAACTATCATCTTTCGACAGTTTTTTGCAGCTTCTTCTGCTTCAGTGATGTTCTTCTTGGCTTTCTGCATCTCTTTTTGGAGTAGAGCTTTTCCCATGAGGTTTTCTCTATTTTCTCCACTTTACAGAGATTTGGTTGTTTTTGGGTACCTGATCTGGCCTAGTTGTCGGGACCCATGTTTCCCTTCTTACATTGTAGTTACCTTTTCTTTCTTGTATTTGTTTGTAGTTGCATTGTTGCTCATCTTAAGGGGGGGGGGGGCGTGTTAGAGTAATGGTTTTAACTTAATTGTGTTGATTAAGTTACCTTTATTCCCTTCTTAAGATTTCACATTAGTTTGCATAAACTGACATTTAATAATTATATTAATTATTAAATGTTTTCCTATTAGGGCTTCTTTTAGGGTTTCTTTAGGGTTTGCATGATCTCCTTTTATAAGGATTGATCCAATTGTATATTCATATCAATTCTCTTTTGTTCTAATAAGATAATTTCTCCATTTTTCAGAGCTTCAAACCCTTGTTTGTTTTCTCCATCCATTCCCTTCCTTGTGACAGGTATCCATTTGCATGCAGGTGATCTTGGAGTCTAAAGTTGGTTTTCTCAACTCCTACATTTTGTACAAGGTGTCTTCCTGGATGAAATATGTAGTTGCCTTCAACTTTAGATTTCTTATTTGATTCCCTAAAAGATACTTTGGGCATTATTTGTAAGTGAGGAAATAGGAAATATCCAAGAACCATTCATCCTGTAGGCTAACAGTGAGAACTATAGGAAAATCTTCCTTGTCTTTTTTTTCATTATGATCCTCTTCCATAAGTTTTCAAATTCCTCTTCCTCAGACTAGCTTTGTAGGATTAAGATCCAAATCATATTCTTATAGTTTAGTGATCCACCATCCTCTTCTATTGCAACCGAAATCCTATTGAGTGAGAATTATTTTGACAATAGGTTTTGGTATGCATACAACTGAATGTGAATACAATATATAGAAACAAAATTGTTTGACTTCTTTCACCACTGCAAAAGAATTATTTTCTATTTGAGATTAATTAAGCTTGCTCTTTTTTAGTGGAATGCTCATGAAGGCTATGGGTGCTTGTACATTCTTCTCATCATCTTGGAGAAGGATAGTAGATGTAATGTCCTCTGAAGGATAATAGTAACTAAGGAAATCCTTTTTAAAATTAGGGCATACAAAAATAGGATCCTATGAAATGGATTCTTTAATTTGATTAAAATCCTTCTTTCCAACTTCCTTCCACTTTAAGACCTATTTCTTCTTCATCATCTCCACTATATGTTTTTTAATCATGAAGAAAACCAAAACAAAATTCCTCAGGAAGTTAACTCGACAAAAGAAAGATTTCACACCTCTTTTACTCAAAGGAAGAATTAGCTAAAGGATAGTCATAACTCACTCATGATCTATTCTAATCCCTTCTTTAGACACTATGTGGCCTAACAACTTACCCTCTATAAATTCAAATACTTCAACTTGTTAGGGTTGAGGGAGATACCATGCTCTTTACACCTTTGCAGTACTTGCTCCAGTCCCTTAGATGATTCTCTCTTTTCTTTTGAAACACTATCAAGTCATCAAGATAGATGACTATGATCTTATTTTTGAGATATCCAAAGGACAAGTCCATGGTCCTCTGAAATGTCACCCCAACATTAATAAGTACAAAATGAATCCTATTATAGGTAAATGTTCCCTAAGGTGCAGTGAACAGTTTTTTTGTGTTTATCCTCCCCCACCACACTAATCTAATTATAATTGAAGAAACCATGTAGCATGGACATCATATCCAAGCCAAAAATGGTTTGAAGGATATGATCCATACTCTAGAGTTGGTAATTATCTTCAGAGATGCGTGGTTCAAGTTCCCTGAATCCACACATATTTTTATTTCAGCATTCTTCTTGTAGACTAGAACAATAGCCACTGCCTAGGTAGAATGATGAATTGGGTAGATTATTTTGGCCTTCAACATCTTGTCAATCTCCTTGAAAATTGTATCACTTACCTTAGGGTTTTAATTCATTTGTTTCTTCTTGAAGGCAATCATTCCCCCTTTTAATGGAATGTGGTACTAGAATTTACCATCCATAAAATTCTTAAGATCGTAATATCACTAGGCAAAAACTTCCTTGTACTTGATGAGTAAAGCTATAAACTTTTCCCTTTCTTCTAGAGAACAAAATTTTCCAATATAGACCAGGTTTGGAGAGTCATGGTCTCCAATGTTTACTACTTCAAACTCTTTGGAAATATCAATAGATTCACTCATTTTCATTTGATAGATTGATCATACCATTCAAATAAGTCCTCCAAAGTGACTAATCCCTTAGGAATTCTATTACCTTTCAACTAAATCAACCCATCCTTAAAATCCCTAATATCATCAGGACATAACTCTTTACATGCAGTGGTGTTCCCTTCTAAGAAGGTTTGGGAAAATATCTCAGCATTCTCTAGGAAGGTCTAAATTTTCTTATCATTCTAAACCACTTGCTAGTGATTAACATTATCAGGGATGCTAGGTCAATAAATCAATTCAATCCTATAAGATTTATTCTTAAAATCTAGATGTGGGAGTAATAAGAAAGCATAAACTATTAATGAATCAGCCCTAGTATCTAGTTCCCTAAGAGAAGCCTCTATTGAAAAGGCATCAAAAAATTCAATATATGACCTTGTTGCTATAATGTCTTAATCTTTCATTTTTTACGATAATTTTTTTTTGCACCTATTTGACAATCAAATCTACATCTCCTTAAACCTTGAGTATCTTGATTCCCATACCCACACTTCATCCAACCCCAATAAGAGGGCCTCATATTCTATAGTATTATACTAGTATTCATAAATTCCAACTTATAAGAGAAAGGAAATTGTTCACCAAAAGGGGAAATAAGTACCACAACTACTCCTGATCTAGAGTTAGAGTAGTTCCCATCTAATTCCATCATCCAAAGCTCCAAATTTAAGTCTAGGAAAACCATACTAGCCTCTTTATCCTCATCTAAAAAAAGTATATATTTCCCAAAATCAGCCTCGAACAAAATATTTGCCTTAGGATCTTCCAATTTTAGCAATGTTATCTTGGATTTGTGCTCAAGATCTAACTTTGCTTTCTTGTTCCCAATAGGTATGGTAGTATAAGACCAATCTAGATGGATTTCACCTCCTAAGTCTTTACAAAAACTTCTACTCAAGAGAATACCATAGCTAGTAGGTATATCAACCACTAGAATTGTGAGCTTAAGTTGTTTGTTCAGAAGAGCTACAAGTTATACTTGTGCATCTTTAATCTACCCAATTAGAGGAACTTGCTTCAACTCCATGGAATAGAATTTCCCAAATTTCTTGTTTAAGTTTAGTCCCAGAGCACTAGAATTTTGTCGAGGCATAACATTATCAAAAGCACCAGAGTCTATAATATAATTATTCAATCTAAACCCATTTATGAACAATGACACATAGAAAGGATTGGATTTATCCTCAAAGGTGTATGATGAAGATGTTTTACTATTGGATGCCACATTAGTAGCTGAGTTTTGAGAACTAATCATGTGCTTGTCTAAGCCAACATGGGACTCAGATTGTCCTGGTCTAACATACTCGATTAATCTGTCTAATTCCTTAGTATTCATACACAAATATTGCACTTGTGAGATTTGCACTTTTGAATTTTTTTAGAATTTAACAATATCAGAGACTCTAGTAGACTTTTCAATTATTAACACATTTGAAGATCTAGAAGAATCTTGAGAAAAAATTTGTGACACATTTTCACTTTTTGAAATGGCACTAGCTCTAGTAAGTAATTTTTTTGGAGAGTTCTAAGTACCATTTTGATTAGTGTTTTCTTGTCATCTTATGACAATGAAAGATCTAGGCTCATTGAGAGTGATGTAGAAATTTCCACCTCTATCATCATTAGGTTCAAACTCGAGGTACCCATTTGAGAAGTTTCCAGACTATTTGGAAGTATTAACTTCTTTAGTAACATCTTCAATGACTTCCTTCATAGTATTCATCTGCATGAATCTGTTCATCTTAGGACATTTGAATCCATAGTAGTTAGAACTAAGGTGGAAGATTCATATATTCTTCTTATTGTCTCATGGAGGAGCTTCTATTTCCATCCTCTATCGAGTTGGAAGCAAGGGAAGAGCCTTATTTCCTAGCTGGTAATTCACCTTTCTTGAGAAATCTTGATAAGGTTGATTTCCCTTAGGTAATTTCCTTTTAAGAGCAATAATATCATTCAATAGTCTCTATATCATGGGATCTAATGAAGTAATTGGTTGTCACTTGTTTGTATTCATCTCCCTTTTCAAATTTCCAACTATGATGAGATCATCTTCTAATTCAATGGAAATTGTTTAGGTGGCCTCTAAAGTATTCATTGGTTGTCTCTTCAAGAGTAAACTAGTATCTGGTTGTTGTGCATTGATGAAGAAACATTTACGCATCTCTTCAAATAGTCTCTTAGCAACATCAATATGAGATACTAGCCTATTAAATTTAGCAAAAAATTATCTCACAGGTTTTCATGCCTCTTTCTTAATTTGTGTAACTTGAGATATCAAAGAAAGATCATCACACTTTCAAACCTAGCTTCAAACTTACTTCTCATATTGATCTAGTTTTCGATCGAGCCTTGTGGTAACTTATAGAACCACTGTGCTAAAACATCTACCAAAGATTTTGTGAAAATCCTGAATGCCACAAATTCTTCTTAGACCCCAAGCACATAGTAGGTTGTAAAGAAGGCATCAATATTCTCTTTAGGAGAAATCTTTCCATCACCCTTGAACTTGGGTATATTTCTATAGGATCCTTTTAGTAGATCATGTAGATTATTTCCAAGTCTAAAAGGATGAATAGTAGCCCCCATGGAACGTGTAGTTGATTAGCCATATTATGAGGGGATTTTACAACTACAAGGACAGTTCCATGTAATACTAAGGATTGGGAAGTTGAATAGTCTAGGGGTGTCCTAGTTGGAGAAGCAGGCTTACTTTCTTGCCCCATCCCTTATTTGAGAAGGGATAATGTAACAAAAATTACTCCTTTGTAAAGACTCAAAAATTGAATCCAAAATACCCCTACTTATTTCTCCCCTAGTAAATCTTTGAGAATCCAAGATGGGCTTAGGATGTTCAAAATACATAACCTAGATAAGGAAACTCAGATATTATCTTGACCCATTCGTTCCCTAGTGAATTCAAAAAACAAATCTGTTGGCTAATAGATTGGGAACCTTGAAAAATGTTGACCCTTTGCTCGAAAAGGTATAATCATTTCCAATAGCTCAAGAAAGATCATGATTTCATTTGTGACTTTCTTCTAAATTTTAGAGGTAAAAATCCCTCATATGATGTTTAATGAATTTAACTAAAACTAAATAAACACATGTATGCTTTTAACCTAAAAGCAAGAAATACACAACCTAATACAAGAATGATATATAATATCAGATATAGAGAAATGATGATAAATATGTTGACACAAAGACCAATTTGCATGAAATGAAGTGATAACTGAAATGTAAGCCCAATATGATCTAAAAAATGAAATCTACTACAAAGATAGATGCATACGCTCACACACAGGAATAAACATAACACAAAGATATACCCAAAAAAAAAGATTTAAGAATATTGAATATCACTATAAACTAGGTGCACGTAAATAACTAGAGATTTCAATTAACAATAGTATTAGAATTGTATTCAAAAGAAATATAATATCAAGTTTTTTCAATGATCTCTAGAGATAATTAGTTTTAAAATAAACATATATATAAAGCAGGTGAGTAACCACTTCTTTCCTTGCCCATAAATAACAAGAATTTAAGAAGTCTTTTCAATAAATAAAGAGTAACTGAAAAATCAAGATGGTGGCACTTTGCTTCTAGATTTCGTAGATGCGGTGAGTCATTTTCACAAGGATTGGAAAGCCTTGATGACAGGTAGTAGCTCCTTGTGTTGGGGAATACTTACATTTCCCATTCGTAACCTCCACACCAGTTGGCTATCCTAAACAACCTTAATAATATTGAAAACTATAATTTCAAAAGGAAAAGATAAGGATGTAAATACCTCAGAACAACCTTGGATTCTAAGGATGGAAATATGCATTGGCCTGCTCTCCTTCGTCATGTCTCCTAGTGTTAATGTTATAGCTGAAGAATTTTTTTCTTGCATGAAGTTCCTTTTAATTCCTCATGGGAAATGTGAAAGTAGATAGGCATTAAATTACATCCCCTTGTCATGTAGGCACATGTTAGCTTTCACATCACCACTCCATCACAACTTTTCAATAATTTGGAAAGGAATGACTATACGGGAGGAAAAGTGGATAGTTCACATAACCTTGCAAATCACTGTCAAGGTTCATCCTTAGTTGTAAAAGAACACCCACCTTTTAATAAGAATTGACAAGTTTATTTTCTCTCTCTAGGTAGTAAATGGGGGAGTTTGATGAACTTAACAAAACACTACCCACACTACCTTAGCTCAAAAATAAATCAAAGTAGGAGCTACAAAATTTTGTATAACTGAAAAAAAAACACCACTATTGTATTCAAAACAAATAGGATGGGTTATATGGTGAATAAGGGGAGAGTTAGAGTAACCTCATCAAAAAATTCCCAAGTTATATTGTTTACTTAAAACACCACCAACCCATAATAGCCAAATTTGAAATAGGCACATTTTCCAAGTATGGCCAAAAAACTTAGTAACACCTACATAGAGGCAATAAATTTTGGGAAAATGTAATGGTGAAATTTACATACTCATGCTAATTCTAATTTAGTATTTATACCATTTTTATGGAATGGCCAAACATAATTGCATATCAGTAACTATCACACTCTTGTGCTAAGTTTGGATCATGACAATATATATCCATATTTGTTCCACATTCAAATAGACCCATTTCTATACATTTGGGATTTATCCCATCCCTATTTTACACTCTCATATATTATCTATGTATTACACCCACATCCACAAATTCATTCATTCCCTCAAAACTAATGCTTTTCTATCTTGGACCAATCTTGAGTAGCTCATAATTCACCTCAATATTTAAAATTTAAAATTCAAAGTTTAAAACTACCATTGTTTCCTATTAGCCAACTTCGTACATTCTTGTGTAACTTATTACTATGTCTTGGTATTTAAAGGCATTTGGTGCTCATTAAATTCATATAAGGCTACAAGGAGATATAATTAGCAAACTTTTCAACTTATTAAGGAGTAAAATGATCATAATTTACATTAAAATGACATGGTACATTTATGCATTTGATAATAGCATCTGGCAATTCATTCAAAATAATAAATATAATCCAAATAAGGGATTGACCTAAAATAACTTGACCCTAGCAACCCAAAAATTATCATATGGTATTTATGAACATTTTCTTCACAAGATTATATCACAATGAAGAAAAGGAATGTCATTTTGAGATATCATTTTTTAGGCTCTATTTCAATCTACAAATCAAATTATTCTTGTGATGCTCAACCTTGATTGCAAGGGACTCAACTTCGTCCAATGCTGAATTTTGAGATAATGCAATCCCTAAGACATTCATTAAATTGGATATTAATTAATGTGCCTTGATGACTGAACTATGTGCAGCACTGACATTAATTCTTAATCATTATTTCCAAAATAAAAAATCCTTATTATCTTTATTTAACTTTGGATAGTCATTACATATTTATATATCGAAGGTAGACTATAAATTTAATTTATTATTTATTGTAGTTGACTATTTACATTTAAAGGGTACTTGAATGTTTTGAGGATTGCTAGCTATCCCCTATGGTGAAGCTTAGACATGCAATGTAAAGAATATCATAACCTGATAACAATAAATATTTTGAAACAAAAAATAGTGCATAGAAATGAGTGGACATGGAAATCATAGAGGACTATGAGAAAAAGTCATTAGTACACATAAATTTCACAAATTAAAAAAAATGTAACATAACATTTCTATAAATAATTCTTAAATATTAGAAAAAATAATAGAATGAAAAAGAAGTTTGAATAAATCGTATGAGATGGAGGTGAGGTCTTTTTGTAAGATTCATAGTAGAATATTCAAAGGTAAAAAATAAAATAGATTAATAGTACATCAAGTTTCCAAAATCCATGATAATGTCTTGCCAAAATTGTTGGATTGAAATTGTGTAAATTTTTTAAATCAATGTTTTAGATCAAACTCCATGATCCATTATTTTCTCTTTCTTCTTGCATAATCCTCGTGATGGATCATGGAGTTTGATCCCAAACACTGATTTAAATTTTTTACATAGTTTCAATCCATAAATTTTAGCAAGGCAAGAAAATAGATGTTAATCAGATATAATACATACTACCCATCGATTGGAATTTATGTACATAACTAAATCATTTAATATTTTGGGGCCCCATAAATTATGCAATCTCTTAGACTTTATTAAAAAAATAATTTTCATTTGTGTCTCAGCAAACCACATATTTAGAGTGTTAAGGAATAAGATTGTCTAAAAAAGTTACAAGATGTTTCTAGAAGAACTAGAATCTTCTAGAAGGTCTAGAATCTTCCAGAAGATAGAATAAACTAGAAGTTATTCAAGGAAAAGAACATGTATTCTAGTTTTAGAGTTAGAGTTACCTAGAATATTAGAAGTTTCTAGATTTTAGAGGCGTCAAGTATAAATATGAGGCTACTGTGAACAACACTATTGTTGAGGTAAGTTGTTAGATTGTATGTAAGCAAGTTAGATCAATATAATTTCTTTCAGCCTTTTCACAATTGTTTTATGCTTTAATTTTTTCCTTGTTTGTTGTTGTTATTTTATTATTTGGGCATGTTCTTACAAGGTATAAGAGATATAAATATTCTAACAAGGTTAAGATATTTCTGGATTGATATTTGTTCAACAAGATACTCTTTGAAGTTGTTTAATCTATTTGTTTGAGGGTTTTTTTTTTTTCTAACACGGGCTCTACAAATGAAAGTTATCCAATCTTTGATGGAAGTGGTTTTGTAGATTGGAAGATTGTAGTTAAGAATGATTTAAGAGAAAAGGCTCTATGGAGTATAGTGAATAAAGAGACTAGAGAACCTCAACAAAAGAAAGAAAAGGAGTTATGGAAATGCAAGTTGGAGCAAGCTAAAGGAATTATTGGCAAGGCCTTGAATCCCAATCTTAATAGAAGGTTGGTTTATGTTGATAATCCAAGAGAACTACAGGAAAATCTAGAAAAATATTATAAAGATGCAAATATTGCTAGCATGTACAACATAGAAGAAAAATTGGTGAACATAGCCCTAGCTGATTTTGAAAAAATGGTTGATTACTTTAATGAGGTTACATATTTAAATGCCCACTTGAAGAAAATAGGTGTTGAATATGTAAAAAAATATTTTCGGTTGATTACAATGGCTGAAATTAAGATTCCCCAACCTTACAAGGTATTTAGAGAATCAAGGAAAAGGGTTATTCAGGTAAATCCTAATACCCCCCAAAAAAAAATTGATCAATTTTGTAAGTTAGTTTTAGTTGAAGGGGATCAACTTTTTTAAAAGTTTATATTAAGAAGAATCATGCGTATGCAACTAAGGGTAAATTATTTTATGCATATGTTGATGGAAATAATAATTGGAGAGGATATAATAAATTTAAAAATAATGATGAATCTAACCATTTTTCTAGAAATGAAGGTGTAGAAAAGTAGTTGGAAAGAAAACCAATTATTTGTAGGTATTATGGAGAAGGTAATCATATGGAAAAAAAAAATTTGAAGAAAAGGAACAATGAAAGAAAATAATACAAGCCTAAGAAATAATGGTTTATAGATGGAAAGATAGATAAACAAAGTTTTTTAGGCATCTCTAGGCAAGTAAAATCAAGTGCAGAGGTAACTTCTGAACCTTAAAATACATCTAGAGTAAAGGGAGGATATTTTGCTTCAAATACTAATAAAGAGTGAATTTTAGATTCAAGAAAATATTTTCACATGACTGAAGATACATCTTTATTTATTAATTTTAGTGAAGGAAATAATTCAAATCAATAAATCACTATTGGCAATAAAATGAAACTATTAGTTCTAGGAACACGGATTGTTAGTGTAACAAATGGAACTTTGAAAATTATTTTACTGGTTGAAGGATTGGGGGTGAATCTTATTTCAGTATATGGAATTTCTCAAGATGGATATGACTTTGTTGTTATTGTTGATCAAGTTCTTGTAAGAGATAGAAAAGACCCAAAAAGTGCTATTGCTATTGGTAGAATTGACCATAAAGAAAGTCTTTTTAAATTTTTTGGATTTGTTGATGATGAATACACACCCTCCCATGCTTATATTGCTCAAACTAATTATATGTCAAAATTGTGGCATGCTAGACTTGGACATACAAATTATAGAAAATTACAAGACATGGTTAGAATGAATATGGTTAGAGGATTAACAAAGATTTCATAATTTGAAGGTGTGTGTGAAGGATGTGTATTAGGTAAAAACCATCAAGATCGTTTTGATTTTAGAAGAGAATGGAGATAAATTCATCCACTACAACTCATTCATAGTGATTTATGTGAATTGTGATATGCTTCCATCTCAGGAAAAGTAAATTCTCACTTTTATTGATGATTATAGCAGACGAGTATGGGTTTATTTTCTTGGAAGGAAAAGTGAAGTATTTGAGGTATTTTAAAGGTTTAAGGTATTATTTGGAAACCAAAATGGAAAAAGAATTAAATGCCAACGGATAGACAATAGAGTGAATATTTAAATTATGCATTTGAATAATTTTGTGAAAATTATGGTATTAAGGTACAAATAATCATTCTATATACCCCTCAACAAAATGGAGTAGCTGAATGGATGAATATAACTCTTTTAGAAATGACCCATTATATGTTGCATTTAAAAAAATTTCATAATAAATTTTGGGGATTGTTTGTCTCTTTTTTGCACATATTGTGAATATAATCCCCACCAAATCCCTCACAAATTTCACTCCTGAAGAAGCATGGAGTGGAAGAAAGCCTCACATTAGGTGTTTTAAATTATTTGGATGTGTTGCCTGGGCTCACATCCTAGAAGAAAACAAGAAAAATCTAGAACCAAAAAGTCATAAGTGTTTATTTATGGGCTATAGTGAAGATTAAAAGGTATTATATTTTATGATTTGGAAACAAAAAAATATCTTTATTAGTAGAGATGTAAATTTTGATGAACATTCATAGCTTATAGCCACAAATGGTTTACACATTTCAGATATTTTACAAAGAAATGAAAACTCTATTAATGAGGATGATAAGAGCACTACTACTAATGAAGATGATATAACTAATAGTAGTGATGAAGAAGAAATTTCATCTATAAAAGGAAAAGAAAAAAAGAGTATTGAAGAGATATGTAGACAAAGCCCAAAACTCCAAGGAAGGAATGGTAGTTCCCTCATGGTAAAATTATTACAAATAAATGACCCAATATCATATGAGCAAGCTAGAGGGAAGAAATAATGGGAACAAGCTATGAAAGAGGAATATGCTACATTACTAAAGAATAAAACTTGGGAACTTGTGCCCCTTCCCAAACATAAGAGTGTTATTGGTTGCAAATGGGTTTACAAAACAAAATTCAAATCTAATGGAGCCATATAAAAATACAAAGCTAGATTTGTTGCTAAGGGATTCAATCAAAAGGAAGGTTTTGGTTATGAAGAAATATTTTCTCTTGTTATCATTTGAAATGAACACAATTAGAATTAAGCTTTCTTTGGTTGCTAGTCTTGGATGGCATGTTCATCAAATTGATGCTAAAAATTCTTTCTTAAAGGGAGCTATAGCTAAAGAAATAGACATGAATCAACCTGGTTTTGTAGATGAACAATATCCTCACCTTGTTTGTAGATTAAAGAAATCACTTTACAATCTAAAAAAAGAACAAAGAGCATGGAATAAAAAAATAGATAAATAATTTCAGCTCCATGGATTTAAAAGGTGTACATCTGATCCAAATATTTATGTGAAGAAAGTTCAAGATGAGATTATTCTTGTTTTAGTTTATGTAGATGATTTATTCATTGTTGGACTAAATATTGGGATAATAAATGATTTAAAATCATAACTTAAAAGGGAATTTCATATGAGTGATTTGGTAGAATTAAACTATTTTCTTGGTTGACAAGTTTGTAGACTACATGATGGACTGTTCTTCTAACAATCAGAATATGCTTTGGATATTTTAGAAAATTTTAACATGCTAGAATGCAAGCTTTCTTATGCTCCCTTTTTTTTTTGTGGAACCAAGCTTACCAAATGTTATTATAGTCTTAATTTTTAACTTAGGCATGATAATACATTTTCCATATTTTATGGTGAAAGAGCCCTGAGCTTCTCTCATATTTGTGAAGGTGTTATTTGCAATTGGTGCTCTTGGGTTTAGTGGCCATCCCCAAAATGGTATCAGAGCCACCCTATTGAGAAGTTTTTGAGATGATTTAGCATTGCTAGCATTGATACATCAAAACTTGGGATCCAAAAGGTTGTTCTTCAGATGATATACAAAAATGATATATCCTATCAAGTGCCATGATGTTGCATAGTGTGGATGATTATCCTTGATCTGGATATGGAAATACTTTATTTTGGGGACATCCATGGAAGATAGTTATTGCAAGATAATGAAGACTAATATTTTGATATTGGTTGTTGTGCTCAAATCTTTCTTCGAGTATCCTTGCTATTTGACATTCATGTAGCATGTTACAAGTCTTGGTATGTTGAATTGTGTTTCTTCGGTTGGTACTAAAATTGATGGTAATCAAGATTTGATCTTGGTTGTGCTTTCCCATCGGCTCCAGAATATATTTCATGTAATTCAAAGTTTTCTATCTTTTGTATGACCTATTTATGGGTCCCATGGTAATGTGGTAAGGAGATATTAATGTGTGACCTATCCTTTGGGTCTAGTACTAGCATGCCAACCCTTATTGAATATTTCAATATTGTTCTTCAAGTCAACATATTTTGCTAAGGATGGCTTATTTTTTTCTACAAACATATACATATATATATAGAAAATCTCTTTGGTTAATGGAATGGGGTATGGTGTGTGAAAATAGATAGAAGGGTGCAAAGGATTATGCAAAGAAGGAAGCTGAAAAAAAGTGTCAAGAAGATGTAATCTATATTGCAGAGGTTGTGCAAGGAAGGTGGATAGAAGATTCTTGATCAGATCTACTATAGACAAATATTGTGCTCTTAACCGGAACTGACTTCATGCATATATAGATGCAACTTCATCAATTCATTTTTTTCAATGAGTCTACTTTGTTATCATTGGTTATAATAGTCGGGTAGTGAGCCCACCATCAGTGAGCCACCCTATAGTGAGCAATTTGGAAATGAGCCTTTGTAAAAATCATATTAATTGGTGTCACCTTAACCGGTGTTCTATAATTGAGAATTACCATTCTCTATGGTTTTTCCCTTCTTGGGTTTCCACATAAATTTTGGTGTTCATTGTGAATGGTATTGATATGTTCTTTCATGTTCATATTTGTTTGACTATTATTTGATTGATATTCTGGATTAATTAAATTCAAGAAAATTATTTTAGGATAGTTAATTCACCCCCCTCTTAGTTATTTGAACTATTCAACACACCCAACCTATGAATCCTTCCTAAGAGTTTTCATTAGAGTACTTGAGATCGATTTTTTTTTCGACATTTGGAATTTTCTAAATTTCTAAATTGCCTTCAATTATTTTTTATTTTCCTATTGAAGATTATTTGTGGGTTGTGAATTTGTATTTGATTTCCCATGTTGAATTCATATTGTTGGGGCAATATTTTCGTTCATAGTTGGAGGCTTTTTTGGTCGACGATTTATCTATTTGTTGTTTGAGGCATTGTATTTTGTGATAAAGAGGTGTGATACTCATTCAATTGGAGGAATTTCATTTGTTTGGTTTTTGAGGATGAATGTGGTCACATGGTGGGACCAGGTGCTTGCTCATTCTCAAAAGTGCCTCTTTAGGCCTTTTTTATTTTTGTATATATTTTGCAAACAAAGGCCAATTTTGGCAAACCACATATCAACGGAAATGTTTTTTCGTCAACTTTGTAGTGGTTGAGGAGTTTCTCTCATATTTTACTATTTGGTGGTGCTTTCAATCTATTGAAGTTCAATATTCTTGTTGTTGTGCTCTTTAGATTTGCTTGACTATCAACCTTTTTTTACATTTTCCTTGAAGTATTTCACGAAGGCTTCATTTGCAATATTTTGAGAGTTTCTAAGTGTTGTTGAAGGTTACTATCTTTGTATTTTTGGAGATTTGTCATAGTTGATTATGGGTATTTCATTGCGTCTTATTGTGATTATGTTGTAAAGGGGAAACTAAAACAATGGAGAGATGGTATCATAAAACATCTCAAATGGCTTCATTTTTTGCCACTTTTACATAATCTTGTTCCCCTTCCTGTTACTAATAGTAAGAAATTTGTATGGAATTATAAACAAGATCATGTCCAGGGAGTTATTGCAATGCATATTGATGATGCCACTTTGAATGCTATTGATCATTTTGAGTGTCCCCATATTCTTTGGACTAAAATTTGGGAGATACATGGAGATCTTGATACCCCACAATTCTGAAATGATCCTGTTTGAAATTGTCTTGTACCTCTTCACTTTCAGACATGATACCCTATGATCATGCTACTATGCAAGAGTTTGAAGTTTTTGAATACTTTGATTCTTTAGATGAGGATGATGGGGGTTCTTTAGATGCTCCTTATTCTATATTAGGGACACTTGATGTACCTTCACCTTTAATGATTCATTGTGCAGAGTCATTGATTGAGGCTCATATCATTCATGTTTAGTAGGATCATTCATCTTGTGTTGATGATTCATTGAGCATGTTCATTGATTCATCACAACCAGTATCTCATTGTCTTCTTGATTGGGATTCGTATTTGTCAATCATTGGTTCATTTTTCATAGAATCTCATATCACTGACTTGGAAGACACATTTGAGGGTATATCCCTCCTATTTGATGATAGTTGTGGTACAAATATTGTCACCCCATCTCAGTCTCTGGAGAATGTTTAGAATCAATTTATAGTGGTACCTTATTTGTCACATCCTATTGTGATTGAGCATTTTCCTGATTGGTTTGTGGCATCATCTTCCAAGGTCTTGGTGACACATGAGCTGATTTTAGAGACATCATTATACATCTTCATGATTCTTTCTTTCAATTCCTATTTGGAATGGGAAGAATTCTTGTATTTTTATTTGTTTTTTTTCTTCCAAAAAGGAGATAAGTTTGTTGATATTGGATCATGTTTTGTCTTTAGGCACTTACCATTTTTTCAGGTGATTACACATTGTTGGGGGCTATATAGTCTCTCTTTCCATCCTACGGGGGTTATATTGATTTTATATACATAATTTATGTAGTCCTTGGAGGGTTTGATTGATTCTTCCATCGATGCATCATTTTTTGTTTTCATTTCTCTTTTTTGGAGAGGGGTTTTTCCTAGAGTTTTTCTCCTTTTCTCCAGTTGTGAGAGATTTATTTTTGTAGTTGTAAATGGTTACCTAGCATGGTTGTGTAGCCAAGACCCATATTGCATCTTATTTTTGCATAATAATTCTCCCTAAGTTTTCACTTAAGGGGGGTGTTAGTATAGTCTTAAGTTTTAACTTAGGCATATTAACATTTTCCATATTTTCTGGTGAAAGAGCCTCAAGCTTCTCTCATATTTGTGAAGGTTTTATTTCCAGTTGGCGCTCTTGGGTTTGGTGGTCATCCCAAACACTAAAGAATGTATTTCCAAGAGGGTAGATTCTTATACATTATATAGGCAGCTTGTGGACAACTTGGTTTATCTAACTCATTCTAGACTAGGAATTTGTTTGTTAGTTAATCAAGTATCAAGATTTATGTAGGAACCTAAAGAAAGTCATTGGTTGGATGCTAAAAGGATATTGTGGTATGTTTGTGGAACAATACCCTATGTAATCCACTATGGCCATAAGTCAGGTCAATTTACTTTTTTGTATTTACATATTCAAATTGGTAAGGTGATATAGATGACTAAAAATCTACTACCAGTTATTTTTTTCAACTTGGATCAAAACCTATTAAATGGAGAAGAAAAAAGAAAACAACTACATCATTGTCTTTATGTGAAGCAGAATATTGAGTAGAAAAATAATCAGGAAAGGAAATAATTTGGATTCAAAATATTATATTTGAGCTTGGTTTTTCCCAATGTTCTACTACTACTTTGTACTATGACAATCAAAGTAGCATATAAGTTTCCAGCTATCTAATTTTTCATGCCAGAAAAAAAACATATTGAGCTTGATGTTCACTACATACAAGATCTTGTTCAAGAAAATATTGTCAATCTACAATATTGTCCAAGTGAGGTTGATGTATTTACTAAGAGTATAACTGAAGCCAAATTCATAAAATTATGAATTTTTTTTTGCTATGTTAGGGGTGAGAATTAAGTGGGGATGGTCATATAATGTTCCCCTCTCTTTTGTATCTTCCCCTCTTCTAAGTTAATCTTGTTTGTCATATTTTATCCAATCTTAAGGGGGGATGCTAAGGAATAATATTGTCTAGAAAAGTTACAAGATTTTTCTAGAAGAACTATAATATTCTATAAGGGATAAAATATTCTAGAAGCTAGAAGCAGCTAGAAGTTATTCAAGGAAAAGAATATTCTAGTTTTAGATTTCTCTAGAATATTAGAATTTTCTAGACCGTAGAGGCACAAATTATAAATATATGAGATTGTATATTGTGAACAACACTATCATTGATGTAAGTTGGATTGTATGTAAGCAAGTTACATCAATATAATTCCTTTTATCCTTTTTCACAATTATTTTATGCTTTGTTTTCCACCCTATTTGCTACTATTATTTTATTATTTGGGATTTTTATTAAACAAAGAAGCTCTTCGTATATCTTTTCCCCCCTTTCATGTGCTCTCACATAAAATAATAACCATTAATTTTATGTAAAACATGTCTTTATCAGTCTTCCCTCTACTTTTTCCATGCAGATACTTGAAAAAAGTACATGGAGTTATAGGATAATCCATAAAAATGAAATTCACATGAGATGTGGATTCTTCTTTGTCATAAGTTGTGTATTTCTTAGAAATTGACCAAATAAGGGTATGTGCAGGATCATCATGGTAAAAACAGGCCCTTTAGTGGCAATAAAAACTCAAAAAATTAGAGTTAGACAACTTGACGTAAACATTTAAATAAGTTATCTATATTATTTCAGAAAAATGTAAAAATAGAACCTGTATAAAATTGAATGTAGTTTCTAAACTACTAGACCTTTATTTTAAAAAAAAATCTATCTAGTGAAAATTTGAAATTTCAATGCAGTAGTAATTAAATTTCAGGGTAAAAATAAGAAGTAGGTGTCTGTTTGACCACCCTAACCACAACAAAATGATAATATTTTTTATAAGATTTTAGATATAAGTAGAGGACTCATGTCTCGATGTGATGCACATTTTTTTATAATTTTTTTCAAAGTCAATAATTAATTATGATTTTTTTATTACAAATTTTAAAAAATATAAAAGATCGTCTGTCTAACCACCTTAACTTGGTCAAAACTTCATGAAACTCATTTTTTATTTTTTTAATCCTATAGTATGAAAATCATAGAATGTGATGCATGTTTCAGATTCAAAAAAACTTATACCGTTTGAAAGTTATAGATGTTTTTCAATCAACCTATCAATTAGGACTTTATTCATAATTTTAATAGAAAATGAATAATAATTATTTATTAAATTCAAAGTAAAGAATAATTTGTATTGCTGGAAAGCTAAGAATCTCCTCTAAAAACCCTTTTCGTTTCATCAATTTTGGGTAAAAAAAAGTCGTCAGCCACATGGGCCATCATATCACTTACATATTGCCACTTTTTGGCCCATCACGATCTTGCACATACCCATAAGTAAGAGAGAATAGGTAGGTGGGGACAATCTTCACTCCTTTCATGGAAAAGGTGCTCAATTTCAATGGATTTACATATAAAATCAGATTGCTTTGTCATATTCGTGAGAAAAAATTAGTAGAAAATTGATGGCTTAGGGGAGAGGAACTAGTAGTCATGCACCCTAACTTTGTTCCTCTCAAAATCTATCTTATAGTCATCCAATAGCTCTAAAAATTTAATAGCATCCTTTTTGGATAGTTAACTACTTAAACCTAAGGTTTCAAGTTGTCATCATCAAATTTTATACCTTAATTATGCATTGGGGTAAAAGATGTCCAAAACACCACTTTTCTTACCTCTACCAACCATAGTCAATTACCACTCCCGATCTTTATTCCAACTTGCTCTAATAATTAAACATTTTTTCTCAAAAAAAATTACTCCATATTTTAAATATGAAAGAACATTATGAATAAATTATACAACTTGTTATTAATAATTATTTAAATATAAACTACTAGTATTTCCTAATAACCGGAAAAGAGAACACTTTATATCTATTAACTAAAAAAATTATATCTATTAATTATTAATAAAATACATATAACTATTACTATTTTAACCTAAACCTAATTTGTATGTGTTATATCCTAACCCTATAACCTAACCTGAGTTGGACTAATGGTGGATAGCTTGTACTCTTGAAAGAGAGGTCACAAGTTCAAATCCTTCAAGGGGAAAGGTATATACACCTCATATTGTGGAGCATGAGTTAAGTGCTTGCCTCATATTAGGAGTACGAGGAGCCACATGTATTATAAGCCATTTTTAGACCCAAAAATAGATCATTTGGTATTGTTGACTATAAAAGGGCCTTTCCTTTCCTTTCCTATACATTTAGTGTTGGGAATTGAAAGGAAGAATGGGGAGCAAAGGAGCTTTGGAAGTAGTGAAGGGGTTGGATTTGGAAAGGTACATGGGACACTCGTATGAGATCACCTCCATTCCATCATTGTTTCAACCCAAGAACTGTGTATATACGGAGGCAATGTATACCCTTCACCAAGACAATATTGTCCATGTCCTCAATGAGACATGGAGCAATGGGAACAAAGGTTCAATCGAGGGTAGTTCATATAAGGTGGATCCATAGAGTGATGAGGGAAAGCTCAAGGTCAAGTTCTATGTGCCACCATTTTTTCCCATATTTCCCATGTTGGGGGAATACTGGGTCATGGCCCTTAACATCGACTATTGGGCGGGTGCATGGAAATGGGTAGCAATTTCGTGGACACCCCCTAAATTTTTTTTTGGAAAACCATAATGTGAGCGCATTATAACACGCTCGCATTATGGCTCATTATGTCGAGTCTGAGGCTCGACAACTACAAACCAATAATGTGAGCATGTTGTAACGCACCACGTTATTGATTGTTGAAAGAAAAAAAAGAAATACAAATCTCTCATTAGGATTTCAACTAGTTTTTTTTTGCAACCACGGCCAAAACCACCACAATTTTGTGCTTGTGTTATAGGAGGAGAATTTCAACTAATTTCTTCACCAACAATCCCTATTTCTTCATAATAATGGCGCCACAATGAGGAGGAGCTGTGAGAGGTGAGGATTCTATGGCATTTGTTTTGAATTAGTTAGTTTTAGATCGAATTTGTTAGTTTTAAGTTGAATTTGATATCTATTTTTTTGAATTTTTAGGAGATGCAAATCAACTTGCAAACCCTCAAAATCATCAATAGGAAGACCAACTAAATCCTCAAGATCAAAATCAACCACAACATCAACCTCCTCCACCAATGACTCAACCCCATCTTGGCACTCAACAAAATTTTATGAGAGAAATTGAGAAAAAAAAAAAAGAGAATTGAGGATTTGATCAGTAGGTTGAATGATCCAAATGGTTCAACTGTAGAAAGAATGACCCTAGAAAATTTATTAAAAGATATGTTAAAAAATGTAGATTAAATTATCAAACAAATAACTGGATGGCAAGATAGGAGGCAGGCGGCTAGGGATTATTGTGCCAATAAACTATCATACAAGGATGTGAAGGATTTAAAAATTATAAAAGGTGATTTGTGCTCGTTATTCACTGACCCACGCACAAATCAAAAGCTTACCCTCAATGTGAAGAGGTTTCCTATCCATTGGTGCCACCACCAACAGATTAGGGACCAATTTAATGATAGGTGCTACATAGTCTTCGATTACCCACCGTGCAACAATTGTGAGGTCTCGCAATATTTCCTTAGGAAACTATATAGTGAGTTCATATTGAACAAAATCCCAAATTATTTTTATATGAGGGATTTCTAGGGGAGAGGTGGGGGGTCAACTTAGGATAGACCTGGTGCATAGCCAGATCCTACGCGGTAAGGTAGATGAGCTCTCGCTAGGACACCTCGTGAGCACATTGTTATGCCTTCAATCGTGAAGGAAAGTAATGACGTAGAGACATTGCAGGAAATCAACACTTTGACCCAGAGTGTCATCCATCATACTATCCCTAGTGTACAATTCCATCCAAGGGAATCTTCAAGTGGTGGCCTTCGAACACATGTGTGTCAATCTTGAGGGGCTACTTGTTCATATGACCCCACCGACACTCAAGAGACTGGTACATAGGATTTGTCTATAGCTATGGAGATGGAGAGGGCAACTAACATTTTGCATGAGGCATATGGCATTGATAGTTAGGTAAACATTAGTGCATGTGTTCATTGAATTTAATTTATTAAATTTTGATTTTGAAATGCAAGATTAACTAAAAATGTTTTATGATTTTAAGAAAATTGTAGGGTCACAGTGTTGAGACTAGATACAGTGGACCCCTACCAACCTATTTCTGCAGTACACCTATCGGTAGGTTATGTAACTAGTAAACAATTATAAATTTATTGCATGTTACTAGCATTGTTTTACGAATAGTAATTTAATATGCGATTTTGGATGTTGAACAGACTAATATTAGAGGTTTTCATGGAACACTTCCTAG
The DNA here is from genome assembly GCA_007115665.2 of Sequoiadendron giganteum. Classification (NCBI taxonomy): domain Eukaryota; kingdom Viridiplantae; phylum Streptophyta; class Pinopsida; order Cupressales; family Cupressaceae; genus Sequoiadendron; species Sequoiadendron giganteum. The sequence goes on along the minus strand of CM021105.1, from coordinate 635,569,681 downwards.
TGGCGGTGGATTTACTCAAACCTTCATGTAGGTAATAGAATAAAGAGCTTAACTAATGAATCAAGTACTTAATATATTTGTGTAGTTTGTATGCACATCGTTGATTATGTTGAATATTTTTTTGTTTTATTTTTAGTTGTTGCGAGACGGTACACCTTCGAATGTGATGAGGGCAATGGATATTGGTGTGACATCTATTATACAATCCTCGATGGCTCTGACAGAAGAGGTTTGAGGAAAATTAGTAAATTTACACTTAAATTTGTTGTTATAGATGTTAGTTAATGAAAAATCAAACCATTATTGATTCACGTAGTTTAATTTCTATTTGTATGGTTTATACAGGGCTTGAGCACGTCTGAGCATGGGCGTGAGAATATTTACCTCATGGAGAGAGATTGTGAGATGGTTGTAAGTGATTATTTTGTCAAATATATTATATTTTATAATGTAATTTCTATATATTCATGTCTTTACTTCTTATTATAACAGTTAAAACTTCACCATGAACTAAACCCTAGGAGGAGTAGCAGGAGCACTCCACGAGCACAAAAAAAATGAGTGACAGACCTATCGCCATTCGAGCAAAAAGGAAAGGGAAAGATTTTATTTCCAGGGCATGGAGAGCAATGGCTTTTTATTCCAGAGTCATTTGTTGTATGCCTACATGGTAGTTTTGTACATATTTTTTATTGGACATATTTGACATGGTATGCCTATATGGCATTCTCGTAAGCCTATATGGCTATTTTGTACATATATTTCATACTTATATCGACATATATTCATGTATGCCTACATGGCTATTTGGTTAATACAAATATCTTTTATCGATGCCTATCCATATTTGCATTCTAAATTGATGGTTCAATAGTTATGAGTTACATGTATTCAAGGTAATTTCTATGTTAATACAAATATCTTTTATCGATGCTTATACCTATATGATTGATGTATGTTTGTAAAAAGGGATCATAGTAATTTCTATTTGATGATGCTATTGTGTCTTTAAGGTTTATTTATTAAAGGGTGCATGAAACAAGTTTTAAATCCTTAAAAATATTTGAATTTCTTAGGTTTTTTTATTTGTCAATTCTGGGCTTTGAGCCTAAGTCCAAGTCAAAAATTGGCTTCTCAAGTCCAAGGCGAGTCCAAGTCTTGTAACACTAGTGTGAACACATCGAGGAATAATATATATGTCGATGAAGAGAGAACCCATCCTTGTTTCCAAACAAACCATGGTATACATATGGGTGGTCGAGATAAAACATCACTCTTCTGGATAGTTTGAACCATAATCTTTCATGGCTGCAAGCATACCTTCATTATGTGTGTTCTTGATCCTATTGAAGAAATGGCAGAACATGTTGCAGATAAAATATTGCAACCCTAAGTCCACAAGAAGGTTACTTGTCTCGATTTTTGCAAATTTCTTTAAGATGTTCATCCTTCTTGAGTAACTCCAACCACTATCATCGGTTTCCATGCTTCTAATGGAAAGTCAATTTGTTGCAATACCCAAAGGCTAGCAGGTTCATTCACTCTAATACCACTATAATGACTCGAGCTCTGGATCAATAGATTTTTTATTTATTTCTTATTGGATTGACAAATGTTGTCATCCAATATTATTAAGATAGATAACGGAGTCCCCAAATTATAAATGAAATAAATTATGAATATGAAATCTAATTCAAATATTAATTTGATAATGGAAATTTGATAAATAAATATAATAGTTGTTTCTAATTAATCAATTAAAATTATGTGCTAGCTTTGAATATAAATCTTCCCATCATTGATATATAGGCCTTGAGAACTGGGATGCCTTTCTTGATCGATACTTTGTACTCATGCATCTAACTTTGAGTCCTTTCCGGATTATATGCTTGAAACGTATACTCCCATATTATAAATTTTTTCTCATATAGACCAATCCCACACTAGGTAATTCAATAATAAAAATAAGTTTGCAAATTGATTACCTTGATCTTCCCTTCTTATTCTCTTTTATACTCGAAAACTACACAATTGAATCCTGATAGCAATATCACAATTTGACACATTGTAGAAAATACCTCCTACTTATCAATTGATGAGCTAAAGGGGCTCTATAATGAATTTTTCATAGGGCACAACACTTGCTGAAGGTTTTACAAATGGGATTGCAAGCTAAGTGGGCTTAACCTTGGGGAAAAAACTTCGTGTTTAAATGCTTGAGCTGGAGTAGTATTGGGATGGGTGACCTCTTGGGAAGGCCTAGTGCCTCACTTCTGTGAGCATCACCTACATGCAATGAGTGCTAAGTGGGCCATTAATTATCATGAGAGATGGGTTCTTGTGAACTTAGCCCTCTTTCAATCCATGTTAGTCTTGGGACTGTACAGGAAGCTGGAGGTCGTACCAAGTACGGGATCAACAAGTTTGTATAAAAAATCTAAAACATAGAGAACAATGTGAATAATTCTTATCTTATCTTCTCCAAAAGCTCATCAACAACCTCCGTTTGAGCCTCTCAAGAAATTACATTGTGTTTTACACCCTTGTCTAACTGATCCACACTCTCAACTAACTAAAAACCAACTTTCAAAACAAGTAACCATTGTATTTCAAATTTGTTGCTTTAAGCAACTTACAAATTTGCAACTTTAGACTCCTCCAACCTAAGGGATCGATCCGGTGGAACATAGCTCAGAACGATTCCATGTGTTTTAGTGCGAAAGAGGACCATGTCTAGTGTAAACGTACCTATTTAGGCGTGTTGGAACAGTTTGCTTGGTCACACAAGTTGCAAAATGAAAGTTGCAACACTTTGCAACTTTGTACTACTTAAATTTGATGCTTTTTCCATCAAGTGAAAAATCTACCACCACAGGAAAGCCACTCCGAGATAACCAAAACCAAGAGAGGTTTTTGTAGATGGGCTTAACTCGATCTGATAGAATCAAATGAGAAGTTTCTAAGAATCATGGTATCTGAGTAATAGCATGTTGAAGTTTGCAGCCATTTTGCACTTTGGACCCTCAAGGGATCGATCCAGTGGAATGTAGCTAGGAGCGTATCCACGTGTTTCGGTACAAAACGAGACCATTCCTATCATAAACATACCTATTCAGATGCATTGGAATATTTATTTTGGTCTTACGAGTTGCAGAGCGAAAGTTGCACCACTTTGCACAACTTGAATTTGACACTTTTTCCATCAAGTGAAAATCTGCCACCATGAGAAAACCACTCCAAGATAGCCAAAACTGAGAGAATTTTTTGTAGAGGGGCCCAACACCTTCCTGTAGGATTAGATGGAAATTTTCTAAGTGTAACAGTATCCAAGTAATAGCATGCTAAAGTTTGCAGCCATTTTGCAGTTTGGACCTTTCAGGGAACGATCCGGTGGAACATAGCTCAGAGTGATTCCACGTGTTTCGGTGCGAAAGAGTACCATGCCTAGCGTAAACATACCTATTTAGACATGTTGGAACAGTCTACTTGGTCACACAAGTTGTAGAATAAAAGTTGCACCACTTTGCAACTTTGCACTGCTTGAATTTGATGCTTTTTCCATCAAGTGAAAATCTGCCACCATGAGAAAACCACTCCAAGATAGCCAAAACCGAGAGAGGATTTTCTAGAGGGGATCAACACCTTCTTGTAGGATTAGACAATAAGTTTCTAAGTGTAACAGTATCGAAGTAATAGCATGTTGAAGTTTGCAACCATTTTGAACTTTGGACCCTTCAGGGATCGATCCGGTGGGACATAGCTCAAAGAAATTCCACATGTTTCCATGGAAAAAAGGACCATGTCTACCATAAACATACATATTCAGATGTGTTGGAATAGTATGCTTGGTCACACAAGTTGCAGAACGAAAGTTGCACCACTTTGCAACTTTGCACTGGTTGCATTTGATGCTTTTTCCATCAAGTGAAAATCCACGACCACAGGAAAACCACTCCGAGATAGCCAAAACCGAGAGAGGTTTTTGTAGAGGAGCTCAACGCAATCCTATAAGATCATATGAGAATTATCAAGTATCACAATATTCAAGTAATAGCATGCTGAAGTTTGCAGCCATTTTACACTTTGGACCCTTAAGAGATCGATCCGGTGGAATGTAGCTCAGAGCGATTCCATGTGTTTCAATGTGAAAGAAGACCATTCCTAGCATAAACATATCTATTTAGATGTGTTGGAACAGTTAGTTTGGTCATACAAGTTGCAGAGCAAAATTTGCACCACTTTGCAACTTTGCACAACTTGAATTTGACACTTTTTCTATCAAGTGAAAATCCGCCGCCACGAGAAAACCAGTCTAAGATAGCCAAAACCGAGAGAGGTTTTTCTAGAGGGGTCCAATGTGATCCTGTAGGATTAGATTAAAATTTTATAAGTGTCATGGTATCCAAGTAATAGCATGCTGAAATTTTCAGCCATTTTGCACTTTGGACCTTTAAGGGATCGATCCGGTGAAACATAGCTCAGAGCGATTCTACATGTTTCAATGTGAAAGAGGACCATGCCTAGCATAAAAATACCTATTCAAACATTTTGGAACAGTCCGCTTGGTCACACGAGTTCAGAAAAAATGTTGCAAATTGTTTACATGACCTTTATATGACCTTTTTCACATTGTTTACATTTCAAATTTCAAAGTTTGCAAATTTTCCTATTCAAGGAATTTACAGAACAATGTGCTACTACACCAAACATGAACTCAAACCTTACAATATTTGAGTATATCTCATTATGTAATTAAATCTTATTACAATGCCTTAGGCATTTTGTTCTCACAGATCTTTTACAATGTCACTCATACATTTTAGATTCTCTTTAAATGTCTACATCATAGGTGCTCATTATGAGGTTAACATCAAATGAGTAACTTGAGATTCCCTCGCTAATCTTCACACACTCTTTTATAATGGCTTGAAATAAAAATTGAGATTTGTCAAGATCATCAAAATAAGGATGTTGCATTGCTTTCTGGCTAAGATTCTCTTTGATGGCTCTTAAAAAACATTTTCTACAACGAAAGATCAATCAATTTTTAGTAGTTTACTTACAAATATGCAAAGTAAAAGAGAAAAAGAAAGACCATCCAAAATGGAAATGAAATAAAAATAGATGGAAGGCACTTATAGATGTTGCATGCAGACATCAAAATAAGGATGTTACATTGCTTTTCTGGCTGACATTCTCTTGGATGGCTCATATATCTACATTTTTTGCAAGGGGACACCAATCACTATAAAAGAAGATGATAACATTAGCATCAAAAAAGTTAATGTGCATACAAGTATAAATTAATAAGAACCAATGTGCATATACTTACAAATTAATCGAACAAACCATCTGAGTCTCCTCTACTCTTTATTGTGTCAAGTATTGCCTCATGGTCAGACTCACAGACCTTCCATAATGTCGTGTTCAAAGGTATACCCCCATATTTGGTCAAATGAACATTGGATGCCACGACAAGGTTTGAGTAATGAAGAATCTTATGATGCATGTCAAAGTCCTAAAATAGCCAATGTTTAACACTTGAATGTGGGTACCTTCTAAGCTATCTTCTAGTAACCACAACTGATCCTGTAGGGTATTCGATGATTTCTCTATCTATAACTGGGGCCTCCAAATTTTTTTTGGTCTCAACACAACAATACAAGTAATAGTTTATTCCCTCTTCATTGTGTTCATCTGCAATAACTGCATAAACATGCCTTGCATTGATATGTGCAAAACACCTCTTTAAATTTGTCAACATTACGAATACAGTACAAAGTAAGATAACGATATGGAATTTTGACAACTAAGAAAGTAGATATATCACCTGGTTGAACTAGATTTGATATGTGGTTAAAGTCAACCGATGATTCCATCTGTATCAGTTCCAATGTCGTCAGAGGGCCATACATGTGAAGTGGGCTAAGATAACTTGTGAGCCATTTTTCAACCCACTCCCCTGACTCACAATCATTCTAGGCTTGCATTGTACATGGAGAACAAAATCATGCCATCTTTCATGTATCGATACTCCATGAACCTACATTTGAGCTAAGGAAAGAGTGTACCTCACTCGATCCTATTAGTGTACAATAGTCTTCACATGGTGCAATGTTAGTATCATCCATCCACCAAATAAATATATGAACTGAAGACGTACCTTCATTACCTGGACCCTTCAAATAATTACACCACTCGACGATTGATTTTGCATCTGTCAACTTTGCATTGTCTTTATACTTTAACTCTTCTCATGCTAATGCTCTTTTCACGCATGCTCCTACACCATCATGCTCCCCCTTTCCATGTCCAGCCTCACAAAATTTCCACATATGTTGAACACCTGTAATGACGTGCATCCTGCACAACTAGTAGAACATGCACAAGTTCTTGAACTGTGTTGCACAGTTATCAGACCATATTATATGTTGATCATATTCTATGCCCCTCTAAGCCAAACCACTGTAGAACATTTGGAAGCAACCTTGCACGAACTCTAGAGAATGTGTGCAATAATCACTAATGTAAAAGTGGTACTCCCTCAATACCTTCCTTTGATCATCTGTACTATTAGATGCATTAATGAATAATATGTGCAATATTATCGAAACTTGTGTGGAGTTGTAATACTGTGACTACACCTCATGTTGTGGCTGTAGAGTGTAATTCTCTACAAAGTCAACCACGAATACTATGCTTCCAACTGGAAAGGTGTCCTTGCATAGCTTCAACTATGTGTCCAACCATCAGGCTCTATGGGTATGCATTGCATACTCAGATAGTATACTGTCACAAAATGTGGTCATAAATTGGTACACTAGAATCTTCTCAATAACCAAATCACGCATTTTTGCTTGAGACCCATATTTTTTAGCATATGCCACTATTTTATACTTCCCGAACTGTACTAGTTTATGTCCCACCTCATCTATTCTTTCCATATGTTGACATACTAGCATACGCTGGAAGCCACTGCAACGCTCACATAAACCATCCAAACATGTTGTCCTATATAGTATCTGTCCATCCTCGATTTCACATAAATTTTTTGATATAAAGGTTTAAACAGATAAGAAAATCTTTGAGAAATACTAATTTGAGGATAATCATTTTCAAATTTCTGAAAAATTGGGTTTGAGTCGTATCCAAAAAATGCTTTGGATGTGACTCACGATTCCGAATACCAATTCTTCTTCTTACCACATTCCTCTGATTCAAAGATGGCCTTGTGTTATTCTTCCAATACTCTTCAATTAGTGTTCTCAAGGCTTCAACAACTTCTTTATCCTTTTGTGACAGTCCCCCGAGAATGCCCATAATTCATTTGTATCATTGCCCTCAATTATTTGTTGCCTTTGAATTTGCTCTTGATAAATTTATTTCTACTAGTACCCATTTGTTCACTAGTATTTTTAATTAAACGAGCTCTCTTTGTTTGACAGCTTACCAAAGTCAATGTAATGACACATCGCGTGAAATTACTATCCTTTGAGCATGAGGTCTTACCCAAACTCTCATAAGCATCCATTATATTCTTCACAATAGTGTCTTCACTCGATGCATTCGATGTTCTCAACCCAAGAGTTTTCATGATGTTTCTATAATTTACACCCCGCATCATTTCAACAAATAGTTGACATCTTGTAGTCTCATTTAGCCTTTCAAATAATTGTTCCCAAATCTTATCAACATATCTTCTACAAGTGTGTGTTGAAATCTTACCTTCCATGTGCTGCAAAATATCATCATCAATATTAATCAAATACTTTAGTTTCTAGACAAAATTCTTGGTGGTGTTCTCCTAGGTACATACATCTCAACATTAGTAATTTCATTAATATTTAATTGAGGTGGGCTAGATTGCATACCTTCGATCGAGGGTGGAGAAGAAGACATACTTGACCCTTATACCCTCTTAATCCCTCAACCCTCAACCCTCAACACTTAAACTTTAATCCCTCAACCATCAACCCTTAAACCCTAATCCCACAACCTCTATAACATCTACCCTATAACCTATTAATCCCTCATTGCTAAACCCTAAACCCTCTACCCTCTACCCTCTACCCTCTACCCTCAGCCCTAATCCCCCAACCCTTAAACCCACTTATTAAAATCTCTACCCTAATCCCTCAACCCTCTTGACTCTTAAACCTTGACCCTTAAACCCTTAAACACTCAACCCTAGAACCTCGATCCTCAACCCTAACCCCTTAAACCCTAAACTATTAAACCCTAAACCCTTCAACCCTAATCCTTCTACCCCTATACCCTCTTCATCCTTGAACCCTCAACCCTGAACCCTAAACCCTTCAACCCTAATCCCTCTACCCCTATACCCTCTTAATCCCTCAACCCTCAACCCTTAAACCCTAATACCTCAACCCTTATAACCTCTTAATCCCTGATTCCTCAACCCTTCATCCCTAATCCCTCTACCCATATACCCTCTTAATCCTGGAACCCTCAACCCTTCAACCCTAATACCTCTACCCCTATACCCTCTTAATCCTTGAACCCTCAACCCTCAACCCTTAAACCCTAATCCCTCAACCCCTATACCCTCTTAATCCCTCAACCCTCAACCCTCAACCCTAAAACTTTAATCCCTCAACCATCAACCCTTAATCCCTAATCCCTGAACCCCTATAACCTATTAATCCCTCATCCCTAAACCCTAAACCCTTAAACCCTAACCCGTAAACCCTCTACCCTCTACCATCAATGCTCAACCCTCTACCATCAACCCTAATCCCCCAACCCTTAAACCCACTTAGTAAAATTTCTACCCTAATCCCTCAACCCTCTTGACTCTTAAACCTCAACCCTTAAACCCTTAAACACTCAACTCTATACTCTCAACCCTCAACCTTAACCCCTTAAACCCTAAACTATTAAACCCTCAACCCTCAACCCTAATCCCTCTACCCCTCTACCCTCTTAATCCTTGAACCCTGAACCCTCCACCCTTCAACCCTAATCCATCTACCCCTACACCCTCTTAATCCCTCAACCCTCAACCCTATATCCTCTTAATCTTTGAACCCTCAACCCTTAAACCATAATCCCTTAACCCCTATACCCTCTTAATCCCTGAACCCTGAACCCTTCAACCATAATCCATCTACCCCTATACCCTCTTAATCATTGAACTATGAACCCTCAGCCCTTCAACCCTAATCCCTCTACCCCTATACCCTCTTAATCCCTGAACCCTGAACCTTGAACCCTTCAACCCTAATCCATCTACCCCTATACCCTCTTAATCCTTGAACCCTCAAGCCTCAACCCTTAAACCCTAATCCCTCAACCACTATACCCTCTTAATCTATCAACCCTCAACCCTTAAATCCTAATCCCTGAACCCCTATACCCTCTTAATCCCTCAACCCTCAACCCTCAACCCTTCAACCCTAATCCCTCTACTCCTATACCCTCTTAATCCTTGAACCCTCAACCCTTCAACCCTAATCCCTCTACCCCTATACCCTCTTAATCCTTGAACCCTCAACCCTTAAACCCTAATCCATCAACCCCTATACCCTCTTAATCCCTAAACCCTGAACCCTTCAACCCTAATCCCTCTACCCCTATACCCTCTTAATCCTTCAACCCTCAACCCTCAACCCTTAAAGCCTAATCTCTCAACCCTATACCCTCTTAATCCATGAAACCTCAACCCTCAACCCTTAAACCCTAATCCCTCTACCCCTATACCATCTTAATCGCTGAAACCTGAACCCTGGACCCTTCAACCCCAATCCCTCTACCCCTATACCTTCTTAATCCTTAATCCTTAAACCCTCAACCCTCAACCCTTAAACCCTAATCCCTGAACCCTCAACCCTTAAACCCTAATCCCTCAACCCCTATACCCTCTTAATCTCTAAACCCTGAACCCTAAACCCTTCAACCCTAATCCCTCTACCCCTATACCATCTTAATCCTTGAACCCTCAACCCCTATAACCTCTTAATCTATGAACCCTCAACTCTTAAACCCTAATCCCTCAACCCCTATACCCTCTTAAACCCTGAAACCTCAACCCCCAACCCTTCAACCCTAATCCCTCTACCCCTATACCCTCTTAATCCTTGAACCCTCAACCCTCAACCCTTAAACCCTAATCCCTCAACCCCTATACCCTCTTAATCCCTCAACCCTCAACCCTTAAACTTTAATCCTCAGCCCTGCCCTCGGATCCTCAACCATCAGGCCCTTAGAGCCCTAATCCCTCAGCCCTATGGCCTCTGCCACATGACCTGTGCCCTCGTCCCTAGGCAGATCAGTCCTCTTACCTCTGCCCTCGATCCTAGTCCACAACTATTAGAACCCATGGTAGCTCCTCACCCTAATCCATCAACCATCTTGACTCTTAAACCTCAACCCTCAAACCCTTAAACACTCAACCCTAAACTCTCAACCCTCAACCCTAACCCCTTAAACCCTAAATTGTTAAACCCTCTACCCTCTACCCTCTACCCTCAACCCAATACTCTCTATCCTAAACCCTAATCCATCAACCCTTATACCATGAAATCCAAGAAAACTCTCTACCCTAATACCTAAACCCTCAACCCTTAATCTCTCAACCCCTATAACCTCTACCCTATATATTGGAGACTCAAACCTTATCCCTCGACCCTATACCTTAAACCCTTAACGCTTAAACCCTCTACCCTTTACCCTATACATTAAACGCTCAATCCTCAATTATCAACCCTCAACCCTTAATCCCTCAACCCTCAATCCTTAAACCCTAAACCCTCTACCCCTTACATTGGACCCTGAACCTAATCCTTCAACCATATACCCTCAAACCTATACCCTAAACCTTATACCCTCAACCAAGTAAACCCTTAACCCTAAACCCTTAACCCTTAACCCCAAACCCTTCAACCCTAAACCCTTAAACCTTCTACCCTATACCCTCAACCAAATACCCTCTACCATTGACCCTATTCCCTCAACCCTCAAACCTTAAACCCTAATACCCTAGAAACCATCAACCCTATAGGTCCTCCACCCTAATCCCTCAACCCTATACCCTCAACCCCTATCACTTTCTCTCTATCTATACATCTCACCTCTCCCTCCTTCCCTCACTCCTACCCTCTCTAATTGTCTGTATCTACCGTCTCCCTCTTTATGTGTACCTCTCGTTCAATCAATCCCTACCACCCTCTCTTGCTCCCTCTATCAATATCTCTTTATGTCCCTCCCACTCCATCCCACTCTCTCCCACTACCTCTCTCTCCCTCTCTCTCATGTCTCTCCTTCCCACCCCCTCTCTCTCTCAAGTCTCTCCCTCTGGCAACCTACCTAGGTAACTCTCTCTTTTTTTCTCTCCCCTTTGTCTATCTATCCCTCCAACCCTACCTAAATAAGTCCCTCTCACTTCACCCCCCTCTTTCTCTACCTCTATCAGGTCACTCCCTCCCACACCCTCTCCCTCTCTCAGGTCTCTCACTCAAACTCCCTCTCTCTCCCACTCCCTCTTTCTCACACTCCATCTCTCTCACACTCCCTCTCTCCCACTCCCTTCCTCTCAGACTCCATCTCTCTCACACTCCCTCTCACTACCTATCTCTCAAGTCTCTCCCTTTGGCACCCTACCTACATAACTCTCTCTTTCTCTCCATCTCTCTCTCCCCCTCTCTCTCCTCTCCTCTCCCTCTCTCTCTCCCACCCCCTCTCTCTCTCCCTCTCCCTCAATTTTCTCTCCCCCCCCCTCTCTCTCTCTCTCTCTCCCTCCCTCTCTCCCTCCCACCCTACCTAGCTAAGTCCCCCTCACTCCGACCCCTTCTCTCCCACTCCCTCTCTCTTAAACTCTCACTTCCACCCCCTCTCCATCTCTCTAGAGTCTCTCTCTCTCTCTAAATTCTCCCTTCTTCTAAAGGCATACATAAATGCATACATACAAGCATAATACATATGTACATATAATCTTACATCCATAAAAGCATACATACATACATGACATACATGTACATACAAAAATACAAATATATCAACATACATTCAATATATTGACATTTAACATAAAGGAAGAAATAACGTGAGCATGTTATAACATGCTCGCATTATATCTTGCTTTGGGAATTATCGAGCCTTAGGCTTGGTATTTTCCTTGGATTACCAACCCAAAGTTTTGGAGGGGGCATTCCCAATGACCAGAGATGTGTTTTTAAAAAATCCACCATATTTCTCATAATTGAGTTTGTGCTCATGGTTAGGATTGCACGTGGTTCAATATCAAAAAAATCGAACACATGGGTAATGTTGGGTTATCTCTTAGCTATCCAACAATGTAATTTTTTTCACTTTCTAAAAATGTTAAGTCTTTCATCCATAATTTAGTTTATCTGTATGTTCTTTTTTTGCCAAAAAACAGTGTTTGGTATTTTTTTTGTTATAAATTAACCATTCATTAATTTTTCAAATAAATTACATTTTCAGAAACTAGACTCCATTCTACAAAATTAAAAAATTAAAAAATTAAAAAAGTCAATTAGTTTCCAAAATTTGTAGAGGTAGCACGACCAAAATTCTATTTTTCAGAAAATGTCCACTTCGCAAATTAGTAAAATATCAAATATTCATTAAAAAATTATCAAAAAATTCATGCATAAACTACATACTGTTAGCTAACTTCTGACCATTGTGATTTTAAAAAGACTAAAAAAAATATCACCATATGAGGGTTGTACAAGAGTTGTTATTGTTATGTTTTTCTGAAAAAAATAACACCAATTTGTGTACTTCCCTCATTTGAACCCCTTAATCTCAACCATTTTCAAAATAAATTAGTAGTTTAGAAAGTAGACTCGGAGCACTTGAATCCTTCTTTTTGTTCCATATCAAAATTTTGAGTCTAAATATCCTCAATTTCATGTCCATGGTCGGTATTTCCTGATTTCAGAAAAAAGTTGTCCACTTAAGTTCCCTTTTTGGGAACCATCTTGGTGCAGTTACCCTACCATTAGGCTATAGTCAAAAAACCCTCCTGAAAGTTTCTATGTGGGTCTATAAATCAATACCTTCAATCTATCTTGAAAGGAATTTTTTTGTCCAACCACCTCACTACAATAGTGTTCATTTGTTGCTATTGCAATTAAGCTTCTCATGCTTATTTGGTTTTTATTTTATAGTAATGATGTATCTTGGACTGTGTAGATATTGAGCAAGTAGCTTGAGTTGGATGAAGAGATTTATAACTAGTTGTTGGAGAAGGCCTAAGAGTGTTGATGGAGTTTTTATACACTTCTCAACACAGGTAATGTATGGGTGCATCACCTCTCTTGAAAGACAATCTTCCAAAATCAAATTGCAGAACACTATCCCAACGTCTCTCGGATGTCAGGTCTTGACAGTGCTTGGAATATATCAGTTGATTTATGTGATTTGTTGGAATCATAAGGCGGACTTACGGATGAGTTACAAAGTGGGGAAGTTGGATCTGCAAATGGAGTTCTTAAGATGGGAGAGTTGTTGAGCGTTTGCTGTAGGTTCAAACAATAGTCTAGAACTCCATTTCAACACTAGATTTAGCTTTATAATGTGCAACGAACCTTGCCTAAGGTTACTTATTAAAAAAAAGGAAAAAGGGCAGGGAAGAGAGAAGGTTCCTGGATCTGAAACTACGAATGAATAGTGATCATGGAGGCTACTACAGTAGACAAACTCCCTAAACTAGGTTTTGCTTGGCCAAGAGGATCCTATAGTTACACAAAACTAGTGCAATCTTCTAAGGACTGTAGATTTTCAGTTTGCATACACACATCATGAACATGCAAGTGAACTAAGTTGCAGCAATCAAATAAAGAAGTCCAGGATAACTTTGCACAACAACTTGTCATCAACAAGTACTAAAAGTATGGGTTGAAAGCTCATCAAATACTTTAATAGAAAACACCATCATCACTTCCATTCAAGAAACAACAACTAAAAATAACTTGAAAGGTAGAACCATGCCCACATAATGAGAAATTCAAAAGGTAACACCCATAGATCATGCAATGTTGCTTTCTATTGCTGCAAAATATTTTTACAACAACTCTCCAACCCTTACAAATGAGGGGAAGACCCCTATTTTTAGTTTTCCAAAGCCCAAATGAATGGATATGATTGAGTTACATTGTGTGGCTCAGATTCAATTACATTAGGGCTTCACCTACCCCATAATATTCAGTAATACATCTTTTGTCTTTTCCCTATTTTGTCTTGTAGTGGTCAGTCACTATACCAGTTTTGTCTTCTAGCTAATTTTCCTTTTACTGTAGCTGAAACTGCCTAAAATTTGCCTTCTTCCCAATGGACTTGTAGGATTCTTCATTGGATCAAAAGGGTTTGTCAACAATTAGCATCAATGGATTAGTTGCCCATGATTCGAGCAGACAACCCCTAAAGATCATCATCAACTAGTGAAAAGAAGGACAACCTCCCTTGCATTTTGTCATTGATGTCAGCTCTATTGATGGGAACCAGGAGGGGAGGTGGGCATAAAATGAATAGTGATAGGAGCCAAATGCTTTTCATTGTTCATCATTCTCAATGGGTTTCCTGACGGACCCGCAGTAGGCTTCTTGAAATCGAAAACGAGAGGCCAAAATGTCGTTATGGAAATGTTGTTTTGTAAAAGATGAACAAATCATGGAACTTCGGATGGTATCTCTTGGCTGCAAATTTGGATTTTGAAAGGTCCAGGGAGGATAAGATCCAATTTTACCATCTGCGTTGAAGTCCGTTTTCAAATCGGAGGTGCCCTTGGACGTTCCGGAGACAAGAGGCCGGAATGTTGTTCTGGAAATGCTGTTTTGAAAATGGAGAACATAACATGGAACTCCGGATGGTATCTCCTGGCTGCAAATTTTTAATTTGAAAAGTCCAAGGAGGATAAGATCCAATTTTGGCATTTGGGTTGAAGTCGGTTTTCAAATCGAAGGTGTGCTTTGACGTTCTGGAAATGTTGTTTTGAAAACGACGAATAGAGCATGGAACTCCGGATGGTATCTCCCGACTGCAAATTCGGAATTTGAAAGGTCCAGGGACTATAAGATCCAATTTTACCATCTGGGTCGAAGTCCGTTTTTAAATTGGAGGAGCGCTTGGATGTTCCGGAGACAAGAGGCCAAAATGTTGTTCTGGAAATGTTGTTTTGAAAATGGTGAACAAAGCATGGAACTCCAGATGGTATCTCTTGGCTGAAAATTTGGAATTTGAAAATTCCAAGGAGGATAAGATTCAATTTTAGCATTTGGGTCGAAGTCCATTTTCAAATCGGAGGTGTGCTTGGACATTCCAGAGATAAGAGGTCGGAATGCTATTCTGGAAATGTTGTTTTGAAAATGACGAACAAAGTATGGAACTCGAGATGGTATCTCCCAACTGTAAATTTGGAAATTGAAAAGTCTGAGGAGGATAAGATCCAATTTTAGCATCTGGGTCGAAGTCCATTTTCAAATCGGAGGAGCGCTTGGACGTTCCAGAGACAAGAGGCCAGAATGCTGCTGTAGAAATGTTGTTTTGAAATTTTCAAAACTTCCTATAACTTAATGAAACCTTGGCAGTCTGCTTAGGCACCACAAAAACATCCCAAATCCATAGGAAATCTATCCCCAAAGACAAAAATGAAGGAAAAAGTGAATTGAGTGAGCAGGGAGGTGAAACCCAAACAACCCAAGACTTGGTCATTTTTTATTTTAGGGGCAAAATATGGTCAGCCAAAAATAAGACTTTGAAGGGCACATTGACCAAATAGGACACCAAAAAAGGGGCACACAAAATGAGATGGGAGCAAAGCAGCTTGCTGAGAGTGAAAAAAGAGGGTCCTTTCCTATGGCGGAGCGTGTGTGCAAAACATGCACAACAGAGAGCAAGGCTACAATGTGGAGCTTCTGCACACAATGACTCACATGTAGATTCTTGAAAAGGAAACACACAAGGATAAGGGTGTTTGGTGGTTCAAAGCTCTCCGTGGGAGTTAGTGCTCGCTCTATAGTCATGATTTTTGTATGTAATTGCACTAGTTATATTTTACCCACTATGTGCACTATTCTCTATAGAGGTTTTGTATATTAAATGTGTATCAATTCCTATTTCTATTAGTTATCCTCCACCTATAAAAACAAATTTTTATTTTTATTTTTTTTCAATTAAGAATGTGGTATTTTCTTCTCTTTTTCCTAACCCTATATCATATATATTGAACTCATTTCACTCATCAACAGTTTGGTAGGGTCCAGTAAAGAAAAATTCCCTCAAAATTTTAAAATAAAATGTGAAATTATTTAAGGCATAGGTGAAGACGATTTCATTTTATTATTTAGCTTCTTTTTTTTTCTCACTGCATTTTGGGTTATGTAGGGCATGGCTCCTCTTTTGAAGGGGTCTACGATGGGAAACATCTAAGAATACATTTGTGAATGTGTCTGTTGATACAACAAAATGAATGGGATTTGGATCTATGGAGTAGGTAAGGTCTTTTATGACCTTACTCATGATATGACCCATTTCCCTTTTACTATTTGAATTTCTTTGTGATTTTCTTAAATATCTTTGTGATATTTTTGTGTAATGGCTTTAATTTTTGGATTAATTGGATTTCTCTAGATATTTGTGTACTCTAAACCATGAGTCTCACAATATTAGAGTTTTTATTTTAAACCTTTCTTGTGTAAAATGTAAAATTTGTACAAATTTCAACTACCCATCTCAATAATATTGTTATCTAAAAACATTTAATCTTTTTTGTTTCATTTAGAAATTTGATTCCTTGAATTTATCACTCTCTTATTCATAGTAGTTCTAAGAAATATCCAAAAAAATATTATTTATTGCATCTTATTACAGTTTTGTTTGAATTAGTTTTAGGAAAACTACCCCAAAGGTTGTGAATCAGATTTATAAGTTTGATTAGAAGGGGCAACTTGTTAATGTAAGATCCAATTAGATATTAACCACTTGATTTTAACCTTTTGGACAATGTATGTGAATCTTTCATATTACTACTACTTGGTCTTTGTATACTAGATATTAACAAAATGCACGGATCTTTTAGATTACTGCCCTTTCAACGTTGTTCTGTATTGAGAGTTTTGGGTCCATAATATGTGCGGGAAAGATTGGGCACATGCATGGTACCATTTTACTTACATTGCAAACTTAAAGTATAAATGCAATATACACTTGGGTTTAAAATGTGAGAAACCAAGCAAACTAAAAAATGATGAAATATTGGTAAAATCAAAGGCACAAAAATCTGTTATTGTTGTTTCATGCCAAACATAATTGGTAGTGATATAAACATAAGACATAAAAATGAAACTTGTTAAATTTTGCCAATTAAAAATTTTAAAATTTGTATCTATGGGAGCCTCAGGTTATCAATCAATTACAATTTACAACTTAGATTAATAAAAATACTAGAAAGTACAAAATCCTATGAAACTGCAATGTGCAAAACTTTCTCCGAGTCTCTTGAGGGACCTTTTGGCCAGAAAGATAGTTCTTTCTACAGAGACATTTGCAAGTTTTGTTGCATGGGTCTTCATACTAAATGAATATTACAGTGGAAAGATTGTTTTTATTTCAACTAACCAAACACACATTTTAATATGGAACTTGAAGCATTTATACTATATTATATTGTTGTAACATTACATATAGCCTTTCGTATTTTTATTTAAAGCTAATTATTTTGGAAACAATTTCTTTGCTGAAATGGCTTTTTTTTTTTTTAGATTTTCACATTATTGATTATATTATCAAGGTTTGATTATTTATAGCTTCACTGACTTTAAAATTAATATTTGAAGCATGTGTGTTGCTCTTGTTTAAACTTGGAGTTTGGATTTGAATTTTTCATTTAGTTTTATTAATTCTGGTTGTTATGTTGCAAAACATCTAAAATATTACATTTGCAATTAGTTAGATTAGAGATGAAAAACTATATTGATGATGCAATTAGTCTTTACTGCCTATAAAGACATCTTTCTAGTGATAAGCACTTGTTCCTAAACTATAGAGTTGGTCAAAATGTTTTATACTTTTCAAGTTCTATCTTAAATTTTCATGGTCAAAATCACCGAGTCTCAAGTGGTTAAGATTAATCAGTGGCTGAAAGACTACTCTTGATAAAAAAAAATTATGTAGCCCTAATATCTCAATAAAAGGAAATGTGTTTCCCTAACTAATTTAGAGAGAGAACTACTACCAAAGGAAAATATACTTAGTCCAAAATGCATTTTGAAGAATGTAAATTATGTTTGGGGAAAAGATTGACTCACAAGTATGTTGTCTACAACATGAGTTTCAAAGTAAGTAGAACAAACATATGTTTCAATTGCACATCATTTAAACTTTTTGAAATTTTGAAAATAGAAGCTTGAGCACCATTGTGGGGTGGGCTTGATTATAGCTAGAAAATTTCAATTTTATCCAAGATAAAATTGGTCACTACATCAAACCACATGATGGTAAACTTGATTTGGATCTTTTATTTCTATTTTGATTCTCTGTTTATAAGTCATACTCTCATTCTCAGCATCAAATTTTCTTAGCCAATCTAACCAACTTTATTTATTTATAATGTCATATGCAAATATATATAGTGAATGTTGG
Organism: Sequoiadendron giganteum; assembly: GCA_007115665.2. Taxonomy (NCBI): domain Eukaryota; kingdom Viridiplantae; phylum Streptophyta; class Pinopsida; order Cupressales; family Cupressaceae; genus Sequoiadendron; species Sequoiadendron giganteum. The sequence goes on along the minus strand of CM021105.1, from coordinate 635,551,057 downwards.
GCTCGCAATTGAATACCTACACATGGTATCTTGAGTCTCTAATGTTTATATAACAATGTGCAGAGGGTAATCAACATAGGGTAATCATAAAATTTGAGTCTACACATTGTTATATAAGTATTATAGATGCAAAACCCAAGATAGGATAGGCTACAAAAAACTAAAAAATAGAACAATGTGATTATTGTGTTGCTTCCATACCAAGGTAGAAATTAAAATCCAATAATAGTGAATGGTGTACTCTTTTACAATTCAAAGAAAATAAATTCAAAGCTCGTCATTAAAACAAAATAGGATTTATAATAGACTGAACATAATTCTATGAATAAGGTAATCAATATCCTTATGCTAAAAGAATAAACCCAACATGCTCTTGATGTGCAAAGAATTATGTGACAGGGTCGTTTTTCTCTTTCTTCACTCCATTTAGTTGGTTTTGTAGATGGTTCACCCAATGTGCCCCAAGCTCAGAAGCATGACATTGAAGCATGAGCTATAAGAAACAAGGCTTTGGATTGATGGTTTAGTGTAGTAACTGATAAAATATTACCTTTTTTTTTATGAGAAGCGATAATAATAATTCACTTGATTAGGCATTGTTTCATCTGGTGGGAGACAATAACCTAGAAAAGTATTTAGAAACTTGGGTTTTAATAATTAAATCTTATATTTTAAATCTATTAATATAATGTATACATCAAATGGTGAGCCTGATGGCTTCTTTTATTCTTGTAGGTGTTTTAATATTTGGTGGTTCAAGTCTCTAGAATGGGCATTAATTGCACATTCCTTGTAAGAGAGAGAATTGACAAATTGTGTTTATTTCGATGAGAAGTTGTACACTTGTGTGTATTTTATATCATTAAGTATGTGGTTAATATAATAATAATATTGTATGTCTTTGGTCAAAAGAGTTCCAAGATTGCACAAAGTCAAACTATTAAATGTGGGGACAAATACATAATATTTTAGTATGTAATATTCATTAGCAATAAATTAGATTGACTAAGCTCCTATGTGGAGTTTGATTTTGACTACTATTATTTGTATTTTTTTACGATATGATGAGTACTTGTACATATTTTGGTATATTAATGACATGTGTTAGGATAACTTATGATTGGTATTTTTAAAAATATTTATTGATATTTACACTAAAGGCATTCCCTCGATGAGGCTTTCATGACTTCCTTTGTCTATCAAGGGTCTCAAACTGTAGAGGGGGCACACAAGATGATTGTAGAGATCTTCACTGTCCATTGGAGTTGTCAGTTGCAGATAGCATAGGAACTTGCAGTCGTCAATTGCAGAGAGTGCCACTTGTAATATATCAGACTTAGTTTATTTATTTTTTATTTATTTTTTACTACATTCTTATTCATTTACATCTTTTATTGGGTTCTAGGTTATGCTTGTATATATATTTTTTTATAGACTACAGGAAGGGCATTAAGGGATTTCAAAGTCATGACCGTACAATATGATGCTGCTATCTTATAGGACGCACCTGTTACCTGAGGATCAGCCTCAATCTATTGAATATAAATTTTCTTTTTTTTCCTTTCCTTGCAGAGAAACGTTTAATAAATTGTTATTTCCTAGCTTTGCATTGTCTCTGTTTTTGTTCTATTCCTCCTTAAATTCCTACATTCTCTCATGAGGGTCGTGACATGGTATAGGAAGGGTCTCAATATGCATCGAAGAATTTTCTGAGTGCTTAGTATCTGTCCTCCCACTTTTGAAACAGTAATATTAAAAATAACTAGCGTATTATAGAATGGAAGAATGAGAGGGAGCAATAATTTGGATTTACAATTACAAAAAATCGCTTCGAATCACCACAGGGTAATTTACTCAATTAAATCATATTTTATATGTTCCTTGTTTTTGTTCTTTTTGGTCCAAATTAAACTCTACAAACACTAGATTCATATAGTATTGTCCATCAATGTTTGAAGCTACAAATGGGGGCTGAAAACTTTCAAAATCTTCCAGCAATGGTTTTTTAGTTGAGAAAAGAAAATTTATAACAATAATTCTAGAATAACAAAATCAATTATTTTTAACACAAATTTTCACTTGTGTGTTTTTTTTTTTTTTTTTACATTATGTTCTGATTAATTTATAATTTATGAATGTACAGAGAAAAACGAAATGGAAATTAAATATTTTATTCCATTTTTGAAATTAGTTACTACATTGATGTAGATTAAAGTGGAAAGGAATGTTTGTTCATGCTCTTAAAAAGTGGTATTTTTGAGTGATGTTGGTGACTTTGTTTGATACTTTTCATTCTCTTATTTTCATATATGAAGATTTTGTTAAATCCGTTGTTAAAATTTCCCTCTCTTAAATAACTTGCTCTTATGAATCTCTACACTCTCTCTAGTGCTTATTAGCTTTAAAAAATAACAATTGATCCATACTTAGGTACCTGATATGGTCATCAAGAAGGATAACTCTTCTATATCTTAATGGGCATATTTTATTTTGCTTAGTAAATGAGCTTTATGAGTTTTATATGTAGTAATATAACTAATATTTGTAATATCAATATGTAATTATCAGAATCTATATTTTTATTTAATCAAAATATATGATAAATTGGGAAGTTCTTTAATCTTTATTTCAAATTGGCTTTCAAAAATGTGAATGTTGAACTTTTCATTAGTGTTCATACTTAAAACACTTTCTAATATTTTCTTGGTAGTTGATGGGAAGTATGCATATAGTTAATGCCTTATTTCTCCTTATTGATGTTAGTCTCAACAGTATGGTATGTATCCATTGATACACTCAGTTCTAAGAGTAATAATGAGTAATATTGTTAGTTAGACTAAATTGCTTATTTTGATATCAACACTTTCAAAAACTCATTGAATGGAGTTCTTTCTAATGGTAGTGCTTCCCTTGCTTTTGAGGTGCATATTTTGTGCTATGGACTTCACTTTATGTCATTGTCCAGTGGATTCTCCATGCATGTGGAATGACATAGTATGTTACTTGAGAAAATCATCACTCTTCTTTACAATTGTTTGAAGAATTTGTTTCATGATTTGTAATTTTCACAAGGTCAATTGTTTCAATTTCTAGTAAGAGAGAAAAAGTGAAAAACTTATTTTATATTTACTTTATCTTGTTTTTCACTACAATTCTATATTTAATGTATTTTTGCTTCTATTCTTTCAATTGATCTTTTGATAGTCAAAATTCTGTTTCCTTGGGATACCATGCTAGATGATTTTAATATTTTCACTTTGTAATAGAACTTTATAAATATGTTAGCTAAAATATAAAAAGAGTATGTTAAAAGATTACTATAAAATTTAACAAGTTATTACTGAGGAGATATGCCTCTTTTAATTTGTGTTTAAATAGGGAAAATATTAGATTATTATAATAGTCCAGTGTGTATACACACATGCACCTACACATATAATGAAATAATCTTGAAAATGGGTAATGATTTCCTAAACATTAAATCTGAAATACAATATCATTAACACTCTAGACTTTAAAATCAATCTTTAAACCATAATTTTCCTTCATTAACACAATGTCATCACTCTATGCAAGAAAAGAAGTTAACATAAGAAAGAACCAAATAAATGAAATGAAGAAAATTGAACTTTAAAAAAATATTTTGTTCTAATTTCAAAAAATAGATGGCATTCAGACTTAAAAAGAAATCTTTATGCCTCAAATTGCCTAATTCATTAGTGCAATGTCATTTCTCTATACAAGAAAAAAATTGGTGATTGATGACAACAAAATCTTCTAAGTTCTAACAAATTTAACTGCTAGGGATAAAAAATTGTATTAATAGATTTCAGATGATCTCACTAGCATTTGCTCCCTAAGCACTTTTATTTTCTTATTGGGTGACCATGATGTCATCATAAAGGTAGTACAACATGGCATCAAATTTGTCTTGCAAGGAAGGTTGTTGTGGAAAAACACTAGAATAGGGAATGATGAGGTCGACATAAATGAAAGTGCAAAGTCCCCCACAAACTAGAGGTAAAATATGAAGAAATATAGAAGATTTACATAATTATGCATTGAAAAGGTTGAAATACAAAATTCAATTCAATAAAGCATTGTTTTGCTTGATATCACGATATTGATCAATAACTCATGAAAAATAAACTATCTGGGTTTGTGGAAAGTTTTCAAGACTAACAAATCTAAAAACCACCATAGAGTTGCAAATCATATGACATGACAATTTATTATTTACAATAATATAAATGGTAAGAACAATGAAACCTTGTAGCTAGGTCTGAATTTTCTACATCAATTTACATTTGAATTTGTGTTAAATCTTGCTAAATTGTATTTGTACCACATTATTAAGTTTTCTAGATCAACTTACCTTTCAATTTGTGTTACATCTTGCTCATATCTAATTGCAAACTTCCCTTTATATGCAAGTAGATTTTTTGTCTCAAGGAATTATGCTAGAAAAAAATTAGTTGGAAATGAGAAATTTATGTACAAAATACTTTTCACTCATGGAATTTACTTGAAAGCTTTCATAAATAAGATTCATTCTGGTAAGACAAATATTTAGTTGATAGTTTTTTCATTTCCATAAAAATATGCAATAATACATCTTTCTCCATTTTCTTTTATATGTACAAATATTATGCATTCAATTCATTTGCAAATTGCAAAATACATTAAGTTGTATGTTTTACAATTCTCACTACTATACCATAATTACCCCTCTTATACCTTCCATAAATCTTTGACGTACCCATTGCACATGAAGATGCAATTTCTAGTTTATATTCAAACAATAATAAGAATATGTTCAAGTAATGGATCAAAGTATGATAAATACCCTCACAACAATTGACACATGCTCAAATACTAAGTTCCTCCACTAGTTGAGAAAGTGCAAAGAAGGTGTTAAGGAATAAGATTGTCTAGAAAAGTTAGAAGATGCTTCTAGAATAACTAGAATCTTTTATAAAAGTTGCAATATGTTTCTAGAAGAACATGAATCTTCTAGAAGGGCTAGAACCTTATGGAAACTAGAAGCTACTAGAATTGTTCAAGGAAATTTAGAACATTCCAATTTTAGAGATATCTAGAACATTAGAAGTTTCTAGATCTTAGAGGCATCAAGTATAAATATGAGTCTGTCCATTGTGAATAGCACTATTGTTGAGGTGAGTTGTTGGATTGTATGTAAGCAAGCTAGATCAATATAATTTCTTTGAGCCATTTCATAATTTTTTTATGCTTTCTTTTATCCTATTTTCTATTATTATTTCATTATTAGGCTTGTTCTAACAGAGTCAAGATATTACTGTATCAGTATTTGTTTAGCAAGATAAACTTTGAAGTGGTTTGATCTATTTGTTTGAGGGCTATTTTTTTCTAACATGGGCTCTACAAATGAAATTTTGCAAATCTTTGATGGAAGTGGATTTGCAGATTAGAAGATTGCAGTTAAGAATGCTTTGAGAGAAAAGGCTCTATGGAGCATAGTGAATAAAGAGATTGGAGAACCTCAACAAAAGAAAGAAAAGGAGTTATAGAAATGCAAGTTGGAGCAAGCTAGAGGAATTATTGGTAAAGGATTGAGTCCCAATCTTAATAGAAGGTTTGTTGATGTTGAAAATCCAATAGAACTATGTGAGAATCTAGAAAAAGATTATAAAGAGGCAAATATTGCTAGTGTGTTCAGCGTAGAAGAAAAATTGGTGAACATAGGCCCAACTGATTTTGAAAAAATGGCTGATTACTTTGATGAGGTTAAATATTTAAATGCCTAGTTGAAGAAAATAGGTATTGAATATGCAAAAAGGAATTTTCAGTTAATTGCAATGATTGAAAGTAATCTTTCCCAAACTTACAAGGTATTTAAAGAATCAAGGAAAATGGTTATACAACTAAATCCTAATATCCCCTAACAAACTTTTGATCAAATTTGCAAGTCGGTTTTAGATGAAGAAGCTCAACTTATTAAACAATGTTACATTAAGAAGAATCATGCATATGTAGCTAAGGGTAAATCATTCTCTATATATGATGATGGAAAGAAGAATTGGAAAGGATATAAAAAAAATTTAAATAATGGTAGTTCTAATTAGTTTTCTAGAAATGAAGGTGTAGAAAATCAGTTGGAAATAAAAACCGTCATTTGTAGGTATTGTGGAGGTGAGAATCATATGGAATTTTTTTTTTTTTTGAAGAGGAACAATGAAAACAACAATAAAAGCCTAAGAAAGAACGGTTTAAGGAAGGAAAGACAAATAAACAAAGTTTTGTAGCCATCTCTAGGCAAGTAAAATCAAGTGTAGAGGAAAATTTTCAAACTAAAAATACATCTAGAGTAAAGGGAGGATAATTTTCTTTAGGTAATAATAAAGAATGGATTTAATATTTAGGAGCATCTTTTCACATGACTGGAGATAGATCTTTATTTATTGATTTTCATGAAGGAAAGAATTCAGATCAAGAAATCACTATTGGCAATAAAATGAAACTATCAGTTCTAGGAACATGGACTGTTAGTGTAACAAATAGAACTTTGAAAAGCATTTTACTGGCTGAAGGATTGGGGATTAATCTTATTTCAGTATATAGAATTTCTCAAGTTGGATATGATTTTGTTCTTACTACTGATCAAGTTATTGTAAGAGATAGAAAAGACCCAAGAAGTATTATTGCTATCGGTAGAATCAAGACCATGAAGAAAGAATCCTCAAATTTTTTGGATTCATTGATGATAAATACACACTCTCCCATACTTTTGTTCCTCAAAGTGATTATATGTCAAAACTGTGGCATGCTAGACTTGGACATACAAATTATAGAAAATTACAAGACATAGTTAGAATGAATATGGTTGGAGGATTAACAAAGATTTCAGCATCTGAAGGTGTATGTGAAGGATGTGTGTTAGGTAAAAACCATGGAGATCCTTTTGATTCTGGAAGAGGATGGAGAGCAAGTGATCCACTACAACTCATTCATAGTGATTTATGTGAACAGAGATATCCTTTCATCTCAGGTGTCAGGTACCTTCTCACTTTTATTAATGATTATAGTATATGAGTATGGGTTTATTTTCTTGAAAGAAAAAGTGAAGTATTTGAGGTATTTCAAAGGATTAAGGCATTAGGGTATGTGCAAGATCATGATGGGCCAAAAAGTGACGATATGTAAGTGATATGATGGCCCATGTGACTAACAAATTTTTTTTACCCTAAATTGATGAAACAAAAAGGGTTTTTAAAGGAGATTATCATCTTTCCACCAATATAAATTGTGATTTACTTTGAATTTAATAAATAATTATTATTCATTTTCTATTTAAATTATGACTAAAGTTTTGATTAATAGGATGAGTGAAAAACATCCATAGCTTTCAAACGGTATCACATTTTTTGAATCTGAAACATGCATCACATTCTATGCTTTGCATACTATAGGATTAAAAAAAAAAAAAGGAATTTCATGAATTTTTTACCAAGTTAAGGTGGTCATACATGCGAGTTTTTATATTTTTAAAAATTTGTAATAAAAAATTCATAATTAATTATTTACTTGGAAAAAAAATACCAAAAAATATGCATTACATCGGGACATGAGTCCTCTACTTTTATCTAAAATATTATAGAAAAAAATATTATCATTTTATTGTGGCTAGGGTGGTCAGACAAACACCTACTTCTTATTTTTTCCCTAAAATTTAAGTACTACTGCATTGAAATTTAAAATTTTCACCAAATAGTTTTTTTTTTAAATAAACCTAGTAGTTTAGAAACTATATTCAATTTTCTATAGATATTATTCTTACATATTTTTGAAATAATATAGGTAACTTATTCAAATTTTTAGGTCAAGTTGCCTAACTTTGATTTTCTAATTTTTCATCGCCACTTAAGGGCTTTTTTTTCCATGATGATCCTGCACATGCCCATTAGTTGAAAACCAACGTGGAAAAATAATTAAATTCCTAAGGACAGACAATGGGGGTGAATATTGCAATTATGTATTTGAATAATTTTGTGAAAAACATGGTATTAAGGTACAAAGAATAATTACATATACCCCTCAACAAAATGGAGATGTTGAACGGATGAATATAACTCTTTTAGAAATGGCACATTGTATGTTGCATTTCAAAATTTTGCATAATAAATTTTGGGGATTGGCTATATCTTGTGATGCACATATTGTGAATAGAATCCCGACCAAAGCCCTTACAAATGTCACTCTTGAAGAAGCATGGAGTGGAAGAAAGCCTCACATTGGGTATTTTAAAGTATTTGGGTGTATTTCTTGGGCTCACATCCCAGAAGAAAACATGAAAAATCTAGAACCAAAAATTCATAACTGTTTATTTATGGGTTATAGTGAAGACTCAAAGGCTTACAGATTGTATGATTTGCAAACAAAAAAGATCTTTATTAGCAGAGATGTAAATTTTGATGAACATTCATAGCTTAAAACCACAAATAATTTCCACATTTCAGATATTTTACAAAGAAATTGAAACTCTATTAACGAGGATGATAGCAACACTTATACTATAACTAATAGTAGTGATGATGAAGAATAAATTTTAGTTAGATAGAAGACAAAGAGCATTGAAGGGATATATAGACAAAGCCAAAAACTCCAAGGAGGGAATGGTAGTGCCCTCATCAAAAAATTCTTGTAAATAAATGATCCAATCTCATACGAGCAAGCTAGAGCGAAAAAAGAATGGGAGAAAGCCATGAAAGAGGAATATGATGCATTATTGAAGAATAAAACTTGGGAACTTAAGCCCCTTCCCAAAGGTAAGCATGTTATTGGTTGCAATTGGGTTTACAAAACAAAATTCAAATCTAATGGAGCTATAGAAAAATACAAAGCTAGATTGGTTGCTAAGGGATTGAATCAAAAGGAAGGTGTTGATTATGAAGAAACATTTACTCCTGTCATCAAAATGAACACAGTTAGAATTATTCTTTCTTTGGCAGCTAGTCTTGGATGGCATATTCATCAAACGGATGTTAAAAATGCTTTATTAAATAGAGATTTAGCCGAATAAATATACATGAATCAACCACCTGGTTTTGTAGATGAACAACATCCTCACCTTGTTTGCAGATTAAAGAAATCACTTTATGGTCTAAAACAAGTACCAAGGGCATGGAATGAAAAGATAGACATATATTTTCAGCTTCATGAATTTAAAAGGTGTAGATCTAATCCAAATATTTATGTGAAGAAAGTTCAAGATGAGATTATTCTTTTTGCAGTTTATGTAGATGATTTACTCATTGTTGGACCGAATATTGGGATAACCAATTATTTAAAATCAGAACTTAAAAGGGTATTTCATATGAGTTATTTGGGAGAATTAAAATATTTTCTTGGTTTACAAGTTTGCAGAATACATGATGGACTATTCCTCTGCCAATCAAAATATGCTTTGGATATTTTAGAAAAGTTTAACATGCTAGAATGCAAGCCAACTTCTACTCCCTTTCAATCTAGAATCAAGCTTACTAAAGAATGTACTTCCAAGAAAGTTGATTCTACTTTATACATGCAACTTGTGGGAAGCTTGGTTCATCTAACTCATTCTAGACCAGACATTTATTTTGCAGTTAATCAAGTATCGAGATTTATTCAGGAACCTAAAGAAAGCAATTGGTTGGCTACAAAAAGGATACTATGGTATGTTCGTGGAACACTACACTATGGCATTTACTATGGCCAAATTTCCTCAATTTATTTGGTTGTATTTACATATTCAGATTAGGGAGGTGATATAGATGACATAAAATCTATTGGTGGTTATGTTTTTCAAATTGGATCAAGCCCTATTACATGGAGCATAAAAAAGTAAACTACTACATCATTTTCTTCATGTGAAGTAGAATATAGAGCAACAAAAGAAGGAAGAAAGGAAGCAGTTTGGATTCAAAATCTTCTATTTGAGCTTGGTTTTTCTCAATTTTCTGCTACTACTTTCTACTGTGACAATAAAACTACTATATAGGTTGCCATCAATCCAGTTTTTCATTCTAAGACAAAACATATTGAGCTTGATGTTCACTACATATGGGATTTTGTTCAAGCAAATTTTGTCAATCTACAATATTGTCCAAGTGAAGAACAAACAACTGATGTATTTAATAAGAGTATGACTAAAGCCAAATTATTGAAATTATGAAAAATGCTTGGTATGTTAGAGGTGAATATTAAGGGGGGATGGTAGTATAATGTTTCCCTCTCCTTTGTATATTCCCCTCTTCTTTGTATCTTGTTTGTAATATTCTATCCAATCTTAAGGGGGGATGTTAAGGAATAAGATTGCCTAGAAAAGTTAGAAGATACTTCTAGAAGAACTAGAATCTTCTAGAAAATTTGCAAGATGTTTCTAGAAGAACAAGAATCTTCTAGAAGTGCTAGAACCTTCTAAAAACTATAAGGTACTAGAAGTTGTTCAAGGAAAAAGAATATTCCAGTTTTAGAGATATCTAGAATATTAGAAATTTCTAGATCTTAAAGGCATCAAGTATAAATATGAGGTTGTCCATTGTGAATAACACTATTGTTGAGGTGAGTTATTGGATTGTATGTAAGCAAGCTAGACCAATATAATTTATTTGTCATTTCATAATTGTTTTATGCTTTGTTTTATCTTGTTTGCTGCTGTTATTTCATTATTTGTGCTTGTTCTTACAAAAGGAATCGTGTTAAGATTGTACTACAATCGTATTGTCTATCATGAGTTATTGGTCAATGAAAATATCCAGTCCTAATTGCGAAGCTCCATTCGCATAAAGTGCTTTGATTCTTTACTGAAAATAGACGGTTGGGAGAAATCTCCTGTCCTAATGGGTAAGTTATGTGCACTTTCATGAAAAAAATATAGTCAATTTCTATTAGTTTTCATGTAAAATCAATTTTCTTTCATGTATCCTCATGAAAAAAAGAAGGGGCAAGACCGACGACTTGTTTGCAAAAGCGCATGGAAGGAGGTAGATGTACATAGATAGCTTCTTTAAAGAATGGTTTGGGAAGAGAGGTACACAAATAGCTTCTTTAGTGATTTATGAATCCTATTCATCTATGTTGTGCATTAGATTTTTTTATTTTCTCCTTCAAAATGCAAGAATCTTGATAATATTAGTAGCTTTAAATGTCCACCAACTTCATTAAATTTTATTGAATTATTATTTGATAACCATTAAGGCTAGGTGAACTCAAGTTTTGAAATTATTCAAGTGGATGACCTATTAAAGTTAGCTTGACAATCATTAATTTTGTTGGTGATTTATTTATTGTTTAAAAAAAATGGGTTTTATTATTTTAATCTAAATTTTATTCTTTTGGATGTGTAATAATTTATTTAGAGGCTCTTTGTGTGTTTGAGAGGAGGATGAGAGTAATTTAGTGATAGGTCTTAAGCACAAATGTTTTGGGAACATTAATACTTTAGGATTTCTTTTAAATTATTGAAGATTTTGAGTAATATGAGCTCTAGTAGACTTCATGTTTTGTAAGTGCAAGATAGTGGGCCCAATTTTTTTAAAAAAATATAAGCATTTTTCTTGAAAATGAATATTTATCATACTTGAGGTGAAAATTTGAAGCACTTACACATAAAATATTAACCTTTTGCAAAAATATGGAATGGACTTTGTTTCTAGTGTTCAAATATGTAATTTATTAGAATATTTAGATTATAAATGTTAGTGTTGATCATAAAAGCTTGTGCCTCTCTGATAGTCTTATGGGAAATTCAGCGAGTGGGGGACAATATGTGCCTCACTGAATACCTCCAAGATTTTTATAGAAAGTCGACTCTTCTATGAGTTTGGGAAAAGGGAAAAGGAAATGTAAACAATAAAACATGAAAAATGGTGATGCACCAACGCTTTTACAACATTTCAAAACCACAAGTTCTCCTCTATGAGTGATATGAGAGACACAAGACACCACTTCCCTTCATTGGAGGGAGGAGAACGAATAGTAGAGGCTCGATACACAAACAAATGCATTCATTCAATCTACCCTTAGGAAATGTGTATTAAGATCCAAAGGAAACATAGGAGTTTCAGATTTAACAGAAGAATATTCAAAAGAAATACAAACCCTTCCTCTTAATATAGCATATCATGAAAAAATGATAACCTTATGAAGAAAATGGAGAAGCCCAATGACATAGTGCAATTTCTAAAGCTTATGATTCAGTCATATACACAAACAAAATGGAAATCTGATAACCAAAACTATTCAGATCAAGAAAAATACAGTGTTCTATTTTGGACGAAGATATACAGAGAAAGAAATATTGATAAAGACCATATCATGCCCAATTTCAAGTATTTCTTCATAATAACTTGAATTTCAAATTCAAATGAACTATAAAAAAAGATCGGATCCCAATCTGATAATATTTTGATCATAAAATAGACATAAAATGCCAGAGTGAAGCGGTATTCTATAAAATTTCAAAGAAATACTTATATTAACTAAAACTAAAGAAAAGTTCTCCAACGAGAAAAATTCAGGAACCATTGCTCTTCGCTGCCATCTTCAATATATAGCCACCTAGAGGAGAAAAATACCAAACTCTTTCAGAGTTAATGAATACCAAATGTCCAAATCTAATAGCTTGGAAATTCGATTCTAGATCTATTATTAGGTCATTGAAATCGTACTCATCACTTTCAACTACCACATTTATGTCATTTAGATATTTCAATAGAATTAGCCCTTGTAATCACTTTGATCCTAGAAGATAGTCTAACAAAATCCTGTCGATCACCCAAGTGGCTTTGATGGTACTGATTCATATCCCTTCACTGGAAAAAGGTACAACGCATTCCAATGGACTCTGAGTTGAACATTCCTTTTATATAGCTGCATGGTATGAAAAGATGACGTATCAGAAGGGCGGATAATCTCATCCTTACAAAACAAGAAAGTGAGAAAACATCTACCAAATAAATACTTGGTCCAATTTCCAACTAGAGAGAAAATGATCATTGAGACATGTGTAGCCACCATGTGGTGTATTGTGCATCTGTCAAAAAAATAAACTCTTTGCACGTGGATCACCTTGAAGACAAAAATAATGTCGAAAGACAAAGATATACAAAAGAAAAAATTTCTTCAGAGTTTTGGCAACTCACAAAAGGCCTTTGCTTGTGAAGGCATGAACCAAAACCTCTAGTTATTCTTGGAGTTTAAGAAAGGAAGAATGCAACATCTCCTAGTTTGCATCAATCATTCATTCAAGGCTATTGAATGTCTTATATGCTTGATCCAACTCAAATACCTTAAAAGAAACAAATCCCCATCTCCGTAAAATGGCTCCTAAGTGATAATAAAGATGAGAAAGTTGAAGAACCTCATTCTCAATATCATCCATTGTTGGTGTTGAGCTTGGGTCTAGAAGATCTGCAAGAGTCTGAATCTTGTTCCTAACCTCTTTGGTAATTTTCTCGACTGAAAATACATATCCATTTTCCAATAGGAAGGGAGGCAACCCATAAGTGTATAAGATCTTGAAATCTTTCTTGATTTCATTGACTCTCTTATTCAAAATCACCTGGTTGTTCTTGGTTGTGGATGCCACCTTTTGGCAGTAGGAAAACTTACTTGCTTTACCAGAGACAACACACTGATTTGTAATACTTGCACCTTTCAAGGCATCATCCGTTATCATATAGAGCTTAAATATCAAATTATAGGACTCGACCAATCAGGGAGCATATTCCTCAAGAGTTTGATTGGCGAATAGGCCAACCTTACCATTTATTTCTCAGACATCCCTCAAGAGTTGTAAGGCCAGTTTCAAAATGATAAGCGAAACAATGATTCACTCCCAGTAAGTGGATACCAACCTCTTCTTTATAGGAAGGGTTGTGGTTTTTATGCAGCAACTAACTCCTCCTATACCTTTGCCTCCTTTTCTTTCAGTCTCTACTCTAGTTGATCTCTCTTGTTGAGGGATTCTCCTAGTTCTGAAACCAAATTTTGGGTTTCCTGAACCTGAGCATGTAAAGTAGCCTTGACTTCTCGTTTATCACCTCTTACCTTTTTGATCTCTTGTCGGGCCTTTTGTATCTCATCAGAAGCCTGAGTTCGGATGCTATCTAGCTCCTTCTTTATATCTTCTTGAACATGCTATTGTCCTATAATAGATTGACTCTTAGTTGCAAGTTCACCCCTCAATCTATCAATCTCAGTGTAAAGCTGGATCCGCTCATCTTGGAGCATTGTAAGAGATTTTTTTGCTTCATTTTGTTGGTCCTATACTTGTAATATGTGAGTCATTTCTTCATTTGAAGCCCCAAGCTCTGACTGCAAATGGTTCACCATCCCTGTTACGTTTCCCAGATCACCCTCGTGCTTTCCATCTTTCAATCCAATCGCTCATAGTATGTGTATACTTCCTTTTGACTGGTCTTTTCTAGATCCACCTTGTTGCATGGGCAGATTTCATTCAAATCCAAACCTACTGCTTGGATATCATAGTCCTCTAGCTGCATCTATCCTTTGGGTTGAGCTGTGAGTGGTTTCATGGTGGTGATCCATAGAGAATTCTTCTCTTCATTAAAACATGTATGGATCTTCTTAGTGGTTGGCAACTCGACATTCTTCTCTCTTCTTTTCTACTTTCTATTTTTTCGGGCTTGTATAGTTGCATCAAAATGTTTCTGAAGAGTCTACGAGGTATCAATACTCTATGCCGCCATAGAAGCACTGAGAGACAGACTAAAAACAATGACAGAAGGGGACACTTCGAATGTATGGGCATGTGGGGAGGCAAATGGAAGGGTAATCATTGAGAATGGTGGGATTTTTAATTGAGACTGGGGACCTCAAGTACTACTTGGAGTAAAAATAGTAATAGACAAGGTAGGCAATTTCTGTCCGAATGCAAATGAGCCTGGGGTAATAGGTAGCAGGGGTGACTCAACTTTTTCTATGGGGGCCCTAGATAGGGTGATTAAGGAGTCAATGATGGCCAAAGTGGATAAGTTACTTGTTCGACACATGCTAACATATTACTTGATACATTAAAAATAGCAGGGGGTTCATTTAACACTAATAGCTCAGGATCCAAAGGTGGAGGGTTCTTTTCAACATGTAGAGGCAAAGCATTAACCAAAGATGCTGAAGCAAGAAGAAAAGGGGGAGTGAGACTTACTTGAACCATGATAGTCTAAACATTTTGGAGAGTGGACTCTACTTCTTCTTCATTTTCAATGGTTGCATAGAATGTGTCTAGGTCTCAAAGTCGCCATAACTTTATCCGTCCCTAACTAGAACATTCTGACTCCTTCTCTAATGATCCTACCAAAGCCTAACCTTCTTGTTCCATAGCTGATCCTCTTGGGGACCATCTGGTTCTCTTCCCCTTGCTTCAAAAACTGGCAGAGGATACAACCTATGAGTCCCTTTGCTTAGAACTCTTTCCCTTTTCAGACTCTTGTGGTCGAGAAGCATGGCGTGAAACTCATTCTTCTGATATTTCATGGTTGGAATTTGGATTTTTTTTGTCAAAATCAGCCTCCCTATCATAAATATCTTCAAACTATTTATCATATGGTTGAAATTCCTCAAGTTGCTTGTGGGTGTTACCCATTTCTTGTCGGAATCTCCAGAAGTCTTCCATTTTGTGTTCCGACCATCCTCGATGTTTCATCTGCTTCCTAAAGGTCTTACTTATCAAAATCTTCCTGTGATATCTTTCCTAAGGTGTATAGAAATGCAACCACTTCGGCCTATTCATGGGTATGAGGGCCAAGTTGATTTATAGATCCAGTTTTTCCTATGTCAGGTTTCTCTAAGATTCCACATACTCCCACGTCTCGTGCTTCAGGGGGAGTTGCCTTGATGGATTATAGTCCCATTCATCACATATGAGGACTAAGCCTAGATCCACCAATAAATTATTCAATTCATTTTGTTCTTTATGCTTCTCCAGCACTACCCCACCATTTGCAATGTAGAGGGGAAGCATATATAACTTTGTTTTGTTCCTTCCTCTCCCATATGCGCTCTGTTCACAATAGTTTCCTGTCAACATGCCTCCAACTCGAAGACGTGATCCATTACAAATCTAGGGAGTTGAAAATGTTCTCCAGAAAAACCATGATATTTTATAAATGTAAAATCTTCCCCAAAAACATAATCCATCGAGGATGATGATTTCTTAATCCACAAAAAAAATTCGGGAGACAAGCAGTCACTAGACTGAGGTAATAACTCTTGCAATACTGGTCTCAGAAAAAGGTGCACAAACCGATAATAGCTACTTGTCTTTGACAGGACATAAGTCTATACACAAATTGGTTGAATTAAACCCTCCTCATCTATCCTAGATACAATCAAATTTCTTTCTAAAAACTTGAAGTTCTGATGTAGGATCAAATGGACCAAGAAAGAAGAATACCTGAATTTAGATTCACCTTGATAATTTTTTAGTTGCAACAACATATTGGTAGCTATCACATTGGAAAAATCAAAATAACTCCGCTCCCACTCATGCTTGAGTATCAAAGTGAGGGCCATCTGAAAAAAGAGTGGACCTCCTCATCATTGTCCAGATTGAAAACCTATGCTACCATTGAGAAAGGGTCCTATGTTTTCTGGGAACTTCTTGGATGCCAAAGGAAAAAAAAAATGACCTCTGGTTGGCCTTTCCACTATTTCACGATGATGGAAACTATCCCTTTTGCTCAATTCCTCCCAATAGTTCTCCCTATCCTCTTTAGAGAACATCGTGATATTCCAGTTGAAAGGGATACATAGCATCTCTCGTATAGGTAGAGGAAATATTATGACCTTTATCCTATTGCATGTTATGGTCCCACTCTCTTCATCAAATCTTTTGGCGCATGCATGCACCAATTCCAAACACGGGTGTATGACAGGTATCATGAACTATGGCAACCCACAATTTCAAAGCTGAGAGGTGAAACTCTCAGAGTTACCGTGATCTTTCATTCTTTGAAAAGCTCCTTCTCTGAGAATTTTGGGGTTCTTTGCCAGCCTGGGGTCGAAAAAAAATTTGATAGCATCTCACACCACTTCCTTTTTAACACTCTTATCTATTGGTAGCCTTCTACAAAACTCAAAAGGTCTCTCCTCAGGCACTAGCGCATTGGAAAATGATTTTTTCCCAAAAATATTGGCAAATACGAGCCTCCTTGGTGCAGATTCTTCTCTTCTCCCAGTCATTGTTGGTTTCACCATGGCTGCTTCAAAAGTTGCAGTGATTTTGTTGAAATGGCCACTTGTTCTTTGCTTCCTTTAAAAAAAACTACTTTTCATGCAATTAATTTCCCAAAAAGTACATGTAATTAAGGCTATGTCATTATTGTTGGTCCATTAAATGCTACCAATGAGGAGATACATGTGCGTAGAGGATCCGTATCCCTCGAGAATGCCAAAATTATGTAGAAATGAATTTAGTACATTCCTTTTCACCACGTCTTTTCTCAAATAAACTCGTTGCCTTGGGGAGAGTGTCATTATTTATGTCCATATTTGTTTAGCGATATAAAGTACTCTTGAAAATACTTGCTCATTAATTCATTAGACATTAGCATGTTAATCCATGTCCTATCATTTACACAAGTTGGCTGACGTTGATGATGGCCAAGGACACATGCTGAAAATTAGCTTATATGGGAATTTACTCTCAATGCCCAAACATTAATTCTCAAACCTTATGAAAGATTTTTTGTATGATCTATCCTCCATTCACCAGCTGCCCTGACATTTTCCATTACCATCTGACCAAAAATAGGACCTTCGTTGTTTAGCCATTCTGACACCTATTTTCTATAAAGAGCTATGCCACCTCAAGGTTATATTCATTCAAAAAAGAAAAACTTCAAAATTTAACTATCTTCATTCTATCTACAATATTGCCTTTCTCTCTACTTCTCCAACCATGACTGCTAGTTTGGGTACTCTCGTTTGTCTTCTCCCATGCAGACCACAATATGCCTTCACCGGGGAGGTTACGAGTGATAATTAAGCGCCTGGTAAAGGGCTGCGATCGCCTAGGGGTAATTTCCTTTTGATGGGTCATTGGCATGGACTTCATTGAAGATGAGAACCAGATGCGAATCTATAGAAACATGTTGTCCCATTTCATGGCTTCTCTATTAGACCTAAACATTACCAAAATTAAGATAGTTGAGCTTTGTCGCCACATGTTCAACATTTATCTTCTAGAAGGGCTCGACGAAATATTGCAAGTTGCTATCCTTGGCATCAAAATTCCTAGTGTGATGGACCTTCGTAGGTTCATCAACCGTTGCATGGACATGCCTTGGCTTCCCTTTCTCAACGACTTTCACACAATGGACCTGAATAGCCACCGTGCCTTATCTCTACCTGTTGATGTGTTTTTTATGCACTTCTCAACACAGGTAATGCATAGGTGCATCACCTCTCCTAAAATACAATCTTCCACAATCCAATTGTAGAACACTATCCCAAGGTCTCTAATGTCGGGTCTTGACAGTGCTTGCAATATCTCAGTTGTTTGATGTGATTTTTTGGAATCATGAGGTGGTATTACAGATGAGTTACAAAGTGTGGGAAATTGGGTTTGCAAATGGATTTCTCAAGATGCAAAAATTGTTGCTCAGTTGCTATAGGTTCAAACATTAGTCTAGAACTCCATTTCATCATCAGATTTGGCTTTACAATGTGCAATGAACCTTAGTATAGGTTACTTATTAAAAAATGGAAAAGGGCAAGGAAGAGAGGAAGCTCCTAGACCTAAAACTATGAATGAACAGTGATCATGGAGGTTGTTATAGTAGATAAACTCCTTAAACTAGGTTTTACATGGCCAAGAGGAACCTACAGTTACACAAAACTAGTGCAATAGTGTAAGAACTGCAAATTTTAAGATTGCATATACACATCATGAAAATGCAAGTGAACTAAGTGGCAGCATAAGGTAAAGAAGCTCAGACTAGATTTACAAAGTGATTCATCATCAACAAACCACAAAAAGCATGAGCTGAAAATTCATCAAATACAGTAACAATGAACACCATCATCACTTCCCTTCAAGAAAATAACAACTAAACTATTAAGGAAGTAGAACCATGCACACAAAATGAGAAAACTCAAAAGGAAACAACCATAAATCATGCAATGGTGCTTTCTATTGCTGCAGAATGCTTTTACACTAGCTCTCCAACCATTTACAAATAAAGTGGAGACCTCTATTTATAGTTTTCCAAAGCCCAAATGAATGGCTAGGATTTAATTACATTGTGTGGCCCAGATTTGTTCACATTAGGGTTTCACGTACCCCTTAATATTCAATAATTTAAAATACATATTTTGTCTCATCCTTATTTTGTCTTCTAGTGGCGAGGTGCTATAACAAATTTGTCCTCTTGCTAATTTCCATTTTTCCTATAGCTGAGACTGACTGAAGGTCGTCCCCTTGGTTTGATGGATTCATAACATTTCTTCGACTGCTCAAATGATCTTTATGCTGACTCACATCCTCATGAAATAGATAAGTTTTCCCCGATTCGACGAGGCTGCCCCAAATAGATCATGACCATCTAGTGAAAGACCAAACAACCCCCTCCCCCCCCCCCCCTTTCTGACTTTGGCAAACAACCATTTGTGCCAATGGGTTGGTCCATTGTATGCGATCCCTCCCATGAAAAGATTCTTGAACTAATACCTTGCCATTAATATAGTTCCGCATGTACCCCATATGTGAGTATTCTGCGGGCTTTGTTCCACATGTACTCCCTTTTAATTTTGCACCTACAAGTAACACAACGATTGAATTACTTCAAATTATAAAGATTTATAAAATGGTTTCCTTTTGAAATGCAACATAAAAAAGCATAATTATGTTCAACTAAAAGAATGATATTATCACAGCTTTGCATTACTTTCCCCTTTTAAGTATAATCTTGACACCTATTTCCATTTATGACACTAATTGGATCCACTTAAGTGATTCATTTTCCAAGTATTTCGAGCTATCCCATCATTTTACCATCATGCACTCGGGTGAGGATTTACTTCGTTTTAAACTGTTGGGAGCTTCAATCCTTTGGAATGTGTTCCTTTTAAAGTCTTAACTTTAGTGTCATTCTCCTTTATCTCTTGATTCTCACTCAAGCCTATTAGATCCATTTTGCCATGCATGGAGATTGGCCATGGATATTCCATACAAAGAACAATCGTCCCGGGTAGCAGTTGGAGATGACACCCGCGGAGGAACAAAGTTGGGGAACCGTGCAGTATCTTCATTGGTCGAAGCCACTTGTGGGAACGTGAAAGGGTAACGCCGTGAGGAGTGGCTAATGTAGCGTCGGGCCCTACAAGTCAGAAGTTTGCGACTGTTGGAGAGTTGGATGTCGGGATGGAGCAACCGACGAGGGTGGCGTATGGCAGCCAGAGGCAGTGTCGAATGTTAAACCCGCATGGGTAGGATTCGGCAGGTCGAAGAAAGCGGGACACTATCATAAAATTGTTTTTCAGGAATGGCCTTGGTGGTGATAATTCCACACGTCGGACATTCGTAAAGGGGAAGTCGTTTTATCCACAACGGGGATGACTCCGCCTCCCACGACGAATTGCCCGTCGACACATAATTTCATTGTGAAATTATGAGGGAATATACAATATCAAATAGCCTGCCACCATATTCGCATTAATCTGAGTACCTTTACATCCGTTATGAGGTGATTCATCTTATCAGATGGTTGCAGCTTTGGAGGCACTGATACCATTGGTCGTTCCTCCCTTAATGAGCATGGGATGTGCTACGCTTCATTTGTTTGCTCACGATAGTGTGTTTAGGTGCTCCTAACAGCCCGTATGGCCACATGAAGTGCTTAAAATTTATCGTCCCCAACTTTTCATTATTCAAATTGTTTAGTGACCAAGTGGGTCGTCGATCACCCTACTAGACAACAACGTCGACACTCCTAATGTGTACTGGCTAAGTTGCATTCTCATCATCATTATGTAACCATCCTATTCTTCCTAGCTTCTTAGTTTATATATCGTCATCACACTCGGGTGGGTGTATGGCCATCCATTTATGAACAGATGCACTCAAAATCATAGGCCTCTTCGGGCCTGTTGCCTTGAGGTACCATTGTGAAAAGGTTTCCCATTGGATGGAAAAATGAACTACGGGGTGGCTGTTAATTGATAGTCGCTTGGCAATGGCCGCCAACCAAGGCAAGCCAATAGTCGGGACCTGCATAAGTGAACACCGTCGGGAATGAATGCACAAACGACCGTCCCTACTTTTCCATTTAGGAACGGAATTACATAGACGGCGGCCCACATAGTTCACATAGCTCATGGATGCGGGAAAAACACTTATGGATTTCGCTGCTAACGACACGAGAAGAATAACTGGAGGGCTATTAGAAATGGCTTCATTGAGATCATGGGTCCCTGCACAAGAAACTTGCAGGCCAGCCTCCATAAAGCATTTGATCAACGATGAATTCTTGCGTTCTCAGAATGACCAAGCTTTTAGATTGTCACTTCCAAGGCCCGCGAGCCTTAGAGAGGAAGGGTTCACGTCCTCCTACATTTGCTTGCCTACATAAAGCATCGTGGGAACTTAGTTGAACTTACTGCAGGAATGATGAGTAATAACCATGACGCAGAGGGCTGTTGAAACTGAGTCAGCAGAATGACAAGGCCGCACAACCACTTGACAATGTTTCCGAACATAAGATATACACAAGCGACAAAAGCTAAGTTGAATCCTGAGTTTTAATAGAGGAAAAAGTCCCTACTACCGAATGCCGTCCCTGCCAAAAGAAAGAAGCCGTTAAAGATGCAAAGGATGCTTGCAAACGGATGGCCGATTAATGTTCTCTGATCAAATCTTCTCTTTATCACGCATAACGCGATGGTAGAAAATCCAATGATAGTGCATAGGCTGAAGTCGAGCAACGAATATGTAACGTCCACTACCCTCCATATAAAGTGATATCTCTATATTGGTCCCTTTGACTCGGTTTTGAAAGAAAAAGGCTGAATGCGAGGGCGGGGGAGAGGAAGGACGACATAGAAATGTCGTTGCGATCACGTCAAAGACAGACGTCTCCTGAAGGCGCAAAAACCACATACACAATTCCACCAGGCAGGGAAACATGGATGGTCGTCGAGGAGCCACCGGATTGCAAGAGGAAGTAGAACAAACGCTATTATGAATGGCAAAAAGAATGGCGGGGCCCGCACAGCTCATGAATGCGAGGGTGGGGGAGAGGAAGGACGACATAGAAATGTCGTTGCGATCACGTCAAATGACAGACGTCTCCTGAAGGCGCAAAAACCACATACACAATTCCACCAGGCAGGGAAACATGGATGGTCGTCGAGGAGCCACCGTCTAGCGACGACGGTCTCACCACAGCGGTTCACAGACGAAAGTTCGCTAGAAGACACCCGTGAAGGGGCTTATGCTTGGTCGCTTTGGGGTGCAAATGAAGTTGGCCGGCAAACACAAGCCTAGGACTCGACAGCTGGGTGGCTGCAGAGGTTCCGCTGTTTAGGATAGTCGTTGGTACATCGGCGAAAGGGTGACGAAATTCCATGGTGGATGACCCGTAGGGGCGGACCCAAAATTTCACCCGAGAAGACAGTATATACGAGCCTCCACAGGAGACGACGTTAAAGCCTAGTCCTTAGGTGGTGGATGCTGGGTGGTTGCAATCCATACGAGAGGACCCCAGACGTGTTGGACTTAACCATTGTGAAGCACTAGGGTTAGTCTGCAACGGTAATGATAAGGACGACGTGGCCAACTATGGAGCCCGTCGTGCGGGCATACATCAAAGGTCGGTCATTGCGAAATGGTGAAGTGAGAACGGAGTCCCACCCTAGATGACCCTCGAGAGTGGGTCCGCGAAACATGAGGGACGTAGCAGTGAACATGGCTACGGGGTCTACACGTCGGGCAGGCACAGGGGCTCGGCTACAGCAAAATGATAGAGCGCAACGGCGAACATCAAAGGGAAACCCGGGGATGCGGGTTCGCAGGGGTCAACCACAATTTATGCCTCCCGTGATCGACCACAATATTCTGACGTATATTCAACATTATAGTTATATGATGTATATACTACATTTATTTTTGAAAAATATAAATTAGATATTTTATAATGTATGGTGTTTATACAACATTTTATTTTTATTTTTATTTATGTAAATAATCAATTTATCTCAAAAAAATCAAACACGTGTTCATTTGATATTTGATATTGAACATTACAAATGTATGATGTATATAACATTTAATTTTTTTTTGGATTTTTCTTAGATATTTTATTGTATATGGTGTGTATTCAACATTCCATTTTTCTTGGACTTTTAATATTAGTCAATCAATCTCAAAGACACCGAACACCTAACCATTTGGACTTTTAATATTAATCAGTCAATCTCAAAGACATTGAACACCTACCCATTTGGACTTTTAATATTAGTCAATCAATCAAAGACACCGAACACCTACCCATTTGAATTTTGAATATTAATCAATCAATCTCAAAGACACCGAACACCTACCCATTTTATATTCAACATTAAAATTGTATAATGTATATACGACACTTAATTTTTATTAGATTTTTCTTAAGATATATGATGTGTGTACCACACTTTGTTTTTTAAGACTTTTCATAATAGTGCATCAATCCCAGAAAATCAAACACTTTATGATCTATCAGAATCAAGTTAGACCAATGACATATTCATTCTCAGATTTTTTTCCCATTAAAGATTTGCAAGAGTGATTCAAATTTGATGTAAATATTTGTATGGCATATATATGAGTTGTATGATTATAGTCTTCCTGAGCAATATTCTGTAACCACTAAATTCCCAATGGATAGAAGCCTGTGTAAAGCTGTTAAAGAGGGAAACTGTGAGAAAGTAAGAGAGTTAACCCAGAATAATCCTCAGATCCTCAATACGGTTACTCCTCTAGGAAATACAGCTCTCCATGTAGCAGCTAGTCGGAAGGATTATAAGCTTGCTGAACTGCTGCTTTCGTTGAAACCATGCATCATATTAATGAGGAACGTAAATCAGGAGACAGCGCTCCATAAAGCAGCCGCAGCGGGTTGTTTCGAAGTTGTTGAGCTTCTTCTAAACATTAACAATGATACGCGCTGTAATTCTTCGGAATGCGTTCATCCCGAAGAGTATGATTTAGAAGGGTGTCGTTTAGATACCCGGGATCACTGGAGAGCTCCAAATGTTGACCATGAAACGGCGCTCCATTACGCCGCAAGAGGTGATTATGTGGAGATTGTGAGCCTACTATTGGAGAAAGTGAAGGGTATTGAACTAATTTTGAATAAAGCAGGCGAGTCTGCACTCTATACAGCATGTCAACACGGCTCTGGGGACACGGTACAGAAGCTGGGGGAGATAAAACCTATTTACGACACAAGGCTAGATAAACAGACTTGTCTCCATCAACTCATTACTATGGACGACCCTCATATCGGTAATGTCAAAGAGACCCTAAAATAAATTTTAACTTGTAAATTTTATTTGCAATTTTGTTTGACCCTTTGTCTCTGATTCAGATATGGCGTTGTACCTCCTTGAAAAGAGGCCCGACCTGGCAGAAAAGGCTGACGCTGCAGACAACGTTCCATTGCACTTAGCATCAATAAGAGGCAGTCGAAGAATCGTAGAGGAGTTAGTAAAAATACGTCCAGATACGGCTCTGCGAAAGAACAAGGATGGGATGGCTGCAATTCATTATGCAGCGCGCATGGGTCACGAAAATATAGTGAGTTGCTTGATCGATTATGTACCCGATTGTACGGAAGTCCTTGGGAAGGACAACAAAAATGCCCTTCATTTTGCTTTGGAGTATGGCGAAAATCGAGTGGCGAAAACTCTGCTGTTCAACTCCATGGACCCTTCGTCTTTAATCAACCAGGCTGACAAAGATGGCCAGACGGCTTTTCACAAAGCAGCAGCGAATTCTGAGTTGGCTTCCGAGGTAAAGTACTGGTAAGCTTCAAAGATATGCTCAATGGGTAAGAGTTAGGTGGGTTTAATTTAGGGAAAATTTTGTGGTTAAGCGTGTTTGAGTTAGAGTAGTACTGGGATGGCTGACCTCCGGGAAGATCCAGATGCAACTAGTGCTAAGTGAATCATTCATTATCATGAGAGATGTGTTCTCCTCAACCACTACTCATGAAATATGGGTCAATGAATTTGACTCATAAAATTACTTGATTGAATCCTGATAACAATATCACAATTTTACATGCTGTGCAAAATACCTCCTACTTATCAATTCAAAGATATGCTCTATAAATTTCATGTTAAGGATCACTAATCGGTATATCTGCACCGTTTCATATCGTGCTCTTTTTTAAAGGAAAGATTTACAAAAACTGTGGTAGTAGTTTTTATTCTAAGAATGGCACAGCATCTATTGTTGTTGGTATTAAAGCATAATGGAATGTAAACAGTGTCCTCTCTGTTTATTTGCAGCTGTTATCTCTAATGCTTAAAATATCCCGATGGAATGTAAATGCAATAGATAACAACGGTCTTGCTGCGCTGGATGTTGTGGATGCCAAAATTATGGCCCCGATGAAGTCGTCTTACAGGAAGCTAGTGAGAAAATGTGGCGCCCGCAGAAAAGCGCCGTCCGTGAATTTGTTGCTGGAAAGATCTACACCGTTGTTGGAGGGATCCCTGAAGATGGATAGGGAGGCTAGAAAAGAAGACGGAGGCAACCTGTCAGTAATTGCAACCCTGGTTTTTACGGTGACGTTTGCGGCAGCCTTGACAGTTCCAGGAGGATTTCGGAGCGACGACGGCCTTCCTGTGCGGATGCATACCACCGCGTTCCAATTCTTTATCGTAAGCGATACGCTAGCTTTCTGCTTTTCCATCCTAGCATTGTTTATGTTCAATTTTCATGATAGCGATAGGCAATTTACTGTAAGGATACATCGTTTCGTCCTGTTTAGGGCAGAATATCATAGAGGCTTTCTATTCAGTGTTGGTAAAAAATTTCGGTTTTGGTTTCATGGGCTATCTTTGGTATCCTACGCAATCAACGCAGCACTGGTCTCATTCACCACGGGTGTATATGTTACGGTGGCACCCGAGTGTTTATGGTTAGCAGTTACGGTCAGTACGATGGGAGTTCACCTTTTTTATAAATTTCCTCATGATGTATACGAGTGTTAGAGAGGGAGGGGTGTCAGTAATTTGGCGGAATCTACTTTTTGTTATATTACTTGTGATTGCAATATCTATAATATTTCAAGTCATAATAACTCTAATGACATTGTGATAAATAATATTTATTTTTGTTAAAAGTATTTTTTGTGTATTTGATGGATGTGTCGTGATAATAATTTAAAGGTACAATTATTACAAGTTAAATGTATGATAATTTTATTAAATTTAAGAATATTATAGTTGTTAGGATTGACTTTGAAACACAATTATGACTACCATACTTGAATTTGAGTTTGTTTATCAAATAAATATCTATAAAATATTAATGAGTAAATGATTTTTTTTTCAATTTTTTTAATAATTTGATTGATTGATTATAAGAAATTAAAACATAAACATTCAACATGTTTATTCATAATGATGATAATATATAAATTTAAATTTAATTTTTTTAAAAATTATAACCAAATAATAAATATAATAATATGTTTGTTTCATTTTTGATATGTGTATTAAAGATATTATAAATAAAAATTATATTGATTTTATAATTGTATATTTTAAATTTATAAAATAATATGATCTAAATATATTATATAAAATTTTAAAATAGATTTTTTAATATTAATTATCATTAAGATAATTGTATATAAAAACTATAAATTTTCAATTAAGAATATAAATTTAGCTCAAACAAATAAATGTAGTTTAAATAAATAAATAACATGTTTGTTTGAATTTTAAATATTTGTATTAATAATATTATTAGAAATATTAACAATTGTCCAATGCTCTCATACCAAGCATTCCAGAAAAGGAGCCAAACCATCATAAAAAAATGTCTTTTATAGTAAAGCAACCCAAGCTATCCTACAAAAACATCTTACAAAATTGTCTCATAGAGCCATAGGGAAACACCAATGAAAATGCCAAAATTTGAAAACATAGACTTATGCAATCCAATTCTCCTACAGATAGATAATGAAATCTCCAACCTATGCAAAATCTTGGACTGGTTCCAAATGCAACCACTTCTTCAAAAACCTTTCCAAAAAAGGAGCCAAAAATCTCTTTTCTAGTAAAGCAACCCAGGCTATCCTACACAAACATCTTACAAATTGTCTATGGAAGCATGGGCAAACATTGATGAAAATGCCAAAATTTGAAAACATAGACTTATTCAATCCCATTCTCCTAGAGATAGATAATGAAATCTCCAACCCATGTGAAATCTCATACTGATTCCAAATGTAACCACTTATTCAAAAACCTCACCCCCTCCAAAGCCCCTTGTTTGTTGTGGCAATAAATCATCACCTTTGAAATCCAATAGGAAAGGTTTATAACCTGACCACTATGCCAAGAAAGTTGAGCAAGCCCAAGTCTTGTGGCCTTGGAATGCCCTCACCCAACAACTCTCGCTTCATCATCTTCCTTGTGATTTACATGACTTCATTATTTGGCAAATGAAGATCAAATAACCCCACAACAAAATGTGAAGTTGTATACATGTCCATCGTATGTCTTTCCTTTAACTATAAGAAAACAAGCCCTAGAATCAGGGTAAACGCACAAAAGTGGTTTACAATTCAAATGAGGAAGGAAAACTTGAAAAAAATGACCCCATGGAAAAAAAATTACATTTTGGGGGTTCGAACGAACTAGATGGTTCAAACGAACCAAAAGATGTTTGACAAAATTCACTAAAAAAACCTAAATTTTTGCACTTCAGAGCTCGGTTTGAACATGAAAATGGTGGAGACTTCACAAACCCAACTGGAATCAGGTAGTCCTCAGAACGAGCTATCCAACGAATATAATTTTAATATGTTTTGGTATTATTATGTTTTTTTTTTTTAGTTTTATTAAACATAGGTTTTTCACCGAAAATGAAGCTCTTTGTTCTGCACATGTGGAAAAATAGTAGATTATCAAAAAAAAATTGAAAAATATGAGTGCACCAGATATTGAAGTCCTTGATCTAACAAAAAACAAATGAATTTTGATATATACAAAAAACGTTATGTGTTATACAGTCGCGCTATGTTTGAATTGTAATTGGTTTGACTTTGAAACTTGATTAAAGAAAAAATATTCAATAAAAATCTATCTAACCAAGTGGAAGCACTAGATATCGAAGTTAAAAATCTAAATTCGAAAGAATTAGAATTTTACCCTTCATGGAAAAAAAATAATGTGTTATAAGGTGAGTGCCAATTTTGAAAAATGTTGTTTTCTGAAAAAAAAATATAGTTTTCAAGGGAGATGGAAAAAAAAGTGCAATCTGATTCCAAAAATTTTGAAAAAAATATTTTTAGAATCTCAAGACAAAATCTCACGAAACTCTAGTTTGCATCATCTTCAAATTCCTCATGGTTTAGCCACTATAGGTGCCCGAAAGTGAAGATTTAGTTAAAAACGATTATTTCAGTGTCCAGTTTGACCAAAAATTGTAAACCACTATTGTGGGATCACCCATCAACTTCACGACACCAAGCACCAAGAAGTCACTCTCAAGCAATATCCTTATCAACCTCAGCTCTGAGACATCCCATGAAAAGGCCATTTTTTGTCAAGATAACCAATATTATAGGTGTTTCTATTGCTCTGACCACATAAAATACCAAATATATTGAATGTTCGGCCATCAAGTGCAACCTTTAGATAACTATTCGCTCATGCCAAAGCTTCACAACTAAAATCTTGCCAAGATTACAAGCTATTTGTGCAAACTTTTGGACTATCAAAAATTTCACTCTGACTTCTCCAATGGACGAGAGCCTAACTTAATCAATGTGACTCCATACCACCTTGAGCTGGCCCACATGGTAGGATACTTAAGTTGGCTTGGTTGACATGACTTGCTAAATAATCCATCCTCATTATCAAATTAACTCAAAGGATAGATATATTGCTTAATTTTAGTATTAAATTTAGGTCGTGACACAAAGGACCCCCAAACATGGCAAGCTTAGTAACTTGTACCAGAATTCCACATGTCACATCGTCATGAATCCTTATAGAAATGCTCAAGAATAAAACATAAAGTAGCATTAAATTTCCATGTTTAAATGTCTCGACCTTGGACATTCCACTTATCCTCCCAATGCTTCCTCCCCCAACACAAATTAGGCCTGATACCCAAAAGCGTGGGTGATCACCACATGCATCCAAACGTTGAGGGTCCAAAGAAGTTAATTGGGTGCCACCTATCAACCCAACGCAAATCTTCTCGACAAGGTTTAAGCTTAGCACCAAAACATGTATTTGGACGCCACTTGTCAACCTAATGTGCCACACCACAAGAGTGAATATTCTTTACACCAAAGAAAGCAAGCAGGTGCTACTTTTCAACATGATGCACCTCACCACATAGAGGTTTACTCTTTGCACTAAGAGAAGCGAGCAAGCACCATGAGCATCAATAATTCATGCAAAATCCCAACTTCATCTGGATTGAACCAAACTTTCAAGGGAACCCAAGGTACTAGGCCACCTACTTAGGTCATGCACCTCCATCAACTGCCTCCACACCCTTCTGACTCTTGTATCTATTGCATGAATATGAAAACATCAATCACTAATCCATTTGAGAGAAGGAAAATGATTCTTTCTTAGCCACCCCATCCATGCAAAGATTTACTAACTTGTTTGCCTCAAAATTGGCTTCTTTGTATGTGTGTTTAAGCACATAGCATTGAACTTCCCCAACAGACCAATAGCCCTCTCAACTATTGTCTACAATTTCCAATTCAAGATCTTACCCGACCTAAGAGCACGTATTGCCATTTAGTTGAGTCTTCGTCCACCTCGATACTTGTACACCTAAGATCTTAGTAGAACTAAAACCCTTGGATCACCGCCTATAGTTCTACTACGTTATTCATCCAATCAAGAAGAGGGGTCAGGAGTTCCCCACGATGACCCCTTTCCAATTATGGATTACACATCCTACCCAAGTGATCTTTCTAGCTTCTCTCTTGATGCCCCATCAAAATTCAATTTGACCCATGCTTGAGTAGGGGGCCTCCAAACCACCTTGGCCCAAGGTTCTTACTATCTGGCTACCCCTTTAATTCCCAAATTTTGGAATCTTGAGACCAAACCATGCAAGTCTCAAATTTGCATCCCAATCTGGGAATTCTATTTTTTGTGGATTCAATCTTGAAAATATACTATTCACAACTCCAGCTATGATTGTCTCCACCTTTTTTAGAAAAGATGATATATTCATTTCTTTGCCACAAAATATTTTCCTATTTTTCTCTTTTCATAACTCCAAAATTAGAATGGATGGGCTAATTAGCCATATGCTCAAATACATCACTCTCCTTTTTAATAAGGGCCATTATTTAAAAAGGAATAAAATATCATTTGAAAGGGAACCTACCCAAAAATAAATTTTACACAACCACCTCCAAGTCTCTTGAGGAAAGGGACATCCAAGAAATAGGTGATCTGCTTCTTCCTCACTTAATTTACACATTACACACCATGGAAAACCATGACAACCCATTTTTTAAACATATCCGTAGTCAAAATCCTCCTCTGGATTGTGGTCCAAGCACAGGCCCTAGCTTTCTGAAGGCATCTATTGTCTCAACACAATTTCCATGGGAGTGAATTCCTCCCATCTTCCCTCCCTAGCATCAAGAAACTGCTCTTATTGTTGTACTACCCTAAACTAGTGATAGTCCAAACTAGCCTATATTTACTCTCCTCGATCATTATGATTCTATCCTTAAGAATCAATTACAGTAGGGCGATTTTAGCAGTGGGAAGATTTAGCTTATTGAATTCCTTCCATTGTGAGTTGCAATTCCCTTCAACATAGTTGATCTTCAAGTAATCTCACATACATTCCCAAAGTTGTGATAGTATGTGCTGAGTCAACCCATAATAGTGGTTTACAATTTTGTTGGGGAAGAAAAATTGTAAAAACGCTCCCACAATCAAAACTTTGAGTTTTAAGGGGTTCACATGAACTAGGGAGTTCGCATGAACCCATAAAAGGGTTTGCTCGAACCCCTATTTCGAGCGAACCCCCTTTTCCATGATGGGTTTGCTCAAACCATAGAAAAGACACATTTTAAAAAAATCAAAGGGGAAAATGGGGGTTCGATCGAACCCCCTTTCACTCAAATGGGTCAATGAGGGGTTCGCTTAAACCCCCCTTCTCTCCCCTTCTCCCCCTTTAGCACCAAAAATTTGCAATTTTTTTCCCTTTGAAGCTCGGGTTGAGGATGAAAATGGAGGAGAATTCATAGACCCAACTAGAATTAGGTAGTCATCGAAATGAGCTATCCAACAACTATAATTTTAATATGCTTTTGTTTTATTATGTATTTGTTTTTTTAGTTTTATTAAACATAGGTTTTTCACCGAAAATCAAGCTCTTTGTTCTACACATGTGAAAAAATAGCAGATTATCAAAAAAAAAATTAAAAATATGAGTACACCAGATATTGAAGTCCTTGA
The DNA here is from genome assembly GCA_007115665.2 of Sequoiadendron giganteum. Lineage (NCBI taxonomy): Eukaryota > Viridiplantae > Streptophyta > Pinopsida > Cupressales > Cupressaceae > Sequoiadendron > Sequoiadendron giganteum. Next base: position 635,519,347 of record CM021105.1, on the reverse strand, counting down.
TCCAACAAAAAAATTTTAAATTTCGATACATACAAAAAAAGTTACATTGTATACGGTCCGCCTATGTTTGAATTGTAATTGGTTTGACTTCAAAACTTGATTAAGGAAAAAATATTCAATAAAAAACTATTTGACGAATTGGAAGTACTAGATATCAAAGTTAAAAATCTAAATTCTAAAGAATTAGAATTTTATCCTTCATGGAAAAAAAAATATGTTGTATATAGTGAGTGTCACTCCTTAAAACTGTTGTTTTATGAAAAAAACTAGTTTTCGAAGAAGATGGAAAAAGAAGTGCAATCTAATTCCAAAAATTTTGAAAAATAATAATTAGAATCTATAGACAAAATTTCATGAAACTCTAGTTTGCATCATCTTCAAATTCCTCACGGTTTAGCCACTATAGTTGCCTGAAAGTGAATATTTAGTTAGAAAAAATCATTTTAGTGTCCAGTTTGGCCAAAAATTGTAAACTAGTATTGTGGGATCACCCTTCCTATCGACTGTTATACATATGCAAAACTATCTATAATCAGGTACCCCCAGTCAAGTCCTTCCAAAACAACATTGAACTATCGTCATGAATGTCCCAAGATAAGAACTCTATAAATAGTGGCCTACACTTTGACATGAAATTCACAACTCTTGAGCCTATAGGAAATGTGTTGGTAGTGAGGATGTTGTACACATTGTCATCCCCTAGGTATTTGTTCTAAATATTCCAAGCCCATTTCAACTTGCTTTCTATATACATCTTCCAAATTATCTTGGCCCCCAATACTTTTTGTTGTGTCAAAAGATCTCAGAAACCTATTTCCCCTCAACTCCTTCGCTTTGCATATCCTATCCCATGTGATTAGCACAAAAATTTTCATATTTGCATTCCCTTTTAAGAAGTTCATCATGCTTTAGTTTAGAGCTTGATATGCCCCCTTGGGCAATGCCATACATGACATTAAATAAATTTAAAGCACTAAAATTACAACCTTTAGCATAACTAACATGTCAGCCCAATGATAACCATTACCCCTTCCATGATGACATCCAACTATTTACCTTATTTATTAGAGGGTACCATAACTTTCCACTACCCACTACCATTGCTAAAGGAAATCCAAGATATGTGCATGGTAATTGACATTTCCTAAATCTCAAAACTCTTAGGATCACTTTCTCTTTATGTTGAGTAGTATGAAAAAAATAGAATTCTAATTTTTCCTCACTTACCTCCTAGCTTGAGGCCTCAGAGCAAATTTCTAGTATCTCCTTTAGCTTATGGTCTTTGTGACATTTTGCAGCACTGAAAGGTATGGTATCATCAACAAACTATTGATGGATCACCTTAGGCACATTATTTGTTATCTAAATTCCCTCTAGCTTCCCAATGCTTGGTGTGGCACTAAAAGCCCTTCCTAATGCCTCAACCATGATAATGAACAAAAAGGGTGAGAGAGGATCTCCCTATCTAATTCTCATTGATGCTTCAAAGAAACCCTTCAGTGTGTCATTCACAATGATTGAAAACCTGGGGCTAGCAATACAATTGAATACCCAGTTTACACATTTATTGTTAAGCCCAAAGGCCAACAACACCCTACACATAAACCTCCAATACACTTGATCATATGCTTTTTGGATATCTAGTTTCAATAGCATACTCTATTTTTTAGTTTTTTTAATAGAGTTAATGGCTTCCTGTGCAATAATGACCCCTTCTAGAATTGACTTCTTCGGCAAAAACCCTATTTGTTCCTTCAAAATTAACTCTAGAAGAATATTTTTAAGTCTATTTGTCACTTCTTTTTCCATTATTTTGTATAATGTATTTCAAGGCGTTATGGGTCTGAACTCATCTAAAGACGATGGCTTCTCCTTTTTAAGGATCAAAGCAATGAAGGTATTGTTCAATTCCATCGAGACCATTCTTGTGCTTCTCAATTCTTCTATGGTAGCAACCACTTCACTTCCCACAGTGCTTCAACATTTTTGACAAAAGTGTGTTGAAACCCATCCAGTACAGGTGCTTTATCTTGATTGAGCTATACTTTTGCAACCTTAATTTACTCTATCGTGAATTCACTCATTAGCATCTTGTTCTTCTCTTCATTGGACAACTTTCAGATCACCTCCAAAATCTAGTTTTGTGTTACAAGCCTTTATCCTTCTATGTTATTTAATAAATTTTCAAAATAGGTGACTACTTCCCTAACGATGTCCCTAGATGGCTCAACAATTGTGTCATCACCTCCCCATAAAATTTTAATTCTATTGACTTCTCTTCGAGCCTTATTTCTATTATTGAAGTATTTCATATTCTTATTCCCCTCCAAAATTCAGATCTCCCTAGATTTCTGTTGCTAGTACACTTCCTCTTTCACTTATATCTCCTCATATTATTTAAGCAACTATTTTTTGTTCAGGTACTTTTCACTGTTGATTCTTGAAGATAATACTACATCATTAAGAGTTGATAACTCTTCTACAAGCCTACATTTAGATTTGAATATTATTTTGAAATGGGTCTTATTCCATTCCTTTTGTTGTTGCTTGAGGGGCTTCAATTTTGATACCACACCAAAAATATTGGTTTCCTCATCATTCCATCTATTCTACCATGTGCCAATCAACCTTAGAATATTTTGATCCTTGAACCACATATTTTCAAATTTAAAGGGGCATCTCACTAGTCCATTTTCATGCATAATTTCCAACTTAATGGGATAGTGATCTGAACCCGATTGAGGTAAAATGTTACCTTCAAAGGAGAATGAGAAATTTCCCATCTCTTCTTTAAACAAAAATCTGTCCAATTTTTCTGCAATGTGGTTGAATCCCAACCTTTAATTTGTCCAAGTGTATTTCCCATTTTCCATCTGAATTTTAAACAAATCACCCCCCTTAAACAAAATTCTCAAAATCCACTTGGGATTGATACTTTCTTTGCATACCCCCATTTTATCCTTACTATGTAGGATTGCATTGAAATCACCCCCTAAAATGGAACATTCAAGAGATACCCTACTATAGAAAAAACTGAGCTCTACCCACAATTCCCTATTCTTAATACAACTTGCAAGGCCAAAAATATTGATTAATGTGAAGATCAAATTTGATGAAAGACTTCTCACTTTGTAGGCTAAAAATTTTCTATTTCTCACAACCTTTTCTAGATAAACATTTTGAGGTCTCCAAGCCATTAGTAGACCCCTTGAGGTACCTACAGCTTCAACTTGCTCAACATTCTAGTTTTTGCATTTATTTTTGAACATTTCCACTTTTGTATTGCATAATTTTAGCTCCTGAAACATGAAGATGTTAGTGTAATTAATATTTAATTGCACTTGCATAACTTTACTTAGGTTTTTCTTAGGTAATAATTAGTTTACTTAATTAATAAGTAAGCTTTATTTAGTTGAGTTGTTTTTAGGTCAACATTAGGGTTGCATACATTGCTTTTATAAAGCAATTCTCTCATTGTAATATCTTAATTCTTAATAATATCAATTTGCACATTTCATGCAAAGCTTTGCTTTTTCATTGTTTTACTCTTCTATGGAAGGCTTTTTGGCTTGCATGTCTGATCTTGGTTTCTAACATGGTATTAGAGCCTTGACATGCAACCCCTTCTCAAATTCTGGAGAAAATTACTGCAGAGTTCGTTCGGGGTTCCTCGAGGATCTCATGGCTTCAGCTCATCTATGCAGCATTTTTGATTAGATTGGGTTTCATCATTGGATTCAAAGTGCTAGAAAAAGTCAAGATTGACTTTTATTTTGCAGATTTTGGTCATGATTTGCCAGATCTATGAGGGTTTCAAGTACAGTGTTTTTTTGCAAGCTCTGGAGGTAGCCTATTTTTCGGACCATCTTGGAGCAAAACAAACACCGCCATCGCATTCACAGCAGCCCGAAACCCTAAGATTTCCCTTTGTTTCATCGATTTTGGTGAAGTTGATCCGAAAGGCAAAAAAAAATTGCAAGGGAGGTCGTACGGGAGGCAATTTTTTTCAAGAAAATTGAGAAAATAACCAAATATCGCATTGGTTTCTGCACCTCCAGTGTTGTAGGAAAGCACCACCCGGCGGCCATCGAGCGGCCACCAGTATGCCACCGTCGAGTGGTGCTCAGCCAACCCACTGCCAGGTCCACCCAGCCCACGCGGGCCCAGTCTAATCTGCTTGCGGTCCTATGGGAGACCGGGGGCTATGCCCCAACCCCCTGGTGTTAGCATTTGCACCTATAGTGGTCCTATCGAGGACCAGGGGCTTCGCCCTAAACCCCTATCCGCTAGCCCCTGGTCGCGCATAGGACCAGGGGCCGAAATTTTTTTGGCCCCCTGGGCTGCCTGTAGGCCAAATTGGCCATTCTGGTGCACTTTCACCAAATCGGGCATAACTTTTGCGTACAAAGTTGGTTTTTCGCAAACGAGATATCATTGGAAATCTAGTTTCGAGCCCATTCTGTTTTTGTAGGTTAATTTCCTGATTATGTTCTAGTTTAATGTTGTAGTTCTTTGAACTCATATGTTCTTGTTTTCACTTCGAAGGGCATATCTTTTGACTCAATGATCCTTTTTTCGCCAATCTTGCGGCATTGGAAAGCTGGTTCAGTCCTCTACACAGATATGAGGTCTATTTTTATTTTCTTTTTATGCATGTTTATTCATTCTCTCCTTTTGAAATCATTGGGTATTGTAATAAATGAACTGATATAAAGTTCCATCAGGGGGGTTTCTTGCATAATAATCTGATTAGAGTGTGCATGCACTTTGATCCTTTTCTTGTTTTGATGACAACTCGCATGGGTTGTAATCTGGTTTCTTAGTTTCTTTTGGCCATATTTTGTCTTAAGCTTGACACATATCAGATTCATATCGGATCCTTCTAAGTTTGAGGGCCACTACATTTGTGGTTAATGTTCCCGAGTCTTTATGGTACTTGTTCCCATGGAAGAGTTTTAGTTTCAGTTTGGCATCAGCATCGAGATTCACGACTTCCAGATTCTTTCATCATTCAATAATCGACTGCTACTTCATGGATTCTAGGGTTGTTCCCATTTGGATTTTTTGAGTGTTTAGTGGCATCGGGTCTGATGTTGCATCATTATGATTCTGATATGGTTTCTTGTAGACAGAAGTATCTTTCCTTGCTTTCCGGATTGTGGTTTCAATGGTACTCTACAGAGTTCTTCCAGTGCTTCTTTGCAACATGTCATCTCATTGTAGGGGGGTTTTGTCCCACTAGGTTTCCCTCCTCTACCTCATTATTGCATTTGTACATGGGTACCCAATCAGGCCTTGTTGCCAGGACCCATTCATGTTTTCTTGCATTCATCTTAGTTTTAGGTGCATGCTTATTTAGTCTCCCTAAGTTGCACTTATGGGGGGGTGTTAGTGTAATTAATATTTAATTGCACTTGCATAACTTTACTTAGGTTTTTCTTAGGTAATAATTAGTTTATTTAATTAATAAGTAAGTTTTATTTAGTTGAACTATTTTTAGGTCAAAATTAGGGTTGCATACATTGCTTTTATAAAGCAATTCTTTTATTGTAATATCTTAATTCTGAATAATATCAATTTGCACATTTCATGCAAAGCTTTTCTTTTTCATTGTTTTTCTCTTCTGTGGAAGGATTTTTGGCTTGCATGTTTGATCCTGGTTTCTAACAGAAGACATCAACCTTTGACACCTCAATAAAGTGCCTTAGAAGGAACCTTTTGTTAGGGGTCTTTAAACCCCTAAAATTCCATAATATGATCCACATTTCTCTTCAAGAAGAGTACCACCCTTCCCTGATCTTAACATCATGGTGAGTTTTTGCTAGCCTTTTGCATCACCATCCATAGCCCTCTTCTCTATGTTTGAAATCCTACCTTTCCTCCTACCTTCCCCATAGTTTGGTGACTTCTTGGCTTTGATCCTTGATTGTAATCCCATTTTCCCCTAAGTTAGTGGGGTGACTGGGGGATCTACATTATCTTCTAGTGTAGCAGCCTTTCCCTTCACCTCTCAAAACTCTCCTTCTTCTATAGGGTTATTGTCCTTTAGAAGTTATCCCTCCATACTATTTCCATCATCATCACTCACATCTAAGTTCACTTCTTCTCCCTCTATGAGAGCTTTGTAACTCCTCAGTTCATATCCCTCTCCCATAATCTCCTCTAAACCCAAACCTTCCTCCTTGGTCCCCTCCTCATCTTGTGGGTTTAGTAGCCACTCTATTAAAACCCCATATGCATTCTTCATTGTATCCAAAGCTTCCTCCTCTGTATACTCATCACCCTCATTCTCTTGAAGAACAACTTATTATGTTTCATGATTGTGGCTTTTGTTGTCCATTGGCACTACCCCAGTATTCTCAACTCTGCTTCCTGACTTGGCCAAGCATCCACCATTCAGTTCCAAAGCCTTATTCATGGCATAATATTTTGAAAAGGTAGGGGCCTTGCTAGCTAAGAGATCCTAATCTATCTCGTAGAACCACTTCCTTCCTTCATGTTAATTTATAGTTCTTCTAGATGTTCACTACTCAGACTAATTTCTACATAGATTCTCACTTGAGCCTTCATTAATCCAAGAAGTAAGGATTCATCTACCCCAATATAAGTACCCAATTGATTCCCTATTATACTTAGAACCTCCCCCAATATTTTGAGGGCAGGTTATGAAAATTCACCCATGCTTTCATTCTATCAATTTCATGCATGTGGGGATTGAAATTTAGCTCCCACTCATGTAAAGCCCTATTCCATATTTTTTGAGTTTTTCAAACATAATTATTTGCTTCAATTATGGTGATGGACATAAAATAAGAAGAAAGTTGCAGGCTAGAAATTTTATGCATACCTCTTTTCCTCATTGGTCTCTCCACCAATCCACCATTTTTTCCACAGAACATCCGTCTCCTCGCCACTTTGCAAAGAAAGAACACTCCTCCAACATATCTAAAGAACTTCTTAGGATTTTATTAGGGATGATATTCACATTACCATTTCTTCTCAACTCATTGATGATAATCCTTTTTCCAAATACAACTAGATCTCTCCTCACATTAGACTTCTCTTGCACACCTACTTCCTTCTGCTCTATACAATCCTCATTCCCCGAATATCGATCTCTATTCACTCTATTTGTATTCACTTCCACAAAAGGTTGGGGGCTTGTCTAGCCCAACCACCAATCCCTAGGTGCTTCCCTATATTCATTTGCATAGGGATCCCCTTCCAGTAGTTACATTGAGTCATCACTGTCTCACTCTTACTTTTCCTCAATCACCCATTCCAATCCCCCCAATTAGGCTCCTTGAGGGGAGGACTAGAAAACCTCCTTGACTTCCTTGGGGGAGGTTTATGATCTTGCCAATATTGTGGTTGAACATGCACTCTCCTCCTATCTATGTTGGGTTGATGCAAACATCTTCCCCGAAATCTCACACCCAAAACATGATCATAAATTATTAGTGTGAACCCAAGGCCTTTTGGTAGTTTCTATCCAAGATCTAGATCGAGCCTACTGTTGGTTTTGATGTTCAGGAGCCCTTTTTCTTATCGTGATTGCATTAGCTCCTATGGCATGGTGAACGCCTAAAAATCCCCAATCCTTCCATCCTTCCAAGATTGCACCTACACCAACTCTTTCTACACCTAGGCGCTTCTTCCCCATAATGCCAACCCTTTGTTGTAGCTTCTCCAATGACCATTATTGCACTCTAAACATTTCCTATGAACCTATGCCACTCACCATTTTTTTTTAATTCATAAAATAATATTATATAAAATATTATTTTTCATTAAGAATATAACTTTTGGTCATATACGCTAGACTCAAAAGTTTGTTTAAATTAATTTAATATTTATTTAAATTAAATTAATAAACTAACTATTGTAGACATGACTTGTTTTTACTAAATAAAAATAATAGAAAATACAAAACTTACAATTATAATCGATTAATTCTTTGCATGCCTATATTGTAGCTATATTCTAGCTTAATGGGATGAAATGATAGCTACATATAAGTAATTTAGCTATATTTTATAAATATTAACATACTAGCATATCTATCTTATTAAATAATCTATATAAATATTGTATAAGTAATGCCTCCTTTTGGAGTTGTATTCTTTTATAACATGAATTAAATATAAATGAATTTTTTGAAAACTAAAAATTAATAAATGTCAAACAAAATAGAATGAATTTAATTTATACAAATGTTAATTGTATTGAATTAATACGTATATTTTTTAGACCATTTATCTTCTAAGGCTTTGTACTTATTTTCTTCTACTTTTCTCTTTGCAATTTGCTTTCCGAATAATATAACAAAATATAATAATATATTATATTAGTATTATTTATTTATAATGTTTTTTAAATTAATTTTATTATTATTTATTTATATTGTATTAGAGAATAAATATTATTATAAAATTGCATTATTAGTTATATATTATGTTAAGTGAAATATAACTATTATATTAATCTTATTATAATTACTATTAAATAATTCTAATATTATGATATGATGATATTATAACAATTGAAATGTTGCTGAGCGGGAGATTTATATGCAATGGGCAATGGGAAAATTTGGTTTCATAGATTTTAGAGTGAGTGTGCTTGGACAGAGGCCCTGTGGCAGCCATTTTTTTCATCTCCTCCTATCATTCTAATGGATTTTGTGTTGGGTGTGTGCGTTCTTCAGGTGAGTGTGTGTGCTCATTAGGTTCCTACACAAGGTTTGCATTCGACCTCTACACCTAAGGTGGAGTGTCTAGGGGTTGCTACTTAGGATGGTTTTGGAGTGGCCTCCATGTTGTCATCTTCTGCTCCTATCCTTGGAGGTCCTTTTGTTGGAGTTAGGGTCAACTCTGACTACCCTCAGTTATCTGTGGCCATTCTTGGCAAACAAAAAATAGTTTTTGATGCTACTCGTGCCCAAATACCTTATGCTTCAGCTAAGGTTCATCGTTTACCTTGTGCCTGGGCCTCCCCTATTGTGGTTTATTGGCTTGAGGTTGCTGAGAACGAGGAGTTTTATGTTCGTTAGGGTGCGGTTTGCAGTTTTAGCGGCTTGTGGCCTTCCCTTCCCGATCTCCATGAGTGGGTTTCCATTTCATGAAGCCTCTATTTTCTGGACAGATTGACCTCTACCCTAGTGCTAGAGGTTTTTTATTTGAAACCTTCTCTTCCTCTGAGGATCGTGACAGAGTGCTAGACAAGGTGTGGATGTGGGGTGTTCATTCGTTGTTTATTCAGCCTTGGTCTCACTCTTTCAATCCTCTTATGGAGCCTCTGAATATTAGACCTATTTTGGTTCGATTGCCAAATCTCCCTCTCCATTCGTGGGAGGATTCTTGTTTTGGGGCTATTGGCAACACCATTGATAACTTCTGAAAGGTGGATTCTACATCTCGGGATCTTAGGCATACTATAGTTGCTCATATTCTAATCAATTTGGATATCTCCAAATCTCTCCATGGTGATGTGGTCTTGATGGTGGAGGACAGACCTTGGAAGCAATTTCTGGACTATGAGGGACTCCCCTTTCATTGCATGAGATGTTTCTTTTCTGGTCACCTGGCCTCTAGTTGCCCTCTGTCTCACCGCAAGGATGCTGCTACTTGGTGGAAAATGGCTCTCTAAGACCATCTCATAGTTGGCTCTCCTTCTTTGGATGGTTCCTCTGAGGAGGGTGACTCTCCCTTGACTGTTTCACCCATGGAGTTGGAGCCTTTCCAGGCTCCTCTTTCGGCTATCCCTTCTGCGGAAAATTTGCTACCTCGATATGCTATTGTTGTTCTATCAGTTCCTGCTCATCCAACATGTCCACCTCAACACTATTCCTCATAATGGAAGGAATGGTCACATGATTCACCATGGGTCTAGCCAAGGTTCTTAGTCCTAGCTGTGGATTATTTCATGTCGGGCACTCTATCATGTGTGCAGCCCCCACCTCTACCCTAAAATTATAGATATTTAAAAAAAATTAAAATCTTATAGAGGACAAACTCACAATAGAGATTCCTAAAAAATTATTGTAGGACATCGTAGTTATTGCACAAAGGTTGGTCAAAAACCATCCACCACCTATCCCAATTTTTTTTAATTAATTCATAGTGGCACCAATGAATGGGCAACCTCCTGCATGTGACTGATACAGGTCCATTGGTTCTTGGGTTCATGAAAAGGGAACATGTTGATTGGTTTTTTATCACCTTCTCAACATAGACAATGCACAATTGCAATGCCTCTCTTGAAAGGTAATTTCTCAAACTAAGTTTTAGACATCACCCCAAGGTTTCTCAAGTGTTAGGTCATGACAATTCTTGGAATAGTTCAATTATTGATGTGATTTTATAGTAATTTATGGTCACTAAGAATGGAGGGAATTGGATCTAATAAAGGAGTTTTGTAAATTCTAGAAATAAATGTATAGTTGCTGCAAGTTCATAACAACAATCTAAAAGCCTCTTTACACATAAATTTTGACTTTGTGATGATGCTGAAACATGGTCTTAACTTCCAATTTCAAAGAAAGCTCAAAAGGGGGAAAGGGATAAGAGGTTTTCTAAGCCTATAACTAATGTTGAACAATAACAATGGAGAATGCTACAGTGGACAACCTTCCTAAAACTAAGTTCCACTTAACCAAGGACTGCCTATAGTCTCATGAAACCAGTGCTATCTTCTAAGGTCTACATATTTTCAAATCATTCATTCACCATTAAAGAATGAATAAAAGTTGAACTTAATTGCAGTAGCATAAACATAGCTCATACTAACTTTTCACTATTGTTCATCATCAACAAATAGAAAAAATTATGAGCTAGGAAGATATCAAACACCATAGCATTCTTCACCATTAAGTATAACATATACTAACTATTAACAACAACTCAAAACTAGAACAATGAAGCTAAAATCTAAGATTAGGAGAATGAATCATGCACACATGAGAAGAAAAAACAAGAACCCATCAAATAATGCTATTTTCATGAATTTTCTACAACATGCCTTTACACAACAACTCATCTCTCTCTTTTAAAATTAGAGGATGCCCCTATTTATAGTTTTTAAAAAGGAACATGAATGAACAAGATTAACTTTCATTATGTGGATCAGATTCATTTTACATTAGGGTTTCACCTACCCCCAAATATATAGAAATATAAAATACACTTTTGTCTTTTCTCTTATTTTGTCTTTTAGCTGCCCTAACACTGTAGGAGTTTTGTCTTGTAGTGACTACCATCCTTTGTGGCTACTTTGACAAGAATTCATCATCTATGATCAATTTTCTAGCCACTTTTTGAGCATTTTCATACTCGATAAATTTTCCAAACACAACTATAATCTTCCCTTGCTCAGAGAGCTTGGATTTGAGGATTTGGAAGGGCATCCTCTTGATTCTTTCAATGATTTCTTGTTGATTCTCTACATAATTTGAGTTAGCCTCAATCATATGCTCCATATGGATGAAGGCCCTTGCAACAAAATCCATAAAGTCTGGTGACAATGCGTCACCAACTCCTTGCTCCATTTTCTTGTGGAACAAAGGTTTGATCTTCTCCGGATCTAGCTCAAGGTAGACATCTTAAAATCTTTCATTAACTTCAAATAGTCAGCAGTATCGGTCTGATGATCGATAACCCACTCATGATCAGCCTCGAAGTCATGCAAGACCTTTTCTAGAAATTCCTTTTTGTAATCTAAGTTCATTAACCAAGTTTCCACCAACCAATGGTCTTCCTTTGCTATTTCTAGCTCCTTTTCCCAAATATCTCGTGCAAGCTTAAGGATACACTCCAAATTAGGATAAGTGATCCTGTATGTTTTTGGGAATGGCTTACATGTATTCATCATGCTTTCTATATCTTTCCCTAAGCTCTGATACCTATTGTACATCATGATTGCATGTTCGATCCATTTTTTCGCCACTGGATATCACTTTGTTGAACCAATCAATCATGGACTTGGTTCAGTTCTTTCTTTTCTCCATCTTACTGATATCTTGTTTTGAGAGAAAGGAGGGTGGAACTGATGATTCTCCTAGAATCTCCTTTTCTATAGATGTCCAGTACTAAATGTAGGCAGTGAGATCTGCCACTTATTCTTTTAGTTCTTCCTTCGTGGACCGATATTTATTCATTTTTTGCACTATGGTGGCCAATGACCCTTGAAATTCATCTATCTTCTTCTCATGGGTTACACCAGGCCTAGATTGATCATTCATATGTTGTAGCCTTGACCTTTCATGGCGTGTATGTCTTTTTCTGTCATAGAGGTGGAAATTTGTATTTTTTTGGATCCAGAGGCATCCAATGTGATGTGAGAGTGGACCTTGGGATTCTTTTCTTTTTTGGTTTTCGTCTGCACCCTATATATTATTGCATCAAGCCTCGCTTTTGGATCAAAAACCATCGGAGCCTTCCTTTTCATTTTTCACTCTAGCTAGTCAGACATCTCAGTTTGAGCCTTGGGTGATTCATGATCACCTTCCTCTTCTTTATCATTCAGAGGATCTTCCTCATTACCCAGAGCTTCTCGATCGTTCTTTTCCTCTTCATTTGATCCCTCTATTTGTATAGCTTTCCCTTTGTCTAGCTCGATAGAAGTTATATTTCCCTCAGCGATTCCTTCTTCTTGGGGTGCCTTATCTTCCTCGTGTTCAATCTCAACATGGTGCTCAAGCTTAGAGCTCTCTTCCAGTGCATCTTATCCTTCTTTATCTTTCTCCTTTTCTTCCTCCTTTTCTGGAGGTGCTTCTTCTTCTTGGATCAGTCCCTTTTGTTGGCCAGTTACCAAAGGCTCTTCAATTATCTCGACATTTGTGTCTTTGTCTACCTTCACTTCTGAACAGTGCCCTTCAGGATCATCCATTTTTCTAGCTTCTTCATGCTACTAGGGAAGCTCTTCATATGGCTCTTGGTTTGATTATTTGATCACATATTGTTCATTGAGAGCCTCAACATCCTCTTTAGAATCCACCTTGTCTAAATTTATATTTAGTCTTCCTTCTAGATGCTCAAAATAATCATCTCAATAGAAATATTTGGGCTCCTCGGCTACATCCTTTACAGACCCCTTATGCTATTCTGTGTGGCACCTTTCCATCTTTGGTGGCTTAGTAGGTGGCAGAGGAAAAGGTACGGCAACAAAAATTTGACCAATTAAATCTTGGACCTTGTGGTCAAGGATTACCCCAGAGAGTGTACATCGAGCATGTTCTACATATACGCTGTGAAAGCATGTGGTAAGGTGAGTGGCACCATGGTAGTTGTGGATATTATAGGTGACAGAGTAGAGAAAGTAGGCAGTGGAGGAGGGAGCGAAGAAGATGATAGTGGGGATGTAGTAGAAGAGGAGGAGTCAAGTATCATCACTGGAGTAGTTGGCGAGGTGGACTGAGATGTCCACGGCGGGTGGAGACGAGATGAGAAAAGCCTAAGAGGAAGAAGGTGGAGTAGTAGCAATGGTGGCAACAATAGTGGGAGCGGAAGTGGTAGGTGGTGAGTGTGGATTCTCAGTTTATTCTTCTTCTTCATGGTGTTCCTCCTCCTGGATGGTGGGCATCTCAAGCACAAATGTCCCCGTTCTTCTTTCTCTTTTAGATGATTCTCACTTGGTGAACTTTCTAAAATGCACCATTTGTTTAGGTTTATGCTCAGGCACATCCTTTCTTTTCTTTGACCTTGGTTATGTTGGGGAATTGCAGGCTTCTTCTAATGAGGCAGCGACTGTGCCGTTGTCAATTTTTCTTTTAATCTTGTCCTCAATCTTTCCATATGTCAACTCTACACCCTGTGCTTTGAGTTGGGCAATTTAGGCATCCACCCACTACCTTGTTCTATTTTCAATTGGTCAGGTCAATATATCAAGGTTAGTGACCTCTTCTTCACTCCAATCTATCACAAGCAAGGGAAAGTTGGCCACAAAATTGTATCTATCATCAACAATATTGTCATCTTCCTCCACTATTTGATTTGGCACCAGGAATAGGTTGACAGATTTGAAAAATTGGGCGCTCATCCTCATATAGTGCCTCATCCATACCTCTTTATCATCACCGCAATTGGCCCAAAATTCATCAACATGAGTTCAGTGAGCATATTACCTTCCATCCCACTTCTTCAGTTTTCTATATATGGGTCCATTCTTCCTCAGTCCATGTGGAGATCTAGGTTATACTCCACCAATTATTTCTCTGAGTACTCTACACATTGGGTGGCAGGGCAGGAATACATTCTTTGCTTGAAGATCAGGGGATATGGGATCCTAGCTCTACGCTTGTCACTTAATAGTGTGTGGGCATTTTGTAGCTACCGAGAGACTTCTAGCAGGATCATCCTATCATTGGGGTAGCGTAGAAATTAGTAGGGTTTCCTGGAGAACCCTTCTGCTCTGATATATGTGAACTTTTCGAATTGTTTGAATAGGTATTTGAACCGCTTGATGAAGGCCTTCGCGCTATGTGATTCTCTTCTCTCAAAGTCTCCTCTAAGGAGTTTAATTATGTGCATGATGAAGGTATCACTTACCCTCCTGTCTTCTCTTTTGAAGTTTGTATACTGCAACTGGGAATAGTAGTCATAAACTTTAAGTTCTCCTTTATTTGTTCCTAGTTGACTTGCATTGAAGAGTCCTTTGTATAGGAACTTCTCCAACAAGAGGTATACTAGATATGATTTCATATAAAATTTAGAGTCTTCTTCACAGCCATGAGTTGATTGTGCAAGTTGTCGCTAATCATCCTGCCCCAATAGAACTTGGCCTTCCCTCGGATAATTTCCTTAATAAAATAAAACATCAATTCCTCATAGAATAATGCAGTTGGTAGACCCATTACTCTTCTCAATAGAGTAACTAGATCATGGTACTCTTCAAATAAATCACTTCTAAACAACTCTTGTGGTACTTTCTTAGCACTACCCCTTTTTCTTTTAATCAATATTGGTTGATTATTCTTTTGCATGCAATGGGGTCTCGTTTCCACATGTTTTCAGCAAGTCCCTTCTCTGTTTCTTCCATTTCATCAAACATGGGGATGTGGAATGTTCGACCAATAGATTTAGTTGATAGGTCCACCAACACCCTCCCATCCTTGTCGATGATCTTCTTGTTGGAGTGATAACACTCCCTACATGCCATGACTAGTTCTAGGGAAATTAGTGCGAGATGAAAGCTAGCTACCTTGGCAAGACCACTTGCCCTGATTTTTCATGCATTCTTCATGGTAGGGTTAACCATCACCCTTTTCATGAATTCATCGATATCTATGTGCCCTAGTTTTGTATTTGACACTGAGTCCTAGGTAGAGGAAAGCTTGGAGGTGCACTCCACCCCCATAAAATTGATACTTCATTTGGTCCTTTTCCTCTTTTCCTCTTTGCACACGAGCAAGATTCTTTCCTTTACCAGCTTTCTCAATAGACCTTCTTGATGGACCCATAGCAAATTCCATAAATCCTACATACAAAAGGTGTCATAAGTGTGTTTACATATATATTCAGGAAAATGTCAACCTAATCCTACAAATCGAGCATTAGATCTATTAGTACATCATTAAAAGATCATAAAATTCACCACCAATCCTTTGGAGTTCATTTGGATCATTTAGGCGAATGCGGGCCCAGGGATGTGGGTTTACTTAGGGTGGAAGCCATCAGAATGAAGGCAGTGAGGGAACGACCCTAGGGCCATGACAACCCACAGGCGGCCACCCGTAATCAAAAATCCACATTGTTTATTTGGCAATCAAATTCATGGTAAAATGATTAGACAGTGTGGAAACATATCATGAGACACATGACATCATTAGATTATGCCTTGATGTACTTGTTGGTTTGGGCTATGCGGAAAACATTAGGAAGATAGCCATTTGAATTTCAACCACTAAAGAGCGGCATTCAGGGGATGATGACTGACATGCGGATTTCCGCATTGGAGGACCCATAAGAGACTTGGATGTCATGAACATCCTAGAGTTTTTTCACTTTGGGAAATGCAGAGGGAAATCATTGGGCCACCATCAAATTTTTTCCATTAAGGAATGACCTCGGAGGGATGGTGGTCCATAAGTGGTGGTCTGCATAGGTGGGCCCGCAATGAGCTCACAGACTTAAGTTATTCATTGAAACTCTTCAAGATTTGCAAAGGGAGACATCTCTTGCGGAACCCGCCATGTGGGGTGGCATGAAAATTCCATCATTAAGGAATGGCAATGGAGGACGGGCCATCCGCATATGACCACCCGTAGAGGTTGGCCCACATGCAGCTTTGACTTCACATATATGTTTGGAAGACTCTTGAAGATGGGGAAGGCAATGAAAGGAGTGGAGTTCGCAATGCAGATGGATCCTGCGCTGCAAGAGGGCGTGAGGGCACGACTACTAAACAATGACAATGGGGAGGGGCGGTCCACAAGAAAAATTATGTATGGGAACTCTTGCACAAGGTTAAAGACTTAGCCATTTTTCGTATAATTTTCAATGTTAACATGAGCAATGGTAGCAATGATGTAGGCCGCAAGGACTTCCTCACAACATGAATGCAACCTCAAATTTTGCAATTTTTAAATGGTGTCAAGGGTTTCTAAATGCTTGGAGTGAATCACTCATGCGAGCTCAAGGATTGCAAAGGTTGTTGAGAAATCTAAGGTTTTATTTCCAAGATTCTAACGCTTTCAAAAATTCAATTACAAAAAAACACATCCTAAAATTTTAAATGTTGGCTTGCTTGGAAACGATGCAAAAAGCTGGTGGAAATAGGGCTTGAATCAAACTGTAAAAAATTTCTTTCGAGAACTTCTCCTTCTCCGTCCAAAATTTGAAAAATAGGGGTGAAAATGGTAGGTTTGACCCCCCCTTTTATAGACAAATCGGTAATTAATGTGCACAATAAATTATAGGTACGATGGCAAGTTGGGTAGATAGGTTTGTGAAAACCCAATTTGGCATGGCCATGGGATGGTAGAGGATAATGTAGGACCTGCTATGTAGGTGGAAATTGGGACTTTGCCACTAGCTAGCGGCTAAGCGAGGACAATGACCCACAGATAGAAACCCACAAATGTGGGTTTTCCAAGCTCCACGGATGCCAAGGAAAAGTAAAAAGGGAAACCTGTAGGTCCAACCCTACAAAGGTGAAAGACAACATATTTTGGGGTGGTGATCTTGGTCAAAGATAAATTATTGACTTTGTTGCATTTGAGCAACTCTAGCTTAGAAATGGAGACATGCAAAATGATGCAAATGAAAAAATGACCCAGTGAAGCCAAAAAGGGAAGACAGGGTCCATGACCCAAACGGGGTGTGTGTGCTATAGGCACAACAAATGGTGACTCCACTGGGAGAACGCTCTTGAGCATTCCAAGGGTAAGGATTTATCTAGAACCCAAAATCTATGTTTTCGCAAATCATAGGCCAATTTCCTTAAGTGAACTAAGGACTTAAAAAGAATGGAATCCTTAGTTGAATTAGGTCATAGAATACATCAAAAGTGTGTGGAAGTGGATTCATTCCCCTCTCTCAAATACCACACAATATGGTGATTAATAGGCCAAGGCAAGCTACATAAGTTATCTAACCCAAAGAGTAACCTGGACATTGCTCCACTACAAATCAGGTGTCCATAGCCTCGATAGAGTTATCATTGCAACCCTACAAACATTTCTCTATTGCTAGTCGGGCATCCATAGCCCCAATAAAGTTACTCACACACCCACATAGTTGCCTATTTCTACATTTCCTTTTCTCTTCTATTGATATTTTCTTTTAATACTCTTTTTTCTCAACTACATAAGCATTGAAGCTTATAGTGGGTTTGGAATAATAGTGGTCACTAGAGAAAACTTTGGATTTTTCACTTGACAAAGCCTCATAATGACTTTCATGCAGCACATCCAGAGTGCTTTAGATGTATTTCATGTGTAAGCTGAGATAAGTGTGAAGGGATTCAAATAAGGGTTCTGCCTTAAATCAAGTTAGAGTTCAAGTAAGGAAACCATCTCATGGAGATGAACAGAAAATCATGATAACTGATGAAGACTTATCCAAGGAACAAAGGGGAGTGGGAAACAAAGTGGGCCATTTGATGAGCTAGGAACGACCACTATATCAAGATAAGAAGACACCCTTAACAAAAATGAAAGTTGGGAAAGCGAGTGAAATTGAAGACAAAGTAGAAAAGTAAAAGGACCTAATATAACTATATACAACTATATACAAAGGGATGATCTTGAACAACTCAAGCAAGGAAATAATGCTTGAGGTACTGCCCATTGACAGGTAATGGGACATCCTCTCTAGTTAACATTTTGAGGCGAAATACATTATCTCTGGGAATTTCAAAAATCTAAAAGGGGCCAAGCCATAGCTTGTTGAATTTGTCATGTTCCCCTTTATTTTCATGGGCCTTGTCCTAAAAAAGGACTAAATCTACAATTCTAAAGGCCTTTACCTTAGCTCGGCGATCAAACCATCTTTTGACTATGCCCTGGAGTTTGGAAAAAAATTATATTGCTTGTTCATGGGCATCCTCTAAATGTAATAATTCAATGAAGCGAGCCTCTTGGCACTCTCCCTCCTCATAATATGCATTAAAAAATTGAAGCATAGGGATCTTGAGGTGGACTGGGAAAACAGGCTCTAGGCCATAAACTAGGTGAAACGGGGAATTTCCCAAGGCAAATTTGTGACGAGTGCGATCTTCCCAAAAGGAAAAATGTAGTTGGGCGTGCCAGTCTTTTGGATTCTAGTCAGGTAGCTTTCGGATGACCATCATCAAATTTTTGTTTGTGGATTCAGCTAAGCCATTCCCTTGGGGGTAGTAGTTGGATGAGAATTTAAGCGTGATTCCATAATCAAAGGCCCAACTAGCAAACTTAAGGGAGGAAAAGGCGAGACCATTATCGCAAATGAGGGAAAATGGGAAACCAAAGCGATTTAAAATAAAACTATCCAAGAAATTAGTAACTACTTTAGTTGTACATTACCTACATACTATGTATTCATTCCATCTAGTTCAGTAATCAGAAGTGGTCAGAATGTACCTGTGGTCTACAGAGTATGGTGGGCTTACTAGACTAATAAAATCAAGTCCCCACTGAGCAAAAGGCCTTGCCTCCACCACTGGTTGCAACAGGATGGAAAAAATTATTTCCTTGGTGGTAGCAACTTGACAGACATGATAGGATCTAACGTGGATGTGTGCATCCTTGAATAGCATTAGCCATTAGTACTCGGCCTGCAAGATATGATGAGCTATAGAGGGTCCAGACCCGTGACCAGTATCAAACTTATCATGAAATTCCCTTAGTACTTGAACTACTTCTTCTTTTCCAAGGCACCTTAGATATATTCCATCATGATTTCTCTTGTATAATATGGATCCTTGTAGCATGTAGTTTCTTCTCTTCAACTTCAAATAAAATTTTTGTACTCCTTGTAGCCATGATGGACACTTGTTGTTTAGAAAATGATAGACAATGTCATTATACCATTCTCTCAAGGAGACATCCTCTAGTTGGTACTGTTGCACTGTAAGTTCGGGTCCTATTTCTACTATTGTGCAAGTGAGGGCTTTCCCTCAAACCAACTTCATGGGCTGAATTTCCATATCATATTCTTGTAGAAAGGTGGCCCATTTTTCTCTTCTTTCACCTAGTTCATTTTTAATTAACAAGGTCTTAACTACTGGATCCGACATAATTGTGAACACCTTGTTCCTCAAGATGTAATGTCTAAATTTCTTAACTCCTCTAACCAAGGCATATGCCTATTTTTCAACATTATGGTACCATAATTTTGCATCCTTCAATGGAGCACTCATAAATGCAATAGGGTGTTTATTCCCCTTGTCATCTTTTTGTGTTAGAATTCTAGTGCATGAGTTGTCTGAAGCAAAAGATTAGATGTAGAATGGATTTAGATAGTCTGGGTTGACCAGCATTGGGGCCTCAGCAATAAACCTCTTGATTTTCTCAAAATCTTGTTTGGCTTCCGACATCCATTCTACCTTGGCATCCTGCTTGAGCATTGCATTCAACGACTTTACTATTTTTGTGAACCTAGTGATGAACTTCCTGACGAAGGTAATTTTCCCAAAGAAGGATTTCATTTCTTTCTTGTTGCTTGGAAGATGAATCTTTAAGATGGCCTAGATGTGTTTTGAGTCAATTGAGATTCCTTTCTCTGAAATCGCATGCCCTAACATCTTTCCTTCGGTCACCCCGAAGATGCATTTCTTCAGATTCAATGAAATGCCAAACTCTCTACATTTCTAAAAAATTTTGCACAAATTAGAGACGTGGTCTTCTCTTTTCTTTGAGAACATAGTGAGTTCATCCATGTATATGATGATGCACTTTCCAATGAGGTCCTTGAAGGATATGTCCATTGCATGCTGAAATGTTGCAGTTGCATTGATTAATCCAAATGACATCCTTCTTTATGGGAACGTTCCCCACTTTTTGGTGAATGTTGTTTTATGCCTATCTTCATACTACACCATAACCTAGTTATATCCTAGGTAGCCATCAAAAAATGAAATCATTAGAGACCCATTCAAAATCTATAATACCTCATCCAAAGAGGGTACCAGATAGTTATCCCTTTTTTAGATTCTTTGTTTAGGTTTAGGAAATCCACACAAAATCTGATTTCCCCATTCTTCTTTCTAATTGGGACCAAATTGGCTACCCATTTGGAATGCCTAATAGAAAAGATGATTCAGGCAGACATAAATTTTTTTACTTAAAGATAATTATCTCTAGTAATGCATTGATCAGGTGTTGACATTGTCTGAAGGGTTGTACATCTGGCTTGAGAGGAATGGTGTGAGTGATGATTGAAGTATCATCAATTTTCAAGTCTTCATACCCCCAAGCAATTACATCATGACATTTGTGCAATGTGTCAATAATCTCTTTTCTTTCTTATGGTGTGCACACCTTGCCAATGAACATGTTTTAACTTCTTCAATCATGCCCATATTGTGAGCATCACATTGATTATGTATTGACTCTTTCTTAGTCTACTGATTTTGATCCCTTATCTGATCCAAATCAAATATCCTTTCTAATTGAACCATGCCTCATGGTATAGTGTTCATTTTCAGGTTGATCACTCTCTCTATATCAATTTTAGCCTCTTTTGGTTTTGTTTCATCAATGCTTTTGGTTGCAATTACATCAAAACTTGTGATGAAATCAAGGATGTGCTTGTCATTGTTGAAAAATTAAAGGTGGGTGACATTGTCAGGCATAGAGGGAGTAGAAGTGAGCTCTACGATGAATTTATTTAAACCAATTAAGGACAAATACTGGAAGGTGCTTGGAGCTTGGGCTAGAGCATCTACAGTCTGATTCTTACCATGAGGGATTAGCTGAATATTGAGTGCATCTAAACCTTCTATAAGATCCCATACCCTATGTCTATACTTTGCTAACCTTTTATCATGGCAGGAGTATAATTTCCTAACTTGTTTTGCTACCAATTCAGAATCACCAAATACTTGCATCATTTTAAATTTCTTTCTTAATGCCATTGAAATCCCATGAACTAATGCTTCGTATTTGACAACATTATTTGTACAATAAAATTGGAGTCTATGGGCAGTAAAATATGTCTTACCTATAGGGTTGATAAGTTCAAAGTTGGCACATGCTCCCTATTTGTACTTAGATCCATCGAAATGCAATGTCCAAAACTCAGAAGAACCTTTGACCTTGGAGCCGGTTGAGCATGCTTCCTTCCTTGGTTGCACGTATCCAAACCTTCCATTTTATTGAGTGGTTGTGTGAATTTGGGTTGGTCTTGATTTTGCTACTCTCCTATTTCTTCCTTAGGGGTGACTTTTCCTTTGATATGCTCCACTACTGTTTGACATAAGAAGCATTCAAATTCAGAATGGGACACATTGTGCACTCTGCACCAACTTGGCAATAAAAACTCCTAGAAGTTCATTCTTGGTCCTAAACTGAGCTAATCCTATACACATTTCTGCATAAAATCTTGAAATCCGTCAAGTAACCCAAGATGGCCATCTTCGTAAGATTCTTCATCTTCTGACTCAATCAACATGTTCATGCTATAAAAAATATGGGCCATATTGGTAGGAACACTGGATATCACAAGGGCCTCTTCAGCCTTTTCTTCTTCCTAGAACTCTTCATCACCTTGATAAGCCACAAGACAATAATTCCCCAACTCCATTTCTATGAACAATACCTCGTTCGTGTTGTTATACTCAGTGATCATGAATTTAATTTGAGGTTCATGTTCAATGCGGATTTGGTGTTGTATCCCCTTCCATGGAAGCCACAGATTGGAATAATCTATTGCAACATATCCATTCAAATCTTAGGTGAATTCCCTTCCTAATATAATGCCATACGTGTTGGGGATATCCGCCACCTGAATATCAATCACTTGTTGCACCCTTGGGTTAGCAACAATCTACATGGGTATCCTATTCATTTCTTTGGCTATGTTCACCTCTGTCTTATCCAACTAAGTCACTTTCCATTGGGAGGGAGTTGAAGTTATCCCTAGCACCTTGTATACTACAAATGGCATGACATTAGTTGAAGCTTCTGAATCTAACAGGTAGTTATGCAAATTTTTTCCAAATATTCGTATAGTCATCAGGAAGGGAGGGGTCTCCAACTTTCCTTGGAATAGTACTACAAACACATCAGCCTGGGCTACTTAAGCCTTGTCTTTGTCATTGGACTTATCCTTTGTTTGCACTTGATTTGACTCTTTGATGGGAGTTTTATCTACTCACTGGTTTTTACTAACTTGTTGGTTTGAGGGTTGATCAGGTTTCTTTCCCAAAATTTCCCTAATTACGAGCTCATTATTGGAGGTATCAAAGGAAACCCTTTTGGCGGGTATCTCTTGGGTTGGATTTTATGGATAAGTACCATTTAATGACCTAAATAAGGCATTTCTAATAGTAGGTACCCTTAGCAGTTCAAAGGCTTACAAGCTCACTTTTACTTTCTTTAATTCATCTGCCACATATTCTCCCATTTGTTCAACTTATTCTTGGGAAGAACTATAGGGCTGGTCTTGGATTTTATTTGGATGCTTGTTTCTATTGAAGTACTGAGTAGGAATGTATGGGTAGTTAGGATTGTTGTTGGAATTGGGATCTGGTGGGGTATTAAAGTTGTTAGGCAAGATAGAGGTCGTAAAAGGGCCACCAGCCTGCCTATTTCTCAAGTTGTAGGGGGTTGCTCTTTTATGAAACATGTGGACTTCATCTTTTTGTGGTAAGTAATGAGAGTCCTTTATCCTTTGAAAAATTCCCAAGAAGGAGGCTGGCCCAGAGGATGAAGCGAACAAGGTAAGTAATGAGGATGTACAATTTCTGCAAGTTTAGAATAGCAATCTAAAACTCCTCTTTACTCATCAACTATGACTTTGTGATGATGCTAGAACTTGGTCTTAACTTAAGATTTCAAAGAAAGGTAAAAGGGGGGAAAGGGATAAGAGATTTCCTAATCCTGCAACTAATATTGAACAGTAACAATGGAGGATGGTACAGTGGATAGCCTTCCTAAAAATAAGTTCCACTTAACCAAGGACTACCTATAGTCTCATGAAACCAGTGCTATCTTCTAAGGTCTGCATATTTTCAAACCATTCATTCACCATTAAAGCATGAATAAAATTTGAACTTAATTGCAACAACATAAACACAACTTAGAATAACTTTGCAATAATGTTCATCATCAATAAATAGAAAAAAATATGAGCTAGGAAGATATCAAACATGATAGCATTCTTCACCATTAAGTACAACATATACTAACTATTAACAACTCAAAACTAGAACAATGAAGCTAAAATCTAAGATTGGGAGAATAAATCATGCACACATGAGAAGAAAACACAAGAATCCATCAAATAATGCTATTCTCATTAATTTTATGCGGCATGCCTTTACACAACAACTCATCTCTCTCTTTGAAAATGAGAGGATGCCCTTATTTATAGTTTTTCAAAAGAAAAATGAATGGACAATATTAACTTTCATTGTGTTGATCAGATTCATTTTACATTAGGGTTTTACCTACCCCCAAATATATAGCAATATAAAATACTCTTTTGTCTTTTCCCTTATTTTGTCTTTTAGTTACCCTGACACTATAGCAGTTTTGTCTTGCAGTGACTACCATCCTTTTTGGCTACTTTGACAAGAATTCATCATCTACAATGGGTTTTCCAACTGCTTTCTAAGAATTTGCATACTTAATGAATTTTCCAAACACAGCTATAAGCTTCCCTTCCTTAGAGAGCTCATATTTGAGGATCTAGAAGGACGTTATCTTGATTCTTTTGATGATTTCTTGTTGATTCTCTATATAATTTGAGGTAGCCTCGATCATCTGCTCTATCCAAATGAAGACCCTTGCAAAAAAATCCATAAATTCTGGCGACAATGCGTCACTAGCTCCTTGCTCCATTTTCTTATGGAACAAAGGTTTGATCTTCTCTGGATATAGCTCTAAGGAAGGTATCTCAGAATCTATCATTAACTTCAGATAGTCAGCACTATCAATTTGATGCTCAACATCCTACTTGTGATCAGCCTCAAGGTCATGAAAGATATTTTCTAGAACTTTCTTCTTGTAATCCATGTTCATTAACCAAGTTTCCACTAGCCAGTGGTCTTCCTTTGCTATTTCTAGCTCCTTTTCCCAGATATATCATGAAAGATTAAGGATACACTCCAACTTAGGATAAGTGATCCTATATTTTTCTAGGAGATCCTTATAGGTATTCATCATGCTTTCTATATATTTCCCTAAGCTCTAATACCTATTGTACATCGTAACTACATGGTCGATCCCTTTGTCGCCACTAGACATCACTTTATTGAACCAATCGGTCATGGACATGGTCTAGTTCTTTTTTTCTCCATCTTACTGATATCCTCTTTTGAGAGAAAGGAAGGTGGCACTGATGATTCTGCTAGAATATCCTCTTTTTTAGATGTACATTGTTGAATGTAGGCAACATGATTTACCACTTGTTCTTCTAGTTCTTCCTTTGTGGGCTGATCTTTATTCATTTGCTACATGATGGTGGCCACTGACCATTGAAATTCATCTATCTTCTTCTCACGGGTTATTGGGCCTAGATTGATCATTGATATGTTGTAGCCTTGACATTGGATGGTGCTTGTATCTTTGTCTATCATAGGGGTGGCAATTTGTATTGTTCTGGATCTAGAGCTGTCCACCATGTTGTGAGATTAGATCTTGGGCTTCTTTTCTTTTCTGGTTTTCATCTATGCCCTAGTTGTTATTGCATCAAGCCTTTCTTTTGATTCAACGACCATAGGAGCCTTCCTTTTCAATTTCCGCTCTAGCCAATCAGGCATCTCAATTTGATCCTTAGGTGATTCATGATCACCTTCCTTTTCTTTATCATTCAGAGGCTCTTCCTCATTACCAGGAGCTTCTTGATCATTCTTTTCCTCTTCATCCAAGCCCTATATTTTTATAGCTTTCCCTTTTTCTAGCTCGATAGAAGTTATATTTCCCTCAATGATGCCTTCTTCTTGGGGTGCCTTCTCTTCTTTGTGTTTCATCTCAACATGGTGCTCAATCTCAGAGCTCTTTTTTGGTGCATCTTCTCCTTCTTTATCTTTCTCATTTTCTTCCTCCTTTTTGGGAGGTGCTTCTTCTTCTTGGATTAGTCCCTTGTCTTGGCCAGTTAGCAGAGGCTCTTCGAGTATCTCCACATCTGTGTGTATGTCTATCTTCTCTTCTAGTCGGTGCCCTTAGGGATCATCCATTTTTCTAGCTTCATTGTGTTGCTAGGGTAGTTCTTCATCTAGCTCTTGGTCTGATGTTTCTATCACATATCATTCATTGAGAGCCTCAACATACTCCTATGAAGAGTGTGAATTCTCATCATTGGAAGCCACTTTGTCTAAATTTATATTTAGCCTACCTTTTTGGGTGCTCAAAATAATCATCTTGATAGAAATTTTTGGGCTCCTCAGCTACATCCTTTGTGGCCCCCTTATGCTATTGCATGTGGCACATTTCCATATCCTTTGAGATCTACATGGTGGCTTGGTAGGTGGCAGAGGAAGAGGTAGGGTAGCAAAAATTTGATCCATTAAAGCTTGGACCTTGGGGTCAAGGATTATCCTAGAGAGTTCATCAGGCACGTTGTACATATATGCTATGAAAGCATGTGGTAAGTTGAGAGGCACCATAGTATTTGTGGATATTGTAGGCAAAAGAGTAGAGAATGTAGGTGGTGGAGGAGGGAGTGAAGAAGATGATAGTGGGGATGTAGTGGAAAAGGAGGAGACAAGTATCATCACCGGAGTAGTTGGTGAGCTAGAGTGAAGATGGACTGAGATGTCCATGATGGGTAGAGATGAGACAAGAAAAGCTCGAGAGGAAGAAGGTGGAAGAGTGGCAATGGTGGCAGTGGTAGAAAGAGCGTAAGTGGTAGGTGGTGAGTGCAGATGCTCGGTTTCTTCTTCTTATTCATGGTGTTCCTCCTCTTAGATGGTGGGAATCTCAAGCACAAATGTCCTTGTTCTTCTTGCTCTTTTAGATGATTCTCCCTCAGTGGACTTTCTGGAATACACGTTGTGTTTAGATTTACACTCGGGCACATCCTTTCCTTTCTTTGACCTTGTTGATGGTGGGGACTTGGGAGATTTCTCTGATGAGGTAGTGGCGGTGCCACTATTAGTTCAACTTTCAAGCTCATCCTTGAGCTCACCATATGTCATCTCTACACTAGGTACTTTGAGTTGGGCAATTTGGGCATCCATCCACTGCCTTGTTCTATTTTTAATTGTTCAGGTTAATATATCAAGGTCGGTGACCTCTTCTTCACTCCAATCTATCATAGGTAAGGGAAAGTTAGCCACAACATTGTATCTATGATCAACAATATTGTCATCTTCCTCCACTATTTGATCTGACATCGAGAATAGGTTGATAGAGTTGAAAAACTAGGCAATCATCCTCATATAGTGCCTCATCCATGTAGAAGCTGAGAAATCCAACTTCACAGTCCCCAAAAATCACCTGCATGCAATCACCTATCATGTGCAACAAATATCCAAAACAAACAAGAAGATGTTCTGTAAACTCTCGAGCAAGAATGTGCAAGAAAAAACCAAAAAATGATTATTGAATAATATTATAATTACAATGTGATCAATCCTTATGAAGGAGATCAAGAAAACCTAAAATTAGGAAACCCTAAAAGAAACCCTAGTGTGCACACTTAATAATTAATAAATAATTATTAATGTGCCTAAGTTTAGCTTAAGTAACCTAAAGGAATAAGTGACTTAATTAATTAACCAATATGATTAAATTAATTAAGTGGAATAACTTATTACTCTAACACCCCCCCTTAAGATGACCTTAGGGAGTAGCTAAAACACTAGGAAAAAGATGCATGAAAGCAAAGATGGGTCCCAACAACAAAGGCCTTATCAGGTACCCAAGTAAAAATGCAATGCAAACTAAACTAAATGGGGTAAAGGAGAAAACCCAGTGGGAACAAAAATCCTCCCCAAAATAGAATGCAAAGAGAAACTAAGTGATGAAAGATGGAGGACTCCATAAGACCTCCTAAGGACACCATCCATAACAAATATACATGAAAGATCCCCCCAGAAGAAAGGAAGAAATAAACCACATAGCCCCCCCATAATGAAGTAGCTCCAAAAAGACTGAAGAAACCACATCCCCTGAAAGAAGTGAGAGGGAAGAGGTCGGATGGATGCAATATTTGAAGGTGAAGTAGGTGTAGCCCAATATGTCTCCACAAAAGTAGGTGTGACCTCAACCAATGACGAAGCTAGAATAGGTGAAGACTGAAGTGAAACCTCCAAAGATGAATGTTCAACTAGGTCTTGCTATGCTGAAACATAAGAAACCACATCTATAGTCGTAGAAGTATCAACAACTACAATAGTAGGTGGAGGAGATGGAATGGATGGCTCAAGAACAAGATCTGAAGTGAGAAATCCAATGTTCAAGAAGCCAAATTTCTCCTCTAAATGATGATTCAATCTAGAAGTGTGATGAAAAATTATAGGAGTAGAAGCACCATAAATAGAAAAATCTACAAAGGAATACAACCGAGATGAGTGATCCACCACCCCAGTAACGATAACCACTCTAATCTCCAAGTCTTTGATGATAACTAAATCAGGTGTGAACTCCACAGACCTCCCATTGCCTCCATGTGTGATCTGACATATAGAAAGAAGGTTGTTCATCAAATGAGGAACACACAAGACATCCTGAAAAGTCTTGTCCCCAAAAATAATAGATCCCTTCCCTATAACAATCATGTATCTATTGTTTCCCATCAAAATGGGAGACATAGTGTGAGACTCAAAGGAAGTGAACATAGACTGTGAATAAGCCATTTGATGATATGCTCTTGAATCTAGAAGCCATCTCCCTGATCGAAGACTTGAAGAAGCACAAAGAGCATGTCCCTTCATATCTAATGAAGTATGTAAACCGTATATGCCCCTATCATGCTGCTCTAAAGAATAAGAATGAGGGGAAGGAGATGATGTAGACATCCGAGAAAGAAAATCAATTTGATGTTTCTGAAGAAGATTCTTTAGCTCATCAATGTCCTTGTAGCAACTATGTTCTGCATGTCCTTCTCTCTTGCAATATGCACATGGACCCTTCTCCTTCCTAGATGATTTCCCCTTAGAAGAGGAAGATGAATCTAAAGACTCCTTCTGCTGCTCATGAGATTTGGAATCCTTTTGTTTATGTTTCTTTCCTTTGCCTATAGAAGCCTTTTGATCTCTAGGCTCCTGTGATGCAATAAGTGTCTGTGATGAAGAGGGCTTCAACTTACCCATATTAGCCAACTTGGCCTACTCTCGAGTGAGAGAAGATGCAAAATCATCAAAAGAAGTCATAGTAAATCTAGTACCAAGTGCATCCCTAGTAGCATAAAAGGTGGAAATAAAAATTGAATAATCTGGTCCAAGCTTAGAAAGAATGAACAATATCAACTGAGAGTCTTCCTTCTGAACACCACACTGTGACAACTATAATCTAAGAAAATTGACTATGGTGAAAAACTCTCGGATGCTGTCAAAATCCCTAGGATTTAAGCCAATAAGCTCATTCTCTAATTGAAACCCTCTCATAGTATCTTGCTTCCCAAACAAAGACTGCAAAGTAGTCCAAATCTCATCGGGTGTAGTGTAAGACTCAATATGAAAAAGAAGGTTAGATGAAAGAGACAGACATAATGTACCATAAGCTTCATCACATCTATTAAACCACTTTCTCTTTTCAACAGCACTTGTAGGTTCAATTTTTGTACCCATGGTTACCTTGTACAACCCTTTATGTTTCAAATGAATCTCCATTTATTTTTTCCAACCAAAATAATTGAATGGAGTAAGGGGTGCAATATTATGTGTATCCATGATAGAAAAAAACAATATATACTCTCAAAGCAAAAAAAAAATGATCACTGATCTCAAAACAAATAGCCTGATTGCACGCTTCCCAAGAAAATAATTGAAAAGGTAAAGGCTGAGATCAAATAAGAAAATTAGATACCTGGTAAAAAATATGGGTAAAAAAGGTCTGAGATCTATGTAGAGCATTGAACCAGATTTCCAATGCCTATTTTTTTTTGCAAAATGGAGTCCGAACGCAAAAATTACACCTCCTAGAGTGAAAACAACAACTTTTGACTTTGACAGGGGAAAAAAGCATCAAAATGGAAAAATCAGAAACAAATACCAATACCACAGTGTCGCACTCAGAACCATCTTTCGAACGATATCTCATTTTTGAAAAGACTTTCGTTTGTAAAAGTTATGAGAAAACAAAAAAAAAGGCATGTAAAAGGCAGTTCTAGCACTAAATAGGGGCAAAAATTTGGCTCCTTTAACATTGGCCATCAGTTGTACATATGATCTCCGCTGGCGCTTAGGAGCAAAGTCCTCCTGCCCCTAGTCACCCAATTGACCGCAGGGGCTGGAATGGCAGCTGGGGGCATTGACGAGGCTCCTAGCCACCAAGGTGACCGTCGGCTACACTAAGGGAGCCCGCGAGAGCTAAGGGCGAACGGCGCTGAGGGTGGCGGTGCAGGAGGCCGCTATTAGGGGTGGCGGGGGGAGGCCGCCAGGTAGAGCAGCGGTAGTGGGACCCTATATACTGGCCGTGGAAAACCTCTGATGGTATTTTTGATTTTTTAAATTATTTTTTTGATTTTGGTGAATTTTTTTGCCTCAAACTGTGTGTTGGGGAGGCTATACGGCTTCCCTAGCAAAAAAATTTTTCCTTTTTTTTTCAACAGCTCCAAAATCGATGAAACGAAAGGCATTTCTAGGGTTTTTGGGCATCTTGAACATGATGGCAACATTTGTTTTGCCCAAAAATGCACATAAAAAATGCCTACCCCCAGATCCACAAAAACTCAGCTTGGCTTGAAACCCTTACACAGAAAAAATGTTGTGAGAGAATATCTTCAAATCACGAATAGGCAGCCATAGGTCTGGAGCTCTGATACCATGTAGAAGTTGAGAAATCCAACTTCACAGTCCCCAAGAATCAACTGCATGCAATCACCTATCATGTGCAACAAATATCCAGAACAAACAAGAAGATGTTATGTAAACTCTCAAGCAAGAATGTGCAAGCAAAAACTAGAAAATGATTATTGAATAATATTATATTTACAATGTGATCAATCCTTATGAAGGAGGTCAAGAAAACCTAAAATTAGGAAACCCTAAAATAAACCCTAGTGTGCAGACTTAATAATTATTAATGTGCCTAAGTTTAGCTTAAGTAACCTAAAGAAATAAGTGACTTAACTAATTAACCAATATGATTAAATTAATGAAGTGGAATAACTTATTACTCTAACAATCCGTACCTCTTTATCATCATCACAATTGGCCCATAAGTCCTCGACATGAGGTCAGTGAGCATATTTCCTTCCAAACCACTTCTTTAGTTTGTCGTAGGGGTCCACTCTTCCTCGATCTGTGTAGAGATCCAAATTATACTCCACCAATTATTTCTTTGAGTACTTCGCACATTAGGGAGCAGGGCAGGAATACATTCCTTTCCCGAAGTTCATGGGATATGGGATCCCAGCTCTATGATTATCACTTAACATTGTGTGGGTAGTCTATAGCTGCTAAGAGAATTATAGCAAGATCATCATGTTGTTTGGGTAGTGCGGCAATTGGTATGGTTTCCCCAAGAACCCTTCTTCTCTAATATACGTGAAATTTTTGAATTGTATGAAGAGGTATCTAAACCGCTTTATGAAGGCCTTTGCACTGTGTGATACGCTTCTCTCAAAGTCTCCTTTGAGGAGTCTAATTATGTGCATGATTAAGGCATCATTTACCCTCTTGTATTCTCTTTTTAAGTTTCTATACTACAACCAGGGATAGTTGTCATAGACTTTAAGCACTCCTTTCTTTGTTTCCAGTTGGCCTATATTGAAGAGTCCTTTGTATGGGAACTTCTCCACCAAGAGGTATACCAGATATGATTTCATATAAAAGTTAGAGGTCTTCTTCACAACCATGGGCTGATTGTGCAAGTTTTCATTGATCATCTTGGCCCAATGGAACTTGGATTTCCCTCAGATAATTTCCTCAATGAAATAAAACATCCATTCCTTGAAGAATTTTGCAGTTGGTAGACACATTAATTTTCTCAATAGAGTAACTAGATCATGTTACTCTTCGAAAAAATCACTTCTAAATAGCTCTTGTGGCACTTTGTTAGTGTTGCCCCTTGTTTCTTTCAACCAATGTTGGTTGATTATTCTTTTGCATGTGATGGGTTCTCATTTCCACATTTTTTCAACAAATCCCTTCTTCATTTTTTCCATTTCATCAAACGTGGGGATTTGGAATCTTTGACCAATAGATTTAGTGGATAGTTCAGCCAACACCCTCCCATCCTTTTTGATGATCTTCCTATTGGAGTGATAACACTCCCTTCATGCCATGACTATTTTTGGGGCAATTGGTGTGGGAGGAAAGCTAGTTGACTTGGCAAGACCACTTGCCTTGATTTTTCATGCATTCTCCATGCTAGGGTTAAACATCACCCTTTTCCTAAACTCATCAATATCTATGTGCCTCAAGTTCATAGCTGACACTGATTCCCAGGTAGAAGAAAGCTTGGAGGTACACTCCACCCCATGAAACTAATACTTCATTTGGTCATTTTCCTATTTTCCTCTCGACACATGAGTGAGCTTCTTTCCTTTATTAGATTTCTCAGCAGACCTTCTTGATGGACCCGCAATAGATTCCATAAATATTTCATACACAAGGTGTAGTAAGTGTGTTTACATATAAATTGGGGAAAATGTCAACCTAATCCTAAAAATTGACTGTTAGATCCATTAATACATCATTAAAAGATCATAAAATTCATCATAAATCCTCATTTGGATTTTATTTAGATCATTTAGGTGAATGCAGGCCCAAGGATGTGGGTTTCCCCAAGGTGGAAGCCATCAAGATGAAGGTAGTGAGGAAATGGCCCCGGGGCCATGACGACCCACAGGTGGCTATCTGTAGTAGAAAGTCCACACTGTTTATTTGGTGACCAAATTCCTGGTAAAATGATTAGACATGTGTGAGAACATGTCATGCGACACCTGATGTCATTAGATTATGCCTTGATGTACTTACGAGTTTGGGTTATGGGGGCACTATGAGGTAGATAGATGTTTGAAGTTCAATCGCTAAAGAGTGGCATTCAGGGGATGACAACACACATGCAGTGTTTCATATTATGAGACCCATGGAGAACTTGGACACCATGAACTACGTCTTATATTTTTGTCATTTTGGGAAATGTGGAGGGAAATCATCAGGCCACTATCGAATGTTTGTCATTAAGGAATGGCCTCAGAGGGATAGCAATTGACAGGTGGCAGTTCACATAGGCAAGCCTGCAACGATCTCACAAACTTAAGTTATTCATTGATAGTCTTCAAGATTTGTGAAGGGATACATCTCCTATGGAACCCACCATGTGGGGTGGCATGAACATTTTTCCATTAAGGAACAAGAATGGAGGAGGGGCCATCCACATATGACCACTCGTAGAGGCTATCCCAAATGCAGATTTGAATTAGTGTTCCTATTAGGCAGACTCCCAAAGATGGGGAAGGCAATGAAAGGAGCAGAGTCTAAAATGCAAGTGCACAAGATGACTTTGCTACTAAACAACAATGGTGGGAAGGCTGCAAGCCGCACACAACAACCTACAAGATCATTTGGACTTAGCATAATTTTAGGTAATGGGGCTCATTCCATTCAATGGCAATGATGAATGTGGGTCCTTTGTTGTGGGAGGGCATGAGGGAATGGATACTAAATAATGGCAATGGGGATTTGGTGGTTTGCAAGCAAAAGTCTGAATGGTAACTCCCGCACAAGGTTAAGGACTTAGCCATTTTTCCTAGAATTTTCAATGTTAACATGGGCGACGGTAGCAATGATGTAGGCCACAAGGAATTCCTCGCCGCACAAAGAATGGTGAGGGTGAAGCAGGAATCCACATGAACGTAACTGAAATTTTTTCAATTTTTAAATGGCACTGAGGTTTCCTAAATGTTGGGAGAAAATAATTCATGTGGGCTCGAGGATTGCGAAGGTTGTTGGGAAATCTAAGGTTTCATTTCCAAGATTCTAACACTTTCAAAACCCAAACTATAGAAAAAAACCTCTTGAAATTTTAAATGATGGCTTACCTGGAAACAGTGCAAAAGTCTGATGGAAACCAGACTTGAATCAAACTAGAAGTCTGTGTAGGCAAGATCTTCTCCTTCTCCATCAAAAATTTAAAAACTAGGGGTGAAAATGATAGTTTTGACCCCCCTTTATAGGCAAGTCATTCATTAATGCACACAATAAATTCCAAGTGTGATGGAAGTTCGAGTAGATGAATTTGGGGAAACCTGATTTGGTGCGGCCGTGGGATGGCAGAGGATGATGCGGGATCTTCTATGTAGGTGGATATTGGGACTTCACCACTAGGTAGCGACTAAGAAATGATGGTGGCCCATGGACAGAAACCCATAAATGCGGGTCTTCCAAGCTCCATGGACGTCGAGGAAAAGTGCAAAGGGAAACTCGCAGGTCTAACCCCACAAAGGTGAAATACTTAGCATATTTTTGGGTGGTGATCTTGGTCAAAGAGCGATTGGTGAATTTTCTACACACGACCAACTCAAGCTCTTAAATGGGGGCATGCAAAGCGAGGCAAAGGTGAAAATGACCTATTGAAGTCAAAAAGGGAAGAGGGGGTCCCCATCCTAAATGGGGTGTGTGTGCTATAGGCACAACAAAGCCCACGTTGGTTTTTCTAATTTTCTCTTTCTTCATTTGCAAATAGGAAAGTTCACTTCGATAAAATAATTTTAATTCCTCCCTCTTATTCAGCGTAAAATTAAGTTGTGCACTCATTGCTCCTACATGAGATATAATAGACTATAAGGATTCAGAAAGGCCTCTCCTATGAGGTCTTTTTGCAGAAGTATCAATTAACCTTGCAATCAATTCTTCAAGTTCTCTTTTGTTGTTTTCTATTTTATTTAGAATATTTTGTTGTGTTCCTACATGATTTCTACAAATTGAAGGAGTAGTTTGATGTTGTTCTTGTTTATAATGGTTTTTATGAGGAGGTGATTGAGAATTATCAATATTTGGAGGTGGTGATTCATTTCCTAGAAATTACAAGAAACTTTAATTAAAAAACCTAATTTAATTCAAATTTAAAACTAAAAACTAGAAATACATACCTCTTTCACCTCTACAATGTCTTGGAATAATCCTTGGAAAGAATCACAAGCTCCAAGTGAAAAAATGACATGTTTTTGGCGAGCGTGGGTTAATCAGAGATAAAAAAGAGTAGTCCAAAATGTGAAAAGGGTGGAATGAAATGGTTTTAGCCATGGTTTATTTATTCATCTTTTCAATTTTTCAATCACCAAATTTGGAGCTCACCAAATGATCTTGGTATGGCCAAGCCTTAGGCTTGGCCATCCAAGCCCATTTTACGAGCATCAAATGGGTAATTTCATGAAATCTGTAAATGTGGCACCTTTTTTGTGTCATAGATTGGTGCACACACCCCTTATAAAGTTGTAATTGTATGGGAATACCAAGATATGTGTACTATACATCCAAACATTTTAACTCATCATACTTACATGGAGGCAGGTAGTAATCTGATGAGATAACCATAATGAAGATTGAATCCCATCTTATATGAAATTATAAAAGAAGAATTGCAAAATTTACCCAATGTAGGATTTATTTATTCAATTTCATATATTCAATGGGTTTCACCATTGGTAGTGGTTCCTAAGAAATGTGGTAAGTGGTGTATTTATTTTGATTATAGATCCCTTAACAAAGAATATAAAAATGATTATTTTCCATTTTCTTTTACTAATAAAGTTCTTGATAATCTTGGAGGGAAGAAGTTATTTTCTTTCTTGGATGGTTTCAATAGATATAATCATATCATAATAGCATTTATAGATCAAGATAAAAATACTTTTATTTGTCCTTAGGGAACTTTTACATATATTTTTTTTTCTTTTGGGTTATGTAATGCCCCTATAAGTTTTCAAAGGGAATTTTTGAGTATTTTTGTTGATCTTATTCATGATTGTGTTGAGGCATATATGGATTTTTTTATTTTTCATGGTAATAATTATGAGAAAGCTAAGAATAATACTAAAAGGGTTCCTCAAATATGTGAAGATACTAACCTATCTCTTAGTCATGAAAAAAATCAATATTGAAAGGATAGAAGGTGTAGTATTGGGTCATTGCATTTCTTCCAAAGGTATTAAGGTTGATCCTAAAAAAGTAAAAATTATTCAAGATTTACCTATACCTATTTGTCAAAAATATGTTCATAGTTTCCTAGGGCATGTAGGATATTATATAATATTTATTAAAGATTTCAATAAGATTCTCTCGCCTCTTTTTTTTAAAGAAAAGGATGATACTTTTTCTTTGACAAAAGATTGCCAACATGATTTTGAGACAATTAAAGTGAAGACCATAACTACATTGGTGCTATGAGGGCCTAACTATGAGATACCATTCCAAATTCACACCAATTCCTATAATACCTCAATGGGGGTTGTGTTGGGCCAAAAAGGATGATGCATGCTCTTTATTATATTTACTACATAAGAAAAAATTTCACTAGTGTTGAGGTAAACTATATAGTAATTGAGAAATAATTTTTAGCTTTAGTTTATATAAATAATAAATTCCACCATAATGTTAGAGGACATAAAGTGTTTTTTCATATTGATCATTCTATAATTTATTTTTTTAATCAATAAAACTATTGTCACTAAAGAGTTAAAAAAATTTATTGTTATTACAAGAGTTTGTAATTACTATACTTGATAAGCCTAGTCATGAAAATGTTGTTGAAAAATTATTATCTAGGTTACAACATTATTATGAATCTATTCTAGTTGATTAAACATTTCCTAATGAGCATCTCTTTACAATCTCAGTTAAAATTCCTTGGTTTGTTGATATTGCCAACTACCTAGTCACTTGCAATTTTCCTCCAAATTTATCTCCTAGAGACCAAAGGAAAATTGTTGGACTTAGTGGTTAGTACAAATGGATTAATGGAATTATTTTGTATACAAGTATTGGGTGCTATCACAATAGTGGTTTATACTTTTTGGGAGATCCTGATTTTTGTTGAAATCACATATTTCTAGAAAATATAATGATTTAAGCCTTGAAAATTCCAATTTAAAGGATTTAAATTGAAGAGGGTTTGATCAAACCACCTTATACCAAGCTCCCTTAGATATAACTCCGCTATTTTTAAACCATACCTATAATGGAGTCTCCTTTACACCTATCAAAATGTTGATAAAATACCACTTTTGATTTACCTTTTGGGGGATCAAATGAGTTCATTTAAAATTTATTTTTTGTAAGTATGTAGTCCTTATTATAAGCTTCCAAAAAAGTATAATCTTAATTAAATTAAATTGATTATTATATTTATTTTTAATTTCTTGTGAATGCGGGTTTTTCACCAAAAATCAAGCTCTTTGTTCTGCACATGTGGAAAAATAGTAGATTATCAAAATAAAATTTTGAAAAATATGTTTAGGTTGGGTATTGATGTCCTTGATCTATTAAATAAAAAAATGAATTTAGATACATATAGAAAAATTTATGTTGTATACAGTCCACCTATGTCTGAATTGTAATTGGTTTGACTTCGAAACTTGATTAAGGAACAAATATTTAA
Organism: Sequoiadendron giganteum; assembly: GCA_007115665.2. NCBI lineage: Eukaryota > Viridiplantae > Streptophyta > Pinopsida > Cupressales > Cupressaceae > Sequoiadendron > Sequoiadendron giganteum. The sequence continues at coordinate 635,481,999 of CM021105.1, read as the reverse complement.
TAAAACACTATAAAACCTAATGAACTCATTAGATATCATAGTTACAAATCTAAATTCGAAAAAAATAGAATTTTATCCTTCATACAAAAAAAAGTATGTTGTATATGGTGAGCATGACTCCTTGAAAATGCTAATTACTAATACAAACTAGTTATCGAAGGAGATGAAAAAAAAAGTGCAATCTGATTCCAAAATTTTTGAAAAAAATATATTTATAATCTATAGACAAAACTTCACAAATCACTAGTTTGCATCATCTTCAAATTCTTCACGGTTTAGCCACTATAGGAGCCCAAAAGTGAATATTTAGTTTTAAAAAATCAGTTCAGTGTCTAGTTTGTCCAAAAATTGTAAACCAGTATTTGTGGGATCACCCTATTGATAATGTCATTTGTTGGTGTATAACTAAATATGATGTCTTTGATATACTTTGAGCATATTATATATAACTGTGCAAATTAAATGTTGTAGCTTAACATACGACCACAAGATCATTACTTCTAGATATTATTAGCCCACATTACACAAATATTGTAGAAAGTGTGTCTAACATTGTGATAAATTTTAATGTTTTCGCCAACCCACACATTCAAATGAGATGCCTCTTCAATCAAAATTATCAATTGAACCTTTTGAAAAGTTGGGATTAGATTAAATTTAGCTCCTATAAATTCTTCATCCCTAAACAAAGAATATATTTTGATCTACACATATTATGTTACCAAGTGGATTGAGGTCGTGGTATTGAAGTATGCATGAGATACCAAATTAGTTGAGTTTATGTGTACTAAAATACTCACAATATTTGATGTATGCCTATCTTAAAATTTGGTGCTTAAGAGACACAATCCTAGGAAGTTCAATGAATGTGGGACCAAATTCCTATTCATAGAACAACCTTTGGGATTTTAGAAGCCGACTCTTCATTTTAACTAAAGGGGGAAGGGGGGGGAAGGGAAGAGATGAAAATAAATGAATACAAGAAACTATTCATAGGCGATGCACTAGAACATGTTAATGGTGTGTCCCATCATACAACATATTACAATCTCAACTTTGTGATATTATACAGAAGTTTGAAAGAGTGCTAACATGATAAAAAATTATGCATATATGAGATTCAACTAAAACTATAAAAGCTCTCTATAATGGTTGATAACTAAAATCTCTCAATGAAGAAAAGAGAGAATAATTATATTTAGAATTGAAAGAAATAGAACACAAGGTAGAGGCCAATAGAGAACAAAGTTATGAATTCAGTCTTTCTCATACAATATTAATTGCTAAGGTCTAAGAAATTACAGTTCATCAAATATTAATTCTTCTAATTATTTCATAAAATATTATGAAAAACCCCTAATATAGTTCTCCTCTATGTGTTTATAGAAAACATCTCCCTCCCTCATGAAAAACCACAAAAATAGAAAAGATTCCCCACTTCCTCACCTGTGATCCTCGCCATCATGGCGATAGTTGAAATGTCTTAACTGGGAAATCATAAGCAACTCCCCATAGATCCTAATGATGCCATCTATCCATCCATGACCTTCCATTTCAACCATCTACAAGCCTCATCATAATGATGGCCGAATGTGAGCCTTTTCTCCTTATAATGTGCATGTACGTGTTACATGTTAGCCTCCACCATCAGTCTATGGTGGGCTCACCAAAATTCCCATCAAACCACACATTACTTGTGATGCTTAGAAAACTCTTCATGTTACACTATCTTGACACATAATTTTAGGGAGAGTGGGTGCTTGTTAAAATAAAAACATCACTCACCCTTCTTGGGTGGTGTGCAAAGCTACCAAGTGGTGTCCTAGTGCATCATGTGAAAAGATTAATCCCCTAGGATTGGTAGAAGTTGTGAAAATTTTACATGTGGCTCTCCTCCATGTAAACCTTGAACTTAAGAGAAAAACCTTGGAAGCTAAAAGAAAAGACATTACTTCTAGCAATGCCTTGGAACAAAACCCCTACAAAATAAGGCTATAGTAGACAATTTCTACAATGTACCAAAGGATATTGTCATTGATCAAGGGCCACAATTCAAATTTGAGATGTTTTTTGCATCAGTACATGAATATGTGATTCAATATCATAATTTGTCTCCATATTATCCACAAGCTAATAGTTAGGTAGAGGTTACCGACATATACTAACTTGAGAACATCTTTACCAAGACAATAGAACATCATAAAAAAATATTAGGTAGTTTGATTTCTAGAAACAATAGGGGCCTACTAGATGACATGAAATACTAATATTGCTCTCACACCCTTTGAATTTGTCTATGGTAAGAAATAGATATTTCCTATTGATTTTGAAATAAAAATTTTATGTTCTTATCTCAAATTGGGTCTAGATCTTATAGATGCACACAAAAAAAGGATCAAATAGATCCATTATTTAGATGATATATGATGGGGGGATTTGTTTCATTCATAAGTATTTCAACAAAAAATGTTCTCTTTGGCATGGTTGTTTCTATTGTAAAAAATATTTCATCTAAGATATTGGGCTCTTTTGTATGATTCCAAGTTTTAGTACTTCAAAGGAAAATTTAATACTAGATGGTTAGGGCCATATGTAATTGAATTTATCTATGATAATGGTGCAGTAAAAAATTTCACTATGGACTCCAGTTGCACAACTATCCTTGGGCTAGTGTAGGATCATGGGGGTCCAAACTAGGCCCTTAAGTGGCAATGAAAATTCAAAAGAATAGAGTTAAGCAACTTGACATAAAATTTTAAATAGGCTATTAACATAATTTGAAAAACATGTAAGAACATAATTTGTAGAAAATTGAATGTATTTTCTAAGATACTAGTCCTTTTTTTGAAAGAAGTACATCTATTTGGTGAAAATTTGAAATTTCAATGTAGCAGTACTAAATTTTCAAGCGAAAAATAAACAACAGGTGTATGTCTGACCAATCTAAGTACAAGAATTTTTATTTTTACTTTTTAGACTTTAAATATAAGTAGAGGACACATGCCTAGATGTGCCACATTTTTTTTGTATTTTTTTTTCAAGTAAATAATTAGTTATGATTTTTTTATTCGATTTTTTTAAAAATACTAAAAACTTGTTTGTCTGACCACCATAACTTGGTAAAAAAATTATGAAATTCCATTGTTTTTTTTAATCCTATAGCATGGGAAGCATAGAATGTGTTGCATCTTTTGGATTTGAAAAACATGAAATTATTTAAAAATTATAGATTTTTTTCAATCAACCTATCAATTAGGAATTTAGTCATAATGCATGTAGAAAATCAATAATAATTATCTATTAAATTAAAAATAAGGAATTTCTTATATTGGTGGAAAGCCAATAATTTTCTCAATAAACCTTTTTTGTTTCATCAAATTTAGATAAAATTACATTTTTTGTCATATCTCCTCTTTTTGGACCCCCATGATCCTACACTCACCCCCTTATTAATGGTCATTGTCTTAAGCTCTAAAAATAGCCTCTTACAAAATAAAATTCCATCTCTAATCTCAAGAAGGAGATATGTGTTTCTTAAAGGGTTATTGTCACCTCTTTGAGTGTCTTTTAGGTCTTTTTTTTTTTATAAAATAAATAAAATCTAGAAATAACCTTGGGCATTGCTATATGGTTAAAAGTTTAAAACCAAGTTCTAGGAAAATTGTAACTAGAATAAAATTCTTAGATGTGAAAACTTATTTTTTGGCACCTCTAAGTGGTAAATGACTAAAAATTAGGTAACTAGCAGATTCTTTTAATTAAAATAATCAATTATAAAAATATTTATTTTCAATTTAGCTATAGGAACACTAGTTCATGTTGCTATCCTTCTTCTTGTTGCTAGGATTCTTATCACTAGAATTCTCCAATCATTTCCAAAAGACTCTAGCATTCTTCAATCAACAACTTATTTTCCACTCCATGTCAACTAGCACATGTCTTTCATCCTTGATAATGTTTTATAATTCAATGGTACATTGTATTGATCATATCAACTTTGGCCTCATGATAAAGCCTGTACGTCAAATTTTATGCCATTTTAGAATGATGGTTGGCACATTGGTTTCATGATATCACATGGTTGACACACTAGATATTCATAATTTGTTATGAAGTTCATTCAATTTCATCATATTTTTTTCACTACACCAATCACTACCTTCTATATGATTCCCACATATCATCATTTTATCCATGGATTATGCTAGTATTCCCATTCCATATTTTCTACCCATGTCCTTCATCCATGGTTTGATGTGCTCGTCATCATGATCTAACACTCACAACTAGTTAAATTTAAACTCATCACAAGACTGCCACATCAAATTAGAATTGTACATGCACCTTTCTATGTCAAGTCACGTTAGCTACCAAGTCATTTAACTTCAACCATTCTCCAACATTCACATTGGATTATATTTTTTATCATTGACAAATTGTGTTTTTATTCTTTTCAATAATATTAAATATTTTCTTGTATATAATTTAATTATGATGGCATACACTAGTATGGCATCACACATAAAGCTAAGGGGAAGCTATCAAATTAATTATTTTATGGATTCTTGTTCATTTATACCTTATAAAGTAAATATAATTACCTGATATGCCAAATATAGCTATTATTATATCCACATCCTCTCACTTTTTGTCTATATCTTCCCATTTTTCCATTCTAACTATCCATGTTAACCTTTAAACTTTTACAATCCCTTTCAATTTTACTATGTATAGCCATTTCTATTGCAACATCAATATAAAATTCCTTTTGCACATCATGGGTGGAATACATACTTACTGAGACCCTACTAACATAACATAATTGAAATAAAATAAGGAAGTTTATAATATTTTATATTAGTCACACCAAAATATGTTCTGTAAATAGTTGTGTGGATTTTATGATCATATTTTCATTGAATTCACTATGGTTTCATTAAGAAAAGGTAACTTTAAGGGGAATCACTTTCCCAGTCACCATTCAAATAATTTTTGAAGTCACTAGGTTACCCCAAACTAGTGAAGCATTCTTTCCTATAGGGTCCATTAGGGTAATAGGTTTAAAAACCATAAAGAAGTAGTTCCTAAAATATGAGGAATCTATTGAAATGGTGCATGGATAGGACACAAAATAAGCTTCACTACATAAACTATGGGATTTTGTTGTAAAGTTTGTTATCTAGTACATCACCTACAAAGATAGGTTTTCTTACATTTTCACTCATCCCTCCAGGTTAATGTGTTATTTTTGTATTGGATATCTTATTATTGTACCCTTCTATTTGTTCCATTCATTACAAGAATATAATAAGTAATAAATGTGCATGAATATTCCCTTGCCCATCATGGGTTAATCAAATTACTGGTTATAGAGGGTTTACAACATATTCCACCAATAAGTTGGAATGTTTTTATTCAAAATGAGGAGGAGAAAGAGCCTAGTGACTCGACCTCTAAAGCCCATGATGATGAGATTCATGAATTCAAAGCTCATTGCAATGTGCCAACGAATGAAGAAATTATTGAATCTGAACCTCATCAAGTTGTGTCAATTGATGAAAAAATCCCTAAATCCAAGATGCATGGTGCCCTAGAATTTGAAACTAGGAAACTAACTAATTTTTCTACTTCTTAAACCCTAGATAAAAGGAAAAAGAGAAAAAATAAAATTAGGTGTCAAATCAGATTCCAAATTGAAAAACCTATTAGGTTTTGTAACTAAAATTACTAGAACATGACAAAAGGCTACTTCATATAACATGGAAATTTTAGCTACCTCCAGGTCATAAGGGGTAAATACAACATTTTTTTGTGAATAGAGAAGGCAAAACAGACAAAACAAAAAGAACAACATATGAGGAAATAAATGGAAGCCACAAATGACATTGAGCCCCCTACTTTTGCAAATGAATAAAATTCCACTCAAATAAAAACCTCTACACATTAAGATGAAAACCCTCTAACAAAACTAGTTGATGATGATAATAGCTCAACAACCATGAGAGATATTATCAAGGATATAAAAGAGATACAGGATTCTTAAAACCTTATTCCTAAGGCCTGGCAAGAAGAATAGTAAAATCTTTTTTATACATACAGTATGAATGTTTCCCATGTTTTATAAGACCAATATGAACAAGGTAAATTCATAACCTTAAAATAGCCAATATTTGAATATTCACCATCTTGAGAAAAAATCGATCATGAGGAGATGATTTGTAAATGTAGCATTAAAAATTGTCACTCTTAACAATTTCACACTAGCTTTAGCTCCCCCTACGTGCTTGGACCTAATCATGCATTTAATTGCCCATTTTATAAATATCTTCATAAAATTAAAGAAGGTAAATAAAAATAAGCATTTAATATTTACCCCCAACACTTTAGACCTTGAAAAGGATGAGTTCTGTCTAGGGCACCTCATACCCTAGACGAGACCATTTTAGATCTAATTTTCATATGCCGATGTTGATATTTTATTATTTGAATTTCTAATTATGTTTGCCAGCTATCAACATTTGAGTTTTTAGGAAATTAAAATAATTGCATATAAATAAAAAGTATTTTCACCATTTTAATCCTAACACTTTGATTGAGAAAAATTGAGCATCCTAAAACTAGTCAAGAGAATTCAAGAGAAAAATTATCATCATTTTAGCAACATATATTTCATTCAAGCATCATGTCAATCATTCATCATGATTTTATGTAATTTGTCCATGTTTTGTGTTCATTTACTTTTTGAGTACTAAAACTTGTAGGACTTCAAATCAAGCAACAAATTCTCCTTGAGGGTGATGAGTATGTGAATTTAGTCTATCAAGAAATATAGATTTGAGTGGTGAGTTGTAGCATTAGTCATTTCATTACTTGTTTATCATTTAGTTGTTGTAGCTTGATAAGCTTGATTATCATTGATATCAAAAGTGTGCTTAAGGTTGTATATGCTTTGGAGATTGTTAGATTGTAGAGATATCTAATGGTGTAGGTCAGCATTGTAGTGATTTATAAGGCTAAGAGTCAGTTTGATGTCTAAGTATGATTTGGATGTGGGTACACATGTCTTGATGTGTTTTCAAGATTCTTACAATGATATTTTGTCAGTTTAGTGTACCACACTCAGTTACAAGTTGTAGAAGTTTATTCAAAGTCTATCATGGTATATACTCTAAGGTAGACACACAATATTCTGGTCTACATCCTTCTATAGAATAATATATAGTCAAGTGATTTATTAGTTAAATTCATTGAGATGTGAAGGTGTTATATCCAAAGTTTCATGTCAATAATCCTTCCACAGAGAAAGTTAGAAGTGATAGGGTACTTGACTGTGTTAGGGTAGTGGAAAGTGGTTCAGAAGACTTGTTGGAATGCTCTGCATTCTACCACACATGATGTTATGATCAAGTAGTTTTAAGGACATACTTAGTGATTTCTACAGTATTTTATACTAATTTAGTGCTCCACAAGTTTAGTTTTCAAAGTGTTAGAGTGATAAACTTGGTTTTGGATGCTTAATCTTCATTAGAACAAGTGTTTGAATACTTGTTCCTATAGAAGGTTATGAAGTTTAGTTGTATGAGTTTGTGTGAACACTCAATATGTCTCAAATTTTCTAAGGTATGAAGTGCATGAAGATATTTATTTTTTCCAACACCACATATGTGTTTCAAGTCATTTTTGTGAAGTTATGCTTATTTTTTAGTCTGGCTAAGGTATGTTGATGATGTGCACCACTAATTCAAGATAGAGTGTAGTTTAAGGAGTGATTGAAGGTGTTTTATGGGTTATGTTGACTCATCTGGGATAAACACAAATAATTTTTATCATCCTTGTGTACCACAATTAGATATGAAGGTCAACATGCTACAAGTTACATATTTTCTTATTTATGACTGACTTAATTTGTATTTGCAAAGAGTGTGGATGATATATATAGAAGATTAAAAATGATAAAAGGAGTAGTAAATGTGAGAGGATATGTAAGAATATGGGAATATTATAGTAAGGTCCCCCACATACCTAATATGTATAATTTACAACTATCAGCATGTAGAAGTCATAAAGTCAGTCATATTCCAGTTATTATAATTTGGAAGTTGTAGCTTCCTTGGGCTTTAGCCCTAAATCAAAGTTGTAATTTTTTTTCATTTGTGATGCTAGATTTGGTTAGTAGATACAAGCAGCTTTTCTCACTATAGTTTCCTCTTGTGGGTTTTTCCACATATATCTAGTGTTATTTGTCTTTCTTGTGTGGATGCTTATCTTCTTTCTTGTTTTGATTAAGTAGATGAATTCTTTAATGGTATAACCTATCTTCAATAGCTAAGGATTTAAATTGAACTTGAAGTATACCAATTCACCCCCTCTCAGTATTTTGTGTTTCCAACATTAGCCTCTACCCAACCGAGGTAAGATCTCTTTTATACATCACCATAGTCATTATGGAGGTAGAAATACCAAAATGAGGTTTCAATTAGGAAGGAACCTATCCCCCTCTTTCATTTGTGTAGGCTTTTATATATAAGGTAATTAGAAGAAGATTGTAGACTAATTTCTCATTCATGCACTCAAGCCCTACAAGCTATCAAGCCACAAAAATTGGATTTTCTCAATAATAGATGAAGTTCTAACAACAACCTTGAGAAAATAGGACCTACATACTGAAGACTTCAGGCTTGTGATTTGAAATCTTAAAAAGTAGGAAGATATTCTATGGAATGGGTCACCTTAGACAAGTCAATTCAATACCAAATTTATATTAAAGGTTCCTCTGTGTCTGCCCTTTGCATCTCAAAAAAAAATTCTTTCTATTTTACATTTGTTAGAAATCACCTCAGTTTTCTATATTTTGATAATTAACATATGAACATCATTGAATCTTAAATTTAAGTACATCCAATCATCCAACATCACACATTACCAATGGATTAAAACCCCGATCCACCATTCTTACTCTTTCATTGAGTTTTGTAGCCAAGTGGGTTTTAAGATCATTTTTAATCCACCTAGACAAACCATAATTGAGAGAAGTGTGATTTAGGACTTGGATCCCTTTTCCCAATCAATTATTTTGGTCAACTTGAATGTTTCGTACAAATTCATTCTTTTGAAATTTGAAGAATACCATTTCAAAAAATATGAGTGTGACCTTAAATTGTTTGCATTCACCATTTATGCTTACGTATTCATCATAAAAAGCATTGCATTTTGCATTCATAAGATAACTAGGGATAATCTCCAGCTATTTCAAAGTGGATATAGTTCATACTTGTATTAATAAATATGCATTATGTCATATGAAATATGAAAAAAAAATCTTAAAGTGATCATTTAGGCATATACATATAGTGAAAAAGTGGAAAAAGTGCATTGTGATTGTTGTAAGAATATAGAAAGATTTCAATTTCTAGATTTTTCAAGTTAAGATTAGTCAATTATTATAATTTACAATCTTAAAATTATATTTTGAATGACATTTATTATTGAATAATTTTGAAATTTGCATGCATAGTTGTATTTCACATAGCAAAATCATAATTTTGTACATTTTTGGAAGCTTATTTTCTCTCGGATCTGAAAAAATACATAATAGACTACTCATACATTACATTACATTTACAAATTTTGAATTTTAAAAAATTAGTTCATTGGTCTAGGGTGTCCCACACCCCTAACCAAGCTATTTTTTCTCAGATGTTTTTTATAGTATTCTATGAAGGTCTTATGTCCAAATTTGCTTTTAGTTTATGTGTTCACTGTGTTGTAATAGTCTTTATCTTTACATATATTTTTTGTACTTATAAATTATCATAATTTCTAAGTCCTTTGGGAAAATGATTTCCTCTTCAAGATATTTGGTTTATGTTTCATGCTGTGTATTTGGTAATGATTCTCCTATAAGTGATGAGACCCATGTCCCTTCATCTCCCAATTTATATCTTGCTAATGAGGATATCTTCAGGAAAGATAAAGAAATCATGGAAGAATACCTAAACAATATAATACCTAATCTTGGAACTAAAATTGGCCTTTATTATTAATTGGTATTTCCTACTCACCCTTGTCAACAATTAGAAAAGCCCACCATACCTTCACTTGACATGTTTTCCTCCTCCCACAAATAAAGTACTTTACAATTTATACCCTCACCATTAAACTTGAAGGTCGTTGCTAATTCCAACCAAGATGAACCCATGCCCAAAAATGATACTCCATCCTATGGAAAAAAAGTGAGTGATATACCCATTAGCCTAGAAAAGTGTTATGGACAATGATTTAAGAATATTTTTAAACAAGGTTGTGACATAATGAATGAACATGAAATCCACACTCTCTTGGAACAAATACCATTTGATGATAGAAAAGGAAATGGTTATCAAGGTCTTCCACCTCTAAATAAGACATTTATCTTAGCCTCAACTCCACAACCACTTCCTAATCCAATTGGAAATGGTCTCCTTCCCACTTTGTATCCTTTGTTTGAGATAGATTGTACCTTGTGTAAACTTTTACAATGGGAACTAATCAGTTTACCACCTACATGTACACCAAGATATTAAAAAAGAAAACTAGAAATTCATCATTTTGTGCATATCATAGTGTAAGATAGAAAATTGTCACCCTAAGGGTTTTAGGACCTAGGATAAAAAGCTTTCTATGCTCCACATTCAAGGAAAAAATCCTAGAGATCTCAACCTCAAGTAGAAAAAGGAGAAAAAGATCTTGCAATAGGACTATCCTAGGGTCTGATTATGAATTAATGAGGGGTTCACCACCAAGCTAGGGCTTGGAAAGACTAATGAAATTCAAGATCTAATGATTGAACTCAATGATGCAAGAAACTTCACTAAATGAACTATAAATGAAAATAAATCAAAGTAGCAAACTAGAAAAGTATAAAGGAGCACCTAGAAACTTGAGAGAGCTTGAATGGAGGCTTGAAATGCTAAATAACCTAAAATTTAGGGCTATTGGTTCTCATGTTCCACTCTAGGTGAATTAGTCCCAAATTAGGGTTTCTGCACAAGAATAGGTTTTTGGAAAAAGGGTATCTGAATCTTAAAAAATCTTGAAAAACACCTGTAGTGGGACTCATTCACCACTTCTAGAGAATCAGTCATATTTTTTTGTTTCAAGAATTCAAAGTTCAAATCTGCACTTCAACACCTACTCTTTTCTCCCAAATTGATTTTTGGATATGAAACTTCTGATTTTGGACCTATAGGTGACTTTTTGTGAGGATGAAAACCTTGTGATGGATTGAAAACTTCTCTCAACCTTGCAGCCTACTCCTCCAATAATCTTCAATTCTTCATAGCACCTAGATCTAGAATCACACAAAGAGAGAGATAGAGAGAGAGAGAGAGAGTTAATTGTTAGGGAAAAGGGGTTTGCCTTGGTCAAACCCCTTGTAGGTAATTAAACCAAATGATGAGATAATAAAATGAAGGCATGAAACATGAAACAAAGAACATGATTCATGTACAATGATACCTTGGATAATGCCTTGTAAATGATTTCTTGTAAATCTGCAACTCAACATGCAATGGCCATGAAGGATGCAGATCTTGATCTTGACAATAGGTGTAGAATAATGCTTGGTCTTGGATATTCATTGCTACATCAAAAAACTAGATCAATAACATTATTTATCATTTATATCCTTGACATGATGATGGATCTTGAATTGCCGCAAAAATTAATGAATATTTTTGCCCCCTTGAATTCCTTAGAAATTATCTTGAGTGCTCTCTAGATGATCTTGTGAAGTCTTGTAATGCTTAACTCTTGAGTTCTTGACTTGATATTATGAATGCCTAATGAAATAATGATTTGATACCTCATTTATATATGAAATCCATCTAATATCATGTAAATTAGATCCCACAGGCCGACATTCATAAAATTTGAACTTAAAACCCAAATTTTCTCGCTCAAAACTCAAAAAGGAGCCAATTGGGACTCATTCACCACCTATGGTGTATGGGTCCCACCTGGTGGGACTCATATACCCAAGGTGGCATATGGGTCCCACCTGGTGGGAATCATACATCCAAGTTGGCATATGGGTCCCACCTAGTGGGAATCATACACCCAAGTTGGCGTATGAGTCCCATAGGGCCTTTTTGGAGAGAGAAAATGTCGAGGTGATGAGAAATTAAGTTTATATGAGGTCTATGTTAGAATTTTGATTAAAATATGACTTGGGATGCACAATATAGTGTTTGAGGGGCCTATTAATGATGATAGTAAGGTCATAAATACAAGAGGGCTCAAAATTCAATGTGAAAGTGTAAATAAATACATTTTACAACATCAAATTAAGGCAAAACTAGGTTTTTTTTAATCTTAAAAAGGGTCCTAAACCCAATGTGAAAGTTTACAACACATTACAACACTAGATTAGGTCCATTTAATTTACAAGCCTCCTAAATTTAATGTGAAAGTGTAAATAAACACACTTTAAACACTAAATTAAGGAAATGTTAGATTTATTTAGCTTTACAAGGGTCCAAAACCTAATGTTGATGCATAAAATGAATCACAACACTAGATCAAGGTGATATCAAGTCCAATATATCATTAATTATTTATAGATTTAGAGAAATTGTACCATTTCCAAGGAGGGGGTTCAATTTATGTCATTACATATAGCCCCCACTTTAGTGAGAGGATGAACATGCTTCAAACTTGCACTAAAGTATACATTCAAGAGGGGTCCAAGTGTACCAATGCAGATGGTCTGGGATAAAAAAGACCGATGAGATGGTCAAGGCCCCAAGATCTAAGATCATAAGTCAAACTGACATAAGCAAAAAAGGAAACACACAAGGTGTATGATATGCAACAAAACAAGATACACGAACCTACAATGTCAATGACTAAAAGAAGAAAGAGAAAAAAAAGAACAAGAAAAATAAAAAGGGGTGGATCAAGCCTCGACCATTTGTCCTATGCAATGTGGATCAAATCTAAGTTGTTTTACCAAAAAAATCATGCTCACTTTGAGTCAAAAAAACTTTAGGCCATCCACTAGGTGAGTAATCCAAGGTGAGACACATACTACCAATATGCACTCACACACACACATGAGTGGCTACGGGAAAGTCATCCCTCATATCAACTTCTTGTCAAACCATACCAAAGTTATATCTCTTGATAACTTTGATAAGGTGCCACACAAAAATGAACTTTGAGCTCCATGAGGCAAGTAAAGCTTTTTATGCTCTAAAATCATAGAAATTGTGGATGCAAAATAGTGTAAGGTTGTTCAAAGGGATTTTTCCTAGTTCACGTAAGGTCTCTTCTTAGGGAACACCATGTCTAATGTCTCCAAGAGAGGACAAGTCAAATAAATTGTTGAATCAACTGGATACTGAGAGGGGGGGTTAATCAGTATTCACTAAAACTTATTGAACGAACACCATTAATTCCTTTACAACATATAACAAATAAGAGCAATAATAAAGAATGATATTTCACAACATAGAAACACCATATTTTACGTGGAAAACCCAATGAGGGGAAAACCACGGTGAGGATTAGCTCACAATATATATATATATATAGTTATATCAATACCGGCTCACTACCAGATACCAAAATCTCACTACTTACAAGGACTAACTATCCAAAATGGAGGTTCACTGCCTACAAAATTTGTGTAAAAAAAATGGCTAACCACCAAGGTTGAATTGATGAAGTTATACCACAAGTGTAGATTCAGTTCCTTATATGCCTAGAGTATTCACTCACAAACTAATCTTCAATTCCCACACTTCACTTATATATACTTCTTCTTCTCTTCACATTCGCACTGCACACCTCATAAACTACCAACATTTTTTTTATGCTACATCTCTCCTCACTTGTATATATACCCACATGCATTAATTAGGTTAGCTTCATGTAAAGCTTTTCAAAATTATTTCACATGTGTCAAGCAACATTATGTCGGTTGGGACCAAAGCTAGGTCTCACATATAATCCACAATCTATTATAGACTGAATATTAGGTCGACCATGATTAACTTAATATCGAAATGCAACCACAAAAATTGATGCCAACGTATCACCCAAACATATGAACATATGAGAGTACATGCATACAAGCTTCCAATCATTATAAGCTTTTTCCCAAAACCTTAGATCATACTGATTACCGGAGAGAGTATGCAGACCAAAATATCAGGAATACCAAATGAAATACTAGATGAGATAAGCTTGAACTGCACACCGGTTCAAGGTACCAAATCAACATGGTGATATCGATGACAACATAAGACTAATCTTCTTTCATATTCCCAACAGAAATATCATGCTCTTGGAGGAAATCAAACCCAATGATACCACCAAGAAAAGGATGCATCACAGGAATAAATAAAATTGCACAGTGAAACATGAGTGTCGATGTATGCCTCCACTTTAAAGCAGTTGCTAACACCATTACTATGAGTAATTTCTTTAAAGTAGAAGAAGACATGAGAGATTATTTGGAAATTTCTTAAGCTAGTTCATATGTTTCTGAATCAAACTACATCATGAATAAGTATGTCACATGCAAACCAACTTAAGGCATCTCATCCACATCCCAAGCTTGCTCTGATATTTACATGAAAGGTGGTCAACTAGCCAAAAGATAGAATGAAAAGTGACATGTGAGGACAAGGCTACCTAACCCCTTGCCCTCATTTAGTTCAGGACAAGGATGAGCTGAATAGGATGAATATAAGTTTCAATTAGAGGAAATAGGTGCTTCAACACAAGGAAGAGCACCACGATCCTTAAGATGTTGAATTTTGTTACTTAAAGCCTTACATTCATTACTAGAATGACCATGAACTCTATGATATGCACAAAATGAATTCTTGTAGTAGAATTTCTTTCATGTTTTTGGAGTGAGAGATATCAAGCAATCTTGGAGGAGTCTTGACAAGATACCTTCTTGATCCAAAGTAGATGTTCCTTAATTTTGGGACAAAGATATCTCTTGCTTAGCATTGGGTGTGATACTTACATAGGACTCATTAGAATGTGATATTTTGTTCTCTCATTTATTGGAGGGTGTAAAATCTAATGAATTCAAATCATTAGTATTTTGCATGATGACATTGATGTTAAGCAAGGATTTCTTTATTTCTTTTGTTTCTTTCAAAGGATGATACTCAAGAGCACTAGTTTCTATCAGTTCAGGATGCACTACTGTTAAAGTTGGCTTGGAAGAATCTTTTGTAATAGTGTTGATATTGAGTGAAGGAATGTTTGTTTCTTTCGAGGGACAATAACCAAGACCACTAGTCTTTTCTTGTGTGTGAGGCTCTATATGGATGCAGATACCTTGTTCTCTAGCACCACATCCTTTTCCACTATAACCAAGTTGTTTCATAAGCTCATAACCTTTTCCATAAATATTTTTCATCTCTTTTGCAATCATTGGTTGCTCATAATTAAGTTCATCAAATTTTGTTGTGTAATTTGTTTTCTTTTATTCTAAGGTGATTGAGGTGGATGCTTTTGAAGGTTCTTCCAAATTTTGTGTTGACATTACCACTTTTTCTTTTCCCTTTTTAGACTCTTTATTTATGATCTTGTATTCTCTCATGAATGTTGAGTCAAAATCCAACAATCCCAAATCATCTAGTGATATCATTTTGAAGGGTTTAGGACATCTATCATTTTGTTGTTCTTCAATAGGTTCCACTTGTGTAGTTGGTGTCAATGTTTTCAAAGGATTTTCCTTGCCTTTCTTAATGTTCAAAAAATTGTTTGGGTCAAGTTCGGCTTCAAGTGTGTACATTTTTTTATTGTAGACATACTTCATTTTGTGATGCAGAGTAGAAGGTGTGAAGAATTTTTTTCTTTTTAATCTTTTTGGTCTTTGGATTTTACCTTTTCCAGCTTTAGGAAGAGTCTATATTTAAATGAAGAAGGGACTACTCTGAAAGGCACACAATTTTCCACGTGGTGGCTGCATAGCTTTTGTATATTTTTTTCCTTTGAATTATGAGCTATGATATGTGTCATCTTGGTGGGGATTTTCTTCAATGTCATTCTCATAAATCTAAGATTTCCCACCCACTCGACATGTCATATATTTGTTCGAGTAGTTGTTATTTTTGTGGAATGGTCTCTTCAAGAAGAGTTTGTTGTAATTTAGTGTGTGTCGTGTCTTCAGGGTGGAACCTTCGAGTTGGCACCATCATTCTATATGGTTGATTGATTAGATTTTTTCCAAGTTATTTTTAAAAAAAATCGATCGTTTTCCAATTGCAATCTTTGCTAAATATCTAAAGAAATTAATGAGGTTTTTGGGACTTAATGGGAAAATATTGTTGTGAATCTAATAAAAATCTATTATCGGATCATGGTCTATCAGATGTAGGAACCTAGTAGTTTTTTCTACTAGAATTTTGGTGGTAGTGTTCTCTTCTTTTAAGTTATAAATAGGAGCTGGTAGCATAAGAAAGCAGAGTTTTTTTGTTAGAAGAATTACTTCAAAAATATTTTTGAAGCAAATAAATCTAGTAGGAAGCTTTATTGTTTTCAGAAGTATAAATTTTTATAGAGTACTGCTATTCTCTGACATGTTATATTTTAACTCAAACTATCATCAAATTGGCATCTGAACTTTATTTTTCAGTTCATTTGATATTGAAAGTTTGGTCTATTTGGGGGAAATATTTGAAACTGTGCATATCATTGGCCTTCATAAAATTTCTTCTTTATGTTTTCATTGATGTTAAAAATATTGTGTTAAGCTTATTTTGATAGTTCAGGTAGCTAATTTCCATGTTGTTAAGCTTCTATGTTGAATGATAGCTTTCAAAAATTGGATTATGTTTGTGAAATTTTCCATTTTTTGTTAGTTTTTTTTTTTCATATTATTCGTAAAGGGAGAAAGGGTTTCTATAAAAATTTGGATATTTTTATTAACTTGTAGAGTTTTTTTATGTCTGATCAAACCTTGATGGATTCTTTCCGCAATGAGATTTGACAGACTGCGCTATGATTTTACTTATCCTTTGTTGCTAATTATATTCCCAACAATGAAGGGTCTATGGCATTTTGTGTCTATTATATCATTCATAAGAAACAATTTGAGGTTTGAAATGTTGTAAAAGCTTTAGTGCATCACCATTTTCATATTTTATTCACATTTATTTCTACCTTTTTCTCCCAACACAAAGAAGAGCCAACTTTCTATAAAAAATCGCAGAGGTTATTTAGTGAGGCAAAAATTGGTCCCCCACTCACTAAATTTCCCATAAGGTTGTCAGAGAGGTGCAAGCTTTGATGATCAACAGTTCTTTTTCTGGCATGCCTGGTGGGACCGAAGATTTTCAAATGTCTAATTAGAAGTCATAAACATTTCTTAAATCAGACCAAGAAGAGAGGCTGGAAATTTCATGCCTAGAATCCAAACAAGAGTGTCCTCAAGAAGCCATTTCTAGTACTCCCAGTTACCCACCTTAGTATCAAGTAGAAGAAGACTTATAGGTTTTGTATCACCTATAAGGAACAACAAGGCAAGAAGCATTAACCCAAGATCTAGAGCTTTATCTACTCCACCATGAGGCTGAACATTTCAAATCAGAATACCAGTATACCCTATTCATATGAATTTTTTTTCAATGGCTCATCTAGTTTCCCCCACTCCTAGAAATTTTGTAACTTGGGATAGTGGTAGTTTGCTAGAAAATCCTATGCCCCTAGATGTATAGTCTTCCATACCCACTAATACCCTCAAGGCCATCCCAAAGTTTTTCAGGGAGGATTTCAAAACCTCCTCTAAACATCTCCAAGATATAGCAAAGGTATGTAGAGTACATAAGATAGCAAAAGAAAATATTGGTCTTAGATTGTTAGCCACATATTTCAAGGGAAAAGATCAAGATTGGTATAGGTCTTTGGTTTCTAGTTCTATCTACTCTTGAGATCAGCTCGAAGAGAGGTTGTTTGAGCATTTCTTAGAAAAGAGAGATTTCTCTTCATTGTGGTAGCAATTAATTACCATCAAAAGGTCCCCACAAGAGGCCATGCGCAACTTCAACACTAGGTTTCACAAAACCTGAAAAATAATTCTCATGACCTCCTAACCTCCAGCAACAATGGCATTCATGTTTTACCTAAAATATTTCAATTCAGACATCGTGGTTATGAAAAACTCTATGGAAGGAGATATTTTCTTGACACAAATGATCTAGTTGTACATGAAGAGAATAGTCTGATTGACATCAAGAAGCTTCCACCACGTCCTCCCATCCCTATGTTCACAAAAATATCTGATGGCCCCCGAGAAGAAATCACTTCGAGGACATCCACTCCACATGCAACCACATCGGTTGCACCACCATCCATGTATGTATACCCCACTGCACAACCAAGAATGTCAGTCTCTTCTTCACTAGCAACAAACATCAATGATATGAATAATCTCACGTGGTCTTTTGCTAATGACCTAGTCATCATTTGACGATAGCAAGAAACACCTCTGAAGAAAGCCACAAAGACCTATCAAGGAGGAAGGCCATCTTATCAACATACTATGTACCAAGGAACCTCGAAAGGATGAGGTCAGCAACCAGCATCCACAATCCAAATAGTCCCAGTTGCCATGCCTCTTCAAGCTATCAAGAGAAGTCCAAGCAAAGATTTAGTCCCAAGCTAGAACAACTTGGCAGAGGATGAGAATGCATTGTACTTCCTATGTAATGATAGTCATACGCCCCAAAATTTTCTGAGGGGGAATCTGCAAGAGAAAATAGTGGAGCAAAGAAACTAGGGTATGTTCTAGAGTACTAAAGAATATCACTCTTTAGAAATGGAAAATGTCTACTTCAGAGCACAAATACAAGGAATGTCTTTAGAAAAAAAGTTGTCTATTACACCAAACCAAGCACTCTTCTCTTGGATGGAGGTGTTGGTTTTTTTTTAAAGAACCAATCAGATCTCGTCAGGTACCTATGAGCTTTCCAGACTCAATTCTTGAATGCTTGAGAGATAATTGTCCAATGAACGAGATGAATCTTTGATGCTTATTCTCCTACACTCCAGGCTTTGTAAAACTTGGGAGGGTGATCCCGCAATGTATATCTTACAACCCTACTATCAAATTATACCATAGATTGCAAAACAAAGTAGATGTATTCCCATCAGAGGCTAAATAGATGAAATCCTTCAAGAAATTGGAAATTCTTTAGAAGAATCAAGCACTTAAAGTCGAGAATACCATACAACACTAAATCATAACAAAAGTAAATCAATTAAGAACGTATTTAAGAATGATGTTCTCAAATTAAAGACTAGAACCTCAAGAAACACACTCAACACCTTTAGACTAGTGTCCTATCTCAGGGCAAGAAGTCAAAATAAAGTAAATTGAACTGTAAGGTGACTTTAATCCAAAACATCCATGATCTTAGTTAAATTTCATTATAATTCACATATTAATACTTATGACCCATGACTACTTATAAGATCCACTAAACATCCATGTGAATTCATATTTTAATTAAGGTATTCTAACTAGTTCATTAAACCAGAGCCATAACTAAAACATATCTCACTGCAAAACACAAGGAAAACCAATGAAATGATCTTTGATTGTATTGTCATTAATAATTCACATAAAGTGTAAAGATAGAGAAAAAATGGAATCAAGAGATTAGCCTATTTGATTCAGACATGCCTGGAAACCATACAATTAACAAAATAAACTAGCTTAACTCAGAACCTAAGACATCGACTCAAAATATAATATCTATGTGCTTCTCATTTACATAACTCAGATCTAGAATTTGACAAAAGACTTACACAAATGGCCTTGAATTCCCTATTATAGAAACAAGGGAGAAAAACAAGCTTCATGCCAAAGTGTACACATGCCTTATTCTCATTAGACTGCTATAGAACATATTCCCTTTGCAGTTATATTTACAATTTCAATTGGAGTGAATACATATGAGACAAAGATTACTCATTTGCAGAAGAAAATATAATAGCCTTCCAAAAGGCATTTTGTTGGAGAAGAATAACCTTCATACCATTGTAACATATTTGTCTTTGAAAGCATCCAAAAAGAGGAAAAGGTGAGTCACCATCCCAACCAGCACCAACACCAATCCAAATCAGCACTAGTCAGCACTTACTTGTTGCATCCTAAGTTGAGAAAAATATCTTTATGTGTTGTAACTTTTGAGGCCAAAGTTGTATTATACTTGACCAAGTATATGTATTCTCCTTACCTATACTCATAGCTCCAAATCATCAATGAAAACCTTCTTCCATAATTCATATTCCATTTCAGAGGGCCAATCTAATCCAATGATCTGATCCATCTTTTTCCTATATGGGGCATATTTTATCATCACAGAATTGGACTCTTTATCAAAGTCTTGAAAAAGGCTGATATTGAAGGAAAACTTCTCAAGAGTATTCTTTAGCATGTCAATATCAATTCTCCCACAAATGAGAGATTATTGAGAAGCAATAGTTTTTTCTATATGATCCATCCATGTTTGTAAAGGTTTAACCCCATCATATGTATCCTGGATATCAGGTAACAATCTAGTATCCACCTCATCAAATTTGGCCTTTAGTTCTCTTATTATAGCATCCATCAGAGCAACATAACCTTGAAACTTTTGCTCTTTGATTTCACCAACAAATCTATAAGTTGGGACAACACTTGGATATCTATCCTCCTTCTTCCTAGCCCCAATTGTCATTAACTTCAAATTTTCAGCCTTGGGAATTCATTTATCCAGTATTGGAGTAGCTAATTATTCATCTCTTTTAGAAAACCTTATTGCTTGTACCATTAAAGAATAATTTGAATGAATACTATTTAATGTACTTTGAATCTTTTTATTCATATGCTTCAAAACCATGTGAAAAATCTTAGAATTGCTTTCATACATGGTGTTTTGGGCTTGTCCTAGCAGTTCCTTGTATTCTTCAATTTGCAACAGCAATTCCTCCCTGGTAGGCTCAGTTGATGGGGGTGCACCTAATGTACATGGCCCCTCAACTGCCAATGGCTCTTGGCCCATGTTGTAAGGCACAATTTATAATGCTTGCTTAGGTGGAGGAGATTGAGGATGAGTCATAGGAGAGGTGGGTACTATATGACTTGAACTAGCTAGTCCTTGAGACTTCAAAGCCTCCACTTGTTTTTTCAATGATGCTAGCTCTACTTCAAGTTTAGAAACCTTTTGCTAGCTCATTGTATTCAATAACCAGCTCATTATGTTTACTTCTATACATGTCTCTTTCTTTATTAAGGCCCTCAACTATTGCCTTTGTAAACTTAGCAATATTGATTGTCGTTCCAGCCGCTTCTAATGCAGGAGTATTAGAAACTCTTTTTATAATTATTTGTTCCTTGAAGCTGGATGGTTCTTCCACTATAGGCTTCCTAGAACCAAGAGACAATGACCATATAGCTAGAGCATCCCATTCTTCACTAAAATTTGATCCCTGAAGTGAAAATTTAGCTTCTTCTTCAATTTGGAATAAGGGTTTCTCGACTCTCCTTATTGTATTTAGGAAAAAAACATCAACTATATCCCATTAGGGTAATAATAAAATACCACTCCTTTGCACAAGTTCCCTAGCCTCATCAACTGTAATATTTTGAAAATCACTTTCTCATTTCATTCCTTACATTAGCTTGTACAACTTCTTCTGAAAGGTCAGGTTGTAAAATTCTCTCCTTATCCACCTTCTTAGAGTATTCCTGAACACTTGCTCTCCACACAAAATCTTTGAATGCTTTTATTTCAATGAACAAGTCATCTTCCTTGAATTCCTTGCAGGCTTCTTGCCTCAAATCATCAACATTATTAAATCCACTTAAGTCTGCCTTACCTAGCCTAAGGTTACTCATTCCAGATCTTGATGCAACTTCTCTTGGGGAGAAGGCATCCCTTTTTGCATATCTTCAGGTGTTATCAAAATTTCATCTTCATCAGTATTAGGGTAATCAAAAACCCTGCTCACCTCAACTTTTTGCTTCTTGGCCAGTGGATGACCTGATGGAAGAGAATCCCTAGGAGGTGAATCAATATCAACTATGATAAGGGAAGACTGCCTAGGAGGCGATGGCATTGAGCTTTGAGGAGAAGTTTCCCCTGATCCCTGTGATGTAGTAGGGGTTGGCAATGTTTTATGTTTCGTTACCCTCTCCTTCTCTATAGAATAGATTCTTATCTTTGATCCTGGCTAGTAAGAGGGTCTCTCTTCAAATACTGCTATGGGATCTGCTATTGATTTTCCTTTGTCTACAACTACATGCTTTGCCCTTAAGACACCCACTATGTTCTCAAAATTTTGAATAACATACATAACCCTATTCAATTTTCCTTCAATGTTGGGAGTAGGGCCATATTTGGGTTCTATCTTTCTAGCTTGCTCCATCATTTTATTGAAGACTAAGTACTTTTCCTTTCTCTCTTCTTTCTCTTAGAAATCTATGATGTTTCTCATAACATCCTTAGGATATTTAAAATTATGTATGAAGATTGTAGACACATAAAAATGACCAAGACCTGCAAGCATTATTTTTACTACTTCCATCATGACATGATTATAACATTTTAATTATGTTCCTAACCCACATTCAACTATTAATTAAATAGTTCATGATTATTTAATTAATTCATAAACTTTCATTCTTCATGATTATTAAATAAATAAATCCTATTTATTTAATTTAATACATCACTAATTATCAAAGTCTTCTAATAATTAAATAAAGACATCAATTTATTTAATTAACCCTTATCATAAATGTCTTCTTGATTATTAATTTGATATATTTTAATATATCTATTTAATATATCACAAATTCCTAAATCCTCTCTTAATTAAATAAATTCATTTATTTAATTAATTAATTAACTACTTCTTCTAAATCAAATAATTATTTTAATTATTTAATTATGGCATGTGACATTTCTGTATTTTTAAATAAAACAAATCATTTAAAAATATCTCACTGATTCTTCATTTAGTAATTAATTTCAAAAATCAATTACTAATTACCTCATAAAATCTTCTATTTTGGATTAATTTAATTCAAAAGGGAAATATTCCTCTACAAATCAAGTAATTTCCAAAATTATTGATTTTCTAAAATCTCATCTTCTTGTCTTCTAATTTCTTACTAATTTCATCTCCACTGTCACATCAGTCTAGATTTAATTCATTTAATTAAATCTTATTTACACCTATGGGTATTTTTCCCTAACCCTAATTGAGGTTGCCTTATTGAATCTTGACCTTTGATTCTAGGGTATTCCTCAATCTCTCATCTTGTCCATCCATTCAAGATTGCATTTTCTATAAAATGACAATCTTGATCTCATTTTCGGATCCATGATCATTTATTTAATATAAACTTTTATTATAGGCATTCTAGAGATCATAGACTTTATTTACTATTTGCATATTAGAAATTGCTTTCTAGTGTGCATAGTTTGATATTTTAAAATCCTTCAAAAGCATTGTTAAGGCTAGGCATTAGAGAAGTTTGCTCACAAAGAAATCTGAGGGCATTCCATCATTGCAGCAAGGCTTGAGAAGGTGCAATGGAAGCAATCATGAATAGAGAAGATTGGTGAGATCATTCCATTTCACTTTATTTTCCTTTTTATATTCTTATGTGTTTCATTGTTTGATATTAAACTAACTTGCGGGTACAACTAATTGTTTGAATCTTATCTTGCAGGATTTTTTAGATCATTACATTGGTGAACCCGACAAGTTTGTTTAACACATTTTTTGCAGATTTGTTGCTTTTCTTGTTTATTTTTGTTGTTTTGCAGGTTATAGCCAAGAATTCGCACAAAATCCCGTCATCTTCTTTAGAGCATAGAAAAATGGGAAAATGAAAAATTAAAAAATGATTATCTTGGTTTTGTAGGGGTTGTTTCTAGCTTTCCAAAACTTCAAACGATTTAAAATTTCATTAAGATTTGAGAAAGTTATGGTCATTTTACTATTTGTTGTTTTTTTTTAAATTCTGGTAAAAATTTTCGCCTTTTAGAATTGTAATCTGGATCCGACGCGACTGCGGTCAGTCTTTTTTTTTTTCTCTTCTAGGTTTTAAATGAACCAATCCTAGGGTAGACACACTTAAGGATTAAATTTATCAACCCTAGGGTAGGCATTTTTTTAAATTTGGAATTTATCAATCTAGGATAGTCACCACACAAAATTTTGTTGAATTAAAATGAACACCATGTCTGTGTGAAGCAACATCTTCACTTAGATTAGAAAATATTTTTTGTGGGATTAAAATTGAACACTTGCTTTGTATGTTTTGGATAGTAGGCATATGCTCTCCCCTTTACTGGGTGATCAAAAAGCTAGACCTATCTTTTCTTTCATGCTTATGCATTTACTGCTTTCATACAACCCTTAGCAGGCCTGCCGTAGTGGGAAAAAGTACTCACCCTACGGGAACGACCTAAGTGGGAACATCTAAAGCCAAGGTTTCCAACCCATTGTAATCAAAAGAAAATTGTTGATGAAAATCCAACTTGACAGTAGTTGATAGGATAACCATCCCCAAAACCTTTGTTCTAAAGGTTGGGAGGTCTCTCGAAGGAGTATATCCATTGTCACATTGAACAGAAAGACTTACTAAGAACCTAGTGTAGTTGCCAGCTGTGTCAGTAACCAGACATCCTTTCAATCACGGTGCAAGGGGAGGGAAGAATCTCCCCCCAAGACACTCACCATATAATCACCACGGATTGTTTGTTCAGGGGATTTGATATCCACTTCCGTCACCTTGAGTACGCACCTGGAAAAGACAAAAACACGGGCACCCTCTAGGGGGTGACAAGGCTGTGTGAGTCGACGTGATTTTAAGATGTGGGCTGTGATTGCGAGGATGACCCACTTGACTTTTAAGAATGAGTCTGTTTGAACAAGCATTTAATATTTTTGATTTTTGTGTTTGCCAAGAATTCTTAAAAATATTCAAACAAATTACAAAATCACAAATTGGAATCATAAAAACTAGTTGAAAACTACAAACTGTGTTTGGGTTTTTCCCTAAAAATTGCATATTGCGACGCAAGCACTCTACTGCACTGCATTCGACATCTGAAAAACTACATTCGATCTAATGAGCCGCATTTGAGCCATCAGGAGCCACATTCGCTTTGTCAAAATGCAATCGACAATTACAGAGCCGCATTTCCAATCAGTGAGCCGCATTCGGTTAATTGAGCCGCATTTTCCATACCAAACCACATTTGTTGTCTAAAACGCTACATTTTCCATTTTGCAAAAACAAGTCAAAATTTTGCAACGCATCTGCTTTAGTGCACCGCATATGAGACCTTAAACGACGCATTTGCCTGTCAATTGGGAAAACATTAATTTTGTCAAAAACCAGCAAGGTACTTGTCCAAGTCATCCATCTTTGCATTTTAGTCTTCATCTAGCTTGCAATCCATCATCCTCATCTTCATAGGAAAAGTATTAAGTCCTCAAATTTACACCTTTGGGATAGGCAAACTTTCCTTCCTTTGTCAAACTTTTGTCTCAAAAACACATTGTCATTGGACCAAGTCAAAACAAATCAATCCTAAGTCATCGTCCTTTGGTGAGCTACTTCCAACTCATAAGTCTAGTGTGGAAGTCTCACCTTGTCATTTTATCATCTTGTCTTACAAATCAGTCCTTTGACAATCCAATCAGAGACATTGGCTAGACTTTGACCAGTTAGAAAACCTTTCCTAAAAATCATTCGACATAAGGCATCCCCTTTTATCACTTTGCATTTTCACCTTGCATAGTCTTAGTCTCATTTCATCCACCATCATGTCTTCAAGTCACGATGACATGCTTGCTAGTCAAATTGAATACCAATTCAATAGTAAGGGTCAAGCACAACTTGCTAGGGACTTCAAAATGCTATACCTACAATGCAAGTCCAAACACACCTCACCCTCTAGTCCTCCGACCATCCATCCCTCTTACCAACAGTCCAATAGTCCTGGTCCACTATCCATCTACTATCAAGGGTCCCATAACACCATCCGTGGCACCGAGTCACAACAAACTTCCATCAGTCATACCCACACTAACTTTGACAAGGGAAACCAACCCTCCATTAATCCATTCCAAGCATCCACATCATATCTTAGTCCTTCATCTTATCTTAGTCCGTCATCTACGTCATATCAAAATCTTCCATTCATGTCATATCCTAGTCCTTCATCATATGCTAGTCCTCCATCCACGTCATATTACAGTCTTCCATTCATGTCATATCCTAGCCCTTCGTCGTATCCTAGCCCACCACCCATGTCATATCCTAATCCTAGTCCTTCATCCATGACAAATCCTTGTCATACATTCATGTCCTATTCTAGCCCATCATCTCTCAACCAAGTCCAAAGCTCCATGTCATACTCTAGTCCATCATACACCAATCCATTTCAAGACACTTGATTGGGTCATGAAAGCATATCTAGTCATGGTCTCCAAAGTCCCATCCCATCTCATAAACTTGAGGAAACATGTTAAGAGGCAAGTCCAAAGCACACCATTATAACATCACCATCATATCAAGATCAAAGTAGTCCATTCCATGACTCCATCTTTACGTCCATTCAAGAAGTCCTCCTAGACAATAATGGCATACCAAATACACCTATCTTTAGTCAAGAGTCCATCCAAAACCATGTCATTCAAGAGGAACCTATCTTCTTTCAAGACACTACTTCCAATCATGACATTCAAAATGCACCCATCTTTGATCAAGACACTATCTTTGATCCAGAAGTCCAATATGATCCACTCCTAGACCTCTATTCCATTCACAATGAAATGCTTGAAGACAATTCCATTCAAACTTCAAGTCCCAAAAGTGAGACACTTGCCTCCATGGGACACATAGATGATCTACCACTAGAACAAGAATATTCTAGCATGGAAATATTTGAAAATAATCAAGCTATAGCTGAATTTAGTGGGCTCTATGACAATGACCATGAAGACAGTTTTGACATAGACTTGGAAGCACCAAGAGAATCATCGGAATCCGACATGTCACCTAATCAAACTGAAGATATAAATCAAAAACTTGTCCAACATGTCAATAAAGCTACAACATCCTATCAATTAGGATCATCTAAGTTTTTCAGAGTAGGCTTTCTTACAGAGGAGAAGATTTCAAGCATTAATCTTCCCAATAAGGATGGGTTAGCATCTTGCTTCCAAAATGACAAGTATCCCATCGCCAACAAAATCTGTTAGAACATGCATTATCAAGGCAAAGGATTAGGCCTACACGAACAAGGAATTCTGGAACCTGTACAAGTTCAAGTACATTACAGACATCAAGGTCTTGGCTATTCATCAATCAGAAAATCAAAAGATGTTAGTGGTCCCTCTTCGATACTGGGGGCAACTTTATCTAATACAAAATGTCAAAATGGGTATCATGAGTAGTCCTTGTCATAAGATTGTTGCCAATACCCCTTCCCTCCACACCCCAAACCATCATTCCATCATGAATAAACCTTCCATTTGGAACCAACAAAAGTCTTACAAAATACAAAATCAAATGTCAAAGGCCATCAAATCAGATAAAAAGTCAAGTGGACAAATGAAGCTAAAATGGATCCCAAAACAAAATGGATCAAGTCAAGAATCAGGCAAAGAAAAGATGCAAAATTCAAAAGTCAATCAAAATGTGGAGCCACAGCACAAGAGGATTCCCACATAAATACATGTCCACCTCCATCAAAATGGCCATCAAGAAAGACATATGAAAATATTGGTTTCGAACAACATCCTAACCCAACACCCAAAGTTTGGAGAGTAAAAATAGCTACATCCAAACATCCAACCAACCTGTCCACGTCCACCATCATCCATCATAATCCTACATCATCCTTAAAGTCCAAACATCCCATGTCAAAAATTCATCGCATCTTGGCAACAACTCTCTATCATAAGGACTCTCATGGCACTCTATCACGATGTGCGTATTCTGATAAAGCCAACTCTAGTATCAACAAAGATCACAATGACATCAATCAGGTGTATGCAAGCGCTATCATCCTGACAAGGAAACTACTTCAGAAAGGTCACTATTGGCATGTCATGGCACTAGTCTCTACATCGGCATCGTCAAAGGCTTTAGCATAGTCAGTGGTCATATAAAGCATCAAGGCTATCTGACAAAAATGCAAAAATGCAAAAAGAAAAAAAAAAATCAAAAAAATCGTCCCTTGATGAAAATCTAGCAAATAGGCGTCTTGGTGACACCAAAAAAAATCAGAAAATATCAAAAACAATGAAGAGAAAAATTTCGTCCAACAGTGAAAACCTGGCAAACAGGCGCTTTGGATAAGTATCATGATGAAAACTTGGAAAATAGGCATCATGTGTAGAATAAATCATCTATGTGGACCATTAAACTTGGGGGAAAGTTGTCTTATCTCCCATGCATTTCCCATGACATCTTTCCATTCATCCATCTTGGCTCTATCATGTTCATCCATTCTTCTACCTACTTTGATCTTGACAAAGACTAAGGCACAAACACAAATCAAACTTTGGAAAACTTTTGACATGTCCATCCTTTGGTCATACACTAGTCAAAAAATACCATGTCATTATCTTCATAGCCTCCTTTTCACTATGAAACATCATCCTTGGAGACCATATGATAATTCTCCTAGTCCAAGTCATCAATCTTTCTTGCCTTATACCTGTCACCCATCTTGGTTTCCCTTGTCAATGGTTTACAAATCCCTCGTCATTCCATCCAAGTCATTTCAAATGCAACAATATGGCACCCTAGCACATTATCCAAAACATTCCTTGGCTTTGTCCCTAGACCTGCTACAGACTTTTATACTCTTTTCATAACATTGTCATCTTCACGTTGTTTTGGGATGTGTCCTTCCCACGTCAAACAACATTGTCATTTTCATGTTGTTTCGGGATGTGTCCTTCCCATGTCAAACAACGTTGTCATCATCATCATCATCACCTATCCATCGGTATTCAAGTTGGCTGGCAGCAAAATCATGGTTGTCCTTGGATTCATGTGCGTCGGCATCATCCACATGCATTTGTCACAATTTTTGTAAAGCATCAAAAAGTCATAAAAATTACAAAAATCCCTGAAAAAAGATAAAAATTTGAAAATTGTCCTGAGAAAACACAAAAACATTCAAAAAAGTGTCAAAATCCCAAAAACAGAGTCAAAGTCAATCTCTGTCTAGTCAGTCCAATCAGTCTTTTTGGTCAATCTTTGTCATTTGTCTGAACTACATTGTCTCTACGCCTTTGCTACGTAGGCAAGATTCATCTTTGAATCCTTGAGACATTAGGTCAGTCCCTTTAGGTTGTCAAAGTAAAATTGTAAGTCAAACATGGTCACTTTTGTCAAAATAGTCATTCAAAAGTGTCAACATCAAAATCAAGTCCAAAATCAGACAACATAGTCCAATCAATTATCCAGTCAAAATCAATCAGCTTGCCAAACCATTGGTCAAAATGTCAATCTCATCACTTTTTGATCCTCTTCAAGATGTGTCCTGCTTGGATTTGGATCTCGTCGAAGTGTCATTTGCCTTTTCAAGATGTGTCCTTCCTGACCTTAGGCATTGTCAAATTGTCAGAACCATCAAAACTATCAAGCTTTCAAACAATTAATCTTCGACAAACAAACATTGGCAATACAAAGTAAATGACTGTGAATTTGGCTATTTTGTCTTATCTTTTTATTGACTTGTCTTTTGGTCATGTTACTAGGTACCTCAAGGATGTCCCCTGAAGGATTTAGAGGTGTGACGACTCTCATGACCTATTTTATTTTTCTTTGGCTGCTGTTTATGGATTGTCTTGACAAAAAGACTAGGGCAAATGGGCCTCTAGTATGAGTTAGCACATTCCTTGTCTATGATTTGTCTGTCTTGCAAGTGGATGACCTTGCACACCTTGTTCTATGTCATACCCTGGTGTTTGTTGTCCATTTGTGTCATTTTTACCGCCCAATGATGATTCGAGCAACACGTATTAGTACCTTGGCAAATATTGAAGGATTTTAACATGCATTTCATTTTCTGCACTAACTTGCATTTCCTTCTATCCTAACATTCATCTCTTTTTTTTTTCTCTACCATTTCTTTGTCTCATCATATTCTAGTCTTCTCATCAATTTTGAGAGCACATCTATGTTCTTGGAACCCAACTGTCCTCTCGAGGGGGCATACCGCTACCTCCTCGTCATTCTTCCTTAACTTATTCTAGACTTGTTTTTCTTTGCCATAACGCGACAAGCTGCATTATGACAAAGAGGGGCAAATGTAGACACATAAAAATGACCAAGACTTGCAAGCATTATTTTTACTACTTCCATCATGACATGATTATAACATTTTAATTATGTTCCTGACCCACATTCAACTATTAATTAAATAGTTCATGATTATTTAATTAATTCATAAACTTTCATTCTTCATGATTATTAAATAAATAAATCTTATTTATTTAATTTAATATGTCACTAATTATCAAAGTCTTCTAATAATTAAATAAAGACATCAATTTATTTAATTAACCCTTATGATAAATGTCTTCTTGATTATTAATTTGATATATTTTAATATATCTATTTAATATGTCACAAATTCCTAAATCCTCTCTTAATTAAATAAATTCATTTATTTATTTAATTAATTAACTACTTCTTCTAAATTAAATAATTATTTTAATTATTTAATTATGGCATGTGACATTTCTGTATTTTTAAATAAAACAAATCATTTAAAAATATCTCACTGATTCTTCATTTAGTAATTAATTTCAAAAATCAATTACTAATTACCTCACAAAATCTTCTATTTTGGATTAATTTAATTCAAAAGGGAAATATTCTCCTACAAATCAAGTAATTTCCGAAATTATTGATTTTCTAAATATCTCATCCTCTTGTCTTCTGATTTTTACTAATTTCATCTCCATTGTCACATTCAGTCTGGATTTAATTAATTTAATTAAATCTTATTTACACCTATGGGTATTTTGCCCTAACCCTAATTGAGGTTGCCTTATTGAATCTTGACCTTTGATTCTAGGGTATTCCTCAATCTCTCATCTTGTCCATCCGTTCAAGATTGCATTTTCTATAAAATGACAATCTTGATCTCATTTTCGGATCCATGATCATTTAATATAAACTTTTATTATAGGCATTCTAGAGATCATAGACTTTATTTACTATTTGCATATTAGAAATTGCTTTCTAGTGTGCATAGTTTGATATTTTAAAATCCTTCAAAATCATTGTTAAGGCTAGGCATTAGAGAAGTTTGCTCACAAAGAAATCTGAGGGCAATCCATCATTGCAGCAAGGCTTGAGAAGGTACAATGGAAGCAATCATGAATAGAGAAGATTGGTGAGATCATTCCATTTCACTTTATTTTCCTTTTTATATTCTTATGTGTTTCATTGCTTGATATTAAACTAACTTGCAGGTACAACTAATTGTTTGAATCTTATCTTGCAGGATTTTTTTAGATCATTACAAAGATACCCCTCTTGTTTTGTTCCCTCAAAGCAACAATAAAACCCTCATGATCATGATTCCTTAGGTGTACTGTCTTCAACTGGTAGGGTGCCAAGAGTTATCCTAAATTATTCCAACATCCTTTTACTATCACAAAATCTCAAAAGTTTTTCCACTCAGGGAAGATTGAACCCTTCTTTTGCATATCTGGAAAATGTGCCATCTGTGATGCTCCCAATTGTCTCGTGATCTCAATAAATCCTATTCTTAATGGAACATCCCTTCGGAATACATAAGGGTTCACAATAGTTCCATAAATTATGAAGACATTTGTGTGAGGATGAACTATTATATCACCCCAATTGTGATTCAAATTCAAATCAAGCCTTTTCCCCATGGGCCTCAAGAATTCATGGATCTCCTTAGGAATCCTCGATGGGTCATGAACCAAAAATCTCCTCAACTTTGAGGCAAAAACATTGTTAAAGACCACACAATTAAATTTAGAGTCATCCTTATCCAGGATAGGGGTCCAACACTAGACGGGAAATCAAAGTCACCCTTCTTCTTTGTCAATGGCATGTCTTGGCCAAAAACCCTCTCCCCTCTATACAAGAACATATCCATCAGTAAAGAGTACCACCCAAAGCTCATTGATTCCTTTCCCACCTTGAGTGCTACCAAACCTTTATGCATCTTGTCTAACAGATATGTGGCATAGTAATATACTACATTATGCGTTGAGTGTTGGAGATGTACTTCCATGTACATGAGGTGTGTTGGCATGGTATATGGTGCATCAATGCCAAGGATTTGGCATAAAGAGAAAACTATCTTCTTGAAATGATTTGCAAAATATTTCATAGGGAAAGGCTCTTGTTAATCTTTGCCAATCTTTATTTTCTTTATGTTCTTCCCCATCCAATTAGTTGCAGTATGAATGGGTAAAAATGTTGTTCTAAAAAGAACCTTTGTCTTCCTACAATCCTCCCTGAAGACTTGAAGGTCAATCGAGATCATTTCCTTACTCCATTCATGCAGATTGAAGATATCTGCTATTTCTTCTTTAGTTATTTTAACCATCTCTTTACCATCATATGCCTTGATCACTCTCGAGATAGGGTCGTATCTTAAAGCAATGTACTTCAATAGATCAGCATCCATGTACACATTAGGCACCACTAATTTTCCCAAATCTAACCTCCAAGGGTTATAGACAGGGACACCCAAATTTCTATTCCCAAACCAATTTTGAAAAAGTCACCACCCAGAAAATGGTAAATTGGCATCCTTGATAGCACACATTTTATTTGTTAACCCTTCTTGAAATTGATAGCCATAGAATAAAACCACTCCCTCAGATCTTTTTCTTGTGGAGGACTTCAATTGATCAATTATATCTTGGGAGAGAGACCTTGTTGGGGTTCTTGAACTAGAAGTTTGATTTTTGGGTGCCATAGGTGAAAGGTAAAATTAAAATAATCTAGGGTTTCGATAAGAATTTTTTTGAAGCCTAGCACCTCTATCTAGAAACTAGGGCACAACCTAAAGGGTATAATTTTGGATAATTTGACAAGGCTTTCAACTTTTTGATGTAAATTAAAACCCTAATGAAGCAATTGAAAAGCACACAGACAAATTTAACAGCGAACGCTTGCCCTAACTGAATATTTTTCAAACATGACATAGAGAAAGTTTTTGTTTAACTTATGGATTTATGCTGGCAGGAAACCCTAATTTGATCACAATGAACTCTGAAATGTGCTTTCTTGATCTCTAGGATGCTTATGAATCATTGGCTATCTTCAATTATGTAGAAAATTTAACTTACGATGCATTTAAGTTGATGTTGGGTGGATTTGGGTGTCTCTTCTACAATTACTATTCACTCATGCAAAAGGTAATGAATCTCACGTTTTCAATTCTAATTTTAAATAATATCCATTGATCTGATCCTGAAGTGGCACATTAGATGACTCAGATCAAAAAACTGTTTGAAATTATGTCACCATCAGTCACCAATCTATTGACTGATGAAAAGTCTAACATTTGGATGCCAAGTCACTCATTGGAGGGCCCCACATTTCCTTTCCTCATCGGCAGAAGAATCCACATGTCAATCATGTAGATGGTGCAACATGTTGGAAAACAATATTTAAAATCCTATGCGGTGTGTGTGCAATGACCCATATTTGATCCTTGTAGTACATCATAGTCGTTGATCCACCAGTTTAAAGCATTAGATGAGATAGTGGATACTGGATCCCACACTCTGTAAGAGGACACGTGGCACAAGCGCATGGACTACACAACTCTTCAAAAATGAATATTTAAAATCCTGTATGGTGTGCACGCACAGCTTAGGATTGCATCATCACATCCAATGGACGGGATTTTCTACACATGCAAATAAAGTTATTCATAAAATGGGGCCATGACTAGGTTGATGGATTATGACTCCCAGGAATTAAAGAATTAGGACTTAAGCCTTTCAATTGTGAAATATTACAACAATGAAAAGGCACGAGGTGACTGACGGGCTTAGGCTAAGGGGCCAGTAAGAATAATGACTCAGATGACTTAAGTTATAACTGATACAACTGGAAACTGAGTACAACAAGTCAACACATAAATATAACATCAAGGGTCTAAGAATTAAGAAAATTGAAACAAGGTATTAGATCTAAAACCCTAAACCAAATCTATCCCGCATAGAAGAAAAAGACCATTAAAATGCATAGAACCAGCTAAACTTTTCTCCAAATTTTAGAAGCTCTACCAGGAGGAAGAGGAGACAGTATTTGCAAATGGCGCTCCAATGACTAGTGCCTCACAAGTATAGTCAAACTACAACACGAGGTCTAAAAGAAGGCTCGTTGGAAAATACGTGTAATAAGCTCTACTACATCTGCAAATACATCAACCACATCTGCAAGAAAAGAAATATTTGTAGGCCTAACTCACTCAACATTCACAAGCTTTGTAGCCAAAAAATTAGATGGAAAAAGTGTCGAGTCCACTCACAATAGATCGGCCCCTCCCAAAGATGAGAGAGATACCGTCGTTCAAACCCAAGACCCCACCAGTTGGAATGCTCAACGCAGTTGAACAATTAAGAAGGCACCCACTAACATATCTATGTGGGATGTAATATCCATTCCCAAACAAAATATGTTTCTATAGGAAGTGTTAAAGAAGGAAGAACAAATACCACAAACGAATGCGATTCCACTGCATGATCAACTTAAAGACAAAGGGCTTGCATTGAAACCCCAACCTTCAAGAGTTGCAACTTATGGGAATGCCACATACATTGAAAATGAGAAAGAGGTAAGCAAGACAAAACCCACACCTTTATTTTTAACACTTATTGTAGGAGACAAGATTTTGCATAATAATATGATCGATTTGGGAGCTAGTACAATGATCATGCCTAAACTAGTGGTCGATTCCTTGAAACTCAAGTATGAGCCTCTTGAAAAAGGAATCATACAATTAGATAAAAATAAAGTTTTGACTTTTAGTTGCATCAAGGATCTATCTTTGACCCTCTTCTCATGTCTGAGCCAAATGGTCACATTAGTTATGATAGACATCCCCCAGTGTTCAGGATGAGCCTTTCAAGGGACTTTACAACAAAGATTGGTGTATATTTGGTGCTTGATTGGTCTCACCTAATCTTGTGAACCAAGTATGGGGTAAAGATAAAGATCCTATATGAATCCTTGCATCCAAAATTTCATAGCAGACAATGTGGTCCTATGCTTTGAAACAACACATACCTCCTTCTCACAAAGGGAGAGGTATTGTGTAGATATGTTAGAGGATGAGGAGGACATGCATGATTAGAACCCTGAAGAAGAGGTCCTCCTCAATCGACTCATTGACTCTGACCCATACAAAAACTTTCATGCTACTGGATTAGGCACCTATGTGATCTTCAATGATGACCAAGTCTTCCCAACATTGTTAAAAGAACAAGAAGAGCCTAATGGTTTGGGTGAAATTTTTTATGGAAACTGTATCTTGATGGTGCCAAATGGAAAGTTGGTTTTAGAGCAGGTGTCTGAATAGTATCTCTGACAGGGTCAGAGACCCTCAAATATTTTTTTTTCTTGTTCCCATGCTTGAATAACTATGTGGAATATGAGGCCTTAGTTCATGGCTTGTTCCTCATAGAACAGATGGGTGTAAAAAGAATACAAGCATTCAAAGATTCAGAGCTGGGTGTGAGTCAAATCCATGGGTAGGCAGCTATCAAAAATATAAGAATGAAGTCATATAGACACATAATATGGGATCTGATTGAAATTTTTGAGGCTTTTAACATTTAGGTTATCCCACATTCCCAAAATGATGTTGTTGATTAAATGGCTTCGATTGGTTTGCAATTTGACCCAATTTTTTATTCAGCAATGAAGTAGAATGTAGTATTGATCATTGTCTGATCAAAAATTCTTGACAATAATTATAACTAGTAGGTATTTGAGGACGATGTTCAGATCTTCACTTTTTTACAAAAATTAGGAAAGGCTCCCAATCATTCACAATCTGAAGCAAAGCCCTCCAAAGGGCAATGTATCCAGTTAAAAGGAAATAACCTCCCTCAATTTTTAATAACTCTTGAGAATATTTTAAACTATGAGGATGCAAGAAATAGAAAACAAAGGTTAACAGCTGATGAGAAAGACTATGAAGATCTTGATGTTAGAAACGAAAAAAAATTATAGGTCAAAAGGGGACATTTCGTAGAGGGACAAAGAGAGATTAAAAGTGCTATGTTCTAGATACAATGAGGTCATAGCTTGGACCTATGATGATCTCAGAGGATATGATCTCAACATAATTTAGCATACTATTGACTTAGCCGAGGGCTCAAAGAGTTTCCAACAAAAGCGAAGGCTAGTCAATCCAATGGTTGAAGCATTGATGGTACAAGAGCTCACTAAAATAATTGAATCAAGGATCATATACCTAATTAAGAATTCTACCTAGGTGTCTAATCATGTGCCAGATTAGAAAAAGAATGGTGATATTCGACTTTATGTAGATTTTAGGGATTTAAACAAAGCCTCATTGAAAGATCACTACCCTTTACCATTAATGGAATAGATTCTGCAAACTTTGGTTGGATCAAAAATGTTCTCCTTGCTTAATGGTTTTTTGGGTTATAACCAAGTCTGTCAAAGAAGGAGATCAGCATAAAACAACATTCACCACCAAGTGGGGAACGTTTTCATACTTAAAAATTCCCTTCAGACTCTCCAATGCTGGTGGAAATTTTTAGTGAGCAATAGATATCACTTTCATAGGATTAATTAATCAGATTATTCTCATATATATGGATGACCTAATAGTATTTTTGAAATCAAAGTATGATCACTTTGATCATCTGGAAAAGGTTTTCTAGAAATGTCAATAGTTTAGGATTTCTTTAAATCCCAAAAAGATATGTTTTTGAAGTGCCTCAAGGAAAGCTACTCGGTTTTTTGGTATCGAAGGAAGGGATAGTGATAGATCCCGAAAGGGTGAAATCTATAATGGAACTACCTCTACTGGCTAACCAGAAGGAGCTGCAATTTTTTTGGGGGAAGATCAATTTTGTTAGTTGATACATTTCAAACTTCACAGGCATCGCAAGAACTATCACTCTGATGCTAAAGAAGAATATAATGTACAAATCGACCCTTGAAGGAAAGATAGTTTTCAAGTGAATAAAGGTAGCCATCTCTGCTTCTCCAATGTTAGCTAACCTGAACTTCTCCAAGGATTTCTAGATTTACGTCTACAATGGCTAGCATAGCATAGATTTGGTGCTCACTTAGAAAGATGAAGACAATAATGGAGAGCATCCCATCGCATTCCACTCTAGGACTCTCAAGGGATATGAGGCCAGGTAAAAATCTGTTGAGAAGTAGGACTTTGCTATTGTTAAAAGATTGAAGAAACTCCAACACCTAGTATCGGTCAATAGAATTACCATTCTCATCACCCATCCTAGTGTCTGAGAGTATATCACTGAGGGAAAAATAACTGAGAAAAGGGCCAACTAGATCACCAAGATCCTAGAACACGATGTGGATATTAGACCATCCAAGATGGTTCATGGAATAGGTCTTTGTGAATACCTTGCACAACAGTTAAGCTCCTCGGTGGCGGAAGAGACAAATCAAGCTTAC
Source organism: Sequoiadendron giganteum (assembly GCA_007115665.2). Taxonomy (NCBI): domain Eukaryota; kingdom Viridiplantae; phylum Streptophyta; class Pinopsida; order Cupressales; family Cupressaceae; genus Sequoiadendron; species Sequoiadendron giganteum. Next base: position 635,444,270 of record CM021105.1, on the reverse strand, counting down.
ACAAACTAGTTTGAGTCCAACAAGTCATGGGTGATGGATCAAACACAATATATGCAAAAGGGGTAGTACTCGATCAACATTCTACCTCAAAAAAGTTGATACTATCGACTACAAGGTGCCAAGTATGCATTAATTGAGTGTATTTTTTCAAAATAAATTATGATGGCATCCTATTCTGATGCTTAGATAAGCCGAAGGTGGAAAGACTTTTAAAATAATTTCATAGCAGTCCTGAAGGTGGACATTTCTTTTCCAAGACTACTACTTTGAAGATAATGTGGGCAAGATATTACTGACCTTCCATGTTCTCTAAGGCACACCATCTAGTGTGAAAATGAACTTAGTGCCAATATTTTATTGGCAAGCGGAAGAATTTTGTCATGCCCCTTAGCCCAATTGTAATTGAAGAACCCTTTGCCCAATGGGGTTTTTATTTTTTCATGATGATAAATCCTATTTCCAATGTAGGCCATAAGTGGATACTTATGGAAACCGACTATTTTACAAGATGGATGGAGGCCATTGCTCTAAAAGGTGCTATGGAAATTAAGATTTTCAATTTTATGGAAGAGTTGGTAGCAAGGTTTGGCTCACCAAAAACCATCATATCTGATAACACGCAAGATTTTGTGGGTTTTGGGGTGTCATATTTCACTCTTACGCATGGTTTCTACCTCAAGAATTCATCAAATTACTACCCATAAGGAAATGGGCTAGCAGAATTGACCAACAAAAACCTAATTAGGTTAATCAAGTGCATTAGGTCATAAAGACAAAGGGAGTGGCACAAACACCTATGAGCCACTCTAAGGTTCGACATAATTATGCCCAGACAAATCGTGAAGGCCTCTCCTTATGAGCTCGTATATGGAAAGGAGGTAGTTTTACCTATTTCTATAGAGATTATGGCATTACAACTATTAAAGGCTTTGGAAGTTAAAAAAAGTAGCGAAATGGAAGTAAGGTTGGAAAAACTCCTGAACCTCGAAGAAAAAAGGAAAAAATCCTACAAAGCCGTGATAATTTTCCAGCAAATAAATAACAATGGTTTGACAAAAAGGCCTTCAACCCAGATTTCTAGGAAGGAAGCTTGGTGCTAAAGTATGATGAGTGCACTACAAAAGCAGGGAAACATGCAAAATTTGAAGCCATGTGGAAGGGTCCCTTCCAGATTCATACATGCAAAGAAAGGAATGTGTATGAGTTAGAAGAAATGGATGGAAACATTTTGGATATACTGGTAAATGGTATTCATCTAGAATTGTTCCATTAAAGTATGGAAATTCTTTTTTTAAATTTTCACAGTTATGTATCATATGTAATATTTTTGTAAAATACGATTATTTTTGTGAATAAAGCCATGAGAATAGCAATAGGAAGAAGCAAAAATGTATTATATATTATGTTCATTGAAAAATTTATAATATAGTACAAGCCTAAGACTCCGAGAAGCTTGAAGCTTTCTCAAGAAAACCCAAAAAGTTATAAAAAGGAGGCACACTCAAAAAAGAGAGTGGAATTAAAGCCTCCAGGCCATTGCTAGGTAGTCAAAATGACACTTCATTAGGTTCTTATTCTTCTTCTTCTTCTCCTTCAGTAAGGAGGAAAAGGGTGTCAACATAGCATGGGAAAGCTCAATGCACTGAGGACCATAATCCTCGTTTCCATGGCTATACACTAGAAACTAAAAATAATTTTTTCCAGTCCAACCCAGAAATGTGCTCCACGTCAAACTCCCTCAGAAGGAAAGAAGCCATAGGATGGGACAGCAAGCAATGCCTCTCAAGGTCCATAGTTCAAAAATCAATAAGGAGAGGCAGCCAAACCATGTCTTCCCCATAGTCAATGTGCTTGTGGAGGTCCATGGTGTTCGAAATACCACCACTAGGGATGGCCACTTTCATGATTTCATAGAGCCTATCCAAGTACAAAGAGTCAAACATGGCATGACATAACTCATTTATCTAAGGTTTGGATATATCCAAGTTGAGAAGGGAGGCCATGAAGCGGGAGATGGCATTGGAGTTACACTGTGTCTAATTCTTGTCCTTCATATAGTCCTTACCGAGAACCCACTTGAATGCCACCATAGTAAGGCAATCATTCTTCCTCACCAGGAATTTAATTCGGTCTTTGGTAATTTCTCCCACGAAGGAGTACTGAGGCATTCATGGAAGGAGCCAAATGGGAGTGCCTAGACCAAATGACATGATAGAAAACAAGATAAAGCTAGCAGAATGAGATACAACAAGGAAAGCTCGGTAACTGAAATAGCTTTTAAAAGTGAATATTTCACTAAGGTGGCATAGCTAAAAAAGGGTGTTTCAGTGAGAAAAACCAATGGAAAACCCATCACCCATTGGATGACAATGAAAAAATATCAAAGCAATCAGACGATGAGAGACGAATCATACAAAAAATATTTCACCAAGCCTTGAGAAATAAATTTGGGCATTGGGAGTAAATGCTTGTGTATGCCGATCGCTGCCATGTGTCCATTGTTGTCATCAACACCAGCTTGCTTGTTTGTGGGAAAAGATGTTAATTAATGCACTAAGTTCTGAAAAAATAATGAGAACATCACTTCAGAGTACTTTACATCGCTTAAGCATGCTTCCGAAGAACATAAAGCTTATTTGTGAAAGAGGCGGTAGGGAGAATGTACTAATTCCATTCTCATGGAAATTTTGGCTTTCCCGAGGGATATGGATCCCAAATCTACACGAATCACCTCAGTGGTAGCATTTAGTAAGCCAAAGCTAATGGTAGTGCCTTAATGCATATACTTGCAAGAAGTATTGAATGCACCCAAAAGAAATTTTTTCCAAGCAGAAAAATGCAAGTAGCCATTTCTTTGAGGAAGCTCTCTACAAATTTTCAAGTACAACAATGGTAGAAACATCGACTTTGGGTAGAAAGGATGGATCCTCATCTAAAAGAACACGCTATGTTGATATTTTTGGGAGAGATTCATCCACAAATGCCCTAGCACTAGAAGAGCAACAATTTTCCCATACCAAATCGGTACAAGAAAGAGACCATGTTAATAAAGAGGAGGTCGTGCTAGATTTTGCAGAAAACATTTTTGACCCGAAGGTGGTAGTGAACCCTAAAAGCCTAAGGGAAGGGGAATTTCAAAGAATGATCAAACATGGGGGAGCCAAAGGTTTTGCATCACAACTCTAGAATTGTGGTTTTTCACAATTTAGGTTGCTTGTTGTACACCCATGCCCACAGCTGGTAGATGCATGTGCGAGTAGGTTTGCCAAGGAAATAGGGGCTATAATCGGTGGCATGATTAGGGTTACAATCAATGTAGCTGCAATCTGGGATATGTTATGTATCCCCATAGGCTAGGTCATCGAGAGATTCAACTAGGAATTAATGGAGGAGTTATGGTTAACTAGAACTAAACAATTGGAATTTTAAGAAGATGAAACCGAGGGGAAGTTAGAAAGAGGTCATCTCTCCTTCCCCTTGCCACGTGGGAAATTCAAGAGATATCTTCAGGGTGTGTTCTCAATGTTGGCCCATGTTTATGGCTATGATGATTATAGAAAGGTTTATCCTTTTTAGATGGGCATGGCCTTTATGCTCAAGAGTGAAAAGAGCTAGAAATATTATGATTTCAAAGAAATAATAGCAGAAAAGATGTTGGAACAACTAAGGAATTATGACACTGAATGCAAGTTCAAGTATTCTTATTTTTTGGTGCATTTGATCTTACACCAAAACTTAGAGTTCTTCAAAAGATGTAATTATTTAAATTTGATGTAAAGGGGTCATACTATCCAATTTCGGTCTGGACCCATGTGCTTTCGTAGACATGGGATTATTATTGGTGTGTGGATTATTTTATGAGGCTATTGCTCTTAGACTTGTCTCAATGCCCTTCGGGTCATTTCTCTCCTGAATTATTGCAATGGATAAAGACCTCGTAGACCTCGGTGGATTATTTTCGTGGAGCTGAGTTCACATTCATCAAAGGGGAAGTGCATGGATTTTTGACACAATTTTGGCTCTTAAGATGCCACTTTTTTCCTAAAATCAGAAAAATATGATTTGCACAAGAAAATGAAGATAGTTACGCTCAAAATTTCAAGATGCAGTAAGAACAAGAGTTGAAGTGCTCTGAGTCTAGTTTCTAAGCTACTAATTATTTTTGAAATTAATGAAGATGAAGGGTCTCAAATAGGGGGGCCCAAAATAGGTCTTGATTTTATAAAAAAGCATAGCATAGCGTTTGAGGCCTCCCCCTTTTTGATTAAATTTTTTTTGAGAATTTCAAAAATCCAAATAGTGAGAAATTATCTAACACCATTTAGTTTATCCTTGTTCTTTCAGATTATTTTTTTAATGAATATTATTTTATAAATTTCTCAGAGTGGAGACATCTTGAAAAGCTGAAATTTGAGCGTGCTTCTCCCTAAATTTTTTGAAAACTAATCAAAAATTGATTTTGTTTTCATTATGTGTAGAATGGAATCTAGTTTTAAAAGATGTAATTTTTTCATGTTTCGATGAATGAGTAAAAATCTATCCTAAAACTAGCACATGTTAGTTTTTGACCAAAAATGGAGGCATTTGCAAGAGAAGTTATGGATCAAAACCTTAACTGAATCAAAACAAAAAATTAGATAGCTAAGAGAGAGGTTAACACCATCATAATTTTTCTATTATCTTGCATTGAAAGACATGCAAATGTGATGGTGAGCATGGCCAAAAATGTGTGAAATTTTGTTATCCTTTCAAAAAATTATATCTTATGTATGAAATGGTTATCCAAACCTTTGGGTCAGATGCCCAATGCAAAATCCAACCCATTGGGTTGGTATCTCCCAATGCAACCCATTTGGAAAGCTCCAAATTTGGTGCTTGCCAGATGGGTTGCTTCATTTGTCTAGCTCCAAATTTGGCACTCACAAAATGGGTTACTTTATTTGGCTAGTGTCAAATTTGGCGCTTGCCAAATTTCATTCATGACTTTTGAAATGCATTTTTCTAAACTCTTTCATTTTCTCTTTCTTTTTTAGGGAAACTATATACATGAAATAAACATTAAAGTATAAGTGGACATTTACATATGGAAATTTAATTTCTTATGCTTTAAGTTATATTTTATGTATATAGTTTCAAGATGTTTGAGAGTGGTTTCAGATCTCTAAGAGTTATAATGAAAATTCTAGTTTTTGGAAGATTTTAAAAAATTTTAGACTTAGTCAAGTTTCAATAATCAACATGTCAAATTTTAGTAATCAAGAGGTCAAATTTCAGTAATCAAGAGGTCAAATTTCATCTTTCTCTCTCTATTTCACTCATTTTCATCTCTTATTCTCTAGACCTCTATCTCTCTCACTATCTCTATCCCTTTATCTGAAACTCTCTCCCTTGAGCTCAAGAACTATGTCTTACATGTCCATCTCTCTCTCCCCTTCCCTCTCTAATATATTTCTCCCTCCCTCCTTTCCTCTCTACATTTCTCTATCTCCGCTCCCTCTCCTTTTATCTCTATATATCTCTCTCTACTCTCTATATCACCTCTCTCTATCCCTACCTATCCCTCCCTCCCTCTCTCTCCCCTCTTTCTCTCTCACTCTCTACTTCCCTCTCTCTCTCCTTCCATATCTACTCTCTATATTTCCATTCTCCCTCTCCTTCCCTCTCTAGTTCTCTCTATCTCACCTCTATCTCCTTCCCTCCCTCCCTAATTTTCTCTATCTCCCCCTCTCTCTACTTCTCTCTATCTCACCTCTCTTTCTCCCCTCTTTCTCCCTCTCTATCTTCCTTTCACTCACCTTTTATCTCTACTTCTTGCTATCTAACCTATCCCTATATACCCATTTCTCTCTCCCCTTCCTTCCCTCAATCTCTCCACCTTCCTCCTTACCTCTCTACTTCTATCTCCATCACACATCTCTATCACCTATCTCACTTCTCTCTCCCCTTCCCTCTCTACTCTCTTTCTCTCTATCTCACCTCTATCTCTCTATCTATCCCTCCCTCCTCTCTCTTATCTCTCTCACCTCTCTCTCTCTCTCTCCCTCCCTACATCTTCCTCCCTCTCTCCTTCCCTATATACTTCTCTTTATCTCATCCTCCCTCTATCTACCTACCTCTCTCTATTTTTATTTCACCTCTCTCTCCATCCCTATCCCTACCTCTCCCTCTATCTCTCCTTTCATATCTACTTCTCTCTACCTAGTTTTCCCTCTATACCTATTTATCTCTCCCTCCTTGCCTCCTCTCTCAATATCTTCACCTTCTTCCCTCTCTAATTATCTCTCTATCTCTCCTTCCCTCTCTACTCTCTCTATCTCTCCCTCCCTCCCCCTCTTTCTATCTCTCCTCTCTCCCTCTCCCTCTCCCTCTTTCTATCTCTCATCGCTCTCTCTCTTCCTTCCACCAAAATTAACTCTACACATCTCTATCTAACTTACCATTGTATACATCTCTCTCTCTCTCTCTCTCTCTCTCTCTCCCTTCCCTCTTTAATTTTTTATCTCTTTCTCACCTCTCTCTCCCTAAATATCCCTCCCTCCCTCCTCTCTCTCTCTCTCTATCTCACATCTCTCTCCCTCCCTCCCTACCTCTTCTTCCCTCTCTCCTCCCCTATCTACTTTTCTCTATCTCCCCCTCCCTCTCCTTACCTACCTCTCTCTCTCTATAAATCCTTATCTCTCCCTCTATTCCTACCTCTCCATCCATCTCTCCTTCCCTCTCTACTTCTCTATATCTCTCCTCCCTCTCTCTACCTACCTCTCCCTCTCTCCATCCCTACCTCTCCCTTCATCTTTCCTTCCCTCTCTACTTCTCTCTACCTACCTCTCTCTCTCTCCATCCCTACCTCTCCCTCCATCTTTCCTTCCCTCTCTACTTCTCTCTACCTACCTATCCCTCTATACCTGATTCTCTCTCTCCATCTCTCCCTCCCCTCTCTCAATCTTTCCACCTTCCTCCTCTCTATAACTTCTCCCTCTCTTACCCTCTCTCCTTCCCTCTCTACTATATCTCCATCTCAACCCTCTCTACCTACATATCTATCCCTCTCTCTCTCTCTCAGGTCTCTCCCTCCTACACCCTCTCCCTCTATCAGGTATATCTCTCTCCCACTCCCTCAAACTCTCTCCCTTCTACCCTTAACCCTAAACCCTTAACCCTTAACCCTTAAACCCTAAACTCTTAAACCCTCTACCCTCTACCATTAACCCTCTACCCTTTATATTTCTCCCTCTTCCTCTCTCTCTCTCTCAAGTATTTCCCTCCTACCCCCTCTCCCTCTCTCAAGTATCTCTCTCACTCACTCCTATGTCTCTACACTCTAGCCTTAACCCTTAAACCCTCTACCATCTATCTCTCTCCCCTCTACCCTTAACCCTAAAACCTTAACCCTTAAACCCTAAACCCTTAAACCATCTACCCTTAACCCTCTACCCTCTATATCTCTCCTACCCCCTCCCTCCATCTCTCTCTCTCTCTCTCAAGTTTCTCCCTCCTACCCCCTCTCCCTCTCTCAGATCTCTCTCTCACTCACTCACTCCTATCTATCTCCCCTCTACCCTTAACCATCTACCCTCTACCCTCTACCCTTAACCCTCTACCCTCTATCTATCTCCCACTCCCTCCCTCTCTCTCTCTCTCATTCACTCCCTCTATCTCTCTCCCCTCTACCCTTAACCCTAAACCCTAAACCCTTAACTCTTAACCCTAAACCCTTAAACCCTCTATCCTCTACCCTTTATCTCTCTCCAACTCCCTCTCTCTCTCTCAAGTCTATCCCTCCTATCCCCTCTCCCTCTCTCAGGTCTCTCTTTGTCTCACTCACTCCCTCTATCTCTCTCCCCTCTACCCTTAACCCTTGACCCTAAACCCTAAAAAAATAAACCCTCTACCCTCTACCCTCTACCCTCTATCTCTCTCCCACTCACTCCATATCTCTCTCTCTCTCAAGTTTCTCACTCCTACCCCTCTCCCTATCTCAGGTCTCTCTCACTCACTCACTCCTATCTCTCTCCCCTCTACCCACTACTCCTAAAACTCCACCCTCTATCTCTCTCCAACTCCCTCCTACCCCCTCTCCCTCTCTCATCTCTCTCTCTCTCTCTCAATTATTCCATCTATATTTCTCCCCTCTTCCCTTAACAGATCCATATTGCTCCTGACAACTTCGGTTGATGAATAAAAAGAGTATGAAGTGCAAAAATATGATGTTATGGAGCCCCCAACAGCTCCCATTAGCTCCATACCGCTCTAGACTAGTGCACAAATAGGGTCTGCTCAACAAAGAAGCAATAGTAGTGAGAGTTCAGACCCCACTCTCACCTCCCTAATGCCAAGAAAGACCAGGATTCTAAGGGAGATTTACCAAAATGAAAGGTGTGATAAAGAGTTTTATGGAAGTATGAATTTTTCATTATTTTCTCATAGTGATCCAATTTATTTTGAGGATGTTGTGTGTAGACATTCATTTTGTCCTCATAATCATCACAATATTTATCTATTGATTAAATATATATTATTATTTACTTAATCAATTCATTCAATACTTTCTTCTATTCATGCATTTCATCAAATCATTAAACCGTCTCATGCTCATTCACTATCTGTTTCATAAACATTCATGTCTATTTCCATAATAAAGCATAATTGTTTATTATAGTCCATATAATTTTTATAATCAATTTGAATTGTCATCAACTATCATTTCATAATAAAGTAAATTATCATTTAATCACTTTGTTTTCATAGATCGTTCACTTCATATTGCATTTCATTAAACCATCAAACCATTAAAATATTAAATAATTGTTCATCCAATCATTATCATTCATAATGCATTTTTGCAGAAACCATGAGAATTCGTATATCATTTGCATCCATTCATGACATAAATCATTCTTGGCAATCATTTGCATTACATAAACCATTTTAATCAAAATGTTCATATTTCGCTAAATAATTAAATCATTAAAATCAGATCATAATAATCCATATTCCATTAAATCATTATTAAATCATGTTCATGCACATTTAAATCCATTTAATCATTTTTCCTTATTTATAAACCCTTCACCATGCATTTGTCTCTCCTCTTTTATCATTTTCACTCACATGCATTTAATTTAATTACATAATGTGGGATATTTAAATTTCCCTCTTGCAAACCTTTTATCCCACATTTCCCTCTCAAACACCTCTCCATCCTCAAAGACACCTATTTAAATGGGATTCCTCTCTCATTTTCACCCCCATGAATTGGCATATTCATATCATTTTTACATCTTGGACTGCATTTTCCCATTCACCATAGCCTTTTTACTGCATTTTGTGCTCACAAAATCTGAGAGAAAATGCATAAAAAAAATTATCTTGGTGATAGGGAGACAATGGAGATTGATTTCATTTAAAATCATTTCCATAAATTATAAGTTTTCTATTTCCATAGTTTAGAAATATTTTTTTCTGGTTTTGTTTTTGATTTGAATAGCTCCATTGCAGTGAGTATGAGATGGTGATTCTTATTCCATAGAATCCTCCATTTTTAGCTCACACACTATGAAAGAAAAGAAATGGTGTGAAGCCATCGATGAGGAGATAGATGCAATAGAGAGGAATAGAACATGGGAGCTAACTGATTTTCCTCCCAACAAGCAAGTAATTGGAGTGAAATGGGTCTATAAAACCAAAAGCAATGCTAATGGAAAAATAGAGAATCATAAGGCAAGATTAGTTGTCAAGGGATACAAAAAATGGTTTAGAAGAGATTATGATGAGACATATGCTCCAATTGAAAGGATGGAAACCATGTGGGAAGTCATAGCAATTGCACCCCAAGACAAGTGGAAGGTGCATCAAATGAATGTGAAGTTCTCCTTCTTAAATGGTGTATTGAAAGAGGAAGTGTATGTGGAGAAGCCACCTGATTATGAAGTTCCAGGTCAAGAAAACAAGGTATACAGGCTAAAGAAATCTCTTTATGAGATGAAGGAAGCACCACGGGCATGGTACAATAGGATTGACACATATTTTTTAAGCAATGACTTTAGTAAAAGCGCATCAAGGAAGATGATGCAAAGTATGCAATAGAAATTTTGAAGAGGTTTAGGATGCAAGATAGCAAGACTATCCCCACACCAAAAACCATAGGTTTGAAGTTGAGAAAGGAATATTGCAGCAACAATGTGAATCTAACCATGTAAAAGATTTTGGTTGGAAGTTTGATGTATTTAAAAACAACTAGACCTGATATAATGCATATTGTAAGTCTGATTTCTAGATTTATGGAGACTCCAAAAGAGTCACATTGGAAAGCAGGTAAAAGAATCCTAAGGTATGTGAATGGAACCAAAGGATATGGTATTTTGTATAGTGCAAAAAATGATTTTGGGTTGGTTGGTTCTATAGATAATGATTGGGTAGGGAGTGTAAATGATAGAAAGAGTACATCTAGATATGTGTTTCACTTGGGATTGGGAGTCATTTCATGGGCTTCCAAGAAACAACCCATAGTTTCCCTATCTACAGTTGAGGCTGAGTATATAGCAGCAAATGCAGTTGCATGCCAAGCTATTTGGCTAAGGAGGACCTTAGCAGATTTCAAGGAAGAACAAAAGGATGGAACAACTATATTTTATGACAATGTTTCATCAATAGCTTTGACAAAGAATCTAGGTTTTTATGGAAGAAGCAAGAAAATTGAAATCAGGTATCATTTCATAAGAGAATTAGTTGAGAAAGGTGAAATCAAAATGAAATTTTGTAGGTCTAAGCAACAACTTGCAGACATTTTTACCAAACCATTGAGTAGATATTTCTTTGAATGTCTAAGAATAAATTTAGGTGTTGTTTATTTGTATGAAGAATGATGTTGTTTGATGACTCAATCAAAGGGGGAGTGTTGGAAATATTTAATTTTTCATCTGAGCCCTTCTCATATCAACTCCCCTATTGCACCTACCTGTTAGGAGGCTCCTTTCAATGATAATGTTTTTGGATCTTCATCCCTATTCTACCCCTGACTCCATAATTTATTGTGTTAGGTAAATTTGAATTTTGAGAGGGAATTTTTGAAGAAGACAAGAATAGACAAATAGAAGGAATGCAATAGTTAGTAAGAGAAGTTGCAAGAAGGAGAATTTGTAGTAGCAAAAGCAAAGAATTTTTAGAGAATGAAGTGTAGGGTGTGTGCGAGGAGCAGTAGATAGCTCCAGATTGCTCTGTGTGCACACAGAGTAGCAGATAGCTCCAGATGAATAGGAAGAAGAAGAGAAGTATATGAGAAGCTCTAGATTTTTCTAAGTGTGTGTGTGCAACTCCAGATTGTTGTCAACGTAGTTTGTAGTTTCAAGTTTAGAAGTCATTTTGTAAATGTTATTTTTCTGAGTTAATAGAACAAACAAAAGTTTTCATGAACAATTGTGTGTCTACAATCAATTTGTTTTTTATTTCACATTTTATTTTGGTACTACCAACTTGATTGAGGAAGTGGGTTAAGGTTCCCTTAGTTTGATTAAATGGTGTGTTCACCATTAAAATGAAGTTCCCAAGGAGAAATGCCAACTTGGATGCACTAAACCCTAGAAACTTAAGAGCATTAAATCAAACTAAGAAATAGAAATCAGACAAAAAGGAACCTGGCATGCTGATGGATTCCAAGCACGGTCTGCAACTCTAAAAAAATTATTTTTGAAGTGCACTAGGACTCATACGCTAGACAAGGTGATTTAGTCCTGCGACAAGAAACTCGGAAAAATCTAGAATCTTTTATTGATAAATCAAGATCTTTAGAAAACTAGTGAAAAGAGGTATACTAGGACTCATATGCCTAGAGGCATGATTTATTCCTAGTATTTATGTTTGAATGAAACTTCTATAGCCTCAAGTGATATTTTGTAGCTTACATCTTGTCCGATCTCCAAGTTCGAAAAGTCTAAATTACACTTTGTAGGTGAGTTTCCATGAAAATGAGAGCTTCTTGACAACTTTGACAACTTTATTCAATCTTGTGACTTTTTCTTCAAAGGATCTTCAAGCTTCAATTCACCTAGATCTACAATCACACATCAAGAGGGAAAAAATATGTTGTGTTAGGGAATAGGGGTTTGCCTTGGTCAAACATCATTTAGGTAATCAAACCTTGAAATAAAAAAATAGCATGAAGGAATGATGAATGAATAATATGCAATGTTGCAACTCACAAACCCTTGAAATAAATTTTGCAAACTTGTGTGAAATGGCTCTAATAGATGTGGATCTTGACTCTTAATCTTGATATGAGATAATTTCCTTGAATGCTTGCTTGAGTCATGAAAACCTACATCACAAATGATAGCTCAAAAAAACACATGATGCACGAAGAATTTGACATGATGCTTGGATCTTGAATGCACTTGAATACTATAATTGCTTAGATCACACTTGCTCATGAAAATTGCTAGATGACTTGTAAACTTGCTACTAGAAAATATGTGAAATAGCCTTGTATTTATACTTGTTTATGCCAAATTTCTTGAAATTACAACACTAAAAGCTGACATCAGATCTAGGATAATAAAATCTTGCCGAAAGTTCAATTTTAAATAGGTCTTGGTTAAAGTGGGACTCATACGCAAACTTGGGCATATAAGTCCTAGTGTCTTAAACATGAGACACAAACTCCAAGAAATGTTAAGTTCAATGAATGTTTAAAATTTGGCCCCAAGATCTAGGTAAGACCCATACACCCAAGGTGGCATATGAGTCCCAGACTACCAGATCTGGAACACACAACATCATCAGAGATGTGGAGTTTTTAGAGGATCAATCATGGGATGGATTGATAGATCCTGATAGCTTCGTACCACTCCTAACAAATTCGGTTGATGAAGAAAAAGAGAATGAATTGCATCAAGATGATGTTATGGAGCCCCCAACAACTCTTGATAGCTTTGGACCACTCCGGAATAGTGCATAAATAGGGTCTTCTCAGTAAAGAAGTAGCAGTAGTAGTGAGAGTTTAGACCCCACTCTCGCCTCCCTAATGCCAAGAAAGACCAAGAGTCTAAGGCAGATCTACCAAAATGAAAGGTATGATGAAGAGTTTGATGAAAGTATGAATTTTGCATTATTTTCTCATAGTGATCCAATTTATTTTGAGGATGTTTTGAAAGAAAAGAAATGGTGTGAAGCCATGGATGAGAAGATAGATGCAATAGAGATGAATAGAAAATGGGAGATAACTGAGTTTCCTCAAATGGATGTGAAGTCCACCTTCTTAAATAGAGTATTGAAAGAGGAAGTGTATGTGGAGCAGCCACTTGGTTATGAAGTTCTAGGTCAAGAAAACAAGGTATACAAGCTAAAGAAAGCTCTTTACGAGATGAAGCAAGCACCATGGGCACGGTACAATAGGATTGACACATATTTTTTGAGTAATGGATTTAGAAAAAGAGATGGTGAGCCCACTCTTTACATCAAGGAAGCTGATGCAAAGTATGCAACATAGATTTTGAAGAGGTTTAGGATGCAAGATAGCAAGCCTGCCCCCACACCAACAACCATAGGTTTGAAGTTGAGCAAGGAAGATTATAGTAGCAATGTGAATCTGACCATGCATAAGAGTTTGGTTGGAAGTTTTATATATTTAGCAACAACTAGACATGATATAATGCATAGTGTAATTCTAATTTCTAGATTTATGGAGATGCCAAAAGAGTCACATTGGCAAGTAGGTAAAAGAATCCTAAGGTATGTTAATGGAACCAAAGGATGTCGTATTTTGTATAGTACAACAAATGATTTTGGGATGGTTGGTTACAAAGATAGTGTTTGGGCAAGGAGTGTGGATGATAGAAAGAGCACATCTAGATATGTGTTTCACTTGGGATCGGGAGTTATTTCATGGGCTTCCAAGAAAAAACCCATAGTTTCCCTATCTACAGCTGAGGCTGAGTATATAGTAGAAAATGAAGTTGCATGCCAAGCTATTTGGATAAGGAGGACCATAACATATTTGAAGGAAGAAAAAAAGGATGGAACAACTATATTTTATGACAATGTTTCATCAATAGCTTTGACAAAGAATCCTTTTTTTTTTATGGAAGAAGCAAGCACATTAAAATTAGGTATCATTTCATAAGAGAATTAGTTGAGAAAGGTGAAATCAAAATGAAATCTTTTAGGTCTGAGCAACAACTTGCGAATTTTTTTACAAAACCATTGAGAAGAGATTTCTTTGAAGACCTAAGAAGAAATTTAGGTGTTGTTGATTTATATGAAGAATGATGTTGTTTGACAACTTAGTCAAAAGGGGAGTGTTGGAAATATATAATTATTTGTTTGTGCCCTTCTTATTTTAACTCCCCTATTGCACCTACCTATTAGGAGGCTCCTTTGAACAATTTTTTTTTTTGTGATCTTCATCCCTATTCTACCCTTGACTCCAAAATTTATTGTGTTAGGTGAATTTTAATTTTGAGAGGGAATTTTGAAGAAGAAAAGAATAGACAAATAGAAGGAATGTAATATTCAGTAAGAGAAGTTGCAAGAAGGAGAAGTTGCAATAGCAACAACAAAGAATGTTTTGAGAATGAAGTACAGGGTGGCTGCAGGGAGAAAAAGATAGCTCTAGATTGTTTTGTGTGTGCACGGAGTAGCAGATAGATCCAGATGAATAGGAAGAAGAAGAATAGAGAGCTCTGAGAAGCTCTATATTGTTGTAAGTGTGTGTGTGCAGCTCTAGATTGATGTCAACATAGTTTGTAGTTTCAAGTTTAGAAATCATTTTGTAAATGTTATTTTTTGAGTTAATAGAACAAAAAAAAGTTTGCATGAACAAATATGTGTCTCCAATCAATTTTTTTTGTTATTTCACATTTTATTTTAGTATTCCCAGCTGATTCATGGCTTGAGGAATTATATCTACTTGCAAACTTTGTGTAAGTGACCTCTGTGGTGGTAGGTTCTTTGAAATACAATGGAAAATGGTTCATTTGTGCATATATACTATTAGCCACCTTTGCAAATCGCTTCTAGGAATCTTGTTCAAAATATAAAAGCTAATTTTCAAGCCTATATTTAGCATTAGATAAATTATCATTGAGAAAGGCATGGGAATCTATAGATAGTTGTTGATGAATAGAGGTGTGAGATTGTAAATTAAGAGGCATAAGGGTTTTAATGACCAAGTCAAAATGGAGTTATTGGAGATCCTATTATAGTTGAAGAGGGAAGTGTCGTGAATTTACCTTATTTTGGGATCCCCTCCACACAATCTTTGTTGAAAAGAACAAGGCATGACTACCTTCACAGGTAGCTCCACGTCATACCCAAAGTAGTGAATAAGGTGGGCATGGGAGATTTGGTGGTTGAACCAGCGCTTGCTGGAGTGTTTATAAGTGGAGGCTAAATCATCAAGGATGAAGCCATAATTGTCACACCAAAGTATCTTAATGAATTCCAGTGCATGTATCATCCTATTTATTCCATGTTGGATCACCTATTGGAGAAGTTTTCCTATGATGGAAGAAATTTAACCTTCCAATAACTTTAGATCACATAGAGTATGCAAGGAGTTAGAGGTGCCTAAATAGATTATGTTGTAGAGGTCATGGGTAAATAAAACCTTCCCACAAGGCATGAGAAGGTGTTATGTGAATGGGTTGTGTAGGGGGTGTGGTTCCTAAAACAAGTTGATCACTTACATAGAGAAAAACTCCAATTTCTAAATAAATTAGAATGTCAACCTTAATGAACATGTTTGTTGCACCTCTGATAATGCCTTTCTACTTAGAACCACCACAAAAATTTCCTAGAATATATCTTACAAGAATGTGAAACTATGCAAACAGAGAAATAACTCTGCAAATAGGCCAACAATAGGTCAAATTGGCCAATATTTCCAACAAGATTACAAAGAGGTCAAAATGGCCAAAATCTTTCAAAAAGAAAATTTTCTACCCTAATGAGTAGATTGGTAGAGGGAAGATTCACCCTTTATTAAATCATATTTTCAAATTTTTATATTTTTTTTCAAATGGGCATAGAGGTTAATAAAGTGCAAAAAATGAAAATTATTAAAATTGATGAAACAAAAAGGTATTTTTTCGTTTCTCAAGATTTCTAAATATAATTCGTTTGGCTCTATGATGCTCTATTGATTGGGATTTGTGTAGGATTCACCTCGATGTTGGAAGGAATGCACTCTGATGGATTTGATACTATGTTGGAGAGCACCAATATCAAACAAAGCATGAAACAACTTCAACAAGTGAATAAAATATGCACAATAGTATGCATATAAAATATGCAAATGAAGAGTGTATAATACAATACAATGATCAAGCCTTGCATATATAGGAAAGGATGAGTAGGTTGGAAGGTATGACTAAACCATTGGCTACCCCTCCATAAGTGGGACATATATAAACTCACTTGACAAGTGGGTGAGCAAGTTTCAATAGGTGTCTCAAGTCATGAGGACACATATCTCAATGCTATGAAGTTAGACAAAATAAAAAGAAACCTAAGTAAATTTAAGCTAGGTGTGAATAGGTCAATCCTGGAAAGGTGATTAGATAACTAGGTATGATAATGACTCTATTTACACTATCACCAGTCCCTCTAGGATATGGGGTTTTGAAAAGGTCTCTTTAGAACCCTTAGAGAAAAAAATGTCAATATACGACAAGAAATTTATCAATGTTCATGAGGCTAGTAATGTTCCATATAGACCTATGTGTGGATGTGGTGTCTCACCATAATAGCCTCTCTTATTTTTTCTCAAATTTATAGTATTTTATTGTGGCAAAATCAAATGCATTCTTACAAGATACATCAATTGAGAGTAGTGTACAAAGGTGTTAATAGTCTTATTTTTCATTCTATGCATCATGGGGCCAAACTAACTACAACAACACATTAGGGTGGGTAGATGAATGGTATGGAATGCATCTTTTTTTTTCCCTAGATATTTTGATTCCTTTGTGCTACTTGAAGTTTTTGGAAGGTCTTTTAAGAGCCCCAAGACAAAAAAAAAATCCAATCTGTGAAAATGTAGTTAGTTGAGTTTTTAAGGCTTTGGAATATTCTATCTAGATCTACAAGTGGATGTGGGGTCCCTCCATAATAAACTCTATATTTTTTTCAAATTTACATTGTTTGAATGTGGCAAGAATGAATTTATTATTATAAAATGCATCATTTGAGAGCAATGTAAAGGTGCAAATAGGCATATTTTTTGTTCTCCACATTCTGGGGCCAAATTGACTATGAAAAATATTACAGTGAGTTGATGAATACTAGGGGAGGTCTCATTTAATAAAATATGTGTGTTGATCCCTGTAGGATAGAAGGTTCTAGCCAAGTCTCTTAAGATACAAGCTATAGTTAAAAAACTATCAATCTATAACAAAATAGTTCTTAGAGTTTATGGGGCCTATGAATGTTTTGTCTAAGCCTACAAGTGAAAGTGGGTGTAATGTAGAAAAATGTATCCTTTTACATTTTCAAACTTGTTTGGGCCCTCCTAGTTAAAATGGAAATAATAATGCCTTAATTTAGTGTTCTCAAATGTATTTATTTACACTTTCACACTTGTTTAGGGCTCCTTTATTTAATTGAGATTAATTATGCCTTAATAAGACCTATACTTCATTTACAAGCCTATTAAATCACATTTTCTGAAGGGGAAACCTGATATTAATTAATTCCAATACATAATACTTCACATTGAGCAAAATGTATTCAAGGAATTAGGGAATGGGACCCATTATCCTATGGGTGAATGGGTCCTCCATAAGACTTAGAACCCATTTTAAAATAATGTTCTGGTGGTATTTTTATGATCCCAAATTTAAATTTCAAAGGTCAGCTTGTAATGTTTGAATTTTGAGAAGTTCAGGATAAATGTTTATAAATAAAAGATTATTTCATCAATTTGAATAATCTAGCAAGAGGGAAAATTTCATGTGAGAAAATATTATTGTCAAGAGTATTCAAGAGAAAATTTATCAAGGGTTTATTGCAACATTCAAGATCTCAAGAATCCTATCAAAGTTATGTTCATTCATGCATGTTTTTGGAGCTAACATTGTGATGTAGGTTTCAAGAATTCAATTCAAATATTCAAAGCAAGATTCAGGTATCAATATCCACATCCATTGAAGTCATTTCAAGCAAGATCAACATTAATACTTTAAATTTCTAAAGGTTTATTCAAGGGTTTGGTGACTTGAAACATTGTACTTGTTCATTCATCATTCCTTCATGTTTCATTATTTCATTTCAAGGTTTAATTACCAAAATGGGGTTTGACCAAGGCAAACCCCCATTCACCCAAAAACAAACATATTTTCCCCCTTTTTGTGTGTTGTAGATTTGCAGGTTGAAGAAAAGTTGAAGATCGCAAAAGTGCAAAATTAAAAAGTTGCATTTGTTGTCACCTTTATTATCATCTCACGAAAACTCAAATCCTAGATTTATTTTTGATTGTCTAACTATGAAATCCAAAGGATCTGGAAGTGTAGACACAAGAGTAGATTACCTAGAAACCAATTTTACAAAGCTCAACAAGGACCCATTCACCCATAGGCAAATGAGTCACAGATAGACTTACAAAAACATCATTTTATAACAGGTGCACAATATTTATCTTTCCCAATTTTTCTAGAAATTTTGTTGTTTCTCTCTGTTTTATGCTTAATCTACTAGATCCAAGTGATAGAGCACATTTTGGAGTTGATTTACTATTTTTTATTTTTTCTCCCCAAAGTGTTGTTTGACCTTGACCCTCATCCTTCAAGCATAAGAAATTTTGAAGATTCCTACTTTGACTTGATTCACCTAAGGGTTGATAATCATTTCATTGCACGTGGATCTCATTTCCTAATGAAATTAGAGAAGTAGGACCCCTTTTCCCTCTTTAGATCCACTTTTCCATTTTGAGAAACCCTAACCTATTTTTCTTCATTTCAGTGGGGTCCCTACATTATAGTATGTCTCTATTTTTTCAACTTGATACTATTTTGTCATAGAAGAACAAATGCATTATTGTAAAATACATCATTTTAGTGTAGTGTAAAGGTTCTAGTAGGCATATTCCATGTTCTACATATAGGGACAAACCAAATACACGAACATGTTAGGGTGGGTGGGTGAATGGTATGGGAGGCCCCATTTTATAACTCAAGAATATTTATTCCTTTGGGCTATTGGATTCTAGAAATGTGTAATATTTGGCTAAAATCCACCCAAGAATGAAAATGAGTGAAGAAAAGAAAAGTAAGAAACCATAAATTAGTTAAATCGATAGTATTCAACTCAAGAGAAGGAAAATTATACAAAAAAAAAAATATTCTCATATGAGAGTGATGGGTCATTATATATAGGCTTTACCACTAAAGAAACTCAAAACATAACCAATATGGGATAATAAAAAATTCCCTAATTAAACTTAACCTAGTTTGAAGAGAGATAAACTGATAACTAGCTAGGAAATAAACTAGATAGAAAAAGAATCATATTCACACAACAACCCCCTTTAAGTGAAACTTAGGTGAAAATATAAATAAATATGCAAATATGGTTCCCAACCAAAAGGCTTGATGAATTACCCATTGAATCAAAGGAAATAGGGTTCCACCTTTTAGGAGATGGAACTAGGGTTATGACCTATTTCACTTTTAGCTCACTAGGAAACCAAGGTCCCTCAACCAAGTGATTCAATTGAGGGAAGGATACAAAGGGGGTGGTTTCCTTAGGTGTGATTAAAAAAAGGGTTCACCATTAAAATGAAGTTTCCAAGGTGAAATCCCAACTCGAATGCACTAAACCCTAGAAACTTAAGAGCATTAAATCAAACTAAGAAACAAAAATCAGATAGAAAGGAATGTGGTAAACTGATGGATTCCAAGAAAGGTATGCAACTCTAAAATTGTGCTTTTTGAAGTACATGGGGACTCATTTTCCAGATTGAGAAATTTAGTCCTACTATAGGAATCTGGGTAAAATTGGGAATCTTCTACTGACAAATCAAGATCTTGAAAAAACTAGTGAAAAGTGGTATACTGGGACTCATACATCTAGAGAGGTGATTTAGTCCCAATATTAGGGTTTGATTGAAACTCCTATAGCCTCAAGTGAGATTTTTTAGCTTTTGTCTTGTTCCATCTCCAAGACCAAAAATTCTGAATTACGATCTATAGGTGAGCTTTTGTGAAGATGAGAACTTCTTGACAACTTTGACAACTTTCATAAATCTTGTAACTTTGTCATCAAAGGATCTTCAAGCTCGAATTCACCTATATTTGTAACCACACATCAAGACGGAAAAGTTTTGTTGTGTTATGGAATAGGGGTTTGCCTTGGTCAAACCCTATTTAGGTAATCAAACCTTAAAATGAAATAAAATAGCATGAAGGAATGAACAATATGCAATGTTGCAACTCACCAAATGCTTAAAATAAAGGCTGCAAACTTGTGTGAAATGGATCCAATGGATGTGGATCTTGACTCTTGATCTTGATATGAGATAATGTCCTTAAATGCTTGCTTGAATCATGAAAACCTACATCACAAATGTTAGCTCAAAAGCACACATGATGCATGAAGACTTTGACATGATGCTTGGATCTTGAATGCTGCTCCAAATGCTTGATAATTTTCTCTTGAATTCTCTTGAATACTTGAATTTATTAGATCAAACTTGCGCATGAAAATTGCTATATGACTTGTAAACTTGCTAGGAGAAAATATGTGAAATACCTTATATTTATACTTATTTATGCAAAATTTCCTGAAATTACAACACTACAAGATGACAATAGATCTAGGCTAATAAAAACTGCCAAAAATTTGATTTGAAATAGGTCCTGGTTAAAGCGGGACTCATATGCAACCTTGGGTGTATGAGTCCTAGCGTCTTAAACATGGGAAAAAATCTCCAAGAAATGTTAAGTTTAATGCAATATTTAAAATCAAGCCCCAAGACCTAAGTGGAACCCATACACCCAAGGTGGTGTATGAGTCCCAGATCAGCAAATCTAGAACACACAACCTCAAACATTAAATTATGATTTTTAAATTATGAAATGTCAGGATTATCCTAAGAAAGATGCATTAAATAAGGCTTGTGGATGCAAAATAAGACCAAATAAGGCATAAAGAAACCATATTTTAACCAAGAGGGCCCAAACAAGTGTGAAAATGTAAAGAGATACATTTTCCTAACTACATTTAGCCCCACTTTAGTGAGAGGAGGAACCTATTTGAAGCTCACACTAAAGTAGACAAACTTGCACCAAGAGGGGTCCAAGTGTACCAATGCTAGTGAAATAGGATGACAATAATTAAGAGGGATGATCAAGACCCTAGGATCAAGATCCTATGGAAAACATAGGCACAAAAGACACACATGAGAATGATGTATGAAGCAAAAAAAAGGAACAAGCATAGACTACCAAAGACATAAAAAAGAAAGAAAAAGGAAAAGAGGGTGGATCAAGCCTCGATAGTCTGTCCAACACGATGTGGACTAGGTCTAAGTTGTTTGTCCAAAAAAAATGTTTACAAGTGGAACATGATGTACACTATGCAAAAAAATGCACACTTAGATGAGCTAGTGCAACGTCAGGCTGTCTACTAGGTGAGCCCCCAAAGACACATATGCACACGACCAATATGTGCTCACATAGACAAGCAAGTGGTTATGGAAAATTCATGCCTAAGTCAGCTCCCATATGCTAACCATACCAAAGCTATACCTCCTGATAAATTTAGTAAGGCACCACACAACATGAATAGCAAGAATTCATGAGGCAAGAAAAACTTTGTATGCTAACACCCATGAACAAAAAGGATGGCTACACAAGCAATCAAAGTGTGTTATGCAAGGTGGCCATATAAAAATTATTGTAAATGAAAAATAGTGTAAGGTAAGTTCAAAGGAGTTTTTCTTAGTTCATGTAAGGTCTTAACTTAGGGAACATCATACCTAATGTCTCCAAGAGAGGGACAATCAAAGAATAGAAGATTCACAACTTAGGGAATTTACTTCGCTCAATATTACCACTTATAGGAATATAATATGCTAAGAGAGATCATGCTCTTGAAGGACATCACACTGAATGTCATCACCAAGAGAAAGATGCATTTCCTGAAGTAAGAATACCACACAATAAAACATGAATTGTAATGCAAAATAATAATGCTAATGTATGCCCCCACTTTAAAGAAATTTCTAAACACCATGTTGTGTGAAATTAATTTAAAGTAGCAAATGATAATGTAGCAGATGATAAATGCTAACAATAAAGAGAACATGAGAGCTTATTTGGAAATCCCTATGCCAAGTAATATGTTTCCAAATGAAGTTGTGTCATGAAAACAGGTTGCCCACAAAATGAATTCCAAAAATCACATAAGGGATCCATGGATTTTGGGTCAGTATGTCTTTGCTACAATGTTATTATAGAGCTCAGAAACATCATCATTCCCCAAATACTCATGGAAAAGGAATAATGACACAAAGAGAGAGAAAACAAAGAAAACATTTTGGGTCAACATATAAGAGAACTGAATGTCTTGACGCCTTGTGTCATCCCCAAAAGGAAAACACAAGATAAAGAAAAGATAAGGGATAAAATGTTTATGACATAAGGAAGAATGTAGATACAGACAGAGGAATGTCACAATGATAGAGAGATACATCAAACAAAATAGTACAGGGGATCACAATACACACATGCAATCACACACATAACATGAAAAATAGAACAAAAACAAGACTAGTAAGGCACATGTGAGTCAACCTATAGCAGTTCGTTCACATCCCAATCTTGTTCATCATATACAGAGGGCAGAAAATTAGAAAAAGGGATAAAAGCAAGTGTCGAACTAGGGGAAACACCAAGTTAACCACTCTTCTAAGGAGAATTTTCATTTAAGCTCATAGAAGAGGAAAATAATGTATTCAACTCATTAGTAACTTCTTCATCCATTTTAGAAATCTCATCATCATCATCCAAGTTAATCACAACAAGAGGTCAAATTATAATTTCCAAAGAAGGTGCAAGTTCCTATTGCAGTTGTGGTATAGTTACTTCTTGTTGTGGTGAAGAGGGAGACTAATCATGTATTGCTTCACTTGAGTTTGGATGTTGATTTTATTTGTTATTTTCTTCATTTAACCTTTGAGTAATAGCACAATGTCTACATATATGCTCCCTAGCATTTCTATTTCTTTTGGTATGATTTTCAAGTTGCATTTGTGTAGGAGTGGGTTTATCAACCATAGGTTTCTTTTCTTCCTTAAGAGGAGGAATAGAAGGAATCATAGGAGGTTTTTCAACCACTTTGTCTTTAGCTTTGTAAACCTTTTTATCTTAGGATGCACGATGGGATTGTTTTGGTTGTCTCTTGGTCTCTTGTAGGAGATAGGCAAAGGATCGATCTTGGGTTGGTCTTGGGTACTTGTAAGGTCTTTTGGTTCAATCAGGGTTTCATCAAGGATAGGAGGCTCAATCATGGGTTGAGTAATGTTTTGAAGGGATAATTATTCTATGTATTATTCCATAAAAATTTTATAGGTTTTTGAAAAATAAGTCTTCACAAGGTTTAATAGGTTCAATAGGCTTGGAAAAAATAAATCCAATGAAAAATTCCCATGGAAAGTCACAAGATTAAAACCACTATGATGCACAATAAATATCTCATTGTCAAAGTGAAACTTTAAAAATTTATGCACAACTGATGGGATGGCTTCCATGGAGCGTAGCCATGGGTAACGAAGCTTCATACAAAATTGATCTGACATCAGGATGATGGAGAATGAGTCATCTAATTGTTTTGGTCCTACTTTTAAAGGAAGGATGATTGAACCTATCCTAGGGAAAGAAAAATCATTACGTGTTTTTGTCCATGATTTTGGTTTATCATATGTATCTTGATAGAGTTAATCCACAAGTAAGAATTATTTAGTGATCACATTCTATCCATAGATGGGATCAATTAATATCCCATTGGTGGACATGTCATTGATTCTACCAGCTATGTAATGGGCACCATCGGGTGCATGTTTCAGTAAATATTTTTGTGAGAAAGAGATATCAAGAGGAATTTTAGTTTGGACCTTAAAATTTTGAGTTTTGATCAATCCAACCATATTATCCATAGGAATTTTTCATTTGTATCTATTACAATCAAACATGCTCTGATAACATGTTAGAATTGGCTATGGATTCCAAGATCTATGGACCAAATGGAAAGCACAAGAAGAGAGAAAATAATGTGACAAAAATAAACGGTATTCAATGTCAATATGATAATGATCAATGTGTGTAAAAATGTAGTAGAGACCCCTTGGTTATATAGCCAAGGTGAGAACATAGGAGTGCATAAGATTATGACAAGTGTCGTAATCTTATGACATGAGACAACAATGAAAAGCTATCACTCCACCTAAAGTGGAAAGGTGATAATGTGATAACCACCACAAATAGTGGATTTACCACAAAATGTGGAAACCTAATCACATGATATGTCCATGAAAGGTGGAGGTGATAAAGTAATAAGAAGATATGTCCACCAAAGGTGGAAAATCTCCAACTCCTATGTGGTCCTTAAATAAACTTAACTAAGGTGTAATTATGACCTAGGACAAGGTACAAAACATTTAATTACACCAACACCCCCCCTTAATTGCAACTTAGTGAGAATGAACCAAATGCAAACAATGCAAGATGGGTCCTAACAACTAGGCCATGTTAGGTACCCATGTACAAAGCAATGCAATCTCTCACAAACAGAGAAAAGGAGAAAACCTAGTGGGATAAAAATCCTCCCCAAAAGAGAGATGAAATACAAGATAGAAATGCTCTCAATGATGCATGAGAAGGTAAAAACCCCATGTGAGAAAAAAGACCCCCTCATAAGAGAGAAGTAGAAGAGAGACAAGGCAGCCCCCCCTCAATGTTGAGTCTCCTACAATAATGGTAGAAGCTTGACATTGAATGCTAAAGATGATCCAATCTCACTGAACAACGTTCCTCCCCTTAGGAAGAAAAAAAACCAAGGATGTATGCAGGATGAATGATGTCTCTAAATAATGCTCAAGTATCTCCATGTCGATGACGAAAGAAGACACACTCCAAACAGGAATTCTAGGCCACATTGCTGAAGAGTACAATCCAACATCTAGTAGAGAAGAATGTAGAACATGATCCAAAGAGAAAGATATCCCCTCTAAAGAAAAAGAAGCCTCCTCCAAATGTTGTCCAAAAGTATCCACACTCATGTCAAACTGCAAAGAATGATCATGTAGAGAATGAACAAGAGGGTCAGAGTGTTCCCTCGCAACAACTAAAGAAGGAGCATCTTCATCAAAGAGAAGATGAATGTCATCAATGATGTCCCCCAAATCTGCAAGATGAGACTCCACAAACAAGTCTGAAATAACTATCAAGAAGCCATCCAAAGTAGTCATATCTGGAAGACAATGTATATCCTGCTGCACTAACTCACAAGGAACCCAAACTATGGAATCACAAGCATCCTCAGGTACAACAATAGAAAGATGAGATGAAATGCATGGCTCAAGTATTGGATCTGATGTGAGAACTCCCAAGTTCAAGTAGCCAAATGTCTCCTTTGAATCATGGTTCACACTAGAAGTGGGATGAACAGTCAAAGGAACAATGTCATCATCATAAGAAAAATCTGCAAAGGTATACAACCAAGATGAATGATCAACCACCCTAGTATAAATGATCTCTCTACTCTCCAAGTCTTGAATGATGACTGAATCAGGTGTGAACTCCACAGTTCTCCCATCTCCACCATGTGTAATTTGATATATGGAAAGAAGATTATTCGTCAAATGAGGAACACATAAAACATCCTGAAAAGTGTTGTCCCCAAAACTAATAGATCCCTTCCCTATTACACTCATGTATGTATTGTTTCCCATCAAGATAGGAGACATAGAACAAGGCTGAAATGAAGAGAATATAGATTGTGAAGATGCCATATGATGTGATGCTCCTGAATCTAGAAGCCATCTACTTGATCCTGGACTTGAATAAGCACAAAGAGCTTGACCTTTATTTCCTAATGTAGATGCCAAATGAACTTTACCCTTGGACTATTTTGAAGGAGAAGAAGAGGATTCAAACATTCTAGAAGGAAAATCAATGATTTCTTTTGAGAAGATTTTTCAACTCGTCAATATCCTTCTTATAACAATAGTGTTCTTCATGTCCATCCTTCTTGCAATATGCACAAAAATGCCTTTCCTTCTTAGATGATTCCCCTTTGGAAGAGGATTTTTCCTTTGTTTGATCTAAATGTAGATTATTCTTTGCTTTCTTCTATTTCTTATCTGATTCCGATTCCTTCACTTGATTAACCAACAATGCCTGAGATTTAGTAGTCTTGATGAGACCCATTGAGATAAGCTTTTGTTGCTCATGTATCAATATCTCATAAAATGATTCAAATGAAGGTGTAGTATATGTAGACCCCATAGTCAATCTATAAGTATGAAAGCTAGAAACAAAAGAAGCATAATCAAGACCAAGTTTGTTCATTGTATTGTAGACCAATTGAATGTCCTTCTTATCAATTCCACATGCTTTACATTGCTCTCTTAGATCATTAACCTTAGTGATGTAGTCTTGGATGTTGTCAAAGTTCTTAGGATCAAGGCTCATCAGGTCATTATCAATTTGATAGCCTCTTACTTCATCTGTAGTACCATACAATGTTTTCAATTTTTCCCAAGCTTCATGGGAATTGTTACATGATTCAATCTGAAACAACAAATCTTGAGAAACAAGTCTATGAAGACATCCAAGAGCTTTGGTATGTTTGATCATCCATTTTAACTTTTTATCTGCATCTGTAGGTTCAGGTACCTTATTTTCAACATATAAAGAGTGACCTTCTATCATTAGAATACTCCATGAATTTTGATGCCATTTTGAATAATTATATGATGTGAGCAAAGGAACCTTAGAATGATCCATGAAAATGAGAGAGCACAAGAAAACAAATTAAAAAAATGCACCAAGAGAGCCCCCCCAAATCACTCAATCAAGAAACCTCCCAAGAAATATCTGATTTGACACTTTATACTTAGTGTGTTTACAATTTCCATTGCCAAAAATAACAAGGTGGACTTTGATCTTGGTACATGCAGATTGCAAAAATAGGACATAGATTCAAGTACAATTTTTGGTATAAAATGAGATCAATCTGATCATACTAGTGAGAATTACACAAAAAATTATGCACTTTCAAAAAAAAGGGCACCCAAAAATATTATCGTAGGAGCAAGTTATGGGCTCCCAAAGTTCCCAAAATGAGGACGAAGCAGCAACACTGGTGATAATCTGCAATTTTTGGAAAAACCAGAACCCAAAACCAAAAATGGATTGCACCACCATGAAGAGCACGAACAATTAGCCCAAATAAAAAAAAAATTGCTCAGAAAAAGGAGCCAAAATGACTGAGTTATGAGCTTTTGAAGTTGAACTGCAAAAATGAAAACTCCAACTGTGAGGGATCAAAAAATTTCAATTGAGCGCTGACGTGGCGCTGGCGTCATCAATTTAGTGGTTTAAATTTGACGGCCTTGGGCCCATCAAAGTTTCCATCATCCCTTCATCAGAAATATCGCCGGAATATGCTTCTCCTCTATTGGAATATTCTGTTGAAATTGTCGAAATCTTTTGAAATGACCACCGATTTGATTTTTCGATGCTGGATATTCTTGCTTTTTGCCAGAGTTCTTTTAAGCTCCTGGTGGTACAAATGTTGACGCTAGATGAGGGAGGACCAATCGGTGGTTTGGAATGCTCAGGTACCCATAGGTACAAAGTACGTCTGCGGACTGTACTAAAAAAAATTGATTGTTTTTTTTTTAATTTAAAAATAAAATAAAAAAATTCAAATCAAAATTTTTCGGTCGATGCAATGATGGCGACCTAGGGGCCGTACAACTCTTCAGGTAAATTTTTTTTGCTTCACCGGATGATTTGCTCCAAAATGGATAAATTGATAGTCGATCTTAGGGTTTTTGGCCCTTCTGGACGCGATGGCAGGGTCGGATTAGACCCAAAATACTCCAAAAATGTAGGTACCTTTTGGATCTGGCGACCACAATTCAACTTCAAACCCTCTTAGATTTGGCCTCGTATGTCCGATTTGGAAAAAACAAAAGGCAAAATCGACTTTCTCGAACCTTCTGGATGCAATGGTGAGCTTAGATTTCTATCATTAAGCTTTGATATAAACCTGCAATAAAGAGCCAAAAATGAAAGCTCCCCAAATCTGGTACCTCTCTTCAAAAAAAGACTCTCCAATGGCACCCAACCCACTTTGATACCATGTTAGAATCAAACATACTCTGATACCATGTTAGAATTAGCTATGGATGCCAAGATCTATGGACCAAATGGAAAGCACAAGAAGAGAGAAAATAATGTGACAAAAATAAATGGTATTCAATGTCAATATGATAATGATCAATGTGTGTACAAATGTAGTAGAGACCCCTTGGTTATATAGCCAAGGTGAGAACATAGGAGTGCATAAGATTATGAGAAGTGTCGTAATATTATGACATGAGACAACAATGAAAAGCTATCACTCCACCTAAAGTGGATAGGTGATAATGTGATAACCACCACAAATAGTGGATTTACCACAAAAGGTGGAAACCTAATCACATGATATGTCCATGAAAGGTGGAGGTGATAAAGTAATAAGAAGATAAGTCCACCAAAGGTGGAAAATCTCCAACAACTCCTATGTGGTCCCTAAGTAAACTTAAATAAGGTGTAATTATGACCTAGGACAAGGTACAAAACATTTAATTACACCAACAGTATCCATGTTGTCATCATTTGTGTCAACATTCATCACATCATTATTTTTAGTTTCACTAGCTTTGACAAATAAAATATTATGATTTGGCAATGGGGTTGGTAAAGATTTGCAAGTTTTGGTTAGGAGGGGCAATGAACTTATTACCTAGATCATTGAAACCACCAATTTGAATATGATTAGAATCAATGACGTGTTGTACAAGATGTTTAAGACACTTACAATGTTATGTATAATGTCCATTTTGATGGTGAAAATTATGAAATTAATTGGATCTAAAGTTAGAGGTAATGGTATATTAGGATCGAAATATTTAACGGAAGGTAAGGAAATCAAGTTCTTCTCTAAAATTTATAACATGGTGTTATGGAGGGTATCAGGTAAGGGAGTAAATTATTTAGCTAGATCCCCAAAATGTAAAATAATTTGTCTTCTTTGTAGCAGCCACTTGGGTATCAACATGTTGGGTTGGTTGAGGGGGATTTAGTTGAAGAAAGTCTATTCTATTTCCTAAAAAGTTGGCAATTGTTTTGATCTATGGATTTAGACTTTTTAGGATGGCTAGAGGTGGGTTTTGTTTCATGACTACTAACCGAGTTTTGATAATCATGAAGGGTGGTACACAAGTGTAGGAAGGAATAAAATTTCATCATGCCAAGCTTATCTTGTATCATAGTTTGTGAGCTCTCAATGAACATTCATTGAAGGTGAGGATCAAGAATCTTTGTGCCAATTTGGGAATAAAGAAATTGGTAGTGTGAAATGAAGTTAGTAACCCTTTCATCATCCTTTTTCTTAAATCTCATCAAATCAGCTAATATCATCTTAGGGGTCATATGCACTTGGAAATGGTTGATAAAGGCCTCAACACATTCATTGAATGAATGAATTGATTTATTTGGTAATGAGGAAAACCATTCTAAAGTAGTATCTTTCAAGCACCTAGGGAAAAGCTTAGCCGAGAGCTTATCTTCAAGGACAAAATCACTGCATAAGGCAATGTAGGTGGAAACATGGTTAGAAGGATCTCCTTTCACTACATATTTCTCAAACCTAGGAATCTCTATACCTTGTGGTATCAGTGTTCTTAATATCTCCAAGGATAAGTGATTTCCTTTAACATAGTACGAAGGTTGGGAATTTTGATTTTGGTTTATGGTGGAAATTTGTTTTTGAAGGGATGAAACATTTTGTAAAAGTTGGTTACGGATGGCATCATTGGTTGTGTTTTGAGATGGAAGTGAATATGGTGGAGGTGTATATGTGTTTGAGGGGCACGTGAATGGAATACTTATGGGAGGTAAAGTGGTAGGAGATATGATGTGAGATGCCACAAAGGTATAAGGATTGCTAGTGGAGATACCCAAGGCAGGAATGACATTACTAGTAGGTTGCATCTTTGTGGTAACTTGAGGGTTGGTGTAAGTAGGAATAGAGGCAATGGTTGTAGGAGGAGGAATTTGGGTTCCTCCTTGAATTTGAGAATTTTTCAAGGTTTGAACACAACTAGTCGTTGAGGTAAGATATTTTCCAAAAATCTGATCTAGGTGTTGTGCAATTTCTATTCTTTTTTAACTTTGAGTCATATGGTGTATGTTATCTATGGTAGGAATAGCAGTGCTGGAAATGTTTTCATTACTCACCAGGTTTTATAGGTTTTCCAGTTCTTCATTGATTTGGATTGTGTTTTCTTTAGGGCCAATAACAATCATTGTTTTAACACTTGTCATACTACTTGAAGGTAAAGAGTTTTCAATTTTATGGTCCATACCTAGTGAACTAGTGTCAACACTATGAATAAAAGAGCTATATAATCCAAGATCCATGATGAGTGTGTTATCATAAGATCACATGAGTTTCAAATGACGTCTCACTATAGTATTAGTAATAAGACACCAAGTTGTAAAGCTCATGCAAAGGAAAATGAATGAATACAAGATAAATGATATGCTTTAATTCTAATTCTTATGTTTACAAATGCAATCAAAATGAAACCAAATTAAGCTAGATCTAATGAGATGAATGAAATAGAAACTCAACAAACTAAACAAGGATTTGATAAGAGCAAACAAAAGCATATAAATGAAGTTTTTAATGCTATAAAATGCATATTCAAATCTAATACGGGACTAAATTTCCTAGATAGGTGAATGAGTTCCAATTAGGGTTTCTAGAAGATTCAAATAATAGAGAGCATACAACAAATAATTCCCATAAATCTAGAATAATAACTTGTACAAGGACTTAGAAATCACCCAAGTGGGTGAATAAGTACCAAATGAGGGTTTTTAAGCCAAATTTAGCAAATTTTGAGTTGATGTTAAGGTTTCTAGTTTGTATGCTCAAATGACTATTTACAATTACAATTTTCCAATGAAATTCAATGATGCAAAATACAAAAATGTAACCTATATGTAATTTTCCACTAATGCAAGATTTAGGAGTCCTAAATTCAATTCAACTTATGCAAATTTAACCTGTATCTAGGACTACAATGTTCTCCAAATAAAAAATGCACGTGTCCAAAGGTCAGGTTCACCAAAATGAACTAAAGGAAATAGGATTCCACCTTTTAAGAGATGGAACTAGGAACCTATTTCATGCTTTAGTTTATTAGGAACCTAAATTCCTCAACCAATTAACTCGATTGAGAAAGGGGGTTAAGGTTCCCTCAATGTGATTAAACAGTGGGTTCATCATTAAAATGAAGTTTCCAAGGAGAAATGCCAACTCGAATGCACTAAACCCTAGAAACTTAAGAGCATTAAATCAAACTAAGAAATAGAAATTAGAAAAAAAAGGAACTTGGTAAATTGATGGATTCCAAGCAAAGTCTGCAACACTAAAATTATGCTTTTTGAAGTGCACTGGGACTCATACACTAGACAAGGTGATTTAGTCCTACTACAAGAAACTGGGTAGAATCTGGAATCTTTTGTTGATAAATCAAGATCTTCAAAAAAATTGGAGAAAAGAGGTATACTGGGACTCATATTCCCAGAGGCATGATTTAGTCCTAGTATTTGGGTTTGACTAAAACTTCTATAGCCTCAAGTGATCATTTGTAGCTTCCTTCTTGTCCGATTTCTATGTTTGAAATGTCTAAATTTCAATCTGTAGGTGAGCTTCCGTGAAGATGAGAACTTCTTGATAACTTTGACAACTTTCTTCAATCTTGCAATTTTTTCTTCAAAGGATCTTCAAGCTCCAAGTCACCTAGATCTACAATCACACATCAAGAGGGGAAAATTTTGTTGTGTTAGGGAATAGGGGTTTGCCTTGGTCAAAGCATGTTTAGGTAATCAAACCTTGAAATGAAACGAAATTGCATGAAGGAATGATGAATGAATAATATGCAATGTTGCAACTCACCAAACCCCTGAAATAAAAGGTTACAAACTTGTGTGAAATGACTCCAATGGATGTGGATCTCGACTCTTGATCTTGATATGAGAGAATTTCCTTGAATACTTGCTTGAATCATGAAACCCTAAATCACAAATGATAGCTCAAAAACACACATGATACATGAAGACTTTGACATGATGCTTGGATCTTGAATGCTGCTCTAAATGCTTGATAATTTTCTCTTTAATGCACTTTAATACTGGAATTGCTTAGATCACACTTTCTCATTGTTAGATTCTTTGAGAAGTGAGAATCGAGCCAGGATCCGATGTTGGTCGTAGATCACATGCAACTCCAATCAACAAATGATC
Organism: Sequoiadendron giganteum; assembly: GCA_007115665.2. Taxonomy (NCBI): domain Eukaryota; kingdom Viridiplantae; phylum Streptophyta; class Pinopsida; order Cupressales; family Cupressaceae; genus Sequoiadendron; species Sequoiadendron giganteum. Next base: position 635,411,697 of record CM021105.1, on the reverse strand, counting down.
AAAGATCAAAATAGAAAAATGTAGAGAAAATATGAAATGAGAGTACAATGGAGACAAAGAAAGAGAATTTTTAGAATACTCTACTGACTCTCATCGAACAATCACTAAACTAGCAAAACTAGTGAAGGTGACAGGAGAGTGTTCAATATATAGAGGAATAAGGGAAAATACATCCAAGAGGTGCATTAACTCCTACTACCCATAAAAGGTGGGAGGTTATCATCTACTTAGTAAATGAAAAGAAATGTGGAATAACCTCCTCAAGTGAAGACAAGAGAGAGGTGGCACATAAAGCCAGAAGAGGGTGAGAAACCCAACTACCCCATAAACTACTTAGGTAAAAATAGAATAGTGGTAATGAGAGGTGGCACAACAAGCCAAAAGAGGGTGTGTAACTCAACTACCCATGTGTGGGGAGAGAGTGACACATGTAGCTGTTGTATTTTTCTAGGTGTCCACATATTGCCACATTTAATAAACCTAAGAAAGCTTACATAATATGTGTAGGAAAAATAAATAACCCTAACATAAGGAAATTAAAAAACCTACACTAACACCCCCCCTTAAGCGTAGCTTAGGTGGGTGAAAATATAGGTGTCGTCAAATGAGACCATTTTAGGTACCCATGCACATAAAGATCCCCCAAAAGTAGAGAGAGTAGAAAGAAGGAATAAGAAGTCCCTCCTGAAGTAGACACCTATTGCACCCCTAGCAAAGCTCATACATGAAGGAAGTTGCACTCTGTGAAGGGTTTGGTGAAGATGTCTATAGTCTTCTTCGATGTAGAACAATACTTAAGATCAATGATTCCTTGCTAAATCAACTCCTGAATGTAGTGCATATGTATCTCAATTTTTTTTGTCCTCTGGTGATGAACTGGATTCCTTGAGATCTGTATAGAACTTTGATTATCACAAAAGATGATTGTAGGCTTCTTGAATGGAATTCCAAACCTAGTGAGAATATTCTAAAGCCAAATAGCCTTAGTGGTGGCATTAACTTCCCCTCAATACTCAACCTCTATATTTGAAAGAGATATTGCAGGCTACTTCTTGCTCGACCAACAAACTAGACTAGAACCAAGAGAGAAAAATACCGAGAAGTAGACTTGTGATCTTGAGAATCACCTACCCAATCTAAATCTATATGTCCAACCAAGTCAATATCCACACCCACTACATAGTGAATCCCATAACTATGAGT